>OY744481.1:237033546-238233546 GCA_963556165.1 Tipula helvola | reverse complement strand
CATTATCCTGTCGAATGACTTGAGTCCTGGTAGTACGAAAAAAATCTATTATTTTGTCAATTCCAATGCTTTTGAAAAATGGTCCAGTAATTTTGCCCTTTATCGCAAATTTGCCTGGTTGGGATTGGATTTACCGCTAGAGAGGCTCCCATCATAAAAATTACTTCGGAGGTTTCTTCTTCCACCTCATAATCAAATGTATTAATTTCTAAATTCTCATTGACCATTTGGCTGTATTGCTCCTCTTCTTCTTGAGTTTCGAGGTGATAGATTCTCTGGCTCACTCGGGGTTCATTATAAGAAGAATTTTCGAGTTTAAATGTCTGGTAGTTTGGATGTACTGGATGATTGAAATGATTGACTTGTTTCGTTTGGATAGATGGATCAACTTCCATTGGTATTGCTCGTTTTGCTTCTGTTAGTCGATGAGGCGGTATTTTATTATTTTCATGTTGGATGTTGTATGCAATATTTCTTTGTAGTACTGGCATATTGTATCTAATCAACATTTCGTTGGGTCGTTGGCATATTGTAATCAAATCTTCGTTGGGGCGCTGGTATATAAACAGGTTTCCTTTACATTTTTGGTGGATATATATGAGCTAGTTGATTAATTGGAGCTACTATTGAATTATTGAAATTCCTTTTATGGATCACCATGCTCCTAAACTTCAGGTTTTGAAATTCCAGGCACGATGTGTTATGTGTAGGCTTATGGGAGAGTTTGTGAACGTTGAATAATCAACATCTTGCATAACTCGCCATTCAATCTTCTTATGAATTTATCTAGTGTCGATTCTGGTATGTCCCTGAATAATCTTCTGTTTTGATCTTACTGACGATCAGTGAAAACTGATGATTTATATTCGCATAGAATTCATTTATGCTCATATTTTTCTGGGACAGACTGCTCAGTTGGTGTTCCAGAGTTTTGAGGTCTCTCTTTTCTGCGTCATGAAGTGACAAGCATTTCTTTATTGATGACCCAATCGTCACCAAAAATGTTGTACGATAATATTAGGTAGGGTATTAGGGCTGCATCCGCGTTACCTCTGATCTTCTGTCTACGCTTTGTATAATTGCTCTGAATATCGGTTGGTTGCGCACAATCTCGTAATCTTTCAGTATGTTTTCCAAGTTCTGTATCTATCAAATATATTGCGTTGGATTGCCATCAAAAGTCTGCAATTCCTTTACACAGTCTCAGGAAACTTGCTGATGTCAATTGTTCTATTGCTTCAGTTAATTGTTCCAATGTAGCCATTTTTAACAGATTTTTATTAACTTTTATTATTTTAAAAATGTATTAGGTATAATTGTTATAGATGACTTGAAATTTTGTAGGTAGAATTGCAAAATCGGTCACAAAACAGCAATTTGAAATTTTATTATTCATCTCAACCAAAGAAGTAAACGGCCTGCTTTATGACTACGTATCATTTCAGGTGAGTTTCCTTGCTGAACAATTCACAACTGTGATACAATGATCAATGTGCCCAAATGGACTCTTGGTGAAAGAATCTAAGTAAAAGAGTTTCTCAAAAAATCATTTTAAAATCCCATTTCCATCGTACATGCTGAATTTCATTAAAATCGAATAAGAAATAAGAAGTTTCTTCCAGTTTAGTAGATACTCCTGATGATGGCCTAACAAGCCGAAATCGATCGAGTGATTTTTTAAACCTTTTGTAATTTTGCGAAATATTTAACAAGTGTTTTTAAAAAATTTAAGAACGTGTGAATCAATAAAGGGTCTTGTTGGAAATTAAAGGCTTGTAATGCTATAATCGATAAGATAAGACGAAAGATATCGATGATCAACGACAAAAGGTTCTTTTTTGATTCAAAGTCAGATATCTCAGTAAAAAGTTCACATAGAGAGACCAGAAGGAAATTAAATTTACGCCTAATTAACAGGCAAACCGATCTATGCATTGGTTTAATTTAAAATCAATTTCCCAAGCCCATGGATCCTTACAAAAAAAAAAAAAAATTTCGCGCTCTTTCTTTTTTCAAATCTTTTCGCAAATTTTCTCAGAAATTTGAAGCTTTAAAATGCTTTTCTTTTTATCTCTGTACGACCATATTTTACATAGATACAGCTCTTCAAAAAACACTAAAAAAATTGAAAAAAATGTATGTTCCTTTAATTTTTTGAAGTAGTGTAGATGTCACCGTTTACCGCAAACAAGTACTAAAAAATCTGGTGGAGGAGTGCTCTTAGCTGTCGATACATAATTATCGAATGAGTTAGTTGAAATATCCAACCTGTCTATCGAGCAGTTATGTGTTAAAATTGCAATCACCAAAAAATCAATTCTCATTTATGTTGCATATGTTCTGCCTAGATCACCGATCTCATCTTACACTGCCTCTGCGACACAATAATGGAAATCAACAATGCTGCTAACCCGTCGGACACCATCTTAATCACGGGGGCATTTTAATTTCCCAACAATTAGCTGGTCATATGACGAAGAAACGAATGAAATTTTACCTTTAAACGTGAGATCGGAAACAGAATGTCTGTTGAACGATAGTGTTTTTCACATAAGCCTAAGCCAAATTTATGATATTCAAAATGGTCTAGACCGAATTTTAGACCTAATTTTTACAAATTAACGAATTTGTAACAGAGCTAAGTGTAAATAGAGTGGAAATGGTAAAGTTTGTTAACTTGGGTGGTTGAATGGGTTGGGTGATTTCATCAAGCTTCCCAAAATGATTTTTTACCCTTCAAAATAATTCCCAATTTCCTCAATCACATAACACCTACCGGCTGTTGTAAAGTTCAAGGAAAATAACGTAAATCTGGCAACTCCAATTTGCGCACAATTGTCAATAAATCGAAAATATATTGAGAAATGAGATGTATTTCACCCACACTCACATACATGTTCATGACGATGCAAAATTTATAAAGGAGGGTGGGTGGACAAAGACTCGCTCTCTTCCATGCTGCAAGTCATAACGATCGGACGGATTGAGGTGCGGTGAGACATCAAGGAAATAAAAAGAAAAAAAGGAACAACTTAAGGCGCGCTGACAGCAATGGCCGCAAATTAAAAATAAACGTTTTCCGTAAGTGATAATAAGAACAATTATTGATACTTGTGTTTATCTGGTGATACGAATTAAAATAAGTCGAGATAACAGTTTAAATAAAAAAAAAAGAAGAAAACAGTGTGTTCTCGATTAGATTCAAGTGCGCAACTTTAACCTAAAAAGACGGTGAACCGGGGCAAGGTTAAAGTGTATAGCGTTTTTTGTTTTGTGTGTGAGTCGATCAGCCAGATGCCGGGTGAGTTGCCGATAGTTAGGAGCAAGAAAAAGGCAATCGGCCACGGCGAATATTACATAGCCGAAACCAAGGCTTATAATCATTGTGAGATAAAAGCCGTAAATTGCCAATCTACGAGTACTCACCGCAACTGAGCGAGTTCTGATAATCAACGCAACTGGATCGGTGAACGCCCATAGCTTCGCAGAAGTGCGCATCCATTTTGAGCGCAGCATACCCAAGTAGCACGAGAGGGTTGGGATAACGTTGTACCATGGTTGACTAAATGACTACTGGTCGGCTGGTCGACGTTGAGATACCAGTATCAAAACTATGTTACAACGCTTTTGGGGAATAAATCTTGGGTTGTAAAAACGTCGTAATAACTATTATCCGATTTGCCAATTAACCATAGAATACAAGTCGGGTGATAGATATATTGATAACTATTTTGTTCGTAAAACAAGTTTTTTTGTCTCAGGTTGTGGTTAAATTTTAGCAGATGGGACAACAATTTTTTATAAAATACCTAAATAATCATGTTGTCTTCTTTTATCCTATAAATATAATAATTATATGTCTGTTTCCTTTAACTTATATTTCATTATTTAGGACTTTATGAAAATATACTTCATAATAATTGTAAATGTAATATTCACATTCCCTGTAATAATGGTAACACAAAAATCTGGCAAGATACGACATATTTTTACAAACCAAGCAAGTTTTATCGTGAACGTGAACTTATCACTGAACTAAAAACTTATGCGCCTTATAAATTCCTTTTATTTAAAAATATATTTCTGTTCTTTCAAAAATATTTTTATTTTAGTTTGATTAAAATTTTCTAAAATCAATTTAAACCGTATTGAAATAATCCCCACCATTAAAATAATGATATTACAATAATGTGTAGTCATGAAAAGTTTGAAAATCATAATTTTATTTTCAAAAAATACAAATTTTTGTATAGATACGTAATTAAAAATGGCGATTTTCTTAATACAATATGGATGAAGAGATATTTAAACCACCAAAAAGTTAGTTTGAAAACCAATTCCAATACGGCTCAACAATTACAAAGTTGTTATTTTATTGCCAAAAAAAGTTATTACCCCGACGGTTTAGTCATCCTCCCGACGATTTATTATTTTTGTTACCAATTTTTAAAGAATTCGGCTGTTAGATATTTACACAACAAATAAGTTATATATAAACCAATATTACTCCATAGCTATAGTAAAAGTCCGTTTATCCGACATGCCTGGGGATGAAGGAATGTCGGATAATCGAATACTTCGGTTCATTGAATGTTTTGTTAAAATACGAAATTTTTGCTACGATTTCGCATTATTTCATGTAATATTTAATTTACATAATTATGATACATATAATTATTACACAAACTACACATAAACGAGTGTATACTGCAAAATGAAATCTATTTAAATAATCCGTAAAATTGAAAAATATTTATAAAGCAAAATAGATTTTCCGTGAGTCCTCAAATAAATAAAATGCGAGATAATATGAAGATGAAAATGAAAAAAAAATCCGATTAATTAAGCGAATGAATGGGCTTTTACTGTAATTGGTACATAAAATTATGTTTTAATTATGTAGATTTTTCATTTTCTTTGTGTGATGTTTACGAATAACAAAACAAACCGAACCGCTAATTTTAAATGCTCGCTCGCTATTATTTCGTCAATATAAGTTTTGACTTCGTCTTCGTGTCAATAATTTGATAAAATGCGCATGGACAAAAGTTTTAAGAAAACATTTAAGTTGGATATTGATTTTTTATACGACGAAAAAGCCATCTAGCGTCTCTAAAAACGACATATTACGACCACACAATTAATTAGACGGTACACGGTTATATAAAATACAATAATGTTTTATTAGTCGGTCAATAGTTGAAAATAGTAAACAAAAGTTGTTAAGTAGATTTAAAATAACGGCCTGCCCATTGGTAATATAAAACGTCGCATTGTGGTCATGCCGACGAAAAGCTTAAAATATTTAGTTCAATATCAAAAATGTGAATTTCTTGAAATTTGTAGCGTTGTTTCGACGTCGGGAATGAGTCATTTAACTATAAAGATATTTGGTGCTACTTGGGTAATCAAAGCGGATCGCGGATGTAAATAAAGGAACAGTCGGTAAGTGTATTTATCCATTGTGAGTGCCAGAGTTCCGTGCTTGGTGAATATTTATCCAACTCACGCCGAGTAGACTGCTCGACCGAGCAAAGCTGGGCATCCACACGCGCTTACAGGCATCCTCTTAGAGGTGGCGCCCAATAAAAATTAAATCTGACTTGCCTGTTTTAAATTAACACCAACGCAACTGGAACTTGGCTCTGTGATTAATTTAGCCTCAGGTGGCCATACCGTAATTTCCCGTCAATTTTTTTTCTTGTTTTCTTTCCTAGGTCGGAACACACTCAGTCACCACCAACCGCCAAGCCAAGCCAAGCCAAGCCAGATTATTAATCAGTGGCGGAGGGACTGAAACACAAACTTTCTTTTATTAAGAGTTTAGAACTCAACAGTTTTGGGTATTAAAATTAATAAAGTTTGTTGATAATTGCAAAAGTTGAAACTGGAGATTTTTTTTTCTTTGTTATTTCCTCTTATTTTTTTTGTATAAAAAAAAAAAAAAAAAAAAAGAAACTTAGTGTGGAGTCCGGTCATTTGGATAGTTCGATTGAGAAATCTGACCTCTGTGTTCTCAAGGTGAGTAAGCGCGTGACATTTGGCGCCCAACGTGGGGCCTACAGTGCTATTAGAATCGGTTGTTGGAATCACTGCTTGAGAATAAAGAGGTACAGACTCGCGAGCTGGCTTGGTGGAGTGCTGTTGCCTGAGTGTGGTGTGTCAAGAAAATAACTTGGTATCTTAACTAAGTATTGCTCTACCGGTTTCTGTTGCAATTGCTTGCGTCATTGATCACAAAAAAAAAAAATAAAAAAAAAAAAAACATAATTTTCAGGGGTTGTATTGTAGTGCAATTTTCACTGTAGCTTAGGGTTGATATCAAAACGTCTGGAATTATCACAATTGCTGAACTTAAATATTTTTTTTTATAGTGTTGTTTACGTAGTTATTTATTTGTTATTCTGGAGCCAGCTAGTTAAACAAAACGGAAGGTTTTCTAGTATTTTGTAACGTTTATGAGTTGCAGTGGAAGAGTTATTTTTTTTTTTTTTTTTGTAAAGGATTGTTCCAGATTGTAGGATAATTTATTTGATTCAGCCGAGGATCCAATTAAATTTAGTATAACTTAAGTTTTCGTTTGAGTTCACTATTTCGAGGGTAGCCTTGTTTTTTTTTGTTATATGTATATGTATATAGGTGTTACCAAGTGAATTTCCTCCAATTATTAGGTTGCATATTCGTTTAATAACATTATATTTTTTCAGAGTTTGGGTCACAGTGTAGGCACACACATATTAAGGCGGTTAAATTTTAGTCATTTGGTTGGATTTGATAAAAGACGGAATAAGTGCAGTGTTAAAAAAGATAAAAATTAAAATGAGTAGTAAGGAATTACGGGACACCATAATGCTTCCAGAACACTTAGAAGAGGAAGAATTGCAATATGAACTTGATATACGGGGCATCGAAGGTGATTACTCACCGCGACAGAGATCGGATATTTTGCGGAGAAGACTGGCTGAGGAAAATGCAGGGAAGGTTGAGAAACCAAAGGAAGTCATTGTGGAAGATCAGGATTACGACTTCTGTATATTAAAGATCACCCAATTAAGGCAACAGCTCAAATTTGCAATTTTGAAGAAACTTCATGATAGTATTCAAATGGCAATGTCGCGGCTCAAACATTACGTTGATCGGGCTTATAGAGCTTCGGACGATACATTGAAGGCAAATACGATCGACAATCTGGTACAACGCATCCAAAAAACGATAGAAGAACCAGAGGCGGCATCATCAACCAATGAAGGCACAACACATTCAAATGTGTCGGTAGAGCAGGCTTCGAGTATGCCAGGGCCCAGTCGTCCTCGAGAAGCAGATGGAGCAATAGGAGCAAATTTGAACCCTAATAGAATAGAAAGCCAGTGCGTCATAGCGCAGGGATCGAAAAATCCAAAAATAACAGAAAGATTTCCAGATATGGGTAATATAGCGCAAGCACTGCCTCGGGCAAATAGTCGATTAGAAGTGAGCAGTAACGAAGCCAATGCCTCCCGAAATTTCACGGTGATACCGGCTTCAAAAAGTGTTACAATAAATAAATGGAAAATTGAATTTAGTGGAGAAGGAGGATTGTCATTAACCGACTTTTTGTCACAGGTCGAGTTATATTCAAGAGCGGAAGGAGTTAATGCAGGACACTTGTTTAATTCTATGTTCCATTTGCTGAGTGGACGCGCACTCACATGGTATCGAGCCAATTATCAATCCTACCGTAATTATGATGAACTGATATCAGGCATGAAGGAAGAGTTTCTCCCACTAAAATATGATTATTTAATTCGAGAGGAGATCCACTCACGTTTGCAGGGACAGCATGAATCGTTTGCTACATATATGACGAATTTAGAAATGCTGTTTCAATGTGTATTTCCGCCAATGAGCGCGCAAGAAAAACTATATATAGTGCAAAGGAACATGTTGCCACACTACGCCGTGCCGTTAGCCATTGTGACCATAACGTCTTTGAGTCAACTAAATAATTTGTGCAAGCAGATAGACGAGGCCAAGGTAATGGAAGCACGCAGGGCTACTACGCAAGTCATATGCAATCCGCTCGAACCATCTTACAGCACACCAAAGGAATCCAAGAAGAAATGTTCTGAAATCAACAAAGTAGACAGAGAATCGCAACCAATCATCCACAGACAGCACAAATTTCCGGAGAGAGATGGATTTAACCAACGTCGGCAACAGCGGGGTGTGATCTGTTGGAATTGCAACCGCTACGGTCATAAATATTTTGACTGCGATAAACCCAGGGAGAAGGTGTTTTGTTGGTGCTGTGGCAAGCCGGGTGTAAGAGCCGATGAGTGTCCACGTAAACACAAAGCCGCATTTCCGGAAAAATCCAGTGGAGAACGAAAAGGACCAGCTACTAAAGCTAGTTCGGGAAACGGTATAGCGGGATCCGACGGAGTCTAAGTTTTTCCGCAGTCGACACGGAGACTCACAAGATATTGCTTAAAACTATCCTACCTAATAATTACAATTTTCAACCAAAATTCAAGAATGTTTCATTGAGAAGCGGTTCCAAAGAGAACGAGTTCCTGCCTCCTGTTATAGATTCCATAATAAGTTTATAAGGTGATCGAAGACCCTATTTGAAAGTAGACGTGCTGGGATACAAACTGGTAGGATTGCTGGATTCCGGCGCGTGCTGTACGATCATGGGAGGTGAAATTTGTCAACCAATGTTGGAGAAGCTTGGGATTGAATTACGTCCAATAAACACGGCAATTAAGACGGCAGATGGAACTTCCCACGAAATTAAATTTTGTACTGATATCCCCTATTATTACAACAAGCAATGCCAGGTGATATCCACTCTAGTAGCTCCTACGTTTCCACGCGATTTAATCTTAGGAATTGACTTTTGGGACGCATTTCAGATAAAACCGAATATAGCCAGTTCAGAGATAGCAGAATGCTTTTTTGTTGAAGAGTCAGATTCACACGAAGTCGAGGAGGTTCCCAGTACATCTCCAGCCCATGAGTTGAATCACACTCAGGTAGCTCGTCTGGACGAAGTCAAGTCCCACTTCCGGATAACCAAACCCGACGAATTGGGATGCACTACACTGATCACACACAAAATAGATACAGGCGACGCCATTGGGACTAAGACTCGTAGTATGTACAAGATGAGATGGATGTTGAGATAGATAGAATGTTGACACTTGGGGTTATAGAGAAGGCACAGCCAACCGAGTGGGCTCACCCCATTGTATGTGTGAGAAAACCATCGGGGAAGCTGCGGTTTTGCCTTGACGCACGCAAACTAAACGCCGTAACAATTAAGGACACCTACCCCCTACTTTATATAAATAGAATTCTTGGGAGACTCAACGGAACGAAATACTTATCCAGCATAGACTTGAGCGACGCCTTTTGGCAAATTGAACTGGAAAAGGATTCAAGACCCAAAACAGCTTTTATCGTTCCCGGACGAGGATTGTTTCAGTACCGGAGAATGCCATTTGGATTATGCAATGCCTCTCAGACACTCGCAAGGTTGATGGACAGGGTACTTGGTTACGACTTAGAGCCTAGGGTGTTCGTGTATCTTGACGATATAATAGTGATGGCCGAAACATTTGAGGAACATCTCAGTCTACTGGACGAAGTAGCTCGACGATTGAGTAGGGCTGGCTTATTAGTCAGTCTTGGTAAATCGCACTTTTGTCTTAGGGAAATTAAGTACCTTGGCTACATCTTGGATGAGTACGGCCTGAGAGTAGACCCAGAAAAAATAAATGGCATCCTGAATTTGAAGACACCAAGGACGATTAAAGATATTCGACGTTTGATCGGACTAGCCGGATGGTACAGACGATTTATACCGGACTTTTCCACAATTACAGCACCAATCACAAACCTCCTTAAAAAGGAAGGGCAGAAAAAGTTTAACTGGACAGCAGAGGCGCAGGCTGCGTTTGTGTTGCTGAAATCGAAGCTGGTGTCAGCACCAATCTTGGCAAATCCAGATTTCAATCAAGAATTCACAATACAGACTGATGCTTCAGATGTAGGATTGGGCGCAGTTCTGACTCAAGGTACAGGTAGTAATGAGCGAGTCTTTGCATTTATGAGTCAGAAACTGTCTTCGACTCAGCGAAAATATCCAGCGACAGAACGGGAATGTCTGGCCGTGGTTCTGGCGATAGAGAAGTTCAGGCCTTATATCGAAGGCGTCTCCTTCAAGGTAATAACGGATTGTGCATCCTTATTGTGGTTGAGAAACTTGAAGGATCCGGCTGCAAGATTGGCGAGGTGGGCAATGCGGCTACAGTAATACGATTTTAATTTAAGTCATAGAAAAGGCAAAATGAATGTGGTTCCCGATGCTTTGTCGAGAGCGGTAGAGGTGATTGACACAACAGATAACAGCAAACTTGATACGGGCTACAATAAAATATTAAAGGGCATTAATGAACATCCTCAAAAGTTTCCGAATTTTCAATTAAAAGATGGCAAGCTTTATAAATTTGTGCAAATCAAAGATGGATTCGGAGTTTATGATAATGTCTGGCGTTTGTTCGTTCCGTGTGGTTCACGTCAGGAGGCTCTGAAGAGATGTCACGACGATCCACTGGCAGCACACATGGGTGTGGCGAAAACACTACAGCGCGTTAAAGAACATTATTATTGGCCACGAATGGCATACGACGTGGAGAAATATGTCAGGACATGCGCAAGCTGCCAGCTTAACAAATTTAGAAATGAAACGTCCCGAGCACCAATGGGTCTGCCCAAATCACCATCTCGCCCTTGGCAAATGATTGCGATGGATTATATGGGCCCATATCCACGTTCGAAACGGGGAAATTAATATTTGTTAGTGGTGATTGATATCTTCTCTAAATTCACGATGTTAAAACCGATGCGTAGAGCCGAAACGGGATGAGGTTGGAGATGACAAGCAAGGAGTAGGAGATGAAGATATCGGTGAACAAGGGAGACGCATGGAAAACGTTTTCAACAAGGTCCAAGAGAACCTTAGGAAGGCATATGAGAGGTATTCGCATAGGTATAATTTACGGTCGAAGCCTAAAAATTTTGAAGTAGGTGACATTGTACTGAGGAAAAATTTCAAACAGTCCAAGGCGGTGGAAAACTACAATGCCAAACTGGATACAATATTCGCAAAATGTAAGGTTTCCAGAAAATTGGGTACAAACACCTATGAGTTAGTTGATACGAATGGGAAATTTATTGGAAAATTTCACGCTAATGACATTCTACCATTTCGCGAATGAGATGAGTTTTGGTTATACATATGTACATGTTTTTTTTTTGTTTTCAGCGATTGTGATGAGTGCAGACGTTGATTACAGTAATTTTTATTTTGGTTTTTCCTGATTTTGTCAGTAGGATATTATAAATGTAGATGGGAAACGGTCGGTAAAAAAAAAAAAAAAAAAAAAATATACGGAGCTGCTTTTGGTTTCCTTTTTCGTTGTAATTAAATACCCTAGATTTAGTTTCTAAAGGCACTCTGACGCAAGCAATGCGGTGGGGATGGTAGTAGGGATATTTAGTTGTAGTTCTTAGGGTTAAGTTAAATTTAAGGATAATTTTCATCGCGTTCGTCACGAAAATTTTTCGAAGATTTGATCACCTTCGAAAAATTTTCGTTTGGTAACTGAGGGGGTGAATGTAACAGAGCTAAGTGTAAATAGAGTGGAAATGGTAAAGTTTGTTAACTTGGGTGGTTGAATGGGTTGGGTGATTTCATCAAGCTTCCCAAAATGATTTTTTACCCTTCAAAATAATTCCCAATTTCCTCAATCACATAACACCTACCGGCTGTTGTAAAGTTCAAGGAAATTAACGTAAATCTGGCAACTCCAATTTGCGCACAATTGTCAATAAATCGAAAATATATTGAGAAGTGAGATGCATTTCTCCCACACTCACATACATGTTCATGACGATGCAAAATTTATAAAGGAGGGTGGGTGGACAAAGACTCGCTCTCTTCCATGCTGCAAGTCATAACGATCGGACGGATTGAGGTGCGGTGAGACATCAAGGAAATAAAAAGAAAAAAAGGAACAACTTAAGGCGCGCTGACAGCAATGGCCGCAAATTAAAAATAAACGTTTTCCGTAAGTGATAATAAGAACAATTATTGATACTTGTGTTTATCTGGTGATACGAATTAAAATAAGTCGAGATAACAGTTTAAATAAAAAAAAAAGAAGAAAACAGTGTGTTCTCGATTAGATTCAAGTGCGCAACTTTAACCTAAAAAGACGGTGAACCGGGGCAAGGTTAAAGTGTATAGCGTTTTTTGTTTTGTGTGTGAGTCGATCAGCCAGGTGCCGGGTGAGTTGCCGATAGTTAGGAGCAAGAAAAAGGCAATCGGCCACGGCGAATATTACATAGCCGAAACCAAGGCTTATAATCATTGTGAGATAAAAGCCGTAAATTGCCAATCTACGAGTACTCACCGCAGCTGAGCGAGTTCTGATAATCAACGCAACTGGATCGGTGAACGCCCATAGCTTCGCAGAAGTGCGCATCCATTTTGAGCGCAGCATAATCAAAGCGGATCGCGGATGTAAATAAAGGAACAGTCGGTAAGTGTATTTATCCATTGTGAGTGCCAGAGTTCCGTGCTTGGTGAATATTTATCCAACTCACGCCGAGTGGACTGCTCGACCGAGCAAAGCTGGGCATCCACACGCGCTTACAGGCATCCTCTTAGAGGTGGCGCCCAATAAAAATTAAATCTGACTTGCCTGTTTTAAATTAACACCAACGCAACTGGAACTTGGCTCTGTGATTAATTTAGCCTCAGGTGGCCATACCGTAATTTCCCGTCAATTTTTTTTCTTGTTTTCTTTCCTAGGTCGGAACACACTCAGTCACCACCAACCGCCAAGCCAAGCCAAGCCAAGCCAGATTATTAATCAGTGGCGGAGGGACTGAAACACAAACTTTCTTTTATTAAGAGTTTAGAACTCAACAGTTTTGGGTATTAAAATTAATAAAGTTTGTTGATAATTGCAAAAGTTGAAACTGGAGATTTTTTTTTCTTTGTTATTTCCTCTTATTTTTTTTGTATCAAAAAAAAAAAAAAAAAAAAGAAACTTAGTGTGGAATCCGGTCATTTGGATAGTTCGATTGAGAAATCTGACCTCTGTGTTCTCAAGGTGAGTAAGCGCGTGACAAATTCTATTTAAAGTAAATAAATCACCACAGCAATAATGTTATTATTGATCACCAAAACTGCAAGGTATGTATTACAACTTTAAAAAAGCCGACACAATGAACCTTCATCTATATTGAGGGGATTAACTGGAAAAATGATCTTATCAGCAGCAACATAGATCCTATCGTTTGGAGCAATTCTACAAAATCATATTTACGGGCATAGCATAAGAAAGACCTTGTCTACAAACAAAATCTGAAATTCTGGTCCAAGAAAATCAAACATAAACACACTGTGTGTAACCAAAATTTTGCAAGCTACTTTGAGGTAAAGTATAAGAGTTATATTAGCCATATTAAGGAAACAAATAAGAGAGGATCCGAATCATTTTTAGGAATTTTATAAAGAAAACGTGAGACTAATGGTTACGCAGCGTGTACAACATTCAAGAAACGAATATTTTGTGACCCGCAGGTTATATCAAAAATATTTGCTGACTTTTTTCAATCGGTATACATAAGCCAGAAGGTATCGTAAAGTAAGGAAATCCAAACAACCATGGATTAAAACCGAGGAAATTCATCGAGCTCTAGAGGTATTCGTAGGTTGGCAATTCCTCTGTGTCTTCTGTTTAAACAATCTTTAAAACTAGCAGTGTTTCTAAAGAAATGGAAAATAACCGGAGTGACACCAATTTTGGAGCAAGAAATGATGTTCCTTGTTACAGATGATTGACATTAATATCTTCAATACTCAAATAATTTGAACTGGTATTATTCATCTCATTCAGATCATTGGTTCCTCGATTCATCTCCAAGTGTCAGTATGGTTTTATACAAAAAAGCTCAAGGTCAACAAATCATATTGAATATACCAGCAACGCACCAATAAAAAAAATTCAAAAGCATAAGCAAGTTGATGTGGTGTATACATACTGACTTTGCGAAAGCCTTTGACTCCATCAGTCATTGAAAAACGTTGGAACAGTTATACAGATTCGGTTTCTCTAAACGCAATTTGTTGCGTGGTTTAAGTCACATTTGAGTAACCGCATTCATAGACTTGGATATGGTGACAGGTGACGTTCTCCAATTTTGTACCTCATGCCTTTTTAAGGGTTAATAATTAACCCTAAGATATGAAATATAGAAGGGTTCTTGGCCGCTGCACGCTTTCCGAAAGTAAGGAAAATCGCTTCTCTTTTTGTGAAGAATTTTAGTATTTTTCCGTGATATTATACTGCCTGCCTTTGTAACGTAAGGTAGTACAAACAAATTGAAGCTCCAATAATTGAAAGCATGCAATCCGCAGCGGCCGAAAGGGCTCAAAGGGTTACGTAAAATTGAGAAAAATTACAGGAGATTTCCGTGTTTTCAAATTGCATGCCGATGTAAAGAATTAATGTTTTAATCACAAAATCACTCTGTGATAATTAGCATGCACCCCACGTATGACCAAGGGTGGAAAATGTCGGGAAAACTCTGTAAACATTCAGTATAGGTTTTCCGTGATTTCAAATGACCCCTAATAAAGATAAATATTAATTTTATATCGATATAATTCTCTAATGCAAATAGCATGCATGTTGAATAAGACCATCGTATTATAAATAATAATAAATGTTGCACAAAATATTGGAAACATTCCCGTGGTTTTGATTTGCATGCCGTTTTGTATTTCATAAAAAAATATTATTTTAAGTTTATGGCTAAAATGGCATGCATGTAGCTCCAGTCTATTATTATTATTATTATTACTTGAGGGCCATGTGGGGGCTCAAGCCACCCCGCACTGTGACCTAAAAGATCTTTTGTGCATTAAGCCCTACTTAATTATCCGTCCAGTCAATATTCAAGCTCTTAATGAACCTGATAATACTGCCTAACGGTACGTGATACATACTATCTGGGCTCATTGCTCTCCCTCCTAGATGTTTTAATTATCCGTCCAGCCAATATTAGGCTCTTAAAGAACCTGATAATACTGCCGACCGGTGTGTGATACATACTATCTGGGCTCATTGCTCTCCCTCCTAGATGTAATAACATTTACTTCTGCTAGAAGAGCGGTAGCATTGGGACTCAAGGACATCGAGAGGGCAGACCCACTCCCGTATTAGCTCCAGTCTAAGATCAGAAAATTGTAAAAAAAGTTACAAAAAACAGAAATTTTTCAATTGAAATCTAAACGCAGCCTAATACGTCAACCCATGATTCAATAAATTACCCAGGTTAGCTCGATTTATCAAACCACGTGTTCGTGACGTCATGCAATTCCGATAAATGTGTAAGTTATTCTTTTTTTACTTTTCGTTTTTTTATTTGTTGTTGTAATTTATACGTAAAAGAATTGGGTGACGTCAAAAAAAAAAAGATGGCCATTTGTTTACATATTTCGAGCTAACCTGGGTTTTTATTGAATCATGACATCAACCACCACGATTACGTTAGAGGAGTTACTTACGAATTGTGGTGATTTTATATTGTTTCATTATTTGTTTTCCTAAATTTTTATTTTGATGTTGTTGTAAAAAAAAAAATTTTATGTAAAATCAAAATAACAAACAAATCGTCGTGTCATATCGCCAAACAATTATAAAACAAAAAGTATGTAAATAAATGATTTTTACTGAATTTTCTCTCGGTCAAATCCGTACTTTTTTTTTTAATGTTGTATCTCATTTCGCTTATAGGCGTTTGAATATATAAGAAGATATTATTTTAAGTTACCGTTTTAGTTCACTTTTTGTACGTTTCATGGTTAGTTTGTAGTCGCTGTTATCCACAAATATATGTACTTGTGGCGAGGAATTCTGCTGGCCCTTATAACCTTTATTTAATGGTTTATATACAATATTTGTTATTTTTAGTTTTATTGAATACAATTAAATTAACAATAGATTAGACTGCTATATGAATCCCAATCCACTTTTTTGGGATCGAGACCGTTATTGCTTGTGCAAGTCTAGCGATTATTGTTTTTTCGTTTCACCATTTTTCTTTTTATATTAGCCTTACTGTTTTTCCGGCTAACGCGACTTTCCCTGCTTGGTTTGATTGAATTCACCAAACCATCCAAACGAATGTTTTTTGCTATACGGACCTGCAGGGTAGATGTCACCGTACGCGACTGAGAAGACTTGGCATTTCGTCGTACACATACTGTTATGACGTTTTGCTGATTTGTTTATCAAAACGTCATCTTTTTTTTTTAATGTTGTATCTCATTTCGCTTATAGGCGTTTGAATATATAAGAAGATATTATTTTAAGTTACCGTTTTAGTTCACTTTTTGTACGTTTCATGGTTAGTTTGTAGTCGCTGTTATCCACAAATATATGTACTTGTGGCGAGGAATTCTGCTGGCCCTTATAACCTTTATTTAATGGTTTATATACAATATTTGTTATTTTTAGTTTTATTGAATACAATTAAATTAACAATAGATTAGACTGCTATATGAATCCCAATCCACTTTTTTGGGATCGAGACCGTTATTGCTTGTGCAAGTCTAGCGATTATTGTTTTTTCGTTTCACCATTTTTCTTTTTATATTAGCCTTACTGTTTTTCCGGCTAACGCGACTTTCCCTGCTTGGTTTGATTGAATTCACCAAACCATCCAAACGAATGTTTTTTGCTATACGGACCTGCAGGGTAGATGTCACCGTACGCGACTGAGAAGACTTGGCATTTCGTCGTACACATACTGTTATGACGTTTTGCTGATTTGTTTATCAAAACGTCATCTTTTTTTTTTAATGTTGTATCTCATTTCGCTTATAGGCGTTTGAATATATAAGAAGATATTATTTTAAGTTACCGTTTTAGTTCACTTTTTGTACGTTTCATGGTTAGTTTGTAGTCGCTGTTATCCACAAATATATGTACTTGTGGCGAGGAATTCTGCTGGCCCTTATAACCTTTATTTAATGGTTTATATACAATATTTGTTATTTTTAGTTTTATTGAATACAATTAAATTAACAATAGATTAGACTGCTATATGAATCCCAATCCACTTTTTTGGGATCGAGACCGTTATTGCTTGTGCAAGTCTAGCGATTATTGTTTTTTCGTTTCACCATTTTTCTTTTTATATTAGCCTTACTGTTTTTCCGGCTAACGCGACTTTCCCTGCTTGGTTTGATTGAATTCACCAAACCATCCAAACGAATGTTTTTTGCTATACGGACCTGCAGGGTAGATGTCACCGTACGCGACTGAGAAGACTTGGCATTTCGTCGTACACATACTGTTATGACGTTTTGCTGATTTGTTTATCAAAACGTCATCTTAATACTTGCCGACTTGCTTCCCTCTGCCACGTGTGAGCATACAGTTCCAAACCGGGAGAAAAATGGGGAATAAAGGTAAGAAAAAATGTTTATTTGGAATATATTATGGTATGCATATTTCCGTTCCCATTCATATATCTGTAGACCGCCACATCACCCCCTTGCCAGTGAATCACCGAAGAACGAGACGTTCGCAACGCATACAGGTACTTTGGTGTGTTTTCCCACTCGTGTTATTGCTGATTCCGGTAACGTTGAATGTGTCTCTTTTGTTTTCAGACAGGACTTCTTGCTACCGGCTGGGTTGGATATATTGTTGCTTGCTGCTGGTTGAGCCCTGGGTTGAATCGAATTTTCTTGGTTTGTGCTTGCTTTGGTTCATCTACGGGCGGTGTTGTATTCCTTGGCTCTGGTTTGCTGCTGGCTTGCGATGTTTTGGTCTAGTCATCCTCAGAGAAACACGGTTTTAGCCGGTCGATCGAAATGTTGCTGTTTTTGCCTCTGATATTTACTATGAATGATTTTTCACTGCGTTTGATGACTGGAAATGGATCCTCGTATAGCGGCTGCAATGCTCGTTTGCATAAGTCTGTCCTAGCGCTTGTGAAACGAATACTGTTGGACTGCCGTGCCTAGATGGTGGTGTTGGCCGAATTCGATCAAAGTGTTCTCGTAATTCCCTTACGAAGTCCGACTGATGGGTGTTGTTTTTTTTCTCAACAATCAGCTGGCTGGGTATTCGGATTTTTTCACCATATACTAACTCGGCTGCTGAAGCTTGCAACTCCTCTCGGTAAGCAGATCGTAATCCCAGTAATACCATCTGTAATGCTCGTGCCCAGTCACTACTCCCCTGGCATATAATAGCCGGCTTGAGTGTTCTATGCCACCTCTCTGTTAAACCGTTGCATTTCGAATTGTCGTGGTCGTTCTCTTACATTCGAAGCCCAACATCTTGGAGAACTCGGCAAACAATTCTGACTCAAATTGTGGGCCTTGATTTGTTACTATAGATGTTGGGACTCCGAAACGTGAGATTCAGTAGTTTAGTACCGCTATCGCGACAGTCTCGGCTGGTATATCCGGTACTGGTACTGTCTCGGTCCATCATGTGAACCGGTCAAATAGTGTCACGCAGTACCGCTGGCCCTCTGACACGGGCAGTGGACCGATTATGTATAGATGTATTTCCGTAAATCGCGTACTTACTGGTGCAAATTATACTGGCGGGCTTTTCGTATGTCTCGATACTTTCGCCCTCTGGCATGCGGTACAGCATTGAACACTGTCCAGATGAATTGGTCCGTCACCGTTTTTACGGATGCTGATAGATAGATCTTGATTAGATAACAAAAACGTGTTATGGCTAAGATCTTTAGGTGGTCGGATTCCAAATTTATAGACGCGGAAAGATTTTCTTTGCAATACATTCATGTAAAAAAACAAAAATAACATGTTCAAAATGTTTGTTTGCCTTTGAAAGAATGTTTGAGTGTATACATGATTTGGGATGCTAATCCGTTAATGGGTGATTCCTTGGTTCATTATGAGAAAAAAATCGTAGTGGGAGGGGGAACGGGGTCCATTTTTGATATCCTTTGAGATACAGGGTGTTTAAAAAATTTGGTTCACAAAAAGTACACCCACATATTAAACTGTAACTTCCAAAATATTTATCGGAGAGCAACCAACTTAGCCATATTTGACTGGTAATTGTAAAGGCTATTATTAGGATTTAAGTGGTTATCTTGCATCTACATTCGTTTGAGAGCTATGATGCTTTAAAGTAAAAAAAAAAATATATTTTTTTTTATAAAATTGAGTTTTTCTCAAAAAAACCGTTATAATTTTTTTGTTTTTTACTTACTTAATTTTAATTCGCCATCATCTCCCCTACAATACCCGAATACAATATTTGTACCACCGTTTATTCTCAATCTATTTAAGAGATGTTGTAGTGTCAATTTTGTAACAATTATTTTTTTGATCAGTAAAACAGTAGCTGGGGCTACATGCATGCCATTTTCTAAATTAACTTGTTATAATATTTTGTAACGAAACACAAAACGGCATGCAAAATTAAGGGCCCCCGCCCCTTGTGTATAAATACCACATTTATTCTTATACAAAATTTTGGGATGTATCATAGTTAAAGGCGCAGCTTCTTTAACTAAGGCTGGGAATCATCTCTCTCAACGAACTTCAACGGTTTGAAAGAGCCACTGTCCTATCTCACTTTCTGAGCATCCCTGAGATTCTGTCACGGTAAGGTCCGGAATATCGGTCTCTAAAGGTACTCTAATTTATCTTCCTGGATCTCAGTGAAACTCCTTCACAGAAACTATTCCAGGTTGTCCTTTGGGGTCCTTAGTTCGAGTTTTTTTTTGTCAAACCAACTTGTACTCGTCACAATCATTGGTGCACTTTCCCTTGCTAAATAACTTTCTTGATTTTTTCTCAATTTTGCCAGCGTCTCCTCCAAAATTACTGCTGCCAGGTCCTTGGAGATTATCTCTAGCATAGGAATACGATTTATTTGCGAGCCACCAATTGTTTAGGTATTCCTTTAACTTGATTACCTTTAGTCCATTGTTTCTGAATTAGAGCCATGTCTTTGGCAGGTAAACCTGCGACTAAGGACATCTGATGTGGCCTTAGCGTGATGCAGATTAATCTGTACAATCTTTAATACTCACTGCCATCAAGGGCTAGATGATGACTGTGGATGCACTGGTTTGCCCCTCCACTGCTTGTTTTCCCATCCTGATTTGGGGCAAGCGCCTGATTTGTGGCAAGCTCATTCTCAAACTCCTAGCTCATAACCTTCGAAGCCTGGTTTTTATCAGGCCTCTTTGATGGTTTAACCGGGAGAGATTTTTTTCTGTTGGTCAGCCAATGATGCACCCATCGTTCACTCCTCGTTGTTTTCTTTAAGTTTCCTTTGCCGCCTCTTGAATAAGACTTATACCGCAGGAATCTTGTTTACAGATACCATAATCGCGCCCTCACAGGCTTAACTATTTGGATATTGCTGGATAAAGTCAAACGTATAGTTGACCGGGACCCTATTCCCAACTTGTTTCAGATTGTCCATCGATGCATAATCCACCAAGAGTGTGCAGAAGGCTTAAGTTTCTTTTATTCCCTCCGGATCACTTTCCATTTAGTCACCTTCATGCTTTCAGTTTGGTTGTTGATAAACCGAAGAAGCTGCTCTGTTGATACTTCGCTCTTGTTAGGGAAGGTACACAATCTGAATCCGAAGCAGTTTATTCACCACTACAGCTTTTAACTGTGTTCCTTCTCACGGTTAAATATCCCCAACCGCAGCTTTGAGCCACCCGACAGTAGCTTTATTAGCACAAGTCACTCACAGCCACTCTACTTAAAATTGATTCTCGAGGAACTTCGGTTTGAGCTCCTCGTTCTCCTGTCTCAGCACTTTCTCCAGAATACTTTCTGGACAGCATTTAGCTGATCCGCAGTAAGGACGACTTCTGATAATCCAACTAGTAAGTCTCAATGATCTCCGATTCCACTGCCTCTCTCTGAATTTAATTTTAGACTTAATTGCGGAATCCAAGGAAGTGTCATCGGAACGCTATCATCCACCTGGATTTTTCCCGTGCTGGTGGTGCATAATCCTCAGAACGGTTTCTCTTGGTCGCTTCAGAACAGACTTCTGAAGGAGCTCTAGCCTCCTCCAGTGGCCGCAAGAATTAGGTCTCTCGAACGGGAGATTTGCTTGTGCAACAAGCTTTTTATAGCGCTTATTAGCCACCCCACAGAATTTAGCGTGAGGATCCTTCGAAGGATTATTAATAATAATCTTTTTCCAAACTTTTTCTCACGTCCTTCCTGACCATTATTTCCACTGATGAGTTCCCCTCACTTGCACTAAGCTCTCACAACAGTGGATTGTTTAGTCTAATTTAACTAACAATTTAAACTTTAACCGTTATAAACAGAGCACTTTATGTAATGAGCTCTAGATTTACTAAATATGTAGCCAATGCTGTGAACGTCGCTGGAGTGCAGAGTTTACATTCAACGGCTGGTCAAGTAATAAGCACGAGAGATTTCAAAATGCAATGTCGGTTTTTGGCAAATTTGAACAACCGGATATGTTCATCACGTTTCCAGTAAATTCAAAATGGCCAGAAATCATATCAAATTTGAAGCCAGGTGAACTGCGTCCGTCCGTCCTGATTTAGTTGCATGAGTTTTTAAAGTGAAATTGAAGTTTCTACTATTCCATTTGTTACTACCATCGAATTTAAAAAAAACTAGACCTTCCACAAACCCATATTTTCATTACGCTTCACGAGAATATCAAATTTAAGACTTCTGAATGAATCGATCGAGAAATTGGTTGAGTGCTGAAATTTCTGGCATGACACAGAATCCAAGGCTATAAAAATTGGCACTGATAAACGATTCGCACCATGTAAGGTAAATGGAATATGCAAGAAGTAGTTCCTGAAAGAATTCCAGGCGTCCAGACTCGAGGCGAAATGATGGATTGTCGATACGTATTTCCTGTGAAGATATGATGCCCTCATCATTGTGGAGATTTGCTTGGCTGTGTTACTGTCATTGTTGGAACTGGCGATGAGGAGCGGATGATTCTTGTTGAAATTACAGTTATTATTGATGCATATCTGGCATCAATAATAGCTGTAATTGCAACACGAATCATCCGCTCCTAAATGAATGTGGCGCTTATGGAAATGTCCATGCATGATCGTTTTCATGCTTTCATGGAAACACTAAACTTGTTGCAAGGTTTCAACTTAATCGAGAAGATGCAACGGCTAACCTGTTACCTTTACAGAGAAACCCTTGCATAACTTGTCTTCAATCGTGCAAAATGGGCGAAGCGACAACGAGGTGGAAATAAAATCGCAGCTCGCGTGTATGTACATTGGTGGATTAAACGATCAGAAGCGCTGCTACCTTCCGCTTCTACTTCTTGTACCGGATGCAACAATCTAAAAACCGTTGATGACATCGAATATGATACATACAAAGAGGCCGCCTTCCACCGCAATTTGTAATCTTTCGATGACGAGTGGGACAAATGTTTTATAAATGCCTTCACAAATGCGTCAAACATTATGATTTATTTGTGTTTATTGCGCACCGACAAATCCTTTGAAACGGTGGGAGCAATTACGTTAGTATATGATTCTGATTTCTTAAGATATTACGTTGAAACCACATCATTCAATTTGGCTCTACACATATGCTTAGCAATTAGTACGCAGTAGTTAGCATAACCCGCAGTAGTTATACAAGCATCACTTTGTCTGAGGGAACATTAAACGATCACTATGTAGATCATCAGAGGCTCTTTTAGGTTAATAATCCAGGAGGTTCTGAAAAGTTCTATTTGTAGGATAATTTAATAAGCTTTATTCCAGGTTGTAAACATAAAGTGCTTGCATTTGCATCACCAGGAATTTCTGCGACTTTTGTGAAAGGAGGAAGAACGATTCATATTGTTTTCAAAACTCCCGTTCCATTGATCGACACTTCCGTTTCAAGAAACAAGCAATCATCAAAAAAAGCAAAAATGTTAAAACGTGCTGCATTAACAATATTTGGTGAAGTCATAATGTTATCAAAAGATGACCTCCGCCGCTTTGATTTATTATTTCGTGAAATTATAAATAATCATATACCGTTTGGAGGCAAATCGGTGGTGATTGGAGGCGACTTTAACCAAACTCCGCCCGTGGTACCAATAAGAATACGTGCCGATATCATTGAAACATGTTTGAAATCAAGTCGATTGTGACTAAACTTTCCTTGATTTCAAGTATGAGAAATGAAGGACAAACTGTAATCAGCAAGTGGTTACTTGATATTGGAAATGAAAGCTTGGCACCAATCGATAACCTTTCTGAAGGTACGATACAAATTCCATAAGATATGATTACACAAAATCCGTAAATACGTTTTTCGGTGAAAATATTCAGCAGCTGTTTATTGATGATCTGTCAAAAGTGTCATTTCGCTCAACGGCAAACAGAGAAACACTCAAACTGAATAAGCGCAAAATATCAAAAAATTTCTGATGATACATGTATTTATTACAATAATTCTAACTCAATCATTCTACAGAGGATTCTAGTAGTGCAAATATTTAGCCGGCTGAAGTTTCAGGCATTCCGCCCCACACTATATGGTTTTAAAACGAGGTGTAATTATTATTTTATTATTATTCGTGAAATCAGATCGGAATCACACAAAGGTGATATTGTTTTCATTTCACGTAAGATATTGCATCTAGCGATGGTAACTTACCATTCATATTGAAGCGAAGACAGTTCCCAATTATAGCGGCGTATGTAGTAACAATTATTAATACCTCGCATGAGCCATTTTATTTTTACGGACAGCCGCATGTCGCTCTGTCAAAATGTAGAACTCGAGATAACATCTTTATAAAACAAAATGAATCACTAAGGTAGATTGCTTAGTACAGATGCGTGGATTACAAAAATGGTTTATATATAAAGAAGTCTTTCAATGTTGATAAATAAATACGTCATTAATTTAAAATAGTTATGTATACGCTTCTTTAAGGATATACGAATATCCAATATGCTTCGATTGAGAATAATATTGATGCTTCCAATTATCTGAACACCACTTGAAAATAAATGCAAGGAGTTTTTAAATCAGGAGCTTTTGAAAATCAAACTTTAAAGCAGGCTATTTTTTGAAGACATATTTTATTTAGCCTTTAGTAGGTACGAGCGATTCAAACTAGGCATATGTTTTAACAATGTCACGACCAAAAAATCATTCGTTGCCATTCTCGAAATTTTAAAATGAGCATTAAACATCAACAAAATCAACCTGGGCACCAGGTTAACTTGCCGAATGGTTTGCGTGAACTCATGATAGACATAACACGCGAAGTACTAAACGAGCAACCCCAGCAAATTCCCGGTTTTATTGCTGATTATCTAGATGCATTGCTTGTTATCCGTGAAAATACATTTATAGCTAAACACGCACTCGACGATTTGATCCAATTCATTTTGGATATGGCGGAGCTGATGAAAATGTCTGGGCATGGCCTAAGCCGGGAAAAAGCAAAAGCAGCTGCAAATTATTTACGTAGCGAACTAAAACAGTGCATCGATTCGCAATGTGCTTCAGGATTTAATGAGACGTTAATAGCGACACGTCTTACTTCCAGGTATGGCCTAGAGCGCCAAATGTCATGGAAATTGGAACAGATTATTAATGCATCATTTAAGGGATATTTCTGCCGTTTTATATCTTATCACGATGCAAAACAAGGTATATTTGGGGTAACATGGAAGGAAGCAATTAAAAAAACATTAAATGTATACGGAAAAGCTCAACCCCCTAGGAAGGATCTGTCCGCTTCCGCTACTGTTATTCAAAGGGCTTTTCGTAGGTTCAATTCACGAAACAAATGCGACAAAGATAAAGTAAAGGCTGTTCTTGTAATTCAAAAACATTTCCGTGGCTATGACACTAGAAGGCGTTTATCCGAAACTTCCACCAAACTGGCCGATGCAGGCTATACAATAAGTAAGACTATAAAATATTAAATATTTAATGAACTTGAAAATTTGATATTTTATTTTAGCTGAGGTTCGCAACAAATCTGGTTTCGATCCATTAGTTCTATTTGATGATGTTATCAATGAAAGTCTAGTAAATTTAATTAAATAACAAAATTCCTACAAAGGTTGATAAAAAAAACACGTGGCAAACTTTATATAAATAAGCCCAGGTGCTTTATTTATTTTATTCAATTTTCAACAATAACAAGGATTCACGGACTTTTGAATATGCGATAAATTAAAAATAAAATGTGGCACTGTCAAAAAAAATTTGATTTTTCAAATATTTTTCAACCCCATCGCAATATAATAAACTTGCATGCATAGAACAAAATTACATAAATCATACATCATCAACATCATGCATATGATTTTATATAACTCAAAATCAAAACCACCCCCAATTTCCTTTATTGATTCGGTTGTCAGTTCTCTATTATCTTTTTTTTTATTATGTATTTTGATAGATTTTCAGTTGTCATTACGACAGATGTAACAAAAAAGAAAAAAAAATTGTCAAACATTTTTTGTATTGTGTGATTCGGTATTATTAATTTTGATTAAAATCAAATTAAAATCTTGAAATAAATAATATTCGTTTATATGCGGATTGAAATGTGCGAGAGACAAAAATCTGAAGAAGATCGTTCGAGTTGAAAAGTGTACGTTTTCCCGGCGTTTTTCATATGCACATAAAAAATAAAATTTTCTAGTGCAATTCGTTTCTACAGTATATGTACACATCGGTGACGTACAGATTTGAATATACATCCACATATGAATAAAGACATAAAGGGAATTTGTATATGACAATCGCTTACATACATCCTTGTACATTAACAATGCACATTAAAGATGTACGTAACGTTTTATTCATATGAAATCACTTGAAAGAATCATTGTAACAATTCCTATTCTTCTTTACAGTTGATAACAGATTTTTTTTTGTGCTCCCGTATATTATATGGAACCTACATTCACCGCTCTAAATATGATGATGATGTTGCGATTACTTATGCAGAAGAAGGGTGATGATTTTTTTTTTAAGTGGTTTATTGAAACGATATACTACTCATCACAATCGATTAAAAAGTACAAGTAGAAAATTTTTTAATCGACTAAATTCAATTAAAATTCTATTCATATGGAAATTATATCAATAGTCGTACGAGTTGTTAAAATCATTGTGCTTTGATTTCTTTCTTTTTCAAATCGGGAAAGTGTGATTTTAAATGTTTAAGAAGTTTTTTTAATTTTCATTATTATATATTCCATATTACAACTGACTTAATATAAATCGTCTATTCTGTTCTATCATAATTAAATTCATGATAATTGAGATATAGCCCAATGGCAAGTCCCAGAGATTATAACTATTTATATACCTAAATATTGATTTGCTACTAGCTGAGACACCCGGCGTTGCTCGGGAAAAATTATTAATTTTACGGTTACCATCATGGGTAAGTTCCATTTTGATGGCTGGTTGATCCCATTTGTAAGTTGCATATACTCAATTTGGTTTATAAATGGCTAAGTTCCATTTCTTGCTGGCCCCGTTGGCCATATTCTGGAATTAAACCCGCTAAGTCTTATATGAAATGAATCAGAAAGTAAATAAACGTATTTTGGTGAACGTAGATTCACCGCGAAAACACATCATTCAATTCAATACCCTGCTTTGTGTTGTTGTGGCTATCCTGTGGAATGAAAGAAAGGAAGAAACAATTTGTTTTCATAGAAAATCTTTTTTTTGAAATGCTAGTGGATTGACTACATTTTTTGTTTGTCCATTTTCTGTATAAATAATTAAATATAAAGAAGCAATCGTTTTCTAAATCCAAACCGCACACTTGCAAAGATTGCCCTTTCGCTTACTGATTGTCACAGCGAACACAATGCGTATTGAAAATTGAAGCCGTTTGAACTCGAATGCCGTGTTGATCGGAAGGAGTGGTATTCATGGAAGTAGTACGTCTTCACCTTTATGAGGTTCAATCAGAATTGTTGCTTCAATTAAATTGTTCATCAACTTGCTGTCGAGTTGCTGAACTCTCATATTTGTTGTTAAATCTATTTTTTTGGCTGTTTTCCAAAAAGTTGAATATTTCAAGCAGACATGCAGTTCATCAGCTGGTGTTGAGCAAGGTATAACTGGAAGCGTATGCCTGAAGTCACCGGGTAGTAACAACAATGATCCACTAAATGAAACCTGATTATTTCGCAAGTCTTTCAATGTATGGTATGTACTGTCCATTGTACACTCATCTCATACAATGATTTTGTACGCCTGAAAAACCTTTCGCATTCCTAATGCTTTTGAAATATTACATGTTGGGTTGTCTTGAATTGCATGTTTAGTGACAGTTTAAAAGTTGGATGCGCAGTTCCTCCTTCTTCTATCAACGTGGCAGCAATGACTGAAGAAGCAAGAGCTAAAGCAATATGGCCATTTGAACGGATTTTAGCCAGGATCAAAGAAATTAAGAACGTTTTTCTAGTTCCACCTGGAACGTCCAAAAAGTACAATCCACCAGATTGGTTGGCTACAGTTTGTAAACACAGTACAGTTTGTTGATGGTATCAAATGCTATTTTTTGTTCTGGAAGGAGTTTCGGTGTTTTTTCTTGGACGAACAGCTGTAAGTCATTTCTGTTGTATGATTACTCTCTGAGCAGTTTTCTTTCAAATGTTGCATTGGCCCGAATTGGTGCTGCCATTCTCAATTGTGCTAATAACTTGCCGCACATTGCAAGTCAAAGATCCTCAATGAAGATTAGCGCTTCATTGTATATTTCTTCTGTGAAATGCAAGCCATGATTTTGTGTTTCATGACGCATTCTGTGCAGAATATCTTCGACCATGTAGTTCATGTATTTCTCCCACAACTGTACTGGTTGTGTCGGGGAACATGTAGATAAAATAATTGAAAATAGCGTGCGTATTTGAAATGGATTAGAAGTAGCGGATGAATCTTCAATTGACTTGTCCCAATGATCGTCGTTTTTCAGCAAATGAAGTGTCTCGTACGCACTACGGTACGTATTACGTACTACTCCATCCACTGTTCGTAAATGTATAAATGATGTTGGACCAGGAACGGTAATCAGAAGGAACCGTAAATAAAAGCATTCAGTACATATGTTCAGTATATGTATGTACACAGTGAATATGCTTCCTAAAGCATTTGATGAAAATATTCCAGGTTATCCAACTACTGCTTTGCCTGTCTTCCTTCTTTTAAAATTCTTTCTTGTTGCGTTCCAAGTGTAATAAGTCTGAATGTCTGCATACATCAAAGTTCTTGCAAAATCATCTGTTTGACTTAATAGAAAAAACGCTGTTAATGTTGTGTTCGGTGGATTTGGTGCTCTGTCCGTTATGTTTTGCTCTGCGAAAAACACTCTTTGTCTGTTTTCAAGATGAACGACAGTTGGATCCCTCTCGTGGATTGGAAATCCTGAAATACTCCGCACAGCTTCAATGCTGTTGATATATCTGCCGATTTGTTATTGAGAGTTCATCTAAATTACTTCTTGTTGAAACTCCAAATACGGCCATATTGCTGCCTTTGTCGACGTATTTACAAATGTATTTTATGGATTTCACAGAATTGCAATACTCAACGTTGATATGTACTTTGAAAATTTTCGATAAAAGTGGCAATTATGGAACAACCTAAAGATTATCGACTTCAATGTCATTTCCCTTCACTCTCAATGTAATTGATTTTCCATCGTCTTCTGTAATTCTTCGTCCATATAGTGGGTAACCATCATTACCAGTAATTTTGTCTTTTAACAACTCTCGAGGATCCCGTTTAAAGTATTTCCCATCGATCATACTCGATGAATTTGCATTGATTGCTCCACATGGTCCGTGCATCATGTTCTTGGTCACAAATACAAACAACTCATTATCAATTGACCATCACGCGTCAAATCCCGTACAAAACATCATTTATCGATTTTCCAAATTTTCCAACTTTTCCGGTGGATTTTTCCAAAATTTTCTTTTGTAAGAACCATCTCCTGGCAATTGCGAACACAACAAAAAACTTTATACACTTTCTGCCGTAGGCACTTGGCGAAATACACTTAATACACACTTTCTAAATTTTTTTTTAAAAACACTTGTTAAATATTTCGCAAAATTACAAAAGGTTTAAAAAATCACTCGATCGATTTCGGCGGCTTATTAGGCCATCATCAGGAGTATCTACTAAACTGTAAAAATAAAAATGTAGTTATATATATATATATATATATATATATATATATATATATGTAGTTGGAAAAAGCAAAAAGTAAAACCAAAATATACCAATAAAAAAATGTGGGAGTGGTAAACAATAAAATTGGTGACAGCAATAAACATTAAAAATTAAAAATTAAAAAAGGGGTGAGTTAACCACAGGTAAAATTGGAGAGAGCAATAAACATTAAAAATTAAAAGTGGGTGAGTTAAACACAGGTATATGATTATTGATTAGTCAACGGTCGAATAACAAAATTCCAGGTGTTGATTTTTTTTTTTTTTTTTTTTTTTTATAACCCGACGAATTAGTAATTTTATGGTATGGAAGGAGTATGTGAATAAAACAATGCGGGGTCGGTAATTGGTGAGAAACGGATTTCTCTCTGTTCGTTGAGGATATTTTGGTTAAGAAATATAGCTTTTCGGATTTCGTAAGATTCTAAGTTGTCTAAACGTCTGCTTTTTGGTTGTACATGCAATATTTCTAAATTGTTTAAACTGGATGTGTGATTTTCTAACGTTAAATGATTATAAAGGGATGATTCATGGCTACCAGATAAATGTTCTTTAACTCTAACTTCAAAATTGCGCCCAGTCTGTCCGATATAAGAGGAACTACAATCATTGCAATTGATCTTATAAACGCCAGACTTGGAAAGGCGATCAATTCTTGGTTTGTTGTTAAAAATCATTTTCTTAATTGTATTTGTGGCGGTTCACGCATCTGGCGCCTGAAGGTATGCGTTCGAAGCCACAACAAAACAACTCGCACGAGAACACAAAGACGCAAACAAATACACCTAGTACATACATCTAGTACCACAACCACTACACCAACTGCATAACACAAAAACAAAACAAACATAAACAAAGTAAAAATCAAAAAATATTAAATCAGTATCGCCTCGGATTTCGCGTTGAGCACACGCGCGCTCAGTTAAGCAATTAAGTATATACACCTTAAGTAATTAAGTATATACACAAATGGTGGTGTACAAAAATAATAAATTACATAAATAAATTTGTACATAAATAAAATAAATAAATATGTTGCATTAATAATAAATAAAATTATACAACAATAAAGTAAATAAATACAATTCATTAATTTACAAATTAACGTAACAAATAGAATATTTGTAACATTACATATTATTGTTATAAAAAGCAAAGCTAATATCTGTATATTGTGTCACGATGTTACTAATCCGTTGACTAGTTTTTCCTATATACTCTAAGCGGCGACAATTTTTCGGCATTGGGCTATCAGGTGGATAAATGTTAGCTAAAGCTTTATGTATCAGTTTTCTGTTTAATAGCTTTAATATAGTCTTAGCTGCATAACCGTTATTCGCTGCTATTTCTAAAATTATATTAAGCTCTTTGTTATAATTGGATATGGTCAAAGGAATGTTTATTAATCTATCTAAGAATGAGTGGAAAGCTGACATTTTAATATTATGGGGATGGTTTGACGAGTTAGGTATAATGGCGTCTGTATACGTGGGTTTTCAATAAATTTTGAACTCTAATGAAGAATTAATTCTGGTTATTGTTATATCTAGAAAGTTAATAGATTTGTTTTCTTCTTTTTCTACCGTAAAATTAATGGTGGGATATTGAGAATTTAACCAAGTGAGAAAAGAGGTTAATAGCCTATCAGCTCCATTCCATAGACATAGTATGTCATCAACATATCTGTACCAAAAGATCATATGACGAAAATAAGGATTATTGCTTGATACAATCGTTTGTTCGAAGAAATTCATGAAAATTTCTGCTAACAAAGGTGACAAAGGGGAGTCCATCGGTAGACCATCAGTGAATCTGAAATACTTATTATCAAAGCAAAAATAATTTTGTTTAATACAAGTTTCAAATATCAGCTTCAGTTCATTCCGAAGGCTTCCGACCTGATAGCCTGTAAAGCGGATAAAGGCAATACGATCACTGTTCTCACAAGAATCGATTATTACAATAAAATTTCTGATTTCATTACAGAAAGCAACGCATTAGAGCTCAATAGAGATCCTACTAGGTCATTTAAGACTTTGGTCAGTAAGTGTATCAACAACTGCCCAAAGGTCTTTGATGGCACTGGTTGGAGGTACACGGTTATGAATCCATCTGCCCCAATTCTTTATGGTTTACCTAAAATCCATAAAGAAGGCATTCCAATTAGACCAATAGTATAGTAGCGTATTGCAATGCACCTGCCTACAAGCTTTGTAAGAGTTTCATAAACTTTTTCAACAGTCATACCAATTTCGTTTCGGCTTTCTCGGTTAAGAACTCGGTAGAATTGATTAGCAAAATTCAAGATGTTGATATTCCACTACACTCAAAATTAGTTTCGTTTGACGTTGCTAGTCTTTTCACTTCTATTCCAATTAACATTTTGTCTCAAATAGTTTATACTTACTTAGATAGGGATGTTGTAGATGGAAGCCTTCGGAATGAACTGAAGCTGATATTTGAAACTTGTATTAAACAAAATTATTTTTGCTTTGATAATAAGTATTTCAGATTCACTGATGGTCCACCGATGGACTCCCCTTTGTCACCTTTGTTAGCAGAAATTTTCATGAATTTCTTCGAACAAACGATTGTATCAAGCAATAATCCTTATTTTCGTCATATGATCTTTTGGTACAGATATGTTGATGACATACTATGTCTATGGAATGGAACTGATAGGCTATTAACCTCTTTTCTCACTTGGTTAAATTCTCAATATCCCACCATTAATTTTACGGTAGAAAAAGAAGAAAACAAATCTATTAACTTTCTAGATATAACAATAACCAGAATTAATTCTTCATTAGAGTTCAAAATTTATTGAAAACCCACGTATACAGACGCCATTATACCTAACTCGTCAAACCATCCCCATAATATTAAAATGTCAGCTTTCCACTCATTCTTAGATAGATTAATAAACATTCCTTTGACCATATCCAATTATAACAAAGAGCTTAATATAATTTTAGAAATAGCAGCGAATAACGGTTATGCAGCTAAGACTATATTAAAGCTATTAAACAGAAAACTGAAACATAAAGCTTTAGCTAACATTTATCCACCTGATAGCCCAATGCCGAAAAATTGTCGCCGCTTAGAGTATATAGGAAAAACTAGTCAACGGATTAGTAACATCGTGACACAATATACAGATATTAGCTTTGCTTTTTATAACAATAATACAATTAAGAAAATGATTTTTAACAACAAACCAAGAATTGATCGCCTTTCCAAGTCTGGCGTTTATAAGATCAATTGCAATAATTGTAGTTCCTCTTATATCGGACAGACTGGGCGCAATTTTGAAGTTAGAGTTAAAGAACATTTATCTGGTAGCCATGAATCATCCCTTTATAATCATTTAACGTTAGAAAATCACACATCCAGTTTAAACAATTTAGAAATATTGCATGTACAACCAAAAAGCAGACGTTTAGACAACTTAGAATCTTACGAAATCCGAAAAGCTATATTTCTTAACCAAAATATCCTCAACGAACAGAGAGAAATCCGTTTCTCACCAATTACCGACCCCGCATTGTTTTATTCACATACTCATTCCATACCATAAAATTACTAATTCGTCGGGTTATAAAAATAAAAAAATGAAAAAAATAAAAAATCAACATCTGGAATTTTGTTATTCGACCATTATTATTTGTTGACTAATCAATAATCATATACCTGTGTTTAACTCACCCCCCTTTTAATTTTTATTTTTTAATGTTTATTGCTCTCACCAATTTTACCTGTGGTTAACTCACCCCTTTTTTAATTTTTAATTTTTAATGTTTATTGCTGTCACCAATTTTATTGTTTACCACTCCCACATTTTTTTATTGGTATATTTTGGTTTTACTTTTTGCTTTTTCCAACTATATATATATATAACTACATTTTTATTTTTACAGTTTAGTAGATACTCCTGATGATGGCCTAATAAGCCGAAATCGATCGAGTGATTTTTTAAACCTTTTGTAATTTTGCGAAATACTTAACAAGTGTTTTAAAAAAAAAAAAATTTAAAAATGTGTGTAACGAAAAACGATTGCGCTAAATCGGTTCAGCCGTTTGCACATACATTTGCTACACCATTTTTATATATACACTAGCTGACCTGGCGTACTTCGTCCCGCCCCAAATTACTTCGTTTCGAGCAAATACTTTTGTCCTTCACGAAAATTGATTTTTATGATAGAAAAAATCAAACAACTCATCCCTATTCTCAATAGATGATTGAGTTGAGTGGACATTCCATTCCATTTTCATCGAATTCAACACTAATGTATTGAAAAGTGAATGAAATGTCGATTCAAACTCAGGCGTCTTTCGAGAATTGAGTTGTGGTTTGGATTTTTTCTCTCATTGTGGAAATGAATTGGAGTCAGTTGGAATTCAAAAGAATTCAATGTATTTTATTCGAGTGGAATTAAATCGAATACAGACGCAAATCAATACAATGCATTGTGGTAAACAATATTTCTAGTTCTGTTCTCCGGCGCATAAATGAACAACGATGATGGTTTGCCAACTCTCGAACACGCGACGTACAACTGACCTTGAGAAAAACACGGAAATTCTAGATTTAATTCGCACACTTCCAACGATTGACCTTGCGATTTGTTAATCGTCATAGCAAACGCCAAACGAACGGGGAACTGAATGCGCTTGAAGTCGAACGGTGTGTCAGTTGGAATCATAGGAATTCTCGGAATTAGAACATCTTCTCCTTTGAATTTGCCCTTGATGATCGTCGCTTGAATCACGTTGTTCATCAGTTTCTTCACACTCAATCGCGTTCCGTTACACAATTTCGGATGGTTCAGATTGCGCAGATCCAACCTTGAGCATTAAGTTATGCGGTGATCCAACTTCTCCGAAGGCTTTTCCCAAAATTTTCTTTCGTAAGAACCATCTCCTGGCAATTTCAAACACAATAGAAAAAGATTGAGCCTAATTGAGCCTAATCCGTCATCAAAACATACACAAAATTCAAAAATTCTTTGAAAAAAAATTCAATTTTCTTCGGGTTTTTCCGGAAGTTTCCGAGTTTTCCACTTCGTTTTCCCAATTTTTCTCTTCTAAAAGACAATCTGGTTTGGTTGCGCGCCAAATCTCGTACAAAAACATAATTTTTTGATTTGCCGAATTTTCCTACTTTTACAAAGGATTTTCCAAAAATTTTCTTTTGTAAGAACCATCTCCTGGCAATTTCAAACGTAATAGAAAAAGATTGAACCAAATCGGTTCAGCCGTTCTCAACTGATGTGCGCACATACATTTTTTACACCATTTTTATATTGTATATGTATAAGATATATTACTCAAAACAAAATAAAAAACACTTGCTATTAGGGTGTTAACTTTCGTTGTTGATCAAACTAATAATGCCATGTTTTTCATTAATCTGTTGTCTATGTGTGTACCAAAAACCAGATTCGTATCTCATAATTGTAAAGCGCAGTAGATCTTCCCCTAAAACAATTGCAAAAATAAAGTGGAAACAAATCTTATTTTTAAAAATTAAAATTTTTATTTTCTGCACATATCTACAATAGAACCGAATTCAATATCTTGTATGACCTCCTCTGGCCCTAATACACTCCAAACATCGCCGGTTCATCCTCATTATTAGCCTTTTGATGGTTTCTTGGGTTATTTTACTCTATTCAAGCAGCATTCTCCTGTTAAGCAGCATTAACCAGCGCAGGTATGGTTAATGGAGTGTTAACCATCGCACGAATCCACCTTTTTAGAATATCCCACACTTGCTCGATGGGGTTCAGGTCTGGGCTATTCGCTGGCCAGTTCATTGCCACAATATTTTCATCTCTAATGAAATTTTTGGAGACGTTAGCATTATGAGGCCTAGCATTATCCTGCATTAAGGTAATAAGATACCTATCCGCATAGACTTTGACGTGGGATCTGAGAATTAAGTTCACAGACCTTTTATCCGTAATCGAGCCTCCATCAATGACTACGAGCTCTGTCTTGCCCCCCCCAAACTGATGCCACCCCAAACCATTACTGAACCTCCACCGAACCGATCGGTTTCTTGTATACAACAGTCAGCATATCGCTCGCCAATGCGCCTATAGCCCTGATTCCGTATGTCACTGGTACTCAAACAAAATCGCGATTTATCCGTGTAGAGTACGGCCCGCCAATGTCGCAACTGCCAATTCTTATGTTCTTGGCAAAGCATCAGTCTTGCTGCAACATGTCTATGGTGCAAAATGGGACGTATGGCTTGTTTTGATCTAATCCCTCTTTCTTTGAGGCGATTGCGAATGGATTGATCTGATATGGGGTGGTTAAATAGCGTGCGCAATTCATTTTGAATCGACCTGGCTGTCATTTTCCTGCCTCTTACAGAAGCCAGCACTATGCGTTGGTCCTCATTTGAAGTTGTGATGCTTTTTCTGCCCGATCCAGATGTTCTTTCATAAGATCCCGTCTCACGAAAACGTAATCAAACGTTACGTACCGAACAGTGGGATACTCCCATTAATCTCGCTACAAAACGTAAACTTTTTCCCTCTTGGATCAGTGTTGTCACTCTTGCCACCTCCGTAGCCTTAGATGAATCCTAATTCGTGCCATTTTGTAGATTTATTGAAAAAACGATTTTCACACAATTTGCAATTGAAAACAAATTAAGTTTACAAACAAATTCAATTTACGACTGCGTATACATTTTTCGCTTTATTTTTGCAATTGTTTTAGAGTTTTAGGTGCACACGTAGACAATAGATTAATGAAAAACATATGGAATTATTAGTTTGGGTAAAATTGATCTACAACGAAAATTAACACCCTAATAGCAAGTGTTTCTTATTTTGTTTTGACTTTTGAGTAGTATATTTAGATAGTGTTGTGGTTGTTAGACCGCATTCACCAGGTATGTTGGCTTGACCTTTGGCAGCAAACGGCATATCTTGCTTGAGAGCATACCACCTAAAACCCAATAACCTCATCGATGTATTCCATCTTTAAATCTCGGTGGAGATCTTAATTTCTAATATACCACGGGTATTTACATTGTTCCGAAGTACTTTGATTTGGAATGTGGGAAAATTAAGTGATTGATTCTAATATTGTTTTCAATAAACTGGAAACTAATCGTTTGCGAAAACATGACTTGAACTTTTTCCGTTATAAGTTTTTACATCTGTACTAAAAACGAAGGGGAATATTTTTGTTGAACCCCTACCTTAAATGTCATAATTTTGTTTAATAACTAATTTGATAGTTAAAAAAAACATTCGTTTCTGTAAAATTAAATTAAAATTAAAATATTTTCAAATGTTTCACCAAGATATCAAAGTGAAATACAGATGATTGAGAATTATTTGGTAGACTACAGCGAAAAGTTGAATCAAGACGAAGACGTAGGACGTTTTGATTGTCGGAATATCGTGTCTACAAGTAAAATCAAAAAATAAGTAAGGGGAAACCCAATACGGCAACTTTATTAGGCCAGCGGCATGAATTCGAGAGTGGGGTTTTATATTTGGTATTTTGACGCCAACCGCTCTTTGATTATACTCCCCGATCAAAGAGCGGTCAACCAGAATAATTAATCATAATTAAGTTCATCAACTTTGGGACGAAGTCCACGAATAGGGATGGGGACAAAATTCCAAAAAAAAAATCCATTTCTATTATTCCAAAAATTTAAGTAATATTTATTTTAATTTTCTAAAATCCATAATTCCAAATTCCAAAATTCCATAAAATAATTCCAAAAAAAAAATTCCAAAACCTGAAATTCGCCCGTGAGAGTTACCGAAGCCGTTAGCCTCTACAATTCTAATTTAAATTAGGAGTTGGCCGCGTTAGCCGTGTAAGCAGTTAGCCTCTACGATTCTACTCATGCAACTCATACAATTTATTTTCCTGAAAAATAGAGAAAATCGCGCGCTCGATTTGGTTACTATTTTCAGGAAAGTGGATTGGGGTGGAATTTTAGATTTTGATTTGGAATTTTTAAATGTTGGAATTTTGGGTTTTGGAGTATTGGGTCCTGGAATTTGTGATTTGGAATTTTACGCCTGAAATATTCGGGTCTGGAATTTCAACCCAAGCCCCCACAAAGATTATAAAAATAATTTTGTCGACAAATAAATCGAAATAAATTTTATTAAAGAGATGTACAAAAATCTCCGGAACAGCTACAACAGATACAGAAACTCTTGGGTTAAAGCGAATGCTAGTAAAACTAGTTAATATAAACCAGTCCCATCACCTAAACACGTAAATAAATTGCGATGCTTGAATAGCACATTAGTTAAACAAGCGTATAATAAGTAAACAAGCGTCAAAGATTGTTCTAAACTAAAATTTCATTTTTAGGCACAAAAGTAGTTTTGATCATATAAATCTCTTGTTTCTACCATCACTCCCCCAGGTAAAAAACATCATAATATATTTACGTTTGCCTGTTTTATCATTTGTTTTCCAGAATTAACTTTACCGAGAAGGCTTGTGCGATATCCAAGAAGGCAGGAGAACAATATTTCTTTACCTCGAAAGTGATTTTGATTGCATTTACAATTCTGTGTATTTGCTCTGTGGTACAATGTTGGTTTTGGAATCCAAATTGATGGTCTGGAATAACGCGGTGTTCTTGTAATATTGGTTTCAATTTCGTTTGTAACATTTTTTCAAAATATTTTGAGATTGTGGGCGGCATGCTTATCAGGCGATACGACGAGATCTGCATATCATTTTTTCCGGGCATATGTATCATTACGATCAAAGATATCTTCCATTTTTGAGGAATATAACTTGTTAGCATCATCGCATTGAATATGAATGTTATTAGTTTTATGCATTCGTCTGGAAATTCGTTTTTCATTTTGTCAGTAATGAGATCATGTCCTGGTGTCTTTTACGGGCTTATGCAATTTTCAATTATATTCTTAACTTTCTTTCAATTGTACTTTATTGATTTGTAGGGTAAACTATGTCCATCATCCATTTGCTGGGGTAGCACGAAATAATCATCTTTTTCGTGTGGTGCGTTAGATGAGCAGCAAAAGCACCGGCTTTTTCTTCAACACTTCTCGCCCAATTTCCAGTTGGTATAGTCTAATCGGTGTATTCGAATTTGTAGGCCTTTTTAAATTTTTTGTTGCCTTTCACAAAGAATAATCAGAAGAAGCATACAACTGAGGATGGTAGCATGCACTACCGAAATCGATATTTGTTAAAATAAAGAAAAGAAAAAATGTTTTTACTATAAGGAGGGAAAATAAAATAAATAAAATTTTTAAAAAAAATTTTAATAATTTTTGTTATTAATAAATAAGTGAAATAAGTGACACAGAAATAATTCATTCACTTAAGAATGAATCCTATAAAAGAATAATCAGTTATTTTGGTCGCCGAGAGATCACCTAACTAGTTCTAGACGCTCTGCCATTTAAATAACGGTGATTTTGTTTGCCGCCATTTACGGCGAAGTTTTCGCTTTTCCTGGATTAGTTCCTGTATATTATGGGACAGTTTATTAACTTTTTCAGAACTACTTATGACGCGTGCGGACCTTGTAGCTGATAATGCCATGACATATTGTATATTTTCTGCCGCCGCGCCGTCTCAATATCAGCTGTTGTGATAAGAGGAATATTAAGTAGACAATTTTGTTCGATTAGCCTCCTATATTGATCCCAATTAGTTCGCTTGTTTGTAAGACGGTTCGTCATTTCGTTCCTTACCACATTTGGTACTCACTGTTACTATCACCGGTGAGTGATCAGTATACCGATATTAGCAATAGGTCGCCTTAACATATGTACGTGGATACCTTTAGATACACAAAAGTTAGTTAAATCAGAAATTTTCTTTTTATCCGTGGGCCAGTAAGTTGGGTTGAGTATGTTTGACGTTGTAATCACCCCCGTAAAAAATTTATTACTCAGTGGCTGAAATAATCCAAGAAATGGAGTTTTTTATAGCATGTTTTGGAGGACAGTACACTGCCGATATGACACAGTTTCCAGACCACTCCTGCAGACAGATGCTCGTTGATTGTATTTGTTCTTTCTTATATTTCATAAGTTCATATTGTTTTAATGTTCTTTTAATCAATATGACAAATACAAATTGGACACCCTCTACGATATGTTATATTTCCATCGCAGTTTCTGCACATTGATGCTCCCTTATTTGCTTTTTGCCAACCTTTGGGTTGTGGAGTTCAGCGCATATAACACGTTCAAAGTGCAATATGCTCTAGCGTGTCCATTTAATTGGCTTTGGCACTTAACAAATTGTATCGTCCCATTTGACGTTTTTATTTTCTGGTTTTAATTCCAGACGGAACAATGGCCGAGGCCCCTCCTCCCGATTAATAATACTGGCAATAAATTTGCTTTGGAAACCTTTCTCAGCGAGAGCAGCATGCATTTCGTTTGCATTCACGTAACTCTCTATTACTTTTAACATAACAACCAATCGCTTTTGACTTTTAAGTTGGTACGAGTAGTAATGTTTACCAACTTGGCCAAAATGTTTAATTAATGCTCTGTAAGCATCAATATTGAGCGGTTGAATTTTTATTTCTTTTGTATCTCGTCTTTTGATCTCGAAAATATAAAATGTACCTTCCGTAATAAATTCCATCGTTTTTGCAAGTTCTCCTTTTGATTGTTTCAATGGTGACGTATCTAACAAACATTCTTCTTCTTCTTCCGCTGGCGCTACATCCCATGGAGGGATTTGGCCGCCTCAACGATGCTCCTCCAAATATTTCGATTCGCCACAAGAGAACGCCAGACACGGTGACCGAGTGTGTACAGGTCCCTCTGAACGTCGTCCATCCATCGGGTAGGTGGTCTCCCACGAGGTCCTACTTTCGCTGGTGCCGACTTCAAGGCCTGTTTAGTGGTCCGATTTTGTGAACGTAGTACGTGCCCAAGCCATCTCAGCCTTGACGATTTTATGAATCCTATGATGTCGACTTTATCGAGATCATTTCTGATCTCGTGATTCATTCGCATTCTGTACGTGGCTCCCTCTTTAATGGGACCGAGAATTCTTCTTATCATCTTACGCTCAGTTACAGCGATTTTTTGGATGTTTTGCGCTGTTAGTGTCCAAGACTCGCAACCAAAGATGACAACTGGTCTTATCAGTGCCTTGTAGATGTCCAATTTTATTTTGCGCGATATATGAGGAGACTTGAAAATTTTGATATTGGCGTAAAATGCTCGGTAGCCTGCTGCGATCCTCGATGAGATGTCTACAGAAATGGAGTTTTGCTCAGTGATCAGTGATCCTAGGTATTTGAACTCATTCACCTTTTCATATTGAGTATCTCCTGAAATGAAGTCCCCACGAGTCTGCCTTCTCGCGGTCACCATGTATTTGGTCTTCGCTTCATTGATCTGAAGGCCTATTTGTTGGGCTGTTAATTCCAATGGGAGGAGGACCTCTTTCAGAGAGATGATGTTGCGACCCAGAATACAGATATCGTCAGCGTATGCTAATAGCTGGGTTGATTTATAATACAGGCAGCTACGCTGTGCTATATTAAGCTGACGAATGACATACTCTAATGATAGATTGAATAGAGTTTGAGCTATTGGGTCTCCTTGCCGCACTCCAGATGTTATCTCGAAGGAATCCGAAATTTTACCTTCTATTAGCACCTTACATATTGAGCCATCCATTAAAAGCTGGCACATTGAAACCAATTTTGACGGTATGCCCAGGTAGGACAATACGTTCCATAACGTATTCCTCTTAATGCTGTCGTACGCCTGTTGAAAGTCTATGAATAGACTGTGTACAGGGATGTTCTTTTCAAAGCATTTCTCCAGCAAAATCCTCAGCGTAAAAGTTTGATCGGTCGTTGATCTATTTGGACAAAAACCACATTGATAATCACCCAAGATCCTCTCGCTATAAGTTGATAACTTTGCTGCGACTACGTTGGCCAAAACCTTGTAGCCTGTGTTCAGCAAAGCTATACCGCGATAGTTGTTGCAGTTCAATCGATCTCCCTTTTTATGAAGTGGACATATAAGAGCCGTCTTCCACTCTACTGGGATTTCTTCTCTATCGAGATATCGTTGCATAAGAGAATTAGCTACGGACTTTCATCCACGTAGCAGCGCTATTCGCAACAAATCCGGTAAGTTGGAAATGGACACTAAGACCGTCCTCGAAGTGTGGCGAAATTACTTCTCCTCGCTTTTAAATAAACAGGCACCACCTTCCGAGCAACAACCTCTCTGACAAACATTACGACGAAAAAGTATGGTAGAATGTAAGTGTTGACTACAGTGTTTTGTAGTGGTTCGTTTACGACAATTTTGGGAAGGTTATTTGTACAATATGCATTAGGTTTTACTGCTGCTTAAATGAAGTTTATTTAAATATAACTATAGTAGTAGATCTCGGAATCACCGCTCTCAAAGACAGAAGAAAAATAAAAAATGGAAACAAGTAACTTGAGTTTTACTCCCTAAACTCAAAAGAATTGGTCGGACATATCATTCATAGTGAATGCCAGAACCAGCACTTCAAGAACAGGGAAACGAAATAAAAATGAAACTGATTTAATAAAGTAAGCAATTACATATAAGCAAAAAAGATTGAAGGAAAAAATTTAAAAAATATGAAATTAATAATACCGTAATAACAGTTTTTCAATTGTAAATAATGGCAGATTTTACGGATGCAGGTTGTTAGTTCGACACTCCAACCGTTTAGTCGCCTCCTACGACAAGCAATGTATACTATGGGGGTATTCGAGGATGTCATAATGGCTTCACCGACAAACCCAAGTTATCGTTTAGTCGACTCCTATCACAAGCAAGGACCACCGTGATGGTATTCTGGGATATCATGATCGTGCAATATGATTTTACAAGCAAGGAATGCTGTGGTGGTACTCCAGTCGTGTTCTGACCCCAACCACAGGCTGCATTGTTAGCTTTTAGTCACCTCTTACACAAGCAAGGAATGCTGAGGTGGTATTCTAGTCATGTTCTGGCCCCAACCACAGGCCGCTGATAAAATTGCCCCATATATAGTAACCTCACAATACAATAAAAGGAAAATAACATAACATTCGAATTTGGTATATGTATAATGTAAATTATATACAAGGGAAACATACTGTGAACAGAGATATGTAGACAACCGTACAACATTCAAAACATGAAAGTAATTGCGCTGTTGGTTACGCAAACAGGGGAAGCGTAACAAGATGTAGAGGAGGAAGAAACTGTAATACAGCTACCATATAGCTATACTCTGCATTTCTACCCGTCTAGCGCTAAGCAAGGCGGAAACTTGAAAAACTTTTGGAACCTATACGTCAAAGGGGTCGGGTACCTGCCATTTGACGCAAAACCATCTGGTTATATAAATATTTACCAATTTTTTATATATGCTGGTTTAAGGATTGAATTGGGCGTTGTATTTGCTCATGATTTGGGTTCTATTTGCGGGTTAAATTGGGGTTGAGTTGGGGTTTGATTTGGGTTTAGTGAGATGTATTGGTTTGATGGTGTGATGTTATAGTATCATGATGGTGTAATGGAATAATGGTGTGATGTTATAGTGTCATGATGGTGTAATGGAATAATGGTGTGATGGATGTAATGGTGTGATGTTACGTATGCTGGTATGATGGTACGGTAGTACGATGATATGATTTGATTGTATGATGATTGAATGATGGTACGTAGCGTTCGGAATAGCCGCCTTTGGAGTCAATCAAATTTCAATGACAACACGCGCTATCACCTGCGAGTAACATCGGGTATTGCAGATAGTTTATTATATACGCTGGTTTGAAGATTGAGTTGGACGTCTAGTAGAGATTGAGTTGGATAGTAGCCCGCGCATACGTCGGGAATTTATTTGTGTTAAGGGTTGAGTTGGTAGTAAGCTTGAGTTATTGTAGGTTAAGTTCATGTATGGAGCTCTTCAAGTTACGTTGATTTGAGGATTGAGCTGCACATTAAGTTTGAGGTTAAGTTAGTATTGAGTTGTGAGTTGATTTCATGTATACGCATGTAATTATTCGTGCTGATTTAAGGATTACGCTGGGCTTTAAGCTGAGGTTTGTGTTGAGGGTTGAGTTGTCGAGGAGAGTGTTGAGTTGAAGTTCAGTTAGGGATTTATTTGGGGGTTGAGTCGGTGGTTGCGGAGTAAGATGACTCATATAAACATGTATTTTTTGATCCGTGTTGATTTTGGGTTTGAGTTGAACGTTAAGTTTTACTTGAGTTGAGGGTTGATTTGGGGTTGAGTTAAAAGTTTAGTTGGAGTTGTGTTATGATTGAGTCTAGTGTTGGGTTAAGTTTAGGTCGAGCTACTGTTGAATAGGGTTTTAGTTGAAGTTAAGTTGGATTGGAGTGACGGGTTCGGTTAGGAATTAACCTGAGGTCGAGTTTAGGGTTTAGTGGGAGATTAGATTGAATTGATTTGTGTTAAGTTTAAATATATACATAACAAAAAATATAGAAATATACATTTTTTTTAAAAACTCATACAAAAAATGTCGCTAAGAAGATTGGATAATTTTTATTTGTCAAAATGACAGTTTCGAATAACCAAATGTTAAAAATTAAATTTAATATAAAAAAAAAAATTAAATTAAAAAAATAACATTAAGATTATACCAAAAATATTATAATAATGATAAAACCCAAAGTAACTTACACAGTAGCATTAAAAAGAAAAATTAAATTATTTAAAACAAAACTTATTTAGCAAACATAAACCCCACATCTTTAGTTTCAAATAACCAATCTTTGACCACACGCAAAAATTTCTTATCATAAATCAACGTCCTAACATGAGGTGGCAATCGATTAAAAAAAGTGGGCGCAGAAACTATTATAATATTTACGAAATAATTCAGGCGAAAATGGCGGTACAGAGTACAAATTTCGATAATCATTTCGAACTTGATATGTGGAAACAATTTGCAGCAACCGATGACTACTTCGCAAAAAAAACAATCTTAAAACTTTAAAAATATATAGGTGCTGTAAAGGCAAAATTTTACTGGCTTTGAAAATAGGCCAAGAATGATCGTATCGACGCTTGAAAAACATAACCCGAATAATATACTTTTGTAAAATTAGCAGCGGTTCAATTGTATCAAAATATACTCCACCCCAACATGGTAAACCATAACTGATGCGGGAGTCCACGCAAGCAAAATAAAAATTGAGTAAAACATTGGATGGACAAAATTTACGCATCAAATAAATAGCACGTACCTAATGCAGAATTAACTTGATTTTTGACAGTTTGAACTTGTGATTTCCAGTTTAAATTTGCATCAACTTTCAATCCTAAATATTTAAATAAATGAACATTTTCAATTTTAATGCACAGGTTGCTACAATTGCGTAAGTCACAATTACGTACATGATAAAAAATCTCGGGGATGAAACTTCGATAAGGATCACCAATCAATTTGAAGAACATTACCTTAGTTTTATCACTTAAGAGCAAGGAGTGATTATCAAACCATGTGCGAAGAATTTTCATGTCAGAATTTATTTGGTTCGTTAGGTCATTAGCAGTCAAATCAAAATAACTTAATGCAATATCATCAGCAGAAGCAACAATTTTACCATTTAAGTTTAGGTTAAAAATTGAATTTATGTAAATTAAAAATAAGATAGGACCAAGAACAGAACCCTGAGGAACACCATGTTCAATATTAAACTTTGCGATTTATCAACCCTAACCATAAATGCTCGATTATTGAGATATGACTTGAACCATTTCTGTGATACACCTCTAAAACCAATAGACTGGAGCTTACGCAGAAGCAGATTATGATCCACCATATCAAAGGCTCTCTTTATATCGATGACGACTGCACCAACACACCTCTTCTCATTAAGATTAATATAAATTCCATTTAAGAAAATAATTAACGCAGATTCAGTACTTTTGCCAGATCTAAAGCCGTGCTGATGAGGACTAAGAAACTCAAATTTGTCAAGAAACTTCTCAATACGGGATTTCATCGATTTTTCAATGATCTTCAAAATTGTGGGTTGCAATGCAATGGGCCGATAATTGTCCTTAATAATGATATCTCCCTTTTTAAACAAAGGGATAACAATTGCAGTTTTTAATACATTAGGGATAACACCATTTACAAAACATTGGTTAATAAATTGTACTAAAACTGGCGCAATTGCTAGAGCCACTAATTTTAGCATATTCGAGCTAATATCAAGAATGTCAAGTGCATTACTTGATTTAAGTCCATTAATAATACAATTAATCTCTGATTCCTCGACTGGATTAATAAAAAATGTTTCCAACATTTCAGTAGAGTAAGAACAATCATTAGGACTCATACTTTGGGCAGAAAAGTTAGAAGATCTCAAATCATTAACGATTTTAGAGAAATAAAAACCAAAATCGTTAGCAATTGATTCAGAGTCAGACAGTATATCTGAATTAATAGACAAAATTCTTTTGATATTAGTTCTACTTAAATTCCTGCACAAAATATCATTAGCAACCGACCAGGTCTTCTTGCAATCATCCACATTCATTAAATTTCTTACTAAAATAGTTGTTTTTATCAGAAACTATAAAATCATTGATTTTGCTACACAATTTGAGATAGAATTTATACAGTTTTTTATTCGCCGGGTGTTTTTTACATTTTAGTAGAATTTTTTTCCTTTTATTCATTAAAAGTACCAGTTTGTTTGAAATCCACGGTTTAAGCTTCATATTTGAATTATCCCTAATTATATTTTTAGAACATGAATCAACTACATTTTTAAGCATTGAAGCCATATTGGTTAAAATTGTAGTGGGGTTAGTTAATCGTAGTTCGCTAGAAAAATCAAGTGATGAGACTAAAGATTCAAATTTGCTGTACACCAATTCTTTTTCGTTTACATAATTACCAAGAACCTTTATAACAATTTTCACCAAATCATGGTCAGTGATGTGTAAATTATGCAATGATACATCCAAAGTATTACAACTATCAACACGGACAAAACAGTGATCAATGCAAGTAGCAGTGTTGCTGGTAATTCTTGTGGCAGAATTAGTAAGTGACAAAAAACCATTTGACGACAACATAAACATGTAATCATTACTGCAAGCTGGAAAGTTCAAAATAACAATGTTCAAATCATCAACAATTATAACATTTTGATTTTTAATTTTCGAGATGAAATTTGAAAACTCACAAATAAAAATTGGAATAAATTGTAGTCGATACACACAAACAAAAATATAATTATAATTATTTAATGAAACAGATAATTTTAAAATATCCGCCGAGTTTAAAGAAAAAGTTTCATAAACACATTGCAAACTTGAATCATAAAAAGCACAAACAGCGCCCGCTCTATAATTATTGTTACAGCAACCTATACATTCATAATTAGGAAGATTATAAAAATTCAACTCATGATCATGTATCCAAATTTCCCAAAGAATAATAATAGAGGCTGAAATTTACAACTAGTTTATCAAAATTTTCGCGCATGCTACGAATGTTTTGATGGACAACAGAGAAACTAAAGATGTTGGTTACAGAATTATTACACTGATAAGCGCTAGAATTTACTAAAATGGGCTCATTAAAAAATTCATCGTTAGAATAATTAAATAAATTTCTACTTAAATTCCAATTGAGTTGACTGGTGCAGCGGGTGTCCACATTTTTACACGAGTTTTCACTGGTGTACGAAAATTTCGATGAACAAAACTACTTATGAAAACTCCTGTTGGCCAAGTATCTGGGGTTAGGGCTTGTTCCCGGAACTCTTCGAATATTCCCTCTATATAACAGATATATTCCAGATCTTCAATTTTATTATTTTTCGTAACTAAAGTAGCCACTTTGCAAAAATTCGTTCCCAAACAAGCTTTAACCATACTTGATATATCATCTTCAGATGTACTAGGGTCAAATCTTGAGATATGAAGCCAAATCTTTGCCGTCACAGTCTTGACTTCTAAATTGTGTGGTAAAGTTTTAGTTCCACAAATTTTAATATTTTTGTTACCAGTTCTTAGTTTTGTAACTGTTAAATTAGCGCTACTGCTCGTTGATTGGCCCTGTTGACTTTCAACTTCAATATTATTACAGCTTGTAGTTGAGTTTTGCTGATTTCCAACAAGAAAAACTTCGCTGCGGTTTGATTCATCCGTAGGATTTTCAACCAGTACAATACTTTCAGTGGATGCCATATTATCAGGAACAACCTCTAAACTTTGCGCTTTATATTTCAAAACGTCACATTCACTTTGCAAAACAATCACAGCCCTGTTCAGTTTTTTATTGTCTTCTTTAATCTCCTTTGATTCCTCCTTCAAGTCTTCAAATTTTTTTAGAAGAAGCTCTTGAGACGCCATAATTTCCACTAGCAAATTTCTGATGTTTGAAAATTCCTTTTCAAAATTTATACCGTTTGATGGTAAACCGGAATTTAGTTTATTAATTAGCATATTACAGCTATTCGAGCACGTCCAATTACTATCTCGTGCCATATTTTGAATGTGCACACCAATAATAGATTTGCATGCTGGATGGAAACATTTGTTGCAAATTAAGCATTCAAATATTGCATGTTTTGAAATATGCATGTAACCTTCTAATCGAATTGAGTTTGGGGTTGGGTTGGCCATTCAATGTCGAGTTCAGTAGAGGGTTGAGATTTTGTTCGAGCTAAGTTGAGTTGATGTTGAGTTAGGATTTAGTTAGCTTGCATTGTGGTTAAGTGAGTTGTTCGGTTGGAAAATTATTTAAGAGTTTATTTGGGGTTAGGTTAAGGGTTGATTTGAAAGTTGATTTGGTGATTGAGTTGAGGATTGTGTTGCGGTGTATTTGGTGATTGAGTTTAGGATTGCGGTGCGATTGAGTTGTAAATTAAGTTGGAGGTTGACCTGAAGATCTAGTTAAGAGATTGTTACGTGAAGAAGTGAGAAGAGGCCGATGTTAATGGCCTTTGGACGGGATCCACACACATTTCAGTCCAATTTGGGAAACCAAGGATATTGAACCCGAACTGAGAACCCCCAACTCCATTCAGCGGTCTAGTTTCCTAGACTACTCCTAGAAGCGAGTTGAGCCCCAAAAACGAGTCCTCACCCGGTCGTCGCTGTACCCCGATATTACCATCCATTACGTGTCGCACGTTGCCGTGGACGACACCCTAGTAGCGGATGCTAGACGAACTGGACTGACAGCGGTGTGTTCCAACTTCATCACGCATCCAGAAATTTTGTCCACGATGTCCTTCACCTGCAGCTATATGTCCGGCTAAAGCTCAGCCCCGAGGGAGTAGGTGGACGATGAAGGCCCATTCGTAGATTACTTTGCTGCTATTACGATGGAACAACACTCTACCTACCTTAATATCTACACGCACATACACGAACACCAGAGGATTCTCACATTATTGATTTTAAATTAACAAAACATAATCGAATTTTTTTAAAGCACGTTATAAAGCATCAACTATTTTTATTAAAAACATGAGTATATACGACGACAAAAACAAATGGTTATTACATTAATCTGTGATTGGTTTGTTTTAGACGACGTGTAAATATGCAGAGGTCCGTCTAACACCCGTTGGTGTGTATTTGGTGATCCGCTACGCCCTGTGGGTTCTTCCGATGGATACCGGTGATGGTTGGACCAAAAAAAATTTGTGTTTTTGCGTCACACTATAGTTATATTTTTTTTGGGTGTATGTATATTTTTTTTTTTTTCCGCTGGCGCTACATCCCATAGAGGGACTTGGCCGCTTCATAGTGAAGTTTCATAATCATTTTTTCAACGGATAATGAGTGATTAGTTCATTGATCCATACATTAACCAGCCGTGATTTTTTCATCACCTGCCGGGAATCGAACCCGGGACCTCCGGAGCTTGAAGCAAGCATGCTAACAACTGTGCCACCGGGGCGGCAAAGTATGTATATTAACTTATTATTTATTATTAATTATGTTTTTATATAATTACTCTTTATTATTAATTAACTTTTTAGTTAATTAAGATTTATTATAAATTACCTTTAATGACACGGAGAAATCTGCGGAGTGATCCTTCTAATGGTCGCCAAATCAACAGATCAAAAGAGACCGATTTGATTGTAAACTCCGCTTTTATACTAAATTTTTGGTCCAATGACAACAACAATTTGGTGTTGTCACAAAAAAAAATTCCTTTTGTTTTGGTTTGACAACGCCTCTACGGGTAAACACCTCAACCTAATATAACGCACTCACCCAAAAACACCGAAAAAAAAACAAGACCGATCCTGCCACCTACATAAAAGTTACTGAAAACATAACACGAAATACACAGTAATAAATCACCTGGACTGTGTTCATAAACTCTACATTGTAACAATAGCCGTCTTCCAATGGGCAAAATTTGCTACTTGGAAGTACTTGCGAGTAGATATCCAATGGAACGAGAAATTGAGTGGCACAAATAAAACACAGCCTTCTGTTTAGTTGTTTTTTTTGTCTTTTGTAAAGTTGTTTATTATAGTAATGGCGATATTTAAAATTAAATTGAAAATATGACACAAAACATGGACATGTAATGAAAGGAACGCATTGATATTTACCGCATTGATATATAAATCCATTGTTCTTAAAAATGTAACATCAACAACAAAATAATTTTGTATTAATTTTGACATTTTACATCATCAAAAAATATAAAAACTCGAACGTAATAAGAAACTCTCGAAAAATATCGAAAAAGGTCTAAAAGCCATCTATTGAAATTTTCGCAACTAAAATCCACCTAGCGCAAATTTTATGCGTAACTACTTCTGTTTTCTACACCATCGTATGAGCATGAGTAGTTGTGAGTAGATACAAGTACTTGCGAGTAGTTTACTTTCGCCAATGGAAAACGCTTAATATTGTTAACAATGACAGTTCTAAAGCGTTCATAAACTTCGGTTGTAACCACAGAAACGTGCTTTGTATTGTTCATAAACCTAAACCAAAATTTCCCCTTATTGCTACAAATGAATACGTGAAATGAATATTGGCTCTTGTTAATTAAATAATTATATTTTTATTATATATGTATTTATGATAACGAAGAAACAAAATTTTGCTAAACAAAGTTTGTTTTGGTAGCAAATTTAACGTTTGTAACAATATCGTTGTTAACTGCTATGTCATTTGTACAATGACAGTTGTAACAATTTGTTACAATGTAGAGTTCGTGAACGCACTATCGTTGGTGATTTGTTTTGGTTTTATTGGTCGCTCGGTGTGTTGTGATTGTGACATATTAGTTTTTTCCTTTTTATTTATTTATTTATTTTTTTGGTTTTGATGCAAATTTTGATTAGCGGAAAACAAAATGGGAAAGTGAGTGGAATTAAATAAAAAAAGCAGACATTAATCAGATAAGTGAAAGTATAAAATATGAAAAATTCTTTGTGTGATTTGGTTTTGTTTATTTGTGTTTTAGGTTATCCAGCTGGATGTACATAATCGTGACAAATCAACCCATGAATGCTTTACAGGTACCAATGGATATGGGATGTTGCACCGGGACAGGATATCAATTTGGAATCAGGTATATGGCATGAATATTACGTTAATTTGGATGGGTGTTTTTTTGTTTTCTCTATTTACAGGTACTACGGTCGGTGAAATTTTAATACGGTGCGCGAAAAAATTGTAACATACAAATGCGATGAGAAAAAAAAAATAAAATGTAAAAAGAAAAATGTGAGAGTTTTATTTGTGGCTGTTTGTTTTCCAGATTGGGAACGTGACGATGCTTAGCATCGTAACAGCGTGGGGAAAATCCACTACCCTGAGATCTCAGGCCGGGCGTTATGGGTTATGATTACCAACAAAAACGGTAAATGCCAAGACTCAGGCGTACTGTGCTACCAATCCCAACGTGGGGATGCTCCACACCCTGACAAGTCTCAAAAGCCGGGCAAAAATCCGTTAAGGAGTTTAGATACATTTTAGGTGAGATATAAACCAGAGTATTAGCTTCAGCGTTTATGCTCGGATATCTTGAGCGTGATTAATGCCTAATGGTTTTCCCGCAGGATCTATTAATCGATAGGCAACCTGCCCTACGCGTTCCACAATGATGGCTGGCATAAATTTCGGTGCTAGTTCTGCTGAAAATTTCCGTACAGCGCTGCTTAAAACATACGTCCGTACAAATACCTGCTGTCCCACTGGATAGGCTCGTTCACCTTTCAAATGAGCCTCCCGTAAATGTTTTATCACATCTTCACGAATTCGATCCAAACGATTGGCAGTTGTAAATGGATCCGCTTCACTATTATCACCACAGCCAAGTAAACGCCGAAGTGCATATTCAGAACCATGTCCAATTCGGTGCTGTCCAAAGACCAGAAAGTGCGGAGAAAATGCTGTCGATGAATGTATGACGTTTCTCATGGTAGCCCCTACCTGAGACAGATGAACATCCCAATCAGTATGTCGTGAACCAATATATGCTCGCAGAACTGCTACCACCGTTCGATTGACTCGTTCTGCTGCGTTACTCTGAGGAGAATGAAATGGAGTACGTCTATGTTGGACTCCATATTTGGACAGCAACTGTTGAAACTGTAATGATTTAAATTGCATGCCATTATCCGTTAAGATGACCTCCGGTACTGCGAATAGATGAAATATATCATTCTCTGTGAATTGGCATAAGGCTGCTGTAGATGCTTCCTTCAGAGCCTTAAGGAACACGAACTTTGAAAAATTATCTAGTACTACCAATACGTAGGTGTTATGGTTACGAGATCGGGGAAATGGACCCAGAAAATCCATGTATAAATGTTGAAAAGGGCGAGTTACCTCGAAAGCAGATCCCATAGGGGGTCGTAGTGGAACGTTGGGTGCCTTGGTCATCTTACATACCGCGCAAGAATTGATGAATTGTCGTACGTTTGGGCCAATAAAAGTGTCGTTGAAGGAGTTCAATGGTTTTGGTAATCCCCATGTGACTCGCTGAAGGAGGCGAATGTGCGGAATTAATTAAAGAGGGAACCAGAGTAGCAGGAATGACTAGTTTCCATGGTGACAGGTCCGAAGTTAGATAGTGATGACCGAAGGAGGATTGAATCAGCAACTTACCATCCTGAACTTTAAATTCAGCATGGTTGTACGGATGATCAGATATCTTACGTATCCATTCCACATAATCTTCATCTTTAAATGCCGGATCATCCAAATCGATGCACAATCGATCATCGATACAGGTACTTGACGGACCAGGTACTATCTCGTCGCAAAAAGTACGAGAGAGAGTATCTGGTACAGTATTTTGGCTACCTTTACGGTGCAAGATGTTAAACTTGAAGCCCTGTAATTTGAGACTCCACCTGGCTAATCGGCCCGACAAGTCAGACAAGTTCATCAACCAGCGGAGACTGGCGTGATCTGTGATGGTCGTAAACTCAAACCCCTCAACGTAAGACCGGAATTTCTTGACGCAAAGTACAGCAGCGTAACATTCCAATTCGGTAATGCTGTACTTGCGTTGGGCGGAGTTGAGCTTATGGGAATAAAAGGCGATGGGATGCTCTTCGCCATCGTGAATTTGATAGAGCACCCCACCAATTCCCGTTGTCGATGCATCAACCTGAATGAAAAATGGCAAGCTGTAATCCGCGTGCCTCAAGACCGGAGCGGAGGTTAAAGCTCTCTTTAACTCATTAAACGCGGAGTCGGCCTCCGGATTCCAAACGACTTTCTGCTTTGTCTTGAGTAAATCAGTTAAGGGCGCCGCGATAGACGAATAGTTGGGAATAAACCGACGGCACCATCCGCTCATCCCGAGGAAGCGACGAATTTGACGGATGGTGGTAGGGATCGGAATTTTAGTAACGGCCTCAACTTTCTCCGGATCAACCTTGATGCACCCCTCCCCAACGATATACCCCAGGTACTTTATCTGCCGAAGAACAAACCTACTCTTTTCGACGTTGATGGTCAGGTTGGCCCACCGCAACCGCTCTGCGACTAGTTTCAGAAGGACAAGGTGCTCCTCAAAAGTACTGGACGTTACAAGGAGATCGTCAAGGTAGACGAAAACCTTGTCGTGATACTGATGAGGAATCACCCTGTCCATCAATCGGCACATGCTCTGCGGCGCATTGCATAACCCGAAGGGCATGACGGTAAACTGATAGAGGGGCCTACCCGCACTCAGAGAAAAAATATGATTGAGCTGATCATAAAAGTGACCATCTTATTTATGATTAGATGCAATAATTAAGAAAATCATACCTTGATGTATACAATTAATAATAATGATTGTATCTATTTAATAAATTATGCACGTTATTATGCAAATATTATTGAATTAACCTATATCCATGATTACATATATCGCTATTGTGATAGATCGTATCAATAATATAATTGAATTTATCATTTCGAGATGGTAAAGACAATCAAATATTATGATAGTTGTTATCAATAAATTAATTGAATTTAGTATGTCTATATGATAAAGCCCATCAGATGCTGTAATAGTTGTTATCGTATCAATTAATGAAGTATACTGCGGGATGTGATAGCAGCTACCATACCATATACATATATTATATATTATATCGCTAGCTTAATTAATAACGGCCCAAACCGACACTTTTTTCAAAAATGACATTTTAATGCTAAAATACAGAAAATAACATACTGCATCTTTCTGTGTTATTGTATTAGCTTGAATCACAATATATCACGGTCCACATTTAATTTTATTTAACTAATTATAACTTAATTAATGACTAAATAATATTTCTTTGCGAGTTTCCCAAAAATTTTACAAATGTGGGTGGGGGCTTTTGATAATTAAGCGATCGATATATTTTACTAAATAACTAGACATATTCTATAGTTCATGAAATGTACATTTATTTTGAATTAATTTATCGTACAGTACACATAGTATAATTATATCCAAATTCGAGGTCTAAACGAAATTATTTTTTATTTTTATATTTTTATTTGAAACATTATTTATATATAAGTTCTTAAAATTTTTCATAAAACTTTTAGTCATATGATTGTTTAAACTTGCTCCACAAATTCAATTTCAAAACCGTAATAATGATAATTGAAACCTAAATTTTCCAAATGTTGAACACAACTAAAATATATCATTTTACTAGGGGACCCCTGTGCAATTGCACAATTTTATTATTTATGTGAAACATTTTTGCTAAACAAAATTAAATGCGTTCTATTTTATGAGAGTTCGAAGTCTTTTTTTCGTCGGGATACTACAACAAATTATTTAAAAACTTTTATATTATGAGTTGTAGTAAGCTATGAAAATTTTTCTGAAAAATTATTTTTTCCTGTCATAAACTTCATAGCATGCTATGTTTGAAATAATATAACAATGAAAATTAAATAAATACCAATTAATTTGAAACAGGCAAGCCATTGTAGTGAGAGAACGCCTCTTCTGATCGGAGCAATCGGCGAAAAAAAAATAATTACATTAAATTGAAAAAAAAAAAGACGAAGTTATCGGGATTCGAGAACTCGAGACCTTTAGCTTCATAGCGCATCGCTCTAACACATGAGCTATTGAACTATCCTTATTAATTGATATATGAAATGGAAATTTATAGCTTAAGAAAATGTTGAACATTTTTGTATTTCTAATTTTTAATTTATTTAAAGTTAATATATTCAAACTGATCAGATTATGATTATGAAAAAATCAATCTTATTATCAGGCCGCAGCGACTCGACTGATTGTACGTTGTACCACAATTTTCATTCTATATTATACAGAATGAACTGCGCAGGTTGTATTAGCGAATTATACTAACACAGCCAAATTCTCTTAATAATTTTCTTTTCTACTATAACTTGAATCAAATATTTAATTCGTGTAATCACCAAATATATTTTATAGTTTTATATTTCAGCTACCATTTAACAAAAACAAATTCAGGAATACCATTTAAGTGGATTGCTGGTCCTTTCTTTAGAATAATATTGCCGAATTCTATGAAATTAATGCTAAACAATTTCTCCAGTCAAAATTTTCATGTAAAAACGAAATAAAATTAGCGTGCGTTTAAGAAATTGAAATAAATCGCAATTTCATAAAAGAAGAAAGAGATGAAATATTCACTAATTGGAGTTTGCCTGTTTTTTTATGAAACTGAGCATTAGACTGCCACATACAAAACCAGTATCTTGAGCTAAATTCATTAGTTAAACTAAACTTAAAATTGAGGATTTTAGTAATTCATTAGAAAAATAGGAAGTATTATTTTCAAATACATCTGGAATCATTGAACTTGTCTGTGATGACGTTTTATGGAGCTTTCTGTAGGAAAACCATGTACATTTATGTTCGCAAAATGTTGGATAGCTAGCATTTATACCCAAACATGTAAAGGTAGTATTTAATGGTTCTAAAGCATTCGTAAACATGTACGTTTTCACGCAAAACTACACATGAATTATTTCTAAAGGTTCACGTATAAAAATAATTTTGAGAAATTCAGTATTTCCTTCCGTTTCAGCCGCTTCAACTGGTTTCTGTAGAAAAAATAGGTTGTAGTTTTTGATGTAATTAAAATAGAGCCTAATTACCTTATATAGGTATAGTTATAATTGAATTTAGAATTTCTTTTTTAGAAAAGCGAGAATTTCCTTTGTGATTCCTCTATCCGTAGAAGAATGTACGGTAGAAGTACTAAACTAAGCGCTAGTCATTCTTCTGTAAATAGAAATATTATTGAATTAAGATAAATTAGTCAAAACATTTTTTGATTGACTAATACTAGCTATACAACATAGGACTTTAAAAGTATGGCTATCTTAGAATTTTTTTTTTTTTTAATTAGTTTACATGAACTTTGTCTAGTGGTACCGGGGGTATCAACCACCAAACAGTCATATGCATATCTAATTTGATTTGGCACATTTATTCTGCGGTCCTAGTGTGAAGCTAAATCAAATAAAACAATTTTACGTTAAAAATGCACTAGACCTTGCTTTTTGTAGAAAGTAGAGACGTTGGTCTATGCATAAATGACAAACCGGCGTATCAAACTGTCAAACCCAATTTTTCACAAAATTGTTTCATTTGCAAAATCAAAATTATTAAAAAAATGGTTTAAACCTATAATAATAATATAATATTGTTGTTTTATAAAATTTTAAAAATTTTAATAAAAGTTAAAACAAAACCGTTGTATTTATTGTCTTCAATTTTATTAAAATTTATTTAATTTCATTTAAAAAACAGCAATTTTATATTTTGCCATCATTTCACATTTAGGTCAAGCTAAAATTTGTCCGTGAAATTAAATCAGTTTTAATAAAATTTTCTAGAAAAAGATGGTACTTATTGAACATTTTTTTCATATTTCTGAAATTGCAAATGAAACAGTTTTAACAAAAAATGGGTTTGTCGGTTTGAAATTCCAGTTTGCCGTTTGCGTATGTGGCATGGCCTTACGCAATAAAACGTTTTGATTAATTTGCAACAATTCAATAATGGACTTTAAATTTTATATTTTTTATATGTAAGTGGCTAATTATACACCAAAAATGATTTATTAAATTTTTATTTAATAATTATATGAAAATTGTGCCGAATTTTCGTTTTTCCAAAACACCTTCTTGGCAAAAAATTACGAGAAATGTATGTTAATTTTGTTGCCTTAGTGTTTTAAAAGAACGAATTTTTAAATTAAAATTTAAGAATTATTCTTGGCCTTTAATTTATTATTTAACCACTTATAAAGATTAGTTTGGTGTGGGCCAATGACATACAAAGATGATCTGGTTTAATCGAACATTATTAAATGAAACAGGTTCAAATATTCAAATGCTGCTACATGTGTTAATAAATAAATTCTAAAACTATTGTTTTTAACCAGCGCTCGTAAAGCTCCCCGCAGTCATCTACATTTTAAATAGTCAATGTCATCATAGAAATGGGTATCTATCAGCTCAAAAGCTTATTATTAATTTACCTAAATTCGATATTTCACATTATTTGAGATGGTTCAAGTAGCAGTTGATGACATGGATCATCTTTTTATTAATTCAGAGCAACAAAGGTGAGCTACAGAGCTGTAATTGGTGTAAACATTGAATAGTTTAAAAAATTTTATAACTATGAACCGCCGTGGTTTCCATGACAAAATTAAACAAAATTTAGGTGAACACCTTCTTGAAACCACACATTAATAAAAGATAAAATTAAAACACAAAAATTTTTAAAAAGAAAAAAATTTTAATAGTTATTTATGGTACTAGTAAGCAAAACGAGATATTATCCATGAGGGATAAGTTTGTCCCACGAGGCGATAGCCGAGTGGATAATATCTCTTTGCTCACGAGTGGCATACAACGTTTTATCCAATTTTTTTGAAATAAATGTAACTATGTAATCGTAAATTAATAAGAAATAATTCCATTTTGTGTTTCCACACTGTAGCATTGAATTTTGAAATACATTTTATCAAAGTGACCTCTTTAAATTTATGTGACGTAAATTACAAAATCTTCGAATAATTTTCCAATGACTACTCAATATTTTGTTATACAAAATATAACTCACGTTGCCCCTAGCAGCGTGGGTTATACAATAACAATGGGTTATTTTACATTTTCTCTATTTGAAATCAGTCTAGTTATCGGGCTTTTATGTATCAAAATTGGATAAAATTTATTATTATAATATAAAAAACAAACGTTTTCGATCACTTAGTGATCATCATCAGGTTTTGTTACAAATGATTTTGTTTAATTTTGTTTAATATTGAATAGTTTTCCTGAAAATAAAAATAACTGCACTGAGCATTCTTATAATATACTTTAATGCAAATTATATTGTATTACCTTTGGCAATGCAAACTCCGGAAGATGGAATAAAGTACGTATCCTGCTGCCTTGCTAAGAAAAAAGTCACATTTGCCTTTTTGTAGTTTTGTGTAATTTCAATTTAACTATTTTTGTTTGCCTTGTCTTAATCAGAAACCTGACTATTAAATAACGTGATTTTATGGCATTTGATGCAGGATATTCAGCTGTTTAAAAATGCAGAAAGAACGGTATTTATTTGCAGAATCCAAATATGCCCCTAACGCATTTTTCGACTTTTGGCGTTTGTGACTTTTTTCTTAGTACGGCAGTGTAACTGTTTTCTCACCTCAATGAAAGATATTTATATTTTGATTCTAATAAATCTACTTACAATTTATTTAGGTTGCGATTGATGATATTTTCAATTATCACTGCAGATATGTTGTTCCGTTCCTCTGTTACAATCGTTATTGGTTTGCCGATTTCAGCCGAAATAGTTGGATAGTTTTTGAATAAATTTGTTTTTAAGGGCTAAAAATTTGTTTAGTGGAATAAAATTTTAAATGTAATTGCAAAATTATGTCTATTTTACTTCCTTTGAATCTATTTTAGAAGATTGAATTTGTAATTCTTAAAAACTATTTTTGTACAATTGTTTTCTTAAAATTGTATTCCAAACACACATTAAATAATAATTGGAAACACCCTTTATTTTAACAATAATTAACACTGAACGAGCAATTAATATTCAGAAAGAAAAATGGTTCAATAAACAACACGGTGTTTAATGCTCTGTAGTATAAAAAAATTTACTTACGTGCCGTAGTTTTCCACTGCAAGACACAATTATCCCCTTATAAGGCTTAATAAATATTTGTCCTACTAAAAATTCACTTTTAGGTTTCAAAACTACTAACATCACTAAAACACTTTTTAACTATTAATGTTAATAATAAATTAATTAAATACAATAATTTATTTTAAATTGTTATAATATTTTCTTTATTTAAGACTTCTTACGAGATTAGGTAATAATTGCACCTTGTTAGAGTACAAATTCAATTTGATATGGCCGTAGCAAACACGAGGAGATACAAATAATTTCCAATAAACCTTATTTTGTTTTGATAGACCTAATTCTATTATGATAGACCCTATTGTATTATGATTGTTCTAACCATATTTAAATATTGCAGATCATATATAAAATCATACTATATGATTGTCCCGATTATATTAAATCATATCGCATGATTGTTGCAATCATTAAAGTCGAAAATTATGGCATTTAGCATATTTTATTAAAATTTATCATATATAATTCTAGTAATTAGATAAATGATATTTATTATTATAATATATTAGGATATACCAAATATAGTTGAATATGATTTCCTGGATCATAACAAAATAATTCCAATCATTCATTTATCATATTTTTTCTCTGAGTGCGGTACCGCAAACGCTGTTTTGCTTTTAGCATCACTGTCGAGAGGAATTTGCCAAAAGGCATCCTTCAGATCTATGCTAGAAATGAAGGAGGTATTTTCCAATCGACTCAGAAGACCATCGATTATCGGTAACGGATAAGCGTCCTTAACAGTTGCCTCATTAACTCTTCGGGCATCGAGGCACAACCTAACCTTCCCATTAGATTTATTCACCAGTGTAACTGGTGAACACCAAGGACTCTCACTCTCCTCCAGCACTCCCAATTCGATCATACGATCCAATTCAGCATAGAGCTGTGCACGGACCGCAGGGGAGACAGCGTAGTGCCGTTGTTTGATCGGATGAGTATTCTCTGTATCTATTCTATGGGATAAAAGGTTCGTACGACCCAATCCCAGTTTAACCGACGAAGGGAAAAGGTTTACGACAGCAGACAAAGCACTGGCTTGATCTGGGGACAGGACATGAGTAGATGTAGAATCTGGAGTTACAGAAGTAACTGAAGAAGGAGCCTGGGTGCTTAACAACTCGGATACTTTAAATTCAATTCCGAACGCGCGGAAAAAATCCATTCCCAAATAGAGATTTTGTGACAAATTTGGAGCAAGGTGAAGTTTGAGTTGATGAGCTTTATCGTTAAACTGGACATTTACTATTATATAACCCAAAATACGCTCCCGGGATCCATTCGCAGTCGACAGATGAGACGGCAGATGGTGAAAAAATAAATTACCAGACCTTAAAAATTCTTCACACCCCTTACCCAGAACGCTAATATTAGCACCGGAATCGAGTAATCCCCGTATAGGACAGTTATTGATAATGATGTCTACAAAAGGTCGGTTGTCTGCGGAATCAAACACGATGGAGGAACATATTTCGTGACGAGTTCGACGGCGAGATTGAAAGTAGGTGTATGATCGTTGAAAACGAGAAACGATTTTGGTTTTTGATTGAACAGAACTTACTTTGTTGTTGTTGTTGGGGTCGGTGTAGGCCGTTGAAGTAGTCGGTAAAACTCCGGATCGGTATTGCTCGCTGAGTCCGTGAGTTCGTGTATCTTCGGGGCAGACGTAGGTCGAAGAGAAGAGCCCCGTGTCGGATTTCCCTTCGTCTGATGGTTTCCCGTGGTAGAACGTTGACAGTTCAAACAATCCGGTCAGTACGTATTTGCAAGTCCGCACCCAAAGCAGAACACGGTGCGAGGCTGTCGACATAGTTTAAACGTGTGCCCAGGACTTTGACAATTCCAACAGCGGTGTTCGTTTTTATCGGTGGTTGATAAATGAGTTCGGTTCCCCTTCCAGGCGGTTTTATCCATTGCACATACCGCATCGAGGTTGTTAGGCTGACCTAGTGGCACACTAGTTTCCCCATTAAGTTCGTGGATTTGCGTACGCGATGGAACGAGACCGGATTCCGGGTTATGCCTGAGCTGTTTCCACAAATTTTCCAGGTACCGAGCTTCTTGTGCCAATTGACCTATAGTAGTAATAGTCTTACCCGCTAGTGCCAACTGAAGACCTGGACGAATGTTATTCAACAAGACATCTAAAAGCTCACTATCCGGAATAATCGTGGTGGCTTGTAATGCGATCTGCATAATAGCATCAGAAAATTCCCCGTAACTCTCGTGTGGGTATCGCTGCTTACGTGAATCCAACCTGCGACGCAATTCCCTGGTCGACAAACCTAGCCCGAAACGTTGCAATAATTCCCGATTTAGAGAATTCCAATTATGTGTGGGATCTCGTTCTAGAGCCGACCAATAAAATTCCAGCGCAGCTCCTGATAATAAACATGTTAAATTGTGAACGCCCGAGTTTAAATTCAAGCCAGCGCTTAGTGCCATTTGGTCCACTCGTGCTATAAATCGCTCGATAGGGAGATCATCTTTCGATCCCCTGAACTTGAGATTCCATCCTAAAATGGTTCTGGATGTGTTAGGAGTATGTGGGAAGCGAGGTGCATCCCAAGTACAAATTTCTGGGGGCTGAACCATATTATGATTCCAATTTGGCTGAGTCATGAGTGACCGGCGAAAATCGTGCAGCATTGAGCCAAAAGCGTCAACAACCGTGTGAAGATCGGATTTTTCTGCGATTGTAGTACCAGATACCTTAGGCGGCTCGTGTTTCGACATAACAGGTACTATCGAAGGACGGGTGGGAGCGCCAAAATCGCCATGAAGAACATCAAAATTATCGAGTCTCATTGTTGGTTTCGTAGGTGTGATTGAAGATTGTGGTAGAGGAGCAGTCTTGTGGTCTGATTCGGCAAAGAAATCTAGCCAATCTTCTTGCATTTTTCCATAATCCTGATTCGCCAAGGGTCGCAACATCGGAGTCGTGTCGAAGTTGGGAACTGGAACATCCAAAGTATGACTCGGCTCAAAACGAGTAATCGGTGGTGGTAACACTGATGACTTAACTGGCGTGTGAACTGTATTGATGGGAGTACCGGCCGAATTGTCTGACTCACAAATTCCGACGGTCTGTAACTGTCGGACACGGGTCAGTAATGTTTCGCACTCATGCATTAAAGGTGGTAGACGATCCGTTTCCAACCTATGGGTTTGTAATCTGGACAATCGCCCCAGGATATGCATTAATCGGGACCGTAGTTGATGAATTACATCCATCGACGGTGAAGGCTCGTTATCTAGACAGGCAGATACCCTATGCAATTTCAGCGAACATAAACGTACTTCGGTTGAAGGATTCCGCAGGCCAGAAGCATGTGGCGAGGAGGGTATTAAAATGGGAAACTGCGTTTCAGCCAATATTTTAGCTTGCAACAATTCGACATTGGACGGACCTGACGGAATTTGCCGAATTTCGAACTCTATTTGTAGTTCTTCGGGCTCCAAAAATATGATATCCATTTTGAATAAACGAAGTTCGAGACAATCAAACAAAAAAAAAATCCCAAGATTAATGAACAAAATTAGGTAAATGAATAACCGCAAAAATTAAATCGGTATTTTAAAACAAAGTATATATTTTTCGTAAGTACAGAAAAGGAATACTGATAGTGATAAGTATAAATAATACAACCCCTAATAAATACTAAGAGAAAAAAAAAAGATATCCCAAAAGGGAAAAAAGAAAATATGTATAAAGAAATCAAGAACAAAATTTAAATAAATGAATAATCGCAAAAATTAGATAATTATTTTAAATCAATGTATGAATATATTTGTCGTAAATAAAGAAAATGACTAGTCCTAAGTATAATATAATGACACAACAAATAATATTCTCCAATTCAAAAAGAAAATAAATGCAAACGTATATAATATAGAGATGCTGTGAGAATCATCAATGGTACTCGTGCGTGTGCTAACAGAAGCAAAAAGTTAAATGTAATGGTAACAATTGATCAATCAATCACCAGTCTCACAACGATCAACAAAGAATATGGACAATGTGAGACAATTGAGACAAAAAAACCAACCGACAAGGATACAATCAAACTAGCAACTAGTGATCAAACACCTGAGTGGACTAACTAGAATAGTATGGGATTATATCCCTGAATGGCAGGAACATAGATGTGAATTCACCAGCATCTGAATCCCGCTTTTCTTTCCAGACATAAGTCGACTAAAAAGCTCCATCAGATGGTGATGACTACACATACTAGAACAAAAAAAAAATAAACTGTAAGAAAAAAAAATGAAATTAGCTGGAAAACAAGAATAGAAAATTACCGTGAACATGTGGCTACACATAACGAGAAATACACTGGTTACACCAATATCTCGTGTCGAACCAAATGCCGAAACAAAAAAAAAAAGGAAAAAAAATTACAAGTAGGTAGAGTGCTGCGCCGCTGAAACACAAAAATTAAATTACCTTGTATTGTATTATCGTGCTATATAGTTTGGGCGCCACTGTTACGTGAAGAAGTGAGAAAAGGCCGATATTAATGGCCTTTGGACGGGATCCACACACATTTCAGTCCAATTTGGGGAACCAAGGATATTGAACCCGAACTGAGAACTCCCAACTTCATTCAGCGGTCTAGTTTCCTAGACTACTCCTAGAAGCGAGTTGGGCCCCAAAAACGAGTCCTCACCCGGTCATCGCTGTACCCCGATATTACCATCCATTACGTGTCGCACGTTGCCGTGGACGACACCCTAGTAGCGGATGCTAGACGAACTGGACTGACAGCGGTGTGTTCCAACTTCATCACGCATCCAGAAATTTTGTCCACGACGTCCTTCACCTGCAGCTGTATGTCCGGCTAAAGCTCAGCCCCGAGGGAGTAGGTGGACGATGAAGGCCCATTCGTAGATTACTTTGCTGCTATTACGATGGAACAACACTCTACCTACCTTAATATCTACACGCACATACACGAACACCAGAGGATTCTCACATTATTGATTTTAAATTAACAAAACATAATCGAATTTTTTAAAGCACGTTATAAAGCATCAACTATTTTTATTAAAAACATGAGTATATACGACGACAAAAACAAATGGGTATTACATTAATCTGTGATTGGTTTGTTTTAGACGACGTGTAAATATGCAGAGGTCCGTCTAACACCCGTTGGTGTGTATTTGGTGATCCGCTACGCCCTGTGGGTTCTTCCGATGGATACAGGTGATCTGCGGATGATGAGCTCACTAACCGAAGACCACTGAAAAAAAATAAGCAAACTATTTTCGCACCCCCACACCAAATTTGGGCCCGGGCTTCTCGTTACGTGATGGTAGACTTACTCTATATACTTACACGTCCCGGTGGGTCGTCAGGTTCGGTATAATCTATGGATGAATCGCCAATCTGTCGCAGGAACGCTGCACTCGGCCGCAGGAACTGTGGTAAGGTTGAACTGCTGCCAGCAGTGGTAGACACTGGTTATTGCGGTTTGTTTTCCACTTCCGAATCCCTTTAGGTATGCTCGGGTCTAGCTAGGTATTTTGGATCACGCTTTGATGGTTGGACCAAAAAAAATTTGTGTTTTTGCGTCACACTATATTTATATTTTTTTTGGGATCACTCTGTATGTCTTTTTCAAAAACAAGGTAATGTCACTCGGGTTGAGTATTTATTAGGTATGAATTATATTATATTAATTATATATTATATTAACTTATTATTTATTATTAATTATGTTTTTATATAATTACTCTTTATTATTAATTAACTTTTTAGTTAATTAAGATTTATTATAAATTACCTTTAATGACACGGAGAAATCTGCGGAGTGATCCTTCTAATGGTCGCCAAATCAACAGATCAAAAGAGACCGATTTGATTGTAAACTCCGCTTTTATACTAAATTTTTGGTCCAATGACAACAACAATTTGGTGTTGTCACAAAAAAAAATTCCTTTTGTTTTGGTTTGACAACGCCTCTACGGGTAAACACCTCAACCTAATATAACGCACTCACCCAAAAACACCGAAAAAAAACAAGACCGATACTGCCACCTACATAAAAGTTACTGAAAACATAACACGAAATACACAGTAATAAATCACCAGCTGTCGTTGGTGATTTGTTTTGTTTTTATTGGTCGCTCGGTGTGTTGTGATTGTGACATATTAGTTTTTTCCTTTTTATTTATTTATTTATTTTTTTGGTTTTGATGCAAATTTTGATTAGCGGAAAACAAAATGGGAAAGTGAGTGGAATTAAATAAGAAAAGCAGACATTAATCAGATAAGTGAAAGTATAATATATGAAAAATTCTTTGTGTGATTTGGTTTTGTTTATTTGTGTTTTAGGTTATCCAGCTGGATGTACATAATCGTGACAAATCAACCCATGAATGTTTTACAGGTACCAATGGATATGGGATGTTGCACCGGGACAGGATATCAATTTGGAATCAGGTATATGGCATGAATATTACGTTAATTTGGATAGGCAGTAAATCTATATATAGGTTATATAGGCAGTAAATCTATAATAAACGAAAATTGTGAAATTGATTAAATTAAACTAATTAAAATACTTATACAGCTTATATGATCTAATTTGCCAATTATGTAAATTCTTTAAAATTTAGTTTAAATAAAGAGAAATGAATTTTTTTGGTTTTCCTATACCTCCTTCATGTAGAACCTATATTGATTCGTTTATGTAAGTGAATTTTAAAATGTTTAGAACAGAATAGTTTTTCGGTCCTGTTATTTAATAAACTTACAATTTAATTTCTATGTCTAATTTGATTAATCAATACACTCTAACAATTTCAAAATGAAAACTTTTCGTTACCAACATCTAACTTATACATCTTAATCTAGTCACTCTAAGTGAGTTTTGTTTTGTCAATGACCTCGTGAAAGTATTTTTTAACCTGATGAATAAACTTATATAATATTTATATCAGTAGGCAATTGATCAATATTTGACACAGGTTTGTCCACACCATAATCTTGAATAAACTCGATGGAAATTTTGAATGGAGCATTCTCGGTTAGATCTTATTGGGCAACCGCATTTGTAGCCAATGCTAAAAAAATTCAAAAATATCATAATAATAAAATATATAAGCAACTTCTACGCATGTTATAATCAACTAAAACCAGCGTTAATTATTAAATTAACTAGCTGTCAATTAGCATCAAAATTAATGAATCTTCCAAACATATACGTCTGATCCAAAATGTGTATCTTTATTAACGCTTGGTTCTGCCTTCACACAAAAAGGGTAATTCCATTGTATCAAAGTTGTATCCATTCAAATAAAAAAATTTAAAAAAAAAAACCCAGCATGATTCCATCGATCTAATAATATTTTAATTTATAAATCGTTGTTAAATTATTCATGCAAGAATTTGATTAAAAAGCAAGGATTTTTTGTTAAATTAATGATCTCCAAAAAAAATCATTTATCAATATCAATTTGGTGTTTGTTTCTTGTTTTGTATTTAATCGATCAAGTTGAACGGTTATAATATGGTCCACCTATTGATCCGAACCTATTTATATAACATGGCCAGACAGACTACGTATTTACATAGAAATGATGAAATGATTTCTTTAACACTTTTTTTGACAGGTCGTTATTCGAAGAAATTCGAAAAATATGTTAGAACGTGTGTGATTGTATATTCAAATGTACATACATATAACATACAAGCTGTTAACACTTGATCACGAAATTTCACAAGAAATCGAAACTTCATAATTCATCCGTATTTTTATGTAATGAACAAGGAAACACAAATTAGTCCTAAACCCAAATAAAAATTAATTTCCCATTTGGGGATTACGTTTGTCGTATTTAATTTAAGGATGATCCTTGTTTTTATCTTGTTACCTAAATGATATAATTATAGTTGCGTGGGAACCTTTCACCCTTGAATTAAAACAGACACACATCAGACACAAAATATGTACATATGTATGATATATACAGCAGAGACGTTTGTATACCAAAAATTATATTTTATTATTCTCTTAAGACAAAACAATAATATGTTTGTATGTATACGTTTAAAAGAAGATCGTCTGATCATATAAAGACTACGTACACTCGATATGTGTTATGCGGTTTGTTAAAGTTGAAACAATTATCATCTGTATTTCAAAAATCGATATGATCACACCACACCAAAAATCCACAACACTGGAGACCACTATAATACTGTAGTTTATCGTGTCAGTTGTTGTTGTTTTTGTCAGAAAAAAAGGTCAAAATTGTGATAATTTAAACTTAATTCTTACGTTTATGTACTTGGACAAAAGTAAAATTTTATGGTCATTTTGTGGGTGTTCAAAATTTAATTTTATGGTCTAACGCCCTCTTGTGCTGTGCAATAGTTTTGTGTCCATTCATAATAATTACGTTATTTATGTTTAGTACGTATATATGTATGTAGTTATATCTGTCTGTTAAACAAAATCAAAACAAAAAAAAAGATAAATTTGTCATACACACACAATAAATAATAAATAACTTTATAGTTAATTTTAAACAATTAAACTGGACATTACAACACAGAAGAGACAGTAGTTTTGAATATTTTTTTTTTATATTTTTAGGTATACCATATTGTAAAGGATGAATGAATTTTACAACATCATACAGGAACACAAAATGTCAAAGTCAGATGTCTCAATTATATGAAAGGATTTTTATGTTCGTTTCGTTGTTTTGTCTTCCTTTTTGAATGGGTATATGAAAAATGATTTTGTTCCGGTTTTGATTTATGTTGCTTCTTGTAAGATGATGTTAATTTGTTTTGTGTATAGGTGGCAAATGTATTACTGCTTGTCCATCCTTATACAGCACAGAAGGTTTTTGTCGGCGTTTTTTATGGTTCTCAATGAAATTGTTTTTTATTGGAAATAAATCATTACAGGAAGTATTTTGTTCTACAGTATGCGTAATTGACTTATGTTATGTTATTACTTTATTGGGGGCCAGGTGATATCTTTTGTAAGATTCGAAATACTCTTTCTAGGGGTAATAACATTGTTTGCTAATACAGAAAATTACTTTAAATTCTGTGTGCCATCGACCTAACTTAGAGTTAGATAGAACCGCGCTTCAGATGTACAGAAAGATGAAATAAATTCCCTATTTGATTTAATACGGTACTGGATGTAGATCCGCTGAGCATATATTTTCACATAGTGGATTAGATTGTAGCGACTCATTCATTTATATATTCACAAATATACAAATTCATTCATAGCGCACAATATTTTACAACTTTCGTTCAACACCGCGATATATCAAATATATATATCAGCGCTCACTCATTAATGACACACAACCAACCGCAACCGCAACCGCTTGACCAACAAGCGAAATTATTTTTATAGAGAATTGCATTCTCGCTTACTTCACGATTTTGATTAAAAACGAACATATTTGTCTCTATCTCGTTTTTCTTTACAAAACACAGTCGTTTGCTTACCTTGCTGAAAGATAGCCGAATCTCTCCTATACGATACACCACACAGAAAATTTTATACAAATTTGTTGCGAACAACGCGGTTCGCCATTTTTAATTTTTCGGAAATAAAATTTATAAAGTGGTAAATTATATTGAAAAAATAGTGTAATTATATCTTGTGCGTGAATTTATAATTAAAACATAAATATTATAAATAAATTAATCATTTATATTTTCATAAATTAACTAATTGAATTGTATTAATAAATTATAAATTTTCATTTAACTTAAACAATTCAGTGCCTTGTTTTCATTTAAAATAGTGAAGTGCATTATTATCGCATTCCCCCAAATTGGGACGTGTAGGTTAAAATTATAAACATTGCAAATTCCTACATTGAACAAGTGTGGATCACAATATACATCCAATAACAATATAGTCGGGTAATATTCCTACATCTGGAATACCACGAACTATAACTGGTGACCTTCGACGACCGTATTTACGGTTAAACAATTTTTATAAACGCAAAAATCGCACAACAGCTTGACACGATAAAATAACCGTGTCAAGCTAGAAGGTACGTAATCAATTACAATTATTATATAAACAAAAATCCAAAATTACATGCAAACAAATAACGTCCTTTATATATTTCTTTTATGCATTATTCTGTTCCATGAACGACGAGAGACACATACCACATCGAGTATCAAAATTCGGCTCATACATAAGCATTCATACACACATGGAATAATTAAAAGTGCATCAAAATATACAACAATTACACAACAAATCCACATTACGGAAAATAATAAATTTACAACAACAAGTGGTACAGTGCAGCGCAGCATAGTGCGTACACATATTTTGAGTATACACATTTTGAGTGTACAACAAGTTACAAAATAATCGTGGAATTTCTAAAATCAACGGTACCTACTCATCAACAGTACAAAAAAATCAAATATCGTACCAAATTACATCCAGAAGACATCAAATCAAACATTACAATTATTTTAAACAATTTTTTTGTGTAATCAACAAACAACGGTCAAACAAATTGAGCGCACCTATACATACAGTGCCACAAACATTTTTTTTGAAGACAAAACAACCATATTATCATTAAACAACGGGAAGACAAAAAATTGGATGACAAGAAACAACAACAACAATCATCTACAGTAGCAGCATCAACAACAGCGACAGCTAAGTGTCATTTTTGTGATTTTTTTTATTATTAATTTTAAATATTCAAATCAAAAATTTTATTTTATAATCACATCATATAACATAATTAAATGGCAACATATTTAACAATATACACTCACGCGAAAAATACTGTAATTTAAATGTAAATTTTTTACCACTTTTTATCGGGCGTAGTTTAGTTTTGTTTCTCTAGTTTTTTAAAAAAAAAAAAAACTTAAAAACCAACATAATAATTTTTGTTTCGGTTGTCGGTTGTGCTTACAGGCCGTACATTTTGAATACGTCATCAATCATTAATTGTTTCAATAATTTCAAAACACATAAACTATTAAATTAAAATTAAAATTTTTTTGTGGGTGTCTTCATAAGATTCACTTCTAAGGATAAATCTATTACAAACTAGTGTTTGACCAGGCGTTTCCAACGACAAAAACGTTTTTAAAAACGCACCATTTTTTTACTAGCATCTAATCAAAATTTTCACGAGCCCCCCAATACGTGGTGACACACTCGTTTCATAATTCGGGGTACCTCGTCGGCCAACACGTGCCACATTTAAGTTTTTTTCATATATGGTATGGTAACCATTCCACTAAATATTTTATTCTCACTATTTTTTTTTGGAATCGAACTAACAATTACACAATTGCTGTTCAAACTGGTTGACCACTTGCGGGAAGTTCAAACTCGCACGGTTTAATTTACAAAACATAATTTTTTTTTCTCTACAACCTTTGGTATTGGGTGACTTAACGTAACATTTACATATATTAATCACTTCGTAACATCAATATGTCAGACAGCGAAGATGATAAGATGAACGGTGACCAAAAGCAAACACAAGGTCCGTCATCGGGAGAAGTCGCAGGCCACACAAAAATGAATCTGCAGTCATTCTGGCCTCAACAGCCCAGCAATTGGTTCCGACTAGCGGAAATCCAATTTGAGATTCGGAGCATTACCTCCGAAAAATCCAAGTACTCATATGTTTTGGCGACGCTTTCGCCTGAGACTTGTGATGTGCTGTCCGACTTCCTCCAAAACCCACCAAAAGAGAATCAATACTCACTTCTCAAAAACACACTTCTTGAACGATTGGTACCGTCGGACGAGCGGCGTTTAGAAGCCCTCCTGTCTGGCCAAGACCTCGGTGATCGACGTCCCACTGAGGCGCTTCGACACATGCGCAACCTCGCAGGCCCTAATACAGTAAACGACAAAATTATACGATCCATTTGGATGCGTAAGTTGCCAGAGGTCATTAAAATCGCAATGTTTGCACAACCAGAAACCACGACAAGTGATGAACTGGCAAAAATTGCAGACCGCATGTTCGAGGCAATAAACGTACAACCATTACGAACCATACAATCAATACAAAATAATCCGAATAGACAAGGTCGTTCCCCCACCCCAATGGGAAATACAGTCGAAGATCGCTTGACGCGCATCGAGGCCCGATTAGCTGGCTTGATTCGAAGCGGTCGCAGCAGATCACGGGGACGACGGTATAACTCACGGTCACAATCTCGTGACACAAAGCGTGAACAACAGCATGGGTAAATGCTGGTATCATGCAAAGTATGGCACATCGGCACGTAAATGCGTCCCACCATGCATTTTTAACAATACGCCGAACTCCATCAATAAGATGGATGTCGATACCAACCAAAAAAACCATTCTACCCACGGGTAATGACAACATCGTCAGACACCCTAAATAATGCAACTCGTCTATTCGTTTACGACAAATCAAACAAAATTTCATACTTAATTGACACTGGTGCTGACCTTTCGGTCATTCCAGCATATTATTTCAAACAATCATACACATTTATCAATAGAAATAATAATCTAGTCCTCTCGGCCGCCAATGGCTCAACCATCCACACCTACGGCACAAAATTGCTTCAGGTGGATCTCGGACTCAAACGAACATTCACGCATGCTTTCATCTTAGCTGCTGTGAATCGTCCGATCATTGGCGCCGATTTCTTGTGCAAATTTGGCTTACTTGTTGACCTCAAAGATAAACGGCTGATTGATTCAGCGACTCAGCTGTCAATCGAAGCCAACATGGTTCACGTCGACACACCGACACCGATCCATTTCACAGTCAACAACAGTTATGGCACTCTGCTCAAACAATTTCCTTCACTCACAGCAGAGCCAAACTACAACTTGCCAGTTCAGCACAACGTGGTCCACCACATTGTCACAGCAGGCCATCTGCCTGTGGCAAGACCACGCAGACTAGATCCAGTCCGTCACAAAGTCGCACATACAGAATTCCAACACATGGTGGAATTAGGGATTTGCCGGCCATCTGCATCTCCCGTTTCTTGTCCACTCCATATGGTGAAAAAGAAAGATCACGATTGGCGACCTTGTGGGGATTATCGTCGACTAAACGCAGTCACAACACCTGACCGTTATCCGATACCTCACATCCAAAATTTCTCCATGCACTTGCATGGTTGCAAAATTTTTTCAAAGATCGATCTTATCAGAGCATACCATCTCATTCCCGTTGCACCTGAAGACGTTCACAAAACGGCAATCACAACTCCATTTGGCCTATTCGAATTCACCCGAATGCCATTTGGACTACGCAATGCCGCACAAACGTTTCAGCGTTTCATGAACGAAGTCGTTCGTGATTTAGACTTCGTCTTCGTGTACATTGACGACATTCTCGTGGCTTCACATTCTGAGGAACAACACAAACTTCACCTGGAACAACTCTTCCACAGGTTAACTCAGTTTGATGTTCACATCAAGAGTTCAAAATGCGTTTTTGGCGCATCCACTCTTGATTTCCTCAGCCACAAGATCACCCCTAATGGTATTCTGCCGTCTGAAGAACGAATTAACGCCATTAGGGAATTCCCAGCTCCTACTTCAATCAAAAGTATACAGCGATTCGTCGGCATGGTAAATTACTACCACCGATTTGTACCAAAACTCGCACAAACACTCGCACCAATTCACAGCCACTTGGCAGCTTTACTCAAAAAGCCCAAGACAGCCAAGAACTTCTCTTGGCCCGACGAATGTCAACAAGCATTCACGTCGTTAAAGGCTGAATTGGCCCAGATAACACTTCTGGCACACCCACTGAGCGACTCAAAGCTCAGCTTAACCACTGACGCGTCAAACACTGCTGTCGGTGCTGTACTGCAACAGTACAACAACGAGTGTTGGGAGCCACTGGGATTCTTTTCCAAGAAACTCTCGGATGCTGAAAAGAAATATTCCGCATTCGATCGGGAATTACTCGCAATATATCTAGCAGTCAAACACTTTAGATATTTTGTCGAGGGTCGGGACTTTACCATTTACACCGACCACAAGCCTCTGACACGAGCAATTCAGTCAAAAACTGAACGCAATCCAAGGCAAGCTCGCCACTTGGATTACATCAGTCAATTTACAACGGACATCCAACATGTACACGGACATGACAACGTTGTCGCGGACACACTATCCCGCACTACCGACAATGAAACGGCCGCAGTCGAAACACATATCGACTTAAACCAAATTGCAAACACTCAAAAAGTAGACCTAGAACTTCAGAATTTATTTTCTGGTTCCGAATGTCACTCTAGTTCATCAATGAAACTAGAACTTTTTAAATTACCTGGCCCCGAAATTATCTGCGATACATCTACTGGGAACAATCGCCCATACATTGCAGCACCACTACGTCGAACCATCTTCGACACACTGCATAACATTTCGCATCCTGGAGTCCGTGCAACTCGTAAATTGATTGCTGCTCGCTACTTTTGGCCTAACATAAACAAAGACGTAGGCAATTGGGCTCAGTCTTGTTTATCTTGCCAACGTGCCAAAGTCCAACGGCACACAAAATCACCTCATGGACAATTCGACATTCCGCCTGGTCGATTCGAGCATATCCATATAGATATCGTGGGACCACTTCCACCGTCTAATGGATATTCATATCTTCTCACCTGTGTCGATCGCTTCACTCGCTGGCCCGAAGCATACTGCATGACAAACATGTCAGCTGCAACCATTGCCACCACATTCGTCAACAATTACGTATCACGATTCGGCGTCCCCCTTCATATCACAACTGATCAGGGAACGCAATTCGAGTCCAAACTTTTCACTGAGTTAACGAAACTCCTCGGATCTCATCGTATACGCACAACGGCTTACCATCCTCAAGCCAATGGCATGGTCGAACGCTTCCATCGGCAACTCAAAGCCGCATTAATGGCCAGAAGCAATACAATTAATTGGAGTTCGGAAATACCAATCATCCTTCTTGGAATCCGAGCAACAGTGAAAGAAGATCTCAAGTGCTCACCAGCTGAAATGGTTTACGGACAAACCATTAAGCTACCCGGTGAGTTCTTCATCGATAATCCTCTTCCACCACTCCCAACCAGCGACACAGTCATCGACCAACTGCGACAAACCATGCAAAACCTTGTGCCAAAAACACCTCGTCAAACCAAACAAGATGACGTTTTTGTTCCGAAATCGCTCGATAACTGCGATTTTGTCTTCATCAGAACAGACAAGGTTCGCACGGGATTATCTCCTCCTTATGAAGGTCCGTATCAAGTCATACGTAGACTACGAAAACAATTCGTCGTATCGATTAATGGTAAAAACCATAACGTTTCAATCGATCGACTCAAACCAGCTTACGGAATTCTCAGTTCGGCTGATCAAATATCACGCCATCGAACATACAAACTTGTCCGTATAGCAACTACTCATTCAGTTATTCCCTAAGGAGGGGAAATCACTTGCGGGGGAGTCCTGTAGCGACTCATTCATTTATACAGGGTGTTCGGCACATGGACCGACACAATTTTTTGGGGGATTGGGTGGGTCATTAGCTCGTTTTCACCCAAACGACCCTACGTCCTAAGTGACACGGTAACTGAGATATGAATTTTTTTGTTTTTTATTTAAATTACCTGAAATCTCGCCTTTAAATCGTCATATTTATTTTGTTTGTGATTGTAATAGCACGAAATAACTTTTATTGTATTCTGCAATGTATTTTTAGTCTAAATAAATCATTATTTGGTACAAATGGCTTCAAGAAAATAAATTATATGAGCTTCGAAAGTCTTGAAAATGTGTAAATGTATGAAAAATTTCAACTTCTAAATTCAATATAAAAAAAGATAAACATTATTTTGAACATAGGTTTATTTTAAAAAGTTGTCTAGTTTATACCCTTTCCAATGGTATGCTACACGTTGGAGGAATTATTTATAGTATGGTCAAAATAAGAGATAGAAGTTGTAAGGGTCAAGAAAATTCTTTTTATCTTTATTATGTTTTTATTAAATATGAGTTATAATATTTGTTCGAATTGTTCTCCTCTACTCTGTATGCATGCACGACACATTTTACTTATTTCAAATGTTGTTGTGCGAAGTCGCATTTCTCTTTTCATTATTTCAAATGCAGCTGTAATTCGCTCCATTAAAATTTCTCGTGAGGGCACCTCTGTTGCATAAACCAATTCCTTTGCACGTTCGCAGACATAAAAATCGAGGGTGTCAGGTCTCTTCGTTACTAAAATTAGACATTGTAACCACAACAGCGAAGACAAACGCAACAAAAACAATTCTGATAACAGTTTAAAACAGACTAAACAAGAACAAAATATTTAACAAAAACAAGATTTAAATAAAACAAAAGAATAAATGTAATAAATAGGTTCCTACGGTTCCTAACTTTGTAAAACGATTTACCTGAACTTTTATTATCAGTTTTGGCAGAAGGTGTGCCGATCATCTTTCAAAATGATGTCTGTCCGGCACACTATCATCGAATGTTACGTGAATACTTAGACAATTCTTTTCCGAACTCATGGATTGGTAGATTGGGGCCTATTTCTTGGCCCGCACGGTCCCTAGACCTGACCCTCTCGATTTCTACGTCTAGGCACGTGCAAAGGAATTAGTTTATGCGGCGAAGGTGTCCACACGAGAAATTTTAATGGAACGAATTACAACTGCATTTGAAACAATGATAACAGAAATGCGATTTCGGACAACAACAGTTAAGATAAGGGAAAGGTGTCGCGCATGCATACGGAGTAGAGGAGAACAGTTTGAAAAATATTATAACTCATGTTTAATAAAAACATAATAAAGATAAAAAGAATTTTCTTGACCCTTACAACTTATATCTCTTATTTTGACCATACTATAAATAATTCCTCCAACGTGTAGCATACCATTGGAAAGGGTATAAACTAGACAACTTTTTAAAACAAACCTATGCTCAAAATAATGTTTATTTTTTTTTATATTGAATTTAGAGTAGAAACTTTTCATACATTTACACATTTTCAAGACTTTCGAAGCTCATATAATTTATTTTCTTGAAGCCATTTGTACCAAATAATGATTTACTTAGACTAAAAATACATTGCAGAATACAATAAAAGTTATTTCGTGCTATTACAATCACAAACAAAATAAATATGACGATTTAAAGGCGAGATTTCAGGTAATTTAAATAAAACACGAAAAAAATTCATATCTCAGTTACCGTGTCACTTAGGACGTAGGGTCGTATGGGTGAAAACTAGCTAATGACCCACTCAATCGCCCAAAAAATTGTGTCGGTCCATGTGCCGAACACCCTGTATATTCACAAATATACAAATTCATTCATAGCGCACAATATTTTACAACTTTCGTTCAACACCGCGATATATCAAATATATATATCAGCGCTCACTCATTAATGACACACAACCAACCGCAACCGCAACCGCTTGACCAACAAGCGAAATTATTTTTATAGAGAATTGCATTCTCGCTTACTTCACGATTTTGATTAAAAACGAACATATTTGTCTCTATCTCGTTTTTCTTTACAAAACACAGTCGTTTGCTTACCTTGCTGAAAGATAGCCGAATCTCTCCTATACGATACACCACACAGAAAATTTTATACAAATTTGTTGCGAACAACGCGGTTCGCCATTTTTAATTTTTCGGAAATAAAATTTATAAAGTGGTAAATTATATTGAAAAAATAGTGTAATTATATCTTGTGCGTGAATTTATAATTAAAACATAAATATTATAAATAAATTAATCATTTATATTTTCATAAATTAACTAATTGAATTGTATTAATAAATTATAAATTTTCATTTAACTTAAACAATTCAGTGCCTTGTTTTCATTTAAAATAGTGAAGTGCATTATTATCGCATTCCCCCAAATTGGGACGTGTAGGTTAAAATTATAAACATTGCAAATTCCTACATTGAACAAGTGTGGATCACAATATACATCCAATAACAATATAGTCGGGTAATATTCCTACATCTGGAATACCACGAACTATAAGATACACTAATGAGGCGTGGTGTTCTGATCATGGGCTAGGCATGAATAAGGAAAGAAAACGTTCATGTTATCTAATATTTAATTCGTATTCTTTGTAGAATAACCCTTCGATAAAAATTTCCTTATATTTTCTCCACCACATTTAGCAGCATCGATCCACCATTACATACATATTTGTCAAAATTGGACTTGCTTAGTAGAAGAAATATTCCTGTGTTCTGTTGTTTATTAAATTTCAGGAACATCCACTCGGGATCACTCTGGGATTGAACAACGTTAGGACTTAAATATCAAAGAATTCTATACGAAAATAAAGCAACAAGTTGTAGTAGAGATTCCGGTTGTTGGCAAACAATTGAAATAATTTAATTTTATCTATTTTTAAAATCGGAGAGGTTTTGTTCAATTTATCACTATGTAGCTTCTTTTTGCAGTATCCTTTGCCTCGATTGATGGTGCGAGGAGTTCAAATGTTATAATTTTTGTAAGTAGAGAATCGTTGCTTCCGCTGGTTTGTATCAGATTCATGATTTTGTTGCTTGTAGGTAATCACCGTGTTTTCCAGATGTTTCTTTAGTATATTCAGTATTGAGTTCTGAGTAACCTATACAGCTCTTTGAATATCAAATACAAATCCCGCTCTATCTAGAAATCCTCCTTTGGCCGTTTCATTGCTCTACCTATTAATGGTATTTTAGGTCACAAAATATAGCTAAGTGCAATTCACAGGTAGTCAGAAATTAGTAATGACAATGAGTAATTTTACAAAAGTCTTTAGAGAAACCTTTATACCAGGAAATATTGGGAATTTTATAAAAGAACATTTAAAAATCAGTTTTAAACCATTTGCGTGAGGCCTGATACACAAAGAAGCTCAATGTTTGGGTGCAGCAGGAATTGTGGATGAAATATTTTATTGACCGAATTTCCATCAGCGAATCGCACTACTGAGAAGTCTCAGAGAGGTGATAAAAATAAACGATAGATATATAAAATAACATGAGTAATTAAATCTAAATATTTTGTGGGTGTTATCCTAAATATTTAGATAGTTTGCTATCTACCAACAGAGAAGTCCATAATTATAATACCAGGAATACTCATTTTAGATTACCAAGGTACGGTAAATCATTTTCTCAACGATCGCTAGGGTATAATGGTGTGAAGTTATATAATTCTTTCAACAACTATTGTAATCTTAATGACCTTCAAGAGCTAGAGTACGGCCAGTTTATGCAACTATTACACATATTCATTAAAGAAAAAATTAATATTTAGTTATTTAGTAAGATATACAAATGTATTTAATTAATTAATTAATTTAGATAAAAATAGGTTTTAAAAAAATGTCAATAATGATAAATAAATAAATAAATAAATAAATAAATAAATAAATCATTATTTAATTAGTCAAAACATAATTTTAAATTTAATTATTTTACAATTATTTTTTAACACAACTAAATTTCAAATATTTTTATATACAACAAAATTTCAGTTTTCTTTTAATTTCTTAATTAAAATTAAAAAAAAAAAATATATATATACATATATATTATATAATATAAGCTCTGCATTTATTCATAGTTTTGGAATTTATTTTAAATAACTACAAAATGTATGAGGAGTTGGATAAAGATGATTCGGATTTCCACCTTCTTTCTCATGATTAAAAATATCGACTAGATGCTGTTGTTAAACAATTGGTGGGGATATTTTTTACTGAGATATATCGGATGTTATCTCTGGGAGTAATTGAAGAATCTAGAACTTCATGGAGTTTCTCCGTCTTTGTTTGGATGTAAGACGAGTGAACGAAGTGACTCATCAGCCTATTGGAGGAAACAAGATGGATCTCAAGTCTCGATTTGAAAGACGCATTTTGGGAAATCTCGTCAGATGTGTTGGTATCAGAACATCCAAATTCTCGAGAGAAGACGGGGTTTATGGTCCTACTCGTCCTTTGTATCAATAAAATTATGCCATTTGGTCTCTGTAATGTCACTGAAAATTACTCCATTACTGAGTTAAAGTGTTATGTGGCTGTGCTTAGCATAAAGAAGTTTCGAACATATATCGAGGGATATCCTTTCACTATCATCAATAACCATGCAAGCTTTAAATAGCTAGCTTATGAGCTAGAAAGAGCTCACAGGAAGGTTAGCGATTCAACTACATAATACAGCATCGTACTGGATCACTGAACATCGCACTTTTAAGAGTCTTTATGGAAGACATAGTTCAAAATGGCTTTAATATTAGCTTAAACTCCGTATCCTTCAAATCTACTGAATATTTAATTTTTCAATTAATTCCCAAAAATTCTATATTCATCTGATTCCTCCAATAATTTTATGATATTTGTCGGTTAACATTTCTGCAAATAAAAATAAGTATGTCTTTTACTACGTCTGACGTACTTAAATGGAAATTATAGCTACTCTCTCAAATAAGAATGAAGCAACATAATAGCAGAATTTGAAAATTTATAATACAAATGTAACTTCTGAAGCAAGTGGATATGGTTAACACAATCAAAAGCTTTAGAAAAGTCTAAAAGGACTAAAATACCGAATGAATTGCTCTTGTCCAGAATAGCTGATAGATCATCAACTATATGCACCAGTGCAGTGGTAGTGCTATGATCAGGCTTGTATCCTGATTGGAATTTGCTTAAAAAATCAGACCGGATAAGGTGCTCGGTAATTTGGAGTTGAATGATTTTCTCTGGTACTATATCAACAATACCAGACAATATCACCAATACCAGAAACCATATCCTTTTTAGGTAGAGGAATGATAGAAGTAACCTTCTACAAATCAGGAAACACCGATTTCGTTAAACATTGGTTAATAATAAATGTGATATGAGGCAGAAATAATTCAATAAACAATTTCAGTACTTTAAAGTTTATATTATCATATGCCATCAAATCCGATTTAACAGCACGAATCGCATTCATTATGGTGCCATAAGCTCATCGACACAATCAAATACAAACGCGTAGCTTACAAACTCTTACAAACTAAACTTACAAATTCCATTCAAAATTTCCTCGGCAGAAAACATAATACCTAAAACTCCAACGTTTTTTTAAATTGACCCATGTTCTTTTAGAATTGTATATATTCCCAAAATAGAATGAATGCTTAGTTTCATTAATGCATTTGTTGGTTTTATTTCTATAGTACTTAAAGGAAACCAAATCATGCTCCAGTCCATATTTTTTATATTTTTTATAAACCAAATCTCTATGCTCCATTAAATCCAAAATATAAGCATTTAACCACGGAGCAGTAGGACACCTACTTATAACTCTCTTACGAGGCACACAAATATTATCTAAATGTAAAATGTTTAACTTGAATTCCTCAACTATATCATTCACATCCGGATAAAACCAAAAATTCAACCAGTCCAACGAAAAGAAACAACTTACAAAACTCTCACGATCAATCGCTTTAAAATCAGGAACAACAGTATAGGAAATTTTATCACTGACACGACAGAATTTATAGCACGCAAAAACCAAGTCGTGATCAGAAATAGCAGGAACAGCATGTTGCCCAAAAGAAACAATATTATGGCTATCAGGCTCATACAAAATTATCAAATCCAACAGGCTGTTATCCAATCTAGTCGGTTTAAAAGGTAGATAATATAAATTGTACAAACTCAAGCAATCACTAAGTTTATTGTTAGCCAACATGTTAAAATTAAAATTACCGCAGCAAATAACTTTTTCATACTGTAACACATATTGAGAAAAAATTATTTGTAAATTATTAATATCCTCCGTAAAAGCCGGAGGCGGGTTATAAACAATCAAAATAAGAATTTTTCCAAACCGTCCAATAAGTTCAGCAGCCAAAATTTCAACTTTTTCAAATGTGCCAGAATAGTTATTTACATACTTTTAAAGTGTCCCTGAAATAAATACCAACCCCATCCCATCGTGTATTATTTATACGATCGAAACGTATTAATCTATAATTGAGCCGTTCAGTGCACAAATTGATTAACTCCATAAAACAAAATGTTGAGAAATGCGATGAGAAAATGTACTGTTTTTTAAAATTTCCTTTATAATGTAAATTCAAATTATATTGTTGAATGCATAAATATAGATATACCTTTCATAACGGTATATCAAATTAATAAGAATGAATAGCCAAAAAATAATCCTCAGTAATGTTACAATTTTTATGTGACTAGTGGAGTTAATCGATTTGGCAACTGAAAAAAGTAATAAATGAAGATATTCAATGGCCAAAAAAATTTTTCAGTTTAATGGTGTTAATCTTTATTATTCTGGAAAATTATTATAAATATAAAAAGTTATGACTATACCAAGTGCTTTGACACTTAAATTTAAGATTTTTCAAAAAGTGGAGTTAATCGATGTGTGCACTGAACGGCTCAATTATTAATATGGAGTGACTTGTTTGAAATTTTACCGTTAAGTAGAGTTTCCCTCAACGCAAGGAAATCAAATTTGTAAACATCCAACAGTACAGTAATGTCATTAAAATGTTTAACTGAACTACGAACATTTAAATGACCAAACCATAAACAAGAACTAGCACTTACCTGCAGACTATCACCTGGAACAGCCTTACCACAGTTTAAAGTACAATCTAAAAACCTTGTGGATTGGGTTGGCGTAGCCCTAAAAAAGGATGACTCTTAGTTTTATTTTGGAATTCCTTCACTATAGAACACCAGCTGGCCAAGAAGTTGGATCCATCAATTTGATGAGTAATCCTGCTTGAAATTATCACTTAATTTTGGAGTAAAACGATGAACAAATACTTCAGATAAATTGAAATTGTCTAGCAAACGGGTGAAGTCTGGAGACAAAAATCAGTTTTCGAGATTCCACAGCACGTAAGATACCACCACTACCAGTGCTAATAATATAGTTGTTCACAACAGATTTTGAAAATGAAGATATAGACTGCTGAGCCGGAGTATTCCTGCTCGTGGGAGCACTAATAATTTCCTTGCGTAAGTTCATTGTTACAGGCTGAATTGTCGACAAAGAACTACTGTCAGGTAGAGGATAACAAATTGGCAAACCATTTGATTCAATAACATCTGATCAGGTTGACATACCGGTGAAGAAATATTATTTGTTATGTACGCTGCACTAGATTGGCGTAAATTAGTTTCCAATTCGTAATCCGCTTCCGGTTGAACTTTCTTTATAGGAATCACAGATAATTCGATATTTTTCAGCATACTTTTTATTTCACTAATATTATTGACATGCATTTTATAAACGTCATTACAATTATCGCAGAACCAACATAAATTTTTAGAATTTTGTATGCAGTCAAATTCTGCCTTTTTTATCCCCATACATTTGTAGTGTATCACATTTGAGCAAAAACCACTACAAACTAAACCATTTTCGTTTATGTCTGTTTTACACGTCATACAATTGATGGAAATCATACTATGTACACCGTTTATGATAAATTTAATGATAATAACCAAAAAGTTAATTTATATGTACAATTGAAGATTGCTAATGCTAACGTACAATATAACACAAATTAATACACACACAACTAACAAAAACTTAAACCAAACTATATTAAATATTAATATTAAAAATTATTTTAAGCACCAACCAGTCTTATGGTATATTTATGTATGATACATATATTAATTTTATATTATTTATACTAATTAAAATACAATTCATTGGAAAAAAAAAAATTTATTTTTTTTTTATTTTCACACAGCCTCATATTTAGTATACGGACAGTCAGGCTGCAATTAAGGCGCTTAAATCACACCTCCTCATGTCGAAAGTAGTCCAGAATTGTGTCTCATCTTTTAACGAGATGGCAGATCAGTGCAACATACATGTTATATGTTTGCCAAGTCATTTCGATAGTGCAGGGAATATAAAAGCCGACGAGCTTGCGTTATGCAAACTACTGCTTGAGGAAGAAGCTATGTTGACGAACGATAGATGGCCAAACAGTACCTCATGTATAATAACTCGGCAGGTATATGGCCAAAGTTTGATTTGGTGAGATCCAAACAAATGATCTCACTTCAACGGAGTCAGGTCAGTATTGTTGTTTGGATTGTTCTTTATCTACTAGCAAACTGGGATTTACTAATTTTGATTTATTGATTCCATAATCATTCCCGATGTTATCCATCAGTTCATTCTGATTTTTTTCAGCTGACTCTTTATTTGCGCAATTTTTAACCCTCAGGGTACAGACTATAAAAAAGTCACGTTCAGTACTGACATGGGTTAGCCTAACCCGGCAACTTTGATTGGCTGTATCTTGGGCTGTAGTTGGCCAATTGAAACGTTTTTTTTTTAATCGATAGTCCATTTTGTCACAAATACGAGACGCTAATACATAGATTTATCGAATAATTTGTTTAAACAAAGATACATTCAAAAGTTTAAACATTTTGAAATTTTTTTTTGTGAAAAATCACTTTTTTTTTAAATTGCATAACTTTGTGAACAAAACAAGATATCAAAATTTTCCTTGTTGCATTTTAAAGCTAAAAAGTTGTTCTTTAAAATAGCCGAATCAGTTTTTTGATCCATTATAAAACTATAGTTTTTTTTAACTTTGAAATCACCCTTTTTTTTGGGATAGCGATAAAACTAAACGTTCCATGATTGATTTATCGTAACAAGGCACAACTGTAATATAAATAAATAACAAAATTGATTGTTGAATGAAAGTTTTATTGTTCAAAATATAAAAAAAAACAAAATCAGACTGTATTTCCACATTCGCAGCATATTTTGGCTACATGGTCTCTGCACATAGCCTTATTACATTTGAGGCACTTGAATTACCTTATTACATTTGAATAATAAAAAGTTTAAAAATAGTAAATTGTACATACCAAAACACTTTAATCCAGCAAAAACTCCTAAAAAAAAAAATGTTCTGTCTCCCGAAAATACGGATTTTGTAACGTTTAGTACTGACTGGGTGAGAAATACCCGAGGTCAACTTTCTAACTCGTACCACTCGAGCACCAAGCGCAGACTGAGGCTGCCACTCACGGCTTACACAGACACTACCACAAAAATTGTTTACCTCCCACTCCGGACCCCCACCTTTCACTTCCTTTCAAATTGCGCGACTTTCAAAATTTGTCTGAGTTATGGTAACCCAGTCTGTACCCTGAGGGTTAAGACACCACTTTCTTTAACTCTTTTATATTGTTTATTTCTACTGATAAAGTAGCAGGATTAACAAAATGTTTAATTTCTTGTTTTGTCACATTGCTTAATAGGTTCTGTGTAACATCCTTAGGTTTTATAATTACAGGCAGTTTTAACGTCTCCGTATATGAGACAGCGTTTAATTTATTAACACTCCACTTATTATCCCGTACACTTCCGTTTTTTTTAGATCCTTATTTTTATTTCACTTAAAAACTTTCTAATATAAAACAATATTTAATTTGAAAAATATAAATCTATACGACTCTTTGGACGGCACTTTTCACACAAAGCGTCATCTAATAAAACGACAGATGACGATGGTAATCACGAAAATTTTCTAAAATATTATAAAGAAAATATTTAAATCATAAATATCATACAAATATTATTTTAGAGACACCAACAGTTCCCGAACAGGCCGTTGGCAATTCACAACCGCAATCAAAACGAGCGCAACCAACACAACCAAGGCGAGCCCAAGCGAATCAATCAAAACGAGCCGAACAAGACATCAATGAGAAAGATGACGGAACAGTGGGCGAACAGCGCACATTGAAATCGACCGATGGGCAAACAAGATATTTATTAAATTTATATAAAATTATTTTCCAGAAGTTGGCCCATTGAAAAAATTCCGCTTGCGAAAATTGATGTGGCAATCAATACATTGCAGATCAACTTACAGAAAAATATTAATACACATTTACTGCAACCCAAGTAGAAACCCGCTATAAATGTGTGATGAAGTGAACTAAAAAGGCGGTCCGATAACAACGGTACAAGTGGAAGGGGTTACGTCGAAACTGAATTCGATTCTGAGACCGAATTAATTATCGCAATGGATGACCCCCTGTCACCGGAACATTTATTGTCTGCCGGTTTAGAAAAGGGGGGAAGCCAATTAATAATAAATCGACCCGACGACAATCCAACACCCAACAGCAAGAACGCATTGCAAATTTAAACCACAATTAACCATCACACCATCGCGTTCAGCAATATCATTTTCAGTACCAACGTCATCAACATATATTCCACGACCATCCACCACACCATCGCCTTCAATGGATATATCGCCAACACAACCAGAAACCTCACCAACATATGTCACGAGCAGCGACCACACCATTACCTTCACAAATTTCGGCAACACAATTAAATTCACAGATGTCATCTACAATACCCACCACTGCCTCAGATAATCAAAAGAGAACAACAAAAAGCAAGAGGACGTCACAACAAGTATTTACCCAAGAGTTCCTCATATTAGCAAAAGAAAGGAATGAAATGCTCTCTGTCTATATGAAAAATAAGTTGGAACGTCAGCTAAAGGAAAAGGAAGAAAAGCAGCGGGAAAAACAAGAAAGGACAAAGGAAAAGGAGTTGCGCAGCCGGGATAAAATGGCACGTGAACAATTAAAGGAAGAATATAAGGAAAGGCGCCATTTGGAAAAAATAGCATTGTTGAGAGAATGCATGTTGAACAAACTGCATTGAATTAAAACTAGTTATAATTTAATTTTATATGTAAATATTTATTTTAAAATTTCCATTTTGAAATTAAAAATTAAAAACTAAATATCCAACGAATTAAACCTTATTTTTATCTTTTACTTTATTTTACAAAATCAAAACGCATCCATAATACGAACACGTTTGAGTTCGCCTAAATGCTTCTCAACTGCCTCCGACAAAGTTTCCATATGCTCATCGGATGATGCTGCAGTTATCCCAACTACCTCATGTTCGGTTGTGTCGCCCTCATCCCATGAATCGTCGTTATCAATGCACAAGTTATGCAGGACGCAGCACGCTAACACAAACTTGCACATTCTTTTGACAGTAAAAAAAATCGAGTCTGATCAGTTGCCGGAACCTTTGTTTTAATAGCCCAAATGTATTCTCAATTTTTACCCTAGTTTGGCAGTGTCTTATATTAAAATTTCGTTTCCTTTCGTTCAAATCGCCGAAATCTTTATACGGCGTTAACAAAAATTTCTTTAATGGGTAAGCTGCATCTCCAAGTAGGTGGTAGTTTTCGCCACAAATTTCAGGTAGTTCTTTTGAAAAGAAAGATAGCTTAAATATCCGGGATCATGAATTTTGCTAGGGGAGTCAATAAAAACATCCAAAAATTTTTGCATCGCAAATCCCTTGAAGAGTAATGGATATCAAACCATGGCGGTTGACATATGTCGATCGAACCTTGTGTGCTGGCTTCCTTATGTATATGTAGCATCCGTCGATGCAGCCTAATACATTTGGAAATCCAGCGAGCTGAAATTTCATAAATACAGTCATAAAGTTATTCAAATAAAGTCATTCAGAAAGCGTTCCCATTACCTGCTAAAATAATTATACTGTTAAAGTTAGCCGAAAGTTGGCAGCCGAAAGTGAAAAGTCGATAATGCAGATTGCACTATTCCAGCCGAAAGTTTCCAGCCGAAAGTAAAAAACGGTAATGCAGATTGCATTATCCCAGCCGAAAGTAAAAAATAATCGGTATTGCAGATTGTGTTATCCCAGCCGAAAATAAAAAATTAAGTTAATATCGATCGGTAATGTTAAGCCTAAAACCTACTAAGGAATGTAAGGATGTGTGATTATCATTGAATACCTTTGTTATTATTCTTAATGCTGCAGTTCCTCGTGGAAAATTATGGAAAATTCGAGAAACCCAAAAAAATATTTTAATTGGAATAAAAACCGCCTCTAGAAAGTTACGTCTGGAGATGTATTTTATTGATGTAACTAGTCAATAGCTATCGCAGGAAAAAAATTCAGTTCAAGTTTCCCGTAAGAAATCGCGGAAAACTCGATTTTCCAAAAATCATTAGAAAATTTATATAAAATCAGCCTCTAGAGTGTTATGTCTGGAGATGTATTTCATTGATGTGACTTGTCAATAGCTATCGCAGGGAAAAAATTCAGTTCAATTTTCCCGTCAGAAATCGCGGAAAATTCGATTTTCCAAAAATCATTAGAAAATTTATATAAAATCAACCTCTAGAGTGTTATGTCTGGAGATGTATTTCATAGATGTGACTTGTCAATAGCTATCGCAGGGAAAAAATTCAGTTCAAGTTTCCCGTCAGAAATCGCGGAAAATTGGAAAAACGTTCCAGCCGAAAGTAAAAAATAAATGTCAGCCTCTAGAGTGTTATGTCTGGAGATGTATTTTATTGATGTGACTTGTCAATAGCTATCGCTGGAAAAAAATTCAGTTCAAGTTTCCCGTCAGAAATCGCGGAAAATTCGATTTTCCAAAAATCATTAGAAAATTTATATAAACTTAGCCTCTAGAGTGTTATGTCTGGAGATGTATTTCATTGATGTGACTTGTCAATAGCTATCGCAGGGAAAAAATTCAGTTCAAGTTTCCCGTCAGAAATCGCGGAAAATTGGAAAAACGTTCCAGCCGAAAGTAAAAATAAATGTCAGCCTCTAGAGTGTTATGTCTGGAGATGTATTTTATTGATGTGACTTGTCAATAGCTATCGCAGGGAAAAAATTCAGTTCAAGTTTCCCGTCAGAAATCGCGGAAAATTGGAAAAACGTTCCAGCCGAAAGTAAAAAATAAATGTCAGCCTCTAGAGTGTTATGTCTGGAGATGTATTTAATTGGTGTGACTTGTCAATAGCTATCGCTGGAAAAAAATTCAGTTCAAGTTTCCCGTCAGAAATCGCGGAAAATTCGATTGTTCAAAAATCATTAGAAAATTTATATAAACTCAGCCTCTAGAGTGTTATGTCTGGAGATGTATTTCATTGATGTGACTTGTCAATAGCTATCGCAGGGAAAAAATTCAGTTCAAGTTTCCCGTCAGAAATCGCGGAAAATTGGAAAAACGTTCCAGCCGAAAGTAAAAATAAATGTCAGCCTCTAGAGTGTTATGTCTGGAGATGTATTTTATTGATGTGACTTGTCAATAGCTATCGCAGGGAAAAAATTCAGTTCAAGTTTCCCGTCAGAAATCGCGGAAAATTGGAAAAACGTTCCAGCCGAAAGTAAAAAATAAATGTCAGCCTCTAGAGTGTTATGTCTGGAGATGTATTTCATTGATGTGACTTGTCAATAGCTATCGCAGGGAAAAAATTCAGTTCAAGTTTCCCGTCAGAAATCGCGGAAAATTGGAAAAACGTTCCAGCCGAAAGTAAAAATAAATGTCAGCCTCTAGAGTGTTATGTCTGGAGATGTATTTTATTGATGTGACTTGTCAATAGCTATCGCAGGGAAAAAATTCAGTTCAAGTTTCCCGTCAGAAATCGCGGAAAATTGGAAAAACGTTCCAGCCGAAAGTAAAAAATAAATGTCAGCCTCTAGAGTGTTATGTCTGGAGATGTATTTAATTGGTGTGACTTGTCAATAGCTATCGCTGGAAAAAAATTCAGTTCAAGTTTCCCGTCAGAAATCGCGGAAAATTCGATTGTTCAAAAATCATTAGAAAATTTATATAAACTCAGCCTCTAGAGTGTTATGTCTGGAGATGTATTTCATTGATGTGACTTGTCAATAGCTATCGCAGGGAAAAAATTCAGTTCAAGTTTCCCGTCAGAAATCGCGGAAAATTGGAAAAACGTTCCAGCCGAAAGTAAAAAATAAATGTCAGCCTCTAGAGTGTTATGTCTGGAGATGTATTTTAATGATGTGACTTGTCAATAGCTATCGCAGGGAAAAAATTCAGTTCAAATTTCCCGTCAGAAATCGCGGAAAATTCGATTTTCCAAAAATCATTAGAAAATGTATATAAAATCAGCCTCTAGAGTGTTATGTCTGGAGATGTATTTTATTGGTGTGACTTGTCAATAGCTATCGCAGGGAAAAAATTCAGTTCAAGTTTCCCGTCAGAAATCGCGGAAAATTGGAAAAACGTTCCAGCCGAAAGTAAAAAATAAATGTCAGCCTCTAGAGTGTTATGTCTGGAGATGTATTTTATTGGTGTGACTTGTCAATAGCTATCGCAGGGAAAAAATTCAGTTCAAGTTTCCCGTCAGAAATCGCGGAAAATTCGATTTTCCAAAAATAATTAGAAAATGTATATAAAATCAGCCTCTAGAGTGTTATGTCTGGAGATGTATTTCATTGATGCGACTTGTCAATAGCTATCGCAGGGAAAAAATTCAGTTCAAGTTTCCCGTCAGAAATCGCGGAAAATTCGATTTTCCAAAAATCATTAGAAAATGTATATAAAATCAGCCTCTAGAGTGTTATGTCTGGAGATGTATTTTATTGGTGTGACTTGTCAATAGCTATCGCAGGGAAAAAATTCAGTTCAAGTTTCCCGTCAGAAATCGCGGAAAATTGGAAAAACGTTCCAGCCGAAAGTAAAAAATAAATGTCAGCCTCTAGAGTGTTATGTCTGGAGATGTATTTTTTTGGTGTGACTAGTCAATAGCTATCGCAGGGAAAAAATTCAGTTCAAGTTTCCCGTCAGAAATCGCGGAAAATTCGATTTTCCAAAAATCATTAGAAAATTTATATAAACTCAGCCTCTAGAGTGTTATGTCTGGAGATGTATTTCATTGACGTGACTTGTCAATAGCTATCGCAGGGAAAAAATTCAGTTCAAATTTCCCGTCAGAAATCGCGGAAAATTCGATTTTCCAAAAATCATTAGAAAATGTATATAAAATCAGCCTCTAGAGTGTTATGTCTGGAGATGTATTTCATTGATGCGACTTGTCAATAGCTATCGCAGGGAAAAAATTCAGTTCAAGTTTCCCGTCAGAAATCGCGGAAAATTCGATTTTCCAAAAATCATTAGAAAATGTATATAAAATCAGCCTCTAGAGTGTTATGTCTGGAGATGTATTTTATTGGTGTGACTTGTCAATAGCTATCGCAGGGAAAAAATTCAGTTCAAGTTTCCCGTCAGAAATCGCGGAAAATTGGAAAAACGTTCCAGCCGAAAGTAAAAAATAAATGTCAGCCTCTAGAGTGTTATGTCTGGAGATGTATTTTTTTGGTGTGACTAGTCAATAGCTATCGCAGGGAAAAAATTCAGTTCAAGTTTCCCGTCAGAAATCGCGGAAAATTCGATTTTCCAAAAATCATTAGAAAATTTATATAAACTCAGCCTCTAGAGTGTTATGTCTGGAGATGTATTTCATTGACGTGACTTGTCAATAGCTATCGCAGGGAAAAAATTCAGTTCAAATTTCCCGTCAGAAATCGCGGAAAATTCGATTTTCCAAAAATCATTAGAAAATGTATATAAAATCAGCCTCTAGAGTGGAACGTTTTTCCAATTTTCCGCGATTTCTGACGGGAAACTTGAACTGAATTTTTTCCCTGCGATAGCTATTGACAAGTCACATCTATGAAATACATCTCCAGACATAACACTCTAGAGGTTGATTTTATATAAATTTTCTAATGATTTTTGGAAAATCGAATTTTCCGCGATTTCTGACGGGAAACTTGAACTGAATTTTTTTCCAGCGATAGCTATTGACAAATCGCATCAATGAAATATATCTCCAGACATAACACTCTAGAGGCTGACATTTATTTTTTACTTTCGGCTGGAACGTTTTTCCAATTTTCCGCGATTTCTGACGGGAAACTTGAACTGAATTTTTTCCCTGCGATAGCTATTGACAAGTCACGTCAATGAAATACATCTCCAGACATAACACTCTAGAGGCTGAGTTTATATAAATTTTCTAATGATTTTTGGAAAATCGAATTTTCCGCGATTTCTGACGGGAAACTTGAACTGAATTTTTTCCCTGCGATAGCTATTGACTAGTCACACCAAAAAAATACATCTCCAGACATAACACTCTAGAGGCTGACATTTATTTTTTACTTTCGGCTGGAACGTTTTTCCAATTTTCCGCGATTTCTGACGGGAAACTTGAACTGAATTTTTTCCCTGCGATAGCTATTGACAAGTCACATCAATAAAATACATCTCCAGACATAACACTCTAGAGGCTGATTTTATATACATTTTCTAATGATTTTTGGAAAATCGAATTTTCCGCGATTTCTGACGGGAAACTTGAACTGAATTTTTTCCCTGCGATAGCTATTGACAAGTCACACCAATAAAATACATCTCCAGACATAACACTCTAGAGGCTGATTTTATATACATTTTCTAATGATTTTTGGAAAATCGAATTTTCCGCGATTTCTGACGGGAAACTTGAACTGAATTTTTCCCCTGCGAAAGCTATTGACAAGTCACACCAATAAAATACATCTCCAGACATAACACTCTAGAGGCTGACATTTATTTTTTACTTTCGGCTGGAACGTTTTTCCAATTTTCCGCGATTTCTGACGGGAAACTTGAACTGAATTTTTCCCCTGCGAAAGCTATTGACAAGTCACACCAATAAAATACATCTCCAGACATAACACTCTAGGGGCTGATTTTATATACATTTTCTAATGATTTTTGGAAAATCGAATTTTCCGCGATTTCTGACGGGAAACTTGAACTGAATTTTTCCCCTGCGAAAGCTATTGACAAGTCACACCAATAAAATACATCTCCAGACATAACACTCTAGAGGCTGACATTTATTTTTTACTTTCGGCTGGAACGTTTTTCCAATTTTCCGCGATTTCTGACGGGAAACTTGAACTGAATTTTTTCCCTGCGAAAGCTATTGACAAGTCACATCAATAAAATACATCTCCAGACATAACACTCTAGAGGCTGATTTTATATACATTTTCTAATGATTTTTGGAAAATCGAATTTTCCGCGATTTCTGACGGGAAACTTGAACTGAATTTTTTCCCTGCGATAGCTATTGACAAGTCGCATCAATGAAATACATCTCCAGACATAACACTCTAGAGGCTGATTTTATATACATTTTCTAATGATTTTTGGAAAATCGAATTTTCCGCGATTTCTGACGGGAAACTTGAACTGAATTTTTTCCCTGCGATAGCTATTGACAAGTCACACCAATAAAATACATCTCCAGACATAACACTCTAGAGGCTGACATTTATTTTTTACTTTCGGCTGGAACGTTTTTCCAATTTTCCGCGATTTCTGACGGGAAACTTGAACTGAATTTTTCCCCTGCGAAAGCTATTGACAAGTCACACCAATAAAATACATCTCCAGACATAACACTCTAGAGGCTGACATTTATTTTTTACTTTCGGCTGGAACGTTTTTCCAATTTTCCGCGATTTCTGACGGGAAACTTGAACTGAATTTTTTCCCTGCGATAGCTATTGACAAGTCACATCAATAAAATACATCTCCAGACATAACACTCTAGAGGCTGATTTTATATACATTTTCTAATGATTTTTGGAAAATCGAATTTTCCGCGATTTCTGACGGGAAACTTGAACTGAATTTTTTCCCTGCGATAGCTATTGACAAGTCACACCAATAAAATACATCTCCAGACATAACACTCTAGAGGCTGATTTTATATACATTTTCTAATGATTTTTGGAAAATCGAATTTTCCGCGATTTCTGACGGGAAACTTGAACTGAATTTTTTCCCTGCGATAGCTATTGACAAGTCGCATCAATGAAATACATCTCCAGACATAACACTCTAGAGGCTGATTTTATATACATTTTCTAATGATTTTTGGAAAATCGAATTTTCCGCGATTTCTGACGGGAAACTTGACTGAATTTTTTCCCTGCGATAGCTATTGACAAGTCACACCAATAAAATACATCTCCAGACATAACACTCTAGAGGCTGACATTTATTTTTTACTTTCGGCTGGAACGTTTTTCCAATTTTCCGCTATTTCTGACGGGAAACTTGAACTGAATTTTTCCCCTGCGATAGCTATTGACAAGTCACACCAATAAAATACATCTCCAGACATAACACTCTAGAGGCTGATTTTATATACATTTTCTAATGATTTTTGGAAAATCGAATTTTCCGCGATTTCTGACGGGAAACTTGAACTGAATTTTTTCCCTGCGAAAGCTATTGACAAGTCACATCAATAAAATACATCTCCAGACATAACACTCTAGAGGCTGATTTTATATACATTTTCTAATGATTTTTGGAAAATTGAATTTTCCGCGATTTCTGACGGGAAACTTGAACTGAATTTTTTCCCTGCGATAGCTATTGACAAGTCACACCAATAAAATACATCTCCAGACATAACACTCTAGAGGCTGATTTTATATACATTTTCTAATGATTTTTGGAAAATCGAATTTTCCGCGATTTCTGACGGGAAACTTGAACTGAATTCTTTCCCTGCGATAGCTATTGACAAGTCGCATCAATGAAATGCATCTCCAGACATAACACTCTAGAGGCTGATTTTATATACATTTTCTAATGATTTTTGGAAAATCGAATTTTCCGCGATTTCTGACGGGAAACTTGAACTGAATATTTTCCCTGCGATAGCTATTGACAAGTCGCATCAATGAAATACATCTCCAGACATAGCACTCTAGAGGCTGATTTTATATACATTTTCTAATGATTATTGGAAAATCGAATTTTCAGAGATTTCTGACGGGAAAATTTGAACTGAATTTTTTCCCTGCGATAGCTATTGACAAGTCACACCAATAAAATACATCTCCAGACATAACACTCTAGAGGCTGACATTTATTTTTTACTTTCGGCTGGAACGTTTTTCCAATTTTCCGCGATTTCTCACGGGAAACTTGAACTGAATTTTTTTCCTGCGATGGCTATTGACAAATCCAATAAAAACGATTCAACTACAGATATACACTTTACAGGTTGATTTTATTCCAATTTTGTGGATTTTTCTGATTTTCAAATGTTTTCCGCGATTAGATTAAACGAAGTTTTCCACGTAAGACTATTTACAAAATTGTTTATGACAAGCGTATCCTATTTACTTTCGGCTGATAACCACAAGATTTTTTATTTTCGGCTGGAATGTTAATAAGGTAATCTGCATTATCGACTTTTTACTTTCGGCTGGAAACTTTCGGCTAACTTTAACAGGGTAAAATAATTCCGACTTCTGAACCTTTTCTTCCTCGGCACTTGAAAATTTGATAATTTTCGGAGAAATATCAAATAAAAAATTTAGAATATTTGTAAGATGCGTATAAGCTGCTGACGGTGCTACATCAAAGAAATTGGACACTTCCCGATAGGTAAACTTGTTAGCAGCAAGCCTTTAAATAAATTTAAGTTAATTATTTTTTAATGAAAGAAAGTTTATTACCACAGGAAGGAAATCTAAACATTGAGATTCTGCTGATACACCTTTTCTTCCACCGCACTGGTTTGTTTTAAAATGAGTTGACCCCTCATACATTTGAATTAGCTTATATGCACAGTCCTCGATAAGCGAAAATGTTGACGATACTGTAAATTCATATAATATTTACATGTTTTAATATATGTGATTTACACAAATTTTGTAAACAATAATCATAAATGAAATATCACCATACTTACTTCCTCATCTGAATATTTATTAACCAAATCTTTCACGAAATTGGACACCCGCTGTTTGGAATGGGAAGTGAAAAATTGATTGACGATGTGACAAACTTCTTCATTATCCGTAAACATGGAATTCATCAAAGAGCCACTTGATGTAGCAAATGAAGATGATGATGATGAAGATGACGATGATGAAGAAGAAGATAATAAAAACTCCATTATAGGACCGTCTTTGGAGTGTGGGTATACTTATGTCCCACACAATTTAAATAAATAACTGGTTACAATAATATTTATTTAAGTTTTATTTAACTGAGTTTATTAATTATTAATTAATAATTATCGTTGCGTTTATTCGCTGGAAAGAACAACGTAGTTAATAATCCCGCATTGGGAATCTTAAACTTTATGCGATAGTTCTTTCCTTTACCGCTAGATAGCGATGCACGTGTATGGTGTCGTGGATATTCCATGCAAGCATCGGCAAACGATTCCTGGGTGCTGATTCTCTAAAAATGAAGATAATGGGTAAACGTGTATACTCGTAAAAAGCAAAGCTTTCTTTTATTAGTTTGTAATTTATCGATTTTATTTGAAGTAGTAATCAAATCGAAAAATTGGGACTTCGTTAGAGTAGGTCTCGCTTTTTGCAAGTTTACACATTTACCCATTATCTTATTTTTTAGAGAATCAAGGTTGATTTACATATGCGACGTGTGACGGGAGCTTCTAGCCAATCAAAGACGAATATTTTGACATTCGTCACACGGCACACGCCACACGTTGAGAGATGGTTTAATTTTATCTTTTCCGTCACGGTCGCACAAAAACATACACATCTTTTGGATGTATAAAACGAAATAGTAGGCTTTGATGAACAAAAATTAAAACAGAAAAAATTTTATAAAGTGTGCGTGGCGGAACTCGTCACAAATGTAAATTGTAGTCAAAAAAGCGTCACGTCTATTTCCACACGTCGCACGTCACATATGTAAATCAACCTTCAGTGCTGTTATTTTTAATGAAAATTCTCATTTATTATAATACAATATTGTTTCGCGCTGCTATCGCGACGAAATATGTATTTGCTAACCCAAATTCACCAAACTACCAACTTGTTGTTATTGATGTCGGTGTCGACGGATAGATGGCACGCCGCTCAGGAAAAACACGAAACTAATAAATGCGGGAGCTAACTATTATGTCAAACTTCATTAATTTGAAACGTCAACGATGTTTGATAGATTATCGAAAATATGATAATTATAATAAATTGTGTACTGATTATTGATGATCGGTACTCTACTCGGTAGTCCGCCACACGTCCAATATTTCATTCATTATCAATTTTATATACACAATACAAATTATATATGTACAAAATACAAATTAAATTAATTAATTTTTATTTTATATACACAATAAATACACGTTAAATATTTTAATAATAAGTAATAGATTTTTATTTAATTTTATTACTTTAGCTTTTATGAAAAACTCGCATCAATATAAGACCACAAACGTTTTATGAAAATTGCATCGTTTTGTTTATATTAATTTTGACGTTTACATTTCTATGGGTTTGTGAAATTTTGATAAAATCTACCAAAAAATCCGGATTTGTTACAAATGATTCGGATCAAAAAAAAAAAAAATCAATTTATTTCTTTCGAATGAATATGTAATGCCAAATTATCAATCCAGATCAATTTTTTTGATTCGGATTGATTTTTTCTCCCCAAGGAATTGGACATTAGAATTGAGACGTGTTGAACAACAACCCATTCGCGATATTTCATTGTCAACCTTTTAGATCTCCAAAGTATTTTCCATATTATACATTTCTCGAATACTTTTGCAAATCTTTAAAAAATCGTTTGTTTAGATAACAACATTATGTGAGCAATGTGTGAGGATTGGTATAATCTTAAAATAACGTAAAATCAAACAATTATTTTTGGCATTGGTTGTTTCAAGAAAAGCATTTTTTTGCTTTTAGCCACTCGGCCCCATGCCTTTAAGAACTAAATTTGTTCTTTTTTAAGGTACATATATGGATCTAAACTATAACAAATAGGTGTAAATTTTGTTAATACTGTTTAGAGTTCAAATAATTTAACCTCATGGCTCATTATAAAACGTAAGTTTCAAAACAGTATAACCTGATCCCGGACCTTTACCACAAAAACATGAGACTTAAACAGAAAAAAGACGTCCAAATAGAAAACCATATAAACACGCTTCTGACATGAATCAATATTCTTTCTCATCGTCTCAAATTTAATACCAACTTCATAATTATATTTATTCCATACATACAGCCAAATAATAACAACAAAAAATTTGTAAAATGATCGGTCTTATAAAAACATATTCGATTAATGATAGATTGTACATTATATTGTACAGTACAAGAAGATCTCAAATTACACGTTGAAACCAAAAAATTAGTTTTTTGTTCGGTCGTGGTGGTTTAAAAATTATACAAAATCTCAACAAAACCATAAAATCCTGAAATATTATAAAATATTGATAATTCCTTTTGTCGTTTTTGTTTAACGATTTGGGTTCATTTTCCTTGTATGTATACTTATGCTATATACGAGCATGTCTAAAGAAAGTGAAACTTTTAAAATACCGAAACATTACAGGTCACAAGACACTCAAATATTGTAATTCAATACCGGAATTATTATAACCGGAAAATAGTTTAAAAAAAAAATTCAATTCCCGAATCCCAACTACTCGTATATAAAATTTTTGTGTATTACATAAAATTGTCTCACGATCGACTGGTATATTTCGCATTTAAAATTATTATTCTCAAGGATGTTTTCGATACAAAAAAAAAAAAAATTTAAATTAAGGAATTTACATTTGTATGCGCTGCCACATACGAAAACATGTGTTCCAATAGTGTTTTTGGACAAAACCTGATTTATGAGAATTTTTGTTTCCATATTTAATGGATTTGTTGAGTCTAGACAAAAACAAAAACAAAACAAAAATTAATTAAAAGATGTGCTATACTTGTACACGCTAAGGAATAGACAGAATGTCTAGAATAAATATTTAATATTTCTGGGGGTTGATATTTGGTCACACGAATTTAACGCCGTTTACGAATAGGATAAATAAAACACCCCAAATCAATTAACATAATAAAAAATCACCTATATTTTCAATGGTGCGGTCTAATATCGAGGCAACCCATTTTGGTATATTATGTGTATCTCTAAGATGACATTGAAGAAGGCATCCAATTTTTTGCCACATTGAATACCAAATTTATGCTAAATAAGTAATTAATAATCCATTATTTGTTTATAAAATTAAATGCAAATTTTTTGTATTTTTTTTTTTTTTGTTTTTTGTTGGTGACTTGGAAGTCAGTTTAATGGTGATGATGATATAAAGGAAATGGTTTTTTTTATTGTGTGCATTGCTGCCTTTTGTGAAAAGGAACAGCGAACGTCTTTTTTATATTTAAGAATTATTTTTGAATTATGACATTTTTCTAATTTAAATATGAATTAAATATGCGGATAATAAAAATGTGGCGATTATTTGGTGATTATGTTGTTTAATAGACGGACAGATGTGAATTAACTTGAGGCATTTAATTTTTATTTTTGGGATACTTAGATAAACATTTACTCTAGATTATGACGATGTGCGGTTTTAAGTTAAACTGCGAAAGAGTAATACAATTGTATATATTATATTGCACATTTTCTTTAGTTAAGCCTGCAAATGTTAAATGATCGGCACTTTAAACGAATGACCAAACAATAATTTTATTACGGATTATTACCATCATGTTTGGTTCTCCAATAATTTTCATACATTATGTATATATGTATATTGTGTTGCTTTTGTCGAGAACTTTTCAAAGGCTTAAAAAGTTAATTCGGCAAAATTAAATGCACTAATATTTAGTCAAAGTGAACGTTGAGATGTAAAACCTTCTCCAAAATATTACCAGACCCGTTTACCGCTTAAAAGGTTTGCACCTTTAGACGCTAATATTTATCGTGTATTATTGCTAGACCCTAATATTTGTCGTGCTGCACATTGTATTGCAAATCGTACAGACATTTAAAATAATTTGGCGTACAGTGATTTTTCCCACACGGTGTTCGAAACAATTAACAATCAGTTTAGGTTTTATTATTTAATTTATTTTTTAATACCTTTTAAATTGTGTTGCGTTTGTGATTGTTGGAAGGGCCATTGCAAGTTGCGTTCCGTAGACAAGAATTTTCTCTAAATAAATAAATCATTCTTCTTTAAAGTTGCGTTTGAAAATATAAAAATAGGTAAATCAGATGCGATTGAAACATATTATTTGTTGTATGATGACTCCATATACGTTCAGATTATCTTCTTCTTCTTCCGCTGGTGCTGCATCCCATGAAGGGATTTGGCCGCCTCAACGATGCTCCTTCAAATATTTCGATCCGCCGCAAGAGAGCGCCAGACACGGTGACCGAGTGTGTATAAGTCCCTCTCAACATCGTCCATCCATCGGGTAGGTGGTCTCCAACCTACTTTCGTTGGTGCCGACTCCAAGGCCTGTTTACTGGTCCGATTTTGTGAACGTAGTACGTGCCCAAGCCATCTCAGCCTTGACGATTTTATGAATCCTATGATGTCGACTTTATCGAGATCATTTCTGATCTCGTGATTCATTCGCATTCTGTACGTGGCTCCCTCTTTAATGGGACCGAGAATTCTTCTTATCATCTTACGCTCAGTTACATCTATTTTCTGGATGTTTTGCGCTGTTAGTGTCCAAGACTCATTACCAAAGGTGACAACTGGTCTTATCAGCGCCTTGTAGATGTCCAATTTTATTTTGCGCGATATATGAGGAAACTTGAAAATTTTGATATTGGCGTAAAATGCTCGGTAGCCTACTGCGATTCTCGATGAAATATCCACAAAAACGGAGTTTTGCTCAGTGATCAGTGATCCTAGGTATTTGAACTCATTCACCTTTTCATATTGAGTATCTCCTGAAATGAAGTCCCCACGAATCTGCATTCTTGCATTCACCATGTATTTGGTCTTCGCTTCATTGATCTGAAGGCCTATTTGTTGGGCTGTTAATTCCAATGGTAGGAGCACCTTTTTCAGAGAGATGATGTTGCGACCCAGATTGCAACTATCATCAGCGTATGCTAATAGCTGGGTTGATTTATAATACAGGCAGCTATACGCTGCGCCATATTGAGCTGATGAATGACATATTCCAATGATAGATTAAATAGAGTTTGAGCTATTGTGTCTTCTTGCCGCATTCCAGATGTTATATCTATTTGGTCGAAAACCACATTGATAATCACCCAAGATCCTCTCGCTATAAGTTGATAACTTTGCTGCGATAGTTGTTGCAGTTCAATCGATCTCCCTTTTTATGAAGTGGACAAATAAGAGCCGCCTTCCACTCTACTGGGATTTCTTCTCTAGACCAAATTGTTATTATTAGCTAAAACATGCGGTAGAACAGATAATCACCGCCATATTTGAGCATTTCGTTGCAGATACCATCCTCACCAGGTGTCTTGTAATTTTCATCTGCGATATCACGTTCCGCACTTCATCATATGATGGAGGAGGTGGTGGTGTCATCTCGACGTTAATATCGCGTTGAAGCAAGAGAGGTTGCTCGGAAGGAGGTGCCTGTTTATTTAAAAGCGAGGAGAAGTAATTTCGCGACACTTCGAGGACGGTTTTGGTGTCCATTTCCAACTCACCGGATTTGTTGCGAATAGCGCTGCTACGTGGATGAAAGTCCGTAGCTAATTCTCTTATGCAACGACATCTATCTCTCAGGCTAGAATTTTCGATGTTGCGTGCCTGTTGTTCATGCCATTCCCGTTTTTTCCGTCTACATAGCCGATTAGCGATTCTCCTCGCAGTCATGTAGGCGTTATGGGATTGCCTTGTCCTTTGCGATAGATCTCGTTGTCGTGCGCGATCTTTTTCCCGAATAGCACTAATACAATCATCATCAATCCAGAGATTTTTAGGCCTTGATAGATCTTGGCCTATGGTGGACTTAGAGGCATCAGAAGCGATGATTACATGTGGTTGATAGACGAAATTTTAATTCAGCAACTACCAGGAAATGGTCTGAATCAATGTTAGCTCCACGTTTAGTTTTGATGTTTAACCCTCAGGGTACCGACTATAAAAAAGTCACGTTCAGTACTGACATGGGTTAGCCTAACCCGGCAACTTTGATTGGCTGTATCTTGGGCTGTAGTTGGCCAATTGAAACGTTTTTTTTTAAATCGATAGTCCATTTTGTCACAAATACGAGGGTGCTAATAGATTTATCGAATAATTTGTTTAAACAAAGATACATTCAAAAGTTTAAACATTTTGAAAATTTTTTTTGTGAAAAATCACTTTTTTTTAAATTCCATAACTTTGTGAAAAAAAAAGATATGGAAATTTTTCTTGTTGCATTTTAAAGCTAAAGAGTTGTTCTTTAAAATGGCCGAATCAGTTTTTTGATCCATTCCAAAAACTATATTTTTTTTTAACTTTGAAATAACCCGTTTTCTAGGATAGCGATAAAACGTTCCATGATTGATTTATCGTAACAAGGCACAAGTGTAATATAAATAAATAACAAAATTGATTGTTGAATGAAATTTTTATTGTTCAAAATATAAAAAAAACAAAATCAGACTGTATTTCCACATTCGCAGCATATTTTGGCTACATGGTCTCTGCACCTTATACTCTGCACCCATAGCCTTATTACATTTGAGGCACTTGTAAAATGTTTTGCGGTCGAGAGACTCGGAGCGCTAGTCTAGCAGCTAGCGCAGGTTTAACAAGTTGCATCGCAAGTTCCATTCCATAATCAATTCTTTTCATTTGAGTGTTATTTTGATTTAAATTGTAAAGGATAAAAGAATTTAACAAACATTTGGTTATAATGAACACCGTTTCTTAAAACCAAACATTTGATTATAATGAACGCCGTTCATTATAACCAAATTTTTGGTAAAAATGAACACACGTTTATAATGAACAAAATTATTTGTCCTATGACCGTTCATTATAAGCGAATTCTACCGTACATAAGCATAGAGCATAATTTTGAGGGTAGGATACACAATAATAAATTTTTAATTAATAATAAATATTTAATTAATAATAAAAATATAAAAAATACTAATTGTACAAACCAAAACACTTTACTCCAGCCAAAACTCCAAAAAAAAAAAAAAAAAAACTGATTTTGTAACGTTTAGTACTGACTGGGTGAGAAATACCCGAGGTCAACTTTCTAATTCGTACCACTCGAGCACCAAGCGCAGACTGAGGCTGCTACTCACGGCTTACACAGACACTACCACAAAGATTTTTTACCCCCCACTCCGGACCCCCACCTTTCACTTCCTTTCAAATGGCGCGACTTTCAAAATCTGTCTGGGTTACGGTAACCCAGTCAGTACCCTGAGGGTTAAGGGAAAAATGTCTCTTGGACAAGAGGATGTGGTCGATTTGGTTGACCGTTGTCCCGTCGTTTGATTTCCATGTAGCTTTATGAATGCGCTTATGTGGGAAGTATTTTTAAACATTCACAAAACAAAAATATATTTTGTATTCCTTTTTACCTATCTATGGTACATAATAATAAAAATAAATTTAGTTTTAAGTGCTTTTAATTAGGTTTTTTCCGTAGGTAGTTATTTAGTAATAAAAATGTATATTTAAAAAGATTTTTAATTTTAAGAAATCGTTTTAGTGTTTCGTAGTGATCAGATCGATCTGTAAAATTCAACAAATAAATATTTAAAAACAAAAACATTTCGTCGTTAATTCATTCATTCGTTTCGTAAATTCGTCACCAGGTACCATTGGGTTTTTCCAGTGCAGTCAGTGACTCCCTGTTTAGAATTATAGCGGCTGACCTATAGTACCTTTGGCTATTCGAGCTTGGTAACTTTCCAGTTGTGCTTTGGCAAATCTGGATTACCAATCTATAACAATTAGAGTATCAACTTTGGTCGCTAGGCTCTGAAGCAACCCACACCCTGGCTCTCGGCCTACATGGGACCTCTTACCTGGCAATAACAGTGTAGCGGCTCACTCATCCAAAAATGCTTGCATTCGTTTTCCACTACAATATCAAACACATTTATCAGCACTCTCATATACATAACACATATTCTACTGCTTTCTATTTTAACCAACATATATTTACTTATACAACAACAGCCAAACAGGTCAAAAGCTTCAGTAACAGGGGTTCAGGCATCTAATATAACACGAAAAATCGTATTCTAGAACTTTATACCGAAAGTAGTATACAAAATTATACTGATATTTCTAAACGTGTAACTGACCATATTCCAGAACTTTAACCAAAAATCATTTTAGAATCCCTTTTACAACGCACATGTCAAATTTCATAATAATCGGGTAAGGAATAACCAAGTTCCATCCTACTTGGCCATATTTCCGAGCTTTATCCAAAACTCATTTTAGAATCCCATTTCCAATACATACTTATATCAAATTTCATCATAATCGGTTGAGAAGTGGGCAAGTTCTATCATACTTGGCCTGATTCCAGAACTTCATCCAAAACTGATTTTATAATCTCATTTCCAATACACATGTCGAATTTCATCATAATCGGTTGAGAAAGGGGCAAGTTCCATCATATTTGGCCATATTGTGGAACTTCATCCAAAATAATTTTAGAATTCCATTTTCAACGCACATGTGATGAGAAATAATCATGTTTCATCATACTTGGCCATATTCCAGAACTTCATCCAAAAATCATTTTAGAATCCCATTTCCAACGCACATATCGAATTTCATCTTAATCGGTTGAAAAATAGGCATGTTCCATCATATAAATAATTTGTTATCTACTCACTACATTCTAATGCAACCCCAACTCAACTTCAACTCAACCTGCAAATTGACCCCTAACTTAACCTTCAAAACAATTCCAAACTCAATGCCCAATTCGATAATCAAACCAGCATATATAAAAGAATCGTAAATATTTATAAAAGCAGGTATTTTGGGTCAATTCGTATGGCAGGTACCCCACCCCCTTGACGTACAGTCTCCAAAAGCTTTCAAATCTCCGCCTTGACCATAGAAATAGATTGGCGAAAAAAAATTCAATTCGGACAAGCCGTTCTCAAGATACCATGGGTCCAGACATCCAGACAGACAGACGGACATTTTTTTTTTTGCATTTTCAGACTCGGGGACTTTCAAAACGTCGAGAAAAGTGGTTTTGGACTAACCAAATTTTTCGTCATTTTTGACAGGATTTCAATACTTTGGTCTTTTTAGATCGAAGTAATATTCATCCGCTGTGTGTGGTTGAAAGAAACCGAACCGAAACGATTCATTTTTATGTTTTGGTATGCATCTTTCAATGCATCAAGTCGAAAATTAGCTCTCGGTCGTGACACTTTGTGTACTCATATATTTTACACTACGAAAATAATATATTCAATGTCGGGTGCATAACATTTAATTTTCATGGGGAGCATAATAATAATTTTAATCAATTTTAAATTTTGTAAATCTTAAATTATAGTGTATCAATTTAATACATTTTTTTTTTTTTTTTTTTTTATCAATTTTTTTTAATTGGGTGCAGAGCGGACTTATTAACGGTCCTAGCTCCTTGTAACTGTCAGAGCTTCTGCACCCAATGCGCGATCCTGCAAGTAAAAATTAATAGCTACCTTAAATTTATTCATTTTATATTCCTATCAATCTCCAGGTACCGATAAGAAATTCTCGACAGTTGGAAGACGAATTGGAGAAACTCAATGAAATAATTCACTATGCTGCATTGGCAAGCACTCCCATTTTACAAAATAAGAAGACGCTTAACATATCCTACCCAATGGAAGTTAGAGAGTTGGTAAGAGAAAAACGACGAGCTCGTAAAACCTGGCAAATTAATCGAACACCGGAGAACAAAACAATTCTTAACAATTTATGTAACAGCCTCAAATCCCTTCTTAAAGAAGTTAAAAATGAATCAATCAACAGATATCTAGTTAGCCTAACTGATGAAAAAAATTCTGATTACTCACTGTGGAAGGCGACGAAGGGACTCAAAAGACCCAAAATGCAAGTGCCTCCACTTAAAAAGGATGATGGAACCTGGGCAAGAGGCCACAAAGAGAAGGCTGATCTATTTGCGGAGTATCTCCAGGAAACCTTCCAACCACTACCAAGACAAACTGCCAATGAAAATATAATATCTATTCACAAGCTGGATGAGTTTGAAATACGGCCAGTAACTCTCAAAGAATTAAAAGAAGAAGTGAAAAGTAACATGAATGTTAAAAAAGCCCCAGGGTATGATTTGATTACTTGCCAAATTATCAAAGCTCTACCTAACAAAGGATTTCGTAAGCTACTACACATAATCAATGCGAGCTTTCGGTTAAAATATGTTCCGAATCAATGGAAAGTAGCAGAAGTAATCATGATACCAAAACCTGATAAACCACCTAACGATAAAAAATCATACAGGCCAATTTCTCTGCTGCCAATCATGTCAAAACTCTTTGAAAAATTATTACTAAAGAGACTTAAACCAATAATTGAGGACCGACAACTAATTCCTCCACATCAATTTGGATTCAGAGAAAAGCATTCTACAATTGAACAGGTCCATAGAATCACCAACATAATTGAAAGAACGTTAGAACGTAAAAAAGTATGCTCAAGCATATTCCTGGACGTCGCGCAAGCATTCGATAAAGTCTGGCACAGTGGTCTGGAATACAAGCTGCATAGAGATCTACCGAGACAATTCTATGCCATACTAAGATCTTATTTATCCAATAGACACTTTCGAGTGAAATATGAGGATGAATACTCTGAGCTAAAGAAAATCTCTGCCGGTGTCCCGCAGGGGAGTGTCTTAGGACCAATCCTGTATTTACTATATACAAGGGACATACCAACCACAAATGAAGGAACCATAGCCACCTTTGCAGATGGCACAGCAATTATGGCAGTTGGAAATAATGTCGCTGATGCAACGAGCAAACTCCAGAGGATGACCAATGCGGTTTGTAACTGGACAAAGCGTTGGCGAATCAAACTTAATGAGACAAAATCCACGCATATTAACTTTACTTATCAAAAGGCTTACCATCTACCTATAGAAATTGACTCGCGACTCGTGCCATATGCAAATACAGCTAAATACCTTGGCATGACCCTCGATGCCAAGCTTAAATGGAGAGAGCATGTCAAAAAGAAAAAAGAAGAACTTAACATAAAGTTCAGAAAAATGTATTGGCTCATAGGTAGAGGCTCTGAGCTTACAATTCACAATAAGCTGCTGCTATATCGGCAAATTTTGAAGCCGATATGGACCTACGGTATACAACTCTGGGGATGTACCAAGCAAACAAACGCCAAAATGATACAGACGTTTCAAAACAAGGTTCTTCGTAGCATCGTCAATGCTCCGTGGTACGCAAGAAATGAAGACCTTCACAGGGACCTACGGATGGAATACATCAAAGAGGAAATAAAAATGCATGCCGCAAAACACGAAATAAGGCTCCAGGAACATGGAAACCCCTATATTCGCCATATGATAGATAACCCTGTCGTTGAAAGAAGACTCCAAAGAACGAGGCCACTTGACCTAGTGAACTTACCAAACTAAAATTAGTAAATAGGTTTAATTGATTACGGGGCTAACCAGTGGGTTACACCCCAACAAACGTGAATTTTACTAGATATATAAAAATTTGTATTTGAAAGAAAAATTGCTAGATGAGCGCAGTCTCAGTTGTAATAAAATAAAATGAAAAAAAAAAAAAAAAAAAAAAAAAAAAAAAAATTTTTATATTCCTTCGGAAATTTGAAATGTATTAGCGAATTCCACTTTTTTGATGTTCGGTATATAAATTCGCGCTTGATTTCTTCAGTTCGAGGTTTCGGGAGCTTCACCGTAAACCTATGTGCATTGGTTGTTCCTCTTGTTACTCTTGTTGTTGTAACGAATGGTGGTATTTTCTCCGATAGTTCTGCAGAACATTTACCATGTAAGCATCTGTAGAAGACGCAGAGTTCTGCAACATCTCTGCGATGCTGTAAGCTGTCTAGTTCTTGAGCAAGTCTGGGATTCCGTATTATTCTGATAGCGCGGCGTTGAACCCTGTCCAATAAGTGGAGGGTGGTACCAGACGCACCTCCCCAAACTTGGCAGCAATACTCTATACATGGTCGGATGAAGGTTTTATATATCTGGAGAACTTGATGCGATTTGAAAAACCTTCTGCATCGATTCAGGAACCCGAGTTTTTTTGAAGCTGATTTAGCCAATGCAACAATGTGTTCATTCCATTTGAGTTTGTTACTTATTTGAACACCAAGCAGTCGAATTGAGTCGCAACCCACAAGGACATGGTTTTTCACCACAAATGGGTAGTCGTTGCGACTTTTTTTACGTGAGAATGTGCATATTTGTGTCTAAATACATTGTGAATTTAATTTATAATTCATTCTGAACTCTAAAATAAATTAAATTATTCGAAAAGAAAATTTTGCATGTGTTTTACCACAATTTGACAATTTGTGCGCGTGAGTGAAACCATTTGTGCCCTCACACGGAACCATATAACTGCGAGGTCCCTGCACTACCCTCTTACACAGCAGGCAGAGATCACTGATCTATCCATGCAGTCAGTTTCACCTGGTTCCTGTGCTAGCCTGTGGACGTTATATCTTTATATAATTTTTAATGGTCTTACGTTACTTCAAAAACTCAACAAACACAATTTTGATTAGGACAATATACTTACTTTCAACTACCCGAAGTAACGATTACATGAAAATTAAAATATTCGTTACTTTTGTACAATAGTTACTACTTTAATATCTTATGTTTCGATTTTTGTTATTTTTGATGTTGATGTAAATATGTATGAATGAGATACTTTTACTCATAGATAGGAAAATTAGCAAGGCCGAAAAAGAAAGTATCAACTTTTAAATTTGATACGAATTGCGTGCAAATATTCATCTCTTTTTAATCATTTAATCATGCTTTCTCAATTTTTAATTTAAAAAAATATTTTTTTCTCCCAACGTCTTAAAAGCCTTTTGTTTTAATACTGTTTTTGGGTATTAAAGTTGGCCTTTTTCTTACTATTTTAAAAAATGTGTGTGTTGCGAAGCTACACTTTTAATCCTTGGTGTAAAAGTAGGCACTTTTAATACTAGGAGAAAAAAAATATAGTGAAGACCCAATAATATGTTTAATGTATATGAAATAAACAGCAAAAACCGCTTATATGCGCACTCATTGATGGCAATAGGATTAACACAATTTCTTTTCCTGGTTGAACCACATCCGGTGGTAAATTTGATAAATCTTCTGAATCAAACATTTTGTTCGCATGAAAGAAAAAATTGAATTATAGCTTTGCAGTTTCCAGTTTGACGCGTACAATAGTCAAACCAAACAAAAGTCATGACCTCCTTAGTTTCACAAAATATTTCAACAAAATTAGTTTCAATTTTGAAGTTTTAATTACATAATTTGTACTTACTCGTATAATTAGTAATAAACAACCTACACGACATGAACTCTTCGTTGGAGAAAAATTAGTATGTGTTATTCGGATTAAAAGTGACTTTGTTTGACTCGCAATCTTTGCTTTTGCTCGGCTACGCTGCGCTTCGCCTCGCATGCAAATATAATTGCTCGTCAAACAAAGCATCACTTTTAATCCTAATGACACAATGTACTATTTCTTTCTTTATTGTTGTATCTTTTAGATATAAATGAAAATAAAAACATAAAAATAACCTAAAAATTGGATTTTATTTTCATTGAAACTATTTGACAATTTGACATCACATGTTTTGGTAGTGTAAATAAATAATAAATTCCATTTGAAAATATATATTTCTAAGAGTAATAATTGATTCTTTTCGCTTTTGAGTTGCTAGAATAAATACTGACTTATGATTACTTTGTAACGAATACAAATTAACGAGTATTTGCATTAAAAGTAACGAGTACTCGTGATTACTCAAAGTACCGAAATTTCTCATCTTTATATAGGACTGTAGAAGTTTATTCTTTATTGTATCGCTTACATTTTTATAATATTCAATTTTGATTAACAAATATTTTTTTTTGACGTGTTAATCTTTTTTTATGTGGTTCAGTTCATCGTCCTAAGTGCTCACATTTCTTTTTTTTTTTTGCACAAGAACGGAATGCTAATTTGACAATATCATTAATTTGATATTTAATAAAATAATGCAATGTAATAATTAATAATAATTAACACAGGGTGGTAAATACACTACAAGCCCCCACCTCGGCCAGTCGGAGCTAAGTTTTCTGACAGGAATTTCAGGTAGGTGGAGGCTAAGGCCATTCCTCCAACTGACGGGCGTCAATAACTGCCACAACCAGCTGATCGTTGAGGACCTCATTGAAAGGCCTCATAGCGGTAGCGTGGAGCTTTGTTCTCTTAGCGATCTTAGGATATTCCTCCTGCGATCCTTTTTTATTGTAGGTGTGAGCCAGCTGAAGGGCCTTTCGATTTTGTTTTAGGGATTTTTTTTACCCAAAATATAATTCGCTAAGTCAGTGCGTTCTCCTTTATACTTAAGGTATTAAGCGAGAATTGTATTTTATAGTTTGGTCGTAGCTACCTGATGAGTAGACCGAACTTTTCAGTACGAAACCAAACTACCACATAGAGAACTAAAGGAGGGTTCTCATTTGTATTGACTCTGGGCGAAAGTAAAGGGGAGTAATGATATTTCTACTTTTTTCAGTAGATATATAATTGGCCTCTCTCTTTTTCTGATTTTCCAAATCGAAAATACTGTGAGTGTCATTACTACTAATATATTGTCTATAATAAAGCCGAAAAATCAATTTGATTAACAGACAATTTATTAACTTCTTAACTTCTTGATTAATTTAATATATACGTAACCACTGCAACGGAAGCTCTTTAAGATGTACATTCATAGTTATTGTCGTGTAAGATCCGTTGGTTTATGGTAGCTTATATTGTCAAAGTTGCAGCATATTCATACATATTGAATTTATTGGAATTTATCAAGGGTTATTGAAAAATCTTTATATCAAACCATGTTGAAAATTACTCAGCGTTATAAAAATAGAAAATAAACTGCATCATCTAGTATTAACATTAAGTTTATTGGAATTTACCAAGAATTTTTTTAATACTTTAAATTAAATCACTTTGAAAGTTACTCAGCATGGTAAAATTAGAAAATAAACTGCACTGTGTAGTATTAACATTAAGTTTATTGCAATTTACTAAGTGTTATTGTAATATTTTAATTTCAAATCACTTTTAAAGTTAAACAGCATGGCTTCCTAGAAGCAACAGATTTGTTTTTTATTTTTATTTTTTTTATTTATTTATTTATTTATCAATATATGACATTTTTGTTTTTTTGTTTTAATTATTTAAGTAAAAGTAAAATTTGTTTAAGTTTTAATCTAAATACTAATGTTATCTTTGATGAATATATTCAATAAATTTAGAAAATTATCGTACTTCAATTCTCGTAATTTACCTAAAGTGTAGAAATTACTTAATGAATTATACAGCTTAACTCCATTATACCCTAATGATCTTTGTGAAAAAGATTTACTGTACAGCGGTAATCGAAAATGAGTATTTCTCGTATTATAGCTGTGAACTTCTCTATTAGTACAAAGCATTGAATCTAAATAACTTGGAAGGTTTCCGTTTTCAAGGCGAAACAACAGTTCTAGAACATTAAAGTTAATCCTCTGATTTATGGACTTCCACCCCAATACTCCAAGCATTTCTCTTATATGGGTTCTACTTTCTGCCCTTAAAATAGCTCGCATAATTCTATTTTGTATCTTTTGAAGACGATATATTTGTGATTGGTTCATTGATTCGTAGAATATAATTTTTGTCTCGAGCGGCAAATTGCCCTTAATTCTATTAAAAAGTCCCAATTTTTTATTCATTTTTTTAGCAATATAGTCCAAATGATCGTTGAAATTTAAATTTTCATCAATAACAACACCCAGATATTTATACTGTTTTACACGTTCTATGATTTGGTTATCTACTTTTATGCTTTCATCACATTCTATTTCGGTCCTTATTGACATTACCATGTACTTTGTTTTTGAAATGTTAAGTGATAGTTTGTGGAACATCAACCATTTCCTTAAATTCTCTAAATCTTCGTTTACTTTTTGTACAGCTTCTATAAGGGTTGGTGCTGAAGTTGTAATGAGCGTATCATCTGCAAACATGTTCACTTGACAATTTTTTATTACTTCGACTATGTCATTAATATACAGGATGAAAAGCAATGGTCCTAATATAGATCCCTGGGGTACTCCTAGATTGTTTGGTATCGATTCAGAGACATAATTATCTATATTTGTGTATTGCTGCCTTCCTTCGAGATAATTGGTGAACCACTCAAGTTCTCTCCCTTGTATTCCATAATTATTTAACTTTTTAAGCAAAATGTTTCTATCGATTGTTTCAAAAGCGCATTTGAAATAAGGGAAAACTGAAACTACTACTTTGTTATCATTTATTTCTGACTTCCAATTAATGGTAAATAACATTCCGCAAATTTTTACAGGCCACCACATTTTTTAAAAAAAAATTTTTTTTACGCAGCACCAATTGTAATTATCTTTGCTTTTTTTCAGTGCAGAACAGGTATTAAGTAAATATCGTCATCACAATATGTTGTGTATATAATTAATCTTCTTAATATTGACCAGAAATAATTCCTGACTTTACATTCCTTAAAATAGTGATAAATGTTAATCATAGTGTAATTAAAATACATATTTCTATAAGTAACACAGTTCACAATCAACATTAACATATATTTCTCACATAAAAACATAATAATACCAATGTCTTCATTCACATATTGTTGAACTCCACCTTAAAATAAGAATAACATCTAAATAACAATTAACGATTTATTCGAATCGAGACTTTTTTTAATATTCAAATATTAAGTTTAATCCTATGTATCAAATCAATTTATTGCATAACGGAATAAATTCATAATTAAATGAAATCGAATAATAAAGATATCAAAATAATATTTGTATCTAAAACTCGTCTATATTATAGGTTTTGTTTTGTATTTCAAGAACACAACAAAAAAAAAAAAATAGAAAATCCCAATCAAAACTAATTAACATGACAAATGTATAAATTTTACGGGTAATTAATCATTTTTGTGTTTATATACGAGTACGTATCCGTGCTCAATTTTATATACATATACATACTATACATAATAACAGCAAGAAACTAATTTCTTAGTATTTTGTTGCGTCTCTATCTGAAAATACAAATAATTCCTCCGCAGTCCGCACCATTTCAATACTTTATCTTAATATAATACGTTTCGTTTTGTTCAGAGTGTAATCAAATATTATTTCCTATCAATCAAATTCTCAAGATTATATTTGTATTGTGTGTTGGGTTCTCCAAATTTATCTCCTCCGTACATACTAATTAGAATATTCTTTGTATATTCAATCATATTGTTATATAAACATATTCTCTTCCTACCATAAAGTTTCTACAATCCCATTTGGACATTGTACATAAAGGCAAATCGGGGAAGATATTCGAGAAAAACCTCTCTCATATTTTTTAATTAAGATATTAAAGAAAAAAAAAAAATTGGGTACGAGATATACTTTAGGGTTGGCCGGATATGTAATTTGATCAAAATTCAAAACAATGGGAAGAGATGAGATATGATTGAAATTGCTTTAGGGGATAATTAGCCATTGCGCGCGTTTGATTACAAAATATAATAATTTTTTTGAGCCCATCGTTGTTGTAAAGTGAGAATTTTGACTGATTACTAGAAACGTTTTCATGCATGTACCGCAATTGAAAAATTTATGAATATCTCATAATAATATTCGATCAAATAAAATTGACACATCAATTTCCCCCCAGATATATACAAATGTTTTTTTCTAAACCCCATCTTTTATTGATAACAAGTCGAAAACATTTTTATTTTAAAATGTCACCGCGATGGAAATTTGAAAATACGTAAATAGAGATGTTGTTTGATGATATGTCAGAATGTTACATGTATGTTCGAAATGTAATAATAATCAACATCATGTGTGTGCATGTCACCCTTTTTCTTGTTTGGTTGCGGGATTTTTTTTTTTTTTCGAATTTGTAGTTTAAAAAATGGTAAAAGACTCGTGTCTTTCTTGTGTAATATGTGTGTATACAAACATATTTGAGGAGCACATTTATTTGTTACAAAATTATTTATTTATTTTAAAAATTTCAATTACAAAGATAAACATTTATCAAAGATGTTACCGTACATAGTTGAAAGATGTCGGTTATTGATAACACAATCCGTATACACTTGAATTTGCCGAGTGGTGTTGTTTTTCGACATAAGATTTCGATAATTTTATGATGTGTTAAAAATCAAGTTGACAGGCGATGCACTCTTAATCTGGACAATATTGAGTGTAAAATTAGTTACATATTTTAGGGATAAATATTTTAAGATTAGGATGTATATGCTTTGATATTCGTGACAGATATATTATGTTGAAACTAGGAGTTATCAAAATATTATGATTTTAAGATTTTGTTGGCACTTTAGAAATTAAATTCCTAATACTCGTCTTTTCAAGTAATTTGATCGATTTTTTTTTTTAAAGACAAAAATACCTGTATTTTAAATTAAATGTAAAATTACTTTGAGACTGTCTCCATCCTTTTATTATATTTTTAACGTCTGCCGACTTTCAAGTGAATTTTCAAACAATAGTCCAGCGCTCAGTTCCATTAGAGCCAATTCGATTTTAGATTTGTAAGGTAATTAACATAGTGTGATTTAAAAATGATGACGCAATTTCTTCATAAAGCCTTAAAGAAACACGATTTATAATTGATAACAATTTTTCGAGTGCGCAAGATAATGAATAACAATAAAAACTGGTTCGTAATTATTTTATTTTTTTCATAGGATAATTGGTTGTTTTGCTAGAAAATCGCCCAACCAAATAACTCCAATTTTTGAAAATATGCCCAAGCATTTACATACGCCGATTGAAGACTGGTATGTAAAATAATCAGTTATAATTTCAAGTTTCTTTAGTTCAAAGAAGTAGTTCGTAAATCGTCTATCAATCTTTTCATAGGACTACTAAAATACTACTAAAATACTACAATAGCACTGGCTTATCGAAACGAGTAGTTTTTTCTTAAGTTGGTAGCACCCTAACAGACATCTGTGTCAATATCTTTAGTAGTTAATGAGATACCCTTGTTTACTTTCATCTAAAAAGGCGCATCAAAAATGGGATTTCGGCTTCCAAAACGTTGGTAATGTTGGAAAAGGCTTTTGGTGACAATGCACTGGCCAGAGCGGATGTTTTTAATGATTCAAATAAGTTGTTCAAGAAAATGCTTAGAAGACGATGAACGTCCTTCGATATGTTCCTATAATGTGTACCGATAACAAATATCGTTTGGGCCAGACTTTAGGGCAAACAACTCGCAAGAGTGATCTTGCATCAGGATAATGCGCCGTCTGCCACTGCATTGGTTTTATGTAACTATTCGGTCAAAAATTCGACCCATATCGTTTCGCGACCACCCTATTCGCTCTAACCGCTTCGGGGGCATCGTTTCGACTCGATTGGAGAGGCCCAATCGAAGAAGGTTTCTATCCGAAAGGGACTACTTTAAAGGGGATAAAATAAATTTGAAACAATAAGAAGCCGTTTGTGTTTTGTATTATTATTATTATTATTGGAGGGCCATGTGGGCGTTTAGCCACTTAGCACCGCGACCTAAAATATCTTTTGTGCTTTGACCCTGTTCAAATAGCCGTCCAGCCAATATTCAGGTTTTTAATGAACCTGATAATACTACAATATACATACTATCTGGGCTTATCGTTCTTCGTTCTAGATGTTGCAGTCTTTGGTGAAGCATGGCTGGGCATTGGCACAGAACATGTTCGGCTGATTCCGCTTTCAGATCGCAGAAGCGGCATCTGTCTGTCATGCTTAGTCCAAACTTTTTAAGATGATACCTTAAGAAGACGTGACCTGTGAGGAAGCCAGTACGCAGCCTAAACTCAGGTATCCTAAGTTCAAGACACCCGATTATTACATAGCCGCACCTGGAACAGCGGACCAAATCAGAACAGAAGCACGCAATTGGGTATAGGGTTACCAATATTGTTCGGCTACCAGCGAACTAACCAACATCAGCCTACCAAGACCATTTTGCAACTCTTGGTATCCAGATATAATATTGAATTGTCATCCCCATCAATACTACTCCAATCTTTTAGAAGACTACTATACACTACGATCGAATGCTACATTTGAAAGCTTGACGTCTTTAGTGTGATATATGCACTTTTTATCTCAATGGGTTTATATCTTCGGCTTTCAACCGTATCACCGTTAATGGCATTATTTTGGCTCTTTATTTAATTCAACAACCACCAGTCTGAATAGCTTCATGCACACTCTGACTGAGGACGAACACTTAGCCAATTGTGTTGTAATGAACATGGCTCCAAGCCTTACACAACAATTAAGTGGTGTAGTTGCTTCAGTAAATAGATTAGCCTTATGCCTTTGGAACCAGGGTCATACTGGAGAAGATTTAATCTTAAATGGCACTTATCTATATATATTTTGCAATGAAATTCCCTATAAGTGGCAACCATTGATAATGCGCCATTTCTATAACCGTTCGGACGCACCTTGGAGCACCTGCAATGCATGAAAAACCCGCAATTGTTGCAACAGCGATATGCCTGGGGAGTACGTCTGATCAGGAATTTGTGAACTGGCAGCACCTACTCAGAATTTTCACAAGATTTACGACGTCAGTAAGACATATAGGCCACACAATGATTCGGAGAATCCATGGGATTATCTCGACGATCGTGCATATGCGGTCCGCTAGATATAAGGGGCTAGACTGCCAATGACCGGTAGTTTACTATCATTTGACAACATTACCAAGTTAATCATGGCTCCACGTTAAAAACCACAGAATATGCCTGTCCGTATCTGGAGGTAGATGACTAATCACCCCATATTAATCGAGACAGAGATGGGCTTTGAGAATGTAATAACTGAAGCGAATCCTAAAAGATCAGATGGACGATCAGGTTACCCGGGATTATTCGCCCCAGCGGGGGAAATGGTCTTTAACCTGCAATCCACAAAGCAATATTTTTTCTGCCTGTAGGAACACATAACTCAATAGCCACGTCAATGTTAGTGCAGATGGGTGGTAATGAAGAGGCAAGCCGAGTCTACGATCTTATAGTAACAGATAAGGCCTGTTGTCTAATTCCCATGGCACATTGCTCAGTATTTAAATTTCAGTACAATTTTGGTTTAAAAAGTCAATAAGTTATTCTATTTTGGATTTGGAGGACGAACCTTACCAACATTAATTTTTTAATTGAAAATTGAAATTTATAATCGACTATATTCCAGTGTAGCCAGGTATTGGTGAGCTTGAGCATACTACAGTTCTGTTAAGTTAATCATCTAAACCTGCCCTGAACGCTTTAAAATTCACCTTAATTCATACACGGCAATTGTTGAAGATTCCATGTATTTAGACTTTTGTGAATGGTCACAGCAAACCAGGTGAACAAAGCAAAGTGGCATCGCTGATTTAATTGATTTAAACTAAATTCTATTAGACAGAGGCGCTATGTTGACTGTAAAATCATATAGGAGCTGGAAAGACCGCAGCATGCCTCCCTGGGGATTCTTCCTTGTGCGTATCTTTAGAAAATGGCATTCGAATCTGTTTACTACTATTATAGTTTTTGTTTCCTATATGCCCGCATAACCAAACTCAGCAACAGCATGAGCAATACTAAACGTATCATACCGATTATATTTAGTTAATATTAAGTGTATTGCTTTGGTAAATTTACAAAAAAATACAACAACAATTGCATTAGATAAATCCAAAAAAGATTCAGCTAAATCCAATTATTTTTTGAATTTACTTAAATCAAATCCGATTTTTAGTTTCAATACCTACCACTAGAATTTGATTCATATGAAACACACCAAACAAAAATTAAATTCAAAAATAAATCTTTGCTGGTTGCTTTCTGAAATTTTAAATCCAAACCTAAATCTAATCCTTTTTTACCAAAGCAATACACTTATTGTACCAATTTTTTTTTGATCTGTAAAACAGTAGGCGATGATTATCAACTCATTTGTTTAAATGTTGAAAAAACAAAAATTAAATATTTTCAGATCCAGTCATTAGTTTCGAGATATTATCTAGTGTTGTATCAGTGTTGTGAATTAAAATTTTTAATTAATTTAATAAAATTAATATTATCATGGCATAGTTCTCAGGTGAGGAGTAAATTGATATCCATTTTGTTTACGGATCTTGCGATGGTAATGCAGCACGAGCTCGCAATGTCAACGCAGATTTCCAACACGTTGCAATCCGGACGCAAGACTATTTATAAATATTCATTCGTAACAACATCGAATACTCGGGCGGAGCCCCATTCAGTCTCACCAAACCATTTGGATGTCGACGAAGATATAATTCGTAATGTAACAGCAAATCCTTCTATTAGCATAAGGAGGCTCGCTTTACAATTGAACACCTCTCGCTATCGAATTCATCAAGTATTGCACAAGAAGAATATTCATCCATACCATACAACACCCGTTCAACAACTATTACTGATAGACCACACTAAAAGATTGGTATTTTGTAATTTGTTGATGGAAAGGAATTTGGGCAATGCAAGTTTTGTTAAACGTATCCTATAGACGGATGAATCTCAATTCACAAGAGATGGCATAACAAACTTTCACAATCTACACACGTGGGCTGCTGAAAATCCTCATTCGAAAAAACAAACATCATTTCAGCACCGATTCAGTGTAAACGTATGGGCTGGTGTAATTGGCGATAAGTTAATTGGGCCATTCATATTACCACCGAGATTAAATAGTGAACGTTATTTACAATTTTTACAAAACGATTTGCCACTCTTTTTTGATGATGTTCGCATTTTAAGTAGATTCTTGCATACATACCAACATGATGGTGCACCTTGTCACTCCGATAATAATATTAACCCTCTCAAACGCCTTGTACAATATATTGTACATCATCTTTCATCGCTTCGACCAACCGTAATTTTTAATTTTTGTCTCATATCTCTTGTGCGATCGTTCTCTTATGTATTTATGTTCACACTACAGTTTTATAAGCAATCCCATATCATAGCAGTGCATAATTGTGTTACGTATTTTATTTTTGGAAGAAAGTCAATTTTAAATGGCGTTTGAAAGGGTTAAGAATTTGTTTAACGAAAATTATTCAAATAATTGGATTGGAAGAAATGGTCCAATTCATTGGACTGCAAGATCCCCCGATCTTACGGTATTGGATTTTTATGTATGGGGAACGATGAAGGCGCTTGTATACTCCAAAGAAATTGAAACCAAAGACGAACTTATACAACGATAGCAGCACAACAGATAAGGGAAGAATTACCAAGAATTGAAATAACCAAAGGCATACTTAAACAAATATTAGCCTGTATTCAATCACTAGGAGGACATTTGAGCACCTTTTATAATTTCTCGACCCCAACTTTGTATTGAGGGATTGTAGAGGAGGTCCTGGGGAATTAAAATAAAATATGAAAAAAACTTATAACGGTTTTCTTTGAGAAAAACTCAATTTTATAAAAAAAAAAAAATTTTTTTTTACTCTCTCAAACAGATGCAGATGCAAGATAACAACCTTAATAATAATAGTAGCCTATACCATTACCAGTCAAATAAGACTAAGTTGGTTTCTCTCTGATAAATATTTTGGTAGTCACAGTTAATAGTTAGGTGTACTATTTCTCTGAACCAAATTTTTTATACACCCTGTATTTCAAAGGATACCAAAAATGAACCCCCGCCCCTTCCCCATAAGATTTTTTTCTCAGAATGAACCTAAAATTACCCCTTGACGGATCAGCATCCCAAACCCGGGCACCCTGTATTACGCCATTTAGCTTGGCATTCTTTAAGATAATTTCATTGCGATTAAAATCTATTTTATGTATTTTATGAACTGAAATATTTAGTTACTTGGCCAGCCCATGGTGGATGCTATGCGCTCCCACACTATTTTTTTAACAGTGTTGTTTTTGTAATAACGATTTTGAAGATCGTAAATAACCGGTTGTTCGTTCAGTAGGCCTATTAATTGGCTTTCCATAGCGAACTCTAAATTATAAAAAGGACAATTATTTTATTAGCACAGAAACATCAAATTGCTTTTAAATTAAAAAAATGTGTACCAAATTATTTTCACATACCTGTATTCGAAGAACACATTTATGATGTACGATATGTACTTATAATAAATAATTATGTATTTATAATATAAACAAAATAAATTATAAGTTTAAGGGATATATCCTCCATACAATCGCAAGTCAGCAATTTTAATATGAAAAAATAAATGATTTGCGACTCACATTTAATATTTAGCATTAATTGTCTTGACTTACTTGATTTTATTTGTATCGTCAAAAAGTCATGTTAAAATCAATCGAGTAGTCAGATTTTGAAGTGCAATTAATTTATTTGGGATCTGTTGGAGGATATACCCCTAAATATCACAAAATTTGTGCGTGTCATTGACAGCAAAACACCAAAACAAAACTTACAAATCTACAATCCAATTTCTGTCCCTTTTTTATTTGTATTTATTTGTCTCTTTTCCACCATCTTCGTTCGATTAAAAAGTTGGAGATAAGCCAACTTGATGAAAAACATTCAGAAGAAAGAAAAACGTCATTTTTAACCAATGAAATTTATTTAAAAAAAAATCAGAACCAATAAATGAATGAATGAAGCAAACCATTAATCTGCCTTTACTGAATTATTTTTGAAGTACATACATGGCTTGAGTGCCATTATCACAGCTCGCTAAGATGTATAATATTTAATAATTTAAGTATGGGGGCATTTCTCTTTATTTAACGTACTTCCATTTCAATTACACTACACATACATAATTTTTGTGCCTTTTCATTTTAATCTGACGGAAATTGTAACTCGAATTATGTATATAGTATGCAAGTTCGGTGCATTTTGTGTTCGTTTTTCTCGTATATAATTTGTAAATTCGGCCGTACCGGATTTTCCGTTCCTGTTTTTTACTTGAAATTTTTGACTTACCCTTACCCCCCTAAAGATGTTTTCACATCAAAAAAATAAAAAATCGTTGTAAAGAAAACAATAAAAATCACAATATTTCACATTCAATTTCTAATAAAACCACATAAAATGATCTAGTGAACCCCCGCTTTACGATGGTAATTCGTTCCACTAACTTCATCGTATTGTGAAATCATCGTAAAGTGAACCACATTTTACATGACCTAAACAACTTAATCGACGAGTCAAGATCACATTAAATTTTTTAATAATATCAATTTGTTTGCAAAATGTAAATCGTAAAGTAAATTTTTAATCGTAAAGTGAGTTAGATTTTGGTAGAGTCGATTCATCGTAAAATGATTTAATCGTATTGCGAGCCCATCGTAAAGCGGGGGTTTACTGTAGTTCATTTTCTGTGATTTAAACTTAATTGTAAAAGTCAGTTAATTGATGTTTACAATAAATAATAATTCAGCAGTTTAACAAAAAGTAGTCTTTAGCAAAAACTTCTTTATAATACTTATCCATCAGTGCTAAGAAATTATCACAAAAAATTGATCGTAATCAATTTCTTGAAAAAATATTCTTTTTGAGTATGTATAACAAAAAAATGGCACTTCTTCAAACTAGTTGTGTGCGTAATAATTATGCATATTACGAAGCAGATTATTTTTCTGATGTACGATATTCCTTGCAAATCCTAACGGTAGGGGCACTTCACTTCCAATAATTTTGATTTATTGACTATACTGTCAGGGGAAGCGGCTAAATAATGAATATCTCTATGAATGAACAGACCACATTTTTCGACTGAATTGCCCGTAATAGAAGAATAGACAGAAATTGCAGTTTTCTCCATTTCTTTTCCGTGCCTCACAAATCGACTGTAAATCGGTGTAGCTTTAATAATCATTTGATCTAACTTTACTGGCATCCTCGTAGATGTTACCGTTGCAGCAGTGGTACATACGTGCGATGCTATAAGGCGGCATTTGCGTTGTTTTTGCCATAGATATGAATCGGCTTGATCTCTGGTTTCGATTTGTATTTGCGGAATTGTTTCTCCATTTACAAAGTTTATTTCGTTAAGTCTGTGAACTGGGACATTTACATACAAATGATCATTTAAAAACTCAATGGGATTGAAATTTCTGCTTAATGTCAATGTGCTTGTAATTTGGTTATAAATAAGTTTACAAGATTTGCCGTTTTTTTTAGACGTTGGCGTCTTCTGTTGATGGTAAATTTAAAATATGCCTTAAAAGTGCTTCCAAGTCAGCTTGAATGATAAAGAGTGGTGCAAAGTTTGTAGCTAACTAGCACAACTTTGTTGTTCCAAAGATGTTCCTAAGTAAAAGTTTATATACAAATTTATTCAAATAAGAAAACAAATTGTATGTACCTTACTTGTAAGATCGTACTGTTTTAATACAAATAAAAGAGATGCCACATGTTTGTACGCCGCAGAAAGTTCAGCTTCTCCTGGGTAGCTGCATGAGGCTTGTTAAATAACTGCAGCAGAATTTTTAAAATAAACAATAACAATATAAATTAATTGTATCTTAGTTTCTGCCCTACAATTTGCTTTTAAAAATTAACATGGGTCACTCTTGATGAAGATAACTTTCCTCACAAATTTGTTTAATGCGATATTGCGGCCTCGAATTTTACTGGCCTTTGCAAACCTTACGTTAAACAGTGGCATCATAATTAATGGTAGATGGTTTGTTCGCGCCAAATTATTTTAAATCAAATCTCAAAGAATTATGGAAGAGCGAAAATTTTTTAAACCCGGTGTGCCAGGAAAAGCCAGCGTTTCCCGGGAAGTTTTGTTTTTCCTTTAAACATTTTGCATTTTATAAAAAATTCAGTTAAAAAAAATCATAGCCCAATATAGGTAAAAACGATAAAAATTACTTGGAATCCATAAACTCCAAAGTTACCCATTATTCTAAATAAAAATATGGAGTAGGAATAACTACATTCCAAACTATACCCTCCACAAAACCGTTCATCAATTTCATGTAAGTTTAAATGTTGCACAATTTAATGGTTCATTTCCTCTAGAGGGTTCTATTCAGAATGGATTTCAGGAAAACCTATGTTGCAAGCAGCCGGTATCTTTTTCATTGTATATAATTTACGGTCTAGTTTATTCTGTTCCCACAACTGGATATTAAAATTAAAAGTAAGAGCAATAGAAAATTTATATTTTTTTAAACTACTTACCATTGTTCTCTTTATTTTCCCTTTGTAAATTAAAACTAAGCGTATTTTTTTGAAAAAAATACATTCACTGCAGTTCAATTGAATGGGAACAACAGTTTTTTTTGGAATATTTCGAACTCGATCAAACTTTTCCAAGATTGTCTTTTACAGGATTATCACTTGTTTAAAATGACAAAATAAATAAAAATAAATTAGTAAGTCAGAAGAATTTTATTTTATTTTGTTTTTTCTTAAAAAGTGTGATTTTTATTTGTTTCACTTGAATAGAAACGACCATAATTATCAATAAATTTGAAGTGTTAGCAACTTAAACTTAAATTAAATTAATTTTTTTAAAAAAGATTACCAATTTAACATAAACAAATAAAAATATAGGTCGCGGTAAAAAGCTTAGTAAGGCAGAAATAGCCCAAATTCAAGTACTATACAGCGAAAATTATTCTCTACAAGCAATTGTAGATAAAATAGGAAGAAATAAGACTGTAATATTCAATTTTACCAAAAATCCAAATGAATATGGCTCAAACAACAAAGGACGAACTGTTGAGGTCACATTTGCAGCCGACAAACGGGCCATACTAAGGACAGCATCCAATTGCGCACTATCTTGTGCAAAAATTAAAGCGAGAGTTAGTGTGGAGGCGAGCCGAATAACAGTATGGAGAGTGATTCAAAAATCAGATCACCTTATTCGAAAAAAGCTTCAAAAGAAACCACCTCTTAATCAGGAGAGGAAACAGAAAAGGTTAGATTTCTCGAGGCAGCATATGACATGGGCTGAAAAATGGAAACGTGTCGTATTTTCTGATGAGAAGAAATTTAACCTCGATGGGTTTAATTATTATTTTCACGACCTTCGAAATGAGGAAAAGTTCTTAGCAAAACACCATAGCCGGGAAGGAGGCATTATAGTGTGGGGGGCTATATCATTGTATGGTCCGGGAGATTTGTCATTTCCAACCGGAAAAATGACCGCAGCAACTTACAAGAGCATCCTTGAAGAAGCATTTCCCCGCTTCAATGATACTTTTGAGCCATTGCCATGGATATATCAGCAAGATAATGCCCCTATCTATACAGCTAATATAATCAAGTCAAGGATATCGCAACAAAACGTAGAGCTTTTGCCGTGGCCACCGTATTCTCCCGATCTCAATATCACGGAAAACGTGTGGGGTTGGCTGTCTCGGGAAGTTTACGAAGGTGGTCGGAAATTCGACAGCAAAGAAAGCCATTAAGGCTATAAATGAAGCCTGGAAGGAGATTTCTTTGGATTATTCAAAATCTTTGTATGATTCCATCTCCAGCAGGCTGTATGAAGTTATTTTTAATAAAGGAAGTAGTACGCATTACTAAAATGACGTAAACTCAATTTTTGAAAATAAATCGAACTCAATTATATTTTTAGTCAATAAAATAACTTTTTATTAAGATTAGTTAATCGTTCTTATTCAAGTGAATATTCAAATTTATCATTTTTTTTAGAAAAAAACAAGAAAGCAAAATTAATCATGAAAAAATAGATTTGTTCTTCCTTTAATAATTATTGCTTAATCAAAACTTATAATTCTGTAAATATTGAAAAAGTTGGATCGATTTCGAAATATTCCAAAAAAACTGTCGTTCCTATTCAAGTGAACTGCAGTGTACTTCAACTTGGATTTCTGGGAAACAGCCAACTTAGATTTATACAATACTAAATTTCAAAACAAAAGACATACCCGCACAAATATGAAAAAATACCTATTTTAAATATTTTAAATATCATTTTCTTATATAATAAGCCGCTGGCCGATTATACTATCTTAAAAAAATCACTACACAAGCAGAATTTGTAGTCCTTGTACTCGCACGTATGTAATTTTAATTTTGAAAAATACTTGCTGCTGCTGCCGCCAGCCATATATAGCAGATATTTTCACAACAAAATAAATTAAAGTAGGCGGTTTTTTAGATTTTTTTTAGTATTGACGATTGTAAAAGTAGGCTGAACGCCTCTCATGGAAAAATTGTTTATTTAAAAGAACCATCCTTTAGAAGTTTGTGTTGCATAAATAAACAATATAGGGAAAATTGAAAGAAGGAATTGCGGTTGTTTCAGCAATGAAATAAAATTTTAAACGTCAATGGATAGATAGTTTTAGTATAGGAAAATTCCGCTACGTGGAATCCGTGATTCTCCAATCGTCAATTCGGCTCACGATGTTTTTGAAATGACGGATGATGTTATATATTGCAAGGGTATGCGTAGATTTTGCATTGATTTTACGTTTAATTTATTTTTTGTTCTTGTCGATATTCACACATACCAGCAATATTTTTTGTTCAGCACTTTTGTTTCCGTAACCCGATTTCCATACAATTTTTTACTTACTCCTGCCGCTAAAGATGTTTTCACATCAAAAAAACGTAAACAAACGTTTTTGTACACAGACTAGCGAAACTAGCGAAAGCTTTATGAACTAATTTCACAATCTATAAAATAATTGTGAATCTTGTTTTATTTTGTCTTTTTATTCCTCTGTACATTAACCAAGTAAACAGATAAAATTCAAAGTGAAGTTGTGTACCTACGGTTAAAAGGCGAAAGTGTAGCCAAGACAGCAACCGAAAAGAAAAATTAAATAATTTGTATTCAAGTAATGTTTCTATTACATAGCGCCCGGAAGCTGTGAGAGAAATTTGAAATTTCTTTGAAACGGAAATTTCTTTTGGTATTGTGATGGTGAAATGAGTGATCGAAACCTGTAAATAAAATGCATGATTGAAAAGAATAATTGCGAATTGAGTGAATGAACGTACCGCTACAAATTCTTATGTCTAAGTAAATTCATATTTGGTATCACTTCGTTCCACTGATTTCTCCAATAGGTCATCAGCTCTTCTTAGATATCGAAGTCATAATTGAGGCCTGGGCTAATTGGATTTTCGAATCTGGCTGGTGAGTTATTATCAATTTTCAATCTCGTAAATTAAGCCTTTGATGGTTCTTCCACCGTTGACACTTCGACACCGTCGTTGCTCAATTTAGCAACAGTATCGTCAAACAAGTACTGAGCTTCGCTATTGTTTCGTTTTTTTTTTTGTTATTTAATAAATATTACAACTGAATACAAATTGATCTAGTAATTTATCTATATTAAATGTTGTTAACTGTTTGAGGAGTATAACCCATAGGTTAGCTACGGGTTGGTCACTTTATTAATTTATCAGAGCCATCTTACTGGGTTCGGGTTGTTCAGCATACGATGCAAATCCGCATTTTCATGTTGACTAAGGGGCGTACGTGTTTCCTCGCATATTTCTTAATTTCTTCACTGACGTATTCCATTTTTAAATCCTTCCAAAGGTTATCATTCCTTATGTACCATGGTTCGTTGACCATATTACGCAAGACTTTATTTTGAAAAGTTTGAATTACTTTTACGTTAGTTTTCTTAGTACAGCCTCAAAGCTTTATACCATACGCCCATACAGGTTTTAAAATCTGCCGATATAATAGCAGTTTATTATGTAATGTTAGCTCAGAGTTCCTTCCTATGAGCCAATACATTTTTCTATGTTTGATGTTTAAGTCTTATTTTTACTTTCTTTTACGTAAGTAAAATAAAGTATAGTAAACATGAAAATTTTCGACATTGAGATTATTGAAGATTTATCTGTTTTGAGGTCCCCTGAGTCCGAAAAAGTGGGTTTCGAAATGATGTCTGTCTGTCAGTCTGTCTGTCCGTCTGTCAGTCTGTGTCCTCTCTACAGCCCAGATGGCTTAACCAATCGAACTGAAACTTCAGATTTAAGCTTTTTGGATAAATTGGGAGGTCCCAGTGAATTTTACTTCAAATCGGTCCACCGGAAGTGGCCACTCCCTTGGGCCAGAAAATTTGTTTTGCAAATATCTTAAAAAGTATAAGGTTTACAAAAAATTACTAATACAAAATGTTTCCAAAAATCAAAAAAAAATAAAAATAAACAAATTAAAAATTAAAAAAAATTAAAATCAAAAATTAAAAAAAAAATTTAAAAAAAATTTAAAAATTTCATAAAAAAAAAATTAAATATTGTTTTGCCAACACATAAATATATGTGTATATATAGCCTAATTATGCTAATTATAATTAATTTGCACACTACAGTGACATACTTCCGGTTTTTAATGCAAATATTACATAATTGAATGTGGATCATTTTTTCATGTTCTTAACTTTTTTAACGACTTATTAGGGTTTGTAATACTTAAGTATATATATATCGTTTTATAATTGCAAAAATATTTCGCAACTCCTGCCCTCCCACACTTTTTTACAGGGAGTTACAGCAGTTCTTGCATTTGTCATTTTAATTATTGTGTGTATTAGCCCAATTATGCTAATTATAATTAATTTGCACACTTCAGTGACGTACTGTATGTTATAAAAATATTTAGCCTACATGTATGTTAAATTGCCAAATCGGTCAACCGGAAGTGGCCACTCTCGGCCCGAAAATGTGTTTTGCACATATTTTAAAAATTATAAGATTTACAAAAAATCACTAATACAAATTCCAAAAAATTAAAAGAAAAAATTTAAATTCATAAATATCACCTTTTATTTCTTTTACGTGTGTACTAAAGAGTTCAAAAAATTGAGTTTTGAAGTGGTGTCTGTTGGTATATATGTCTGTCAATTTGTAGTCTAAATGGTTTAACCAATCAAACTGCAACTTCATGTTTAAACTTTTTACATAAATTTTGGGGTCCCAGCTCCCAGATTCCGTAAAACAGAAAATTTATTTTGCAAATATTTCAAAAATATACAATTTACAGAAAACATGAAATAATAAAAACAATCTTAATTAAGTTTGCGGGAAATTTGAATTATAAAAGTTTCTCAAAATTCGCTGTTCGTAAAAGAAAGTCGTGTGTTGGCCACACCTCCATTTTTTTCTTTTTAACATGCTCTTTCCACATGAGTTTAGCATCAAGGGTCATTCCTAAATATTTTACCGTGTTTGTATGTATGTGGAATTTGTTGCGAATAATTCAATCGAACAGGTAACCAATTAACATTTTTATTGGTAAAGTGTATACGCACAGATTTAGTTTCGTTGAGTTGAAGGCGCCATTTCTTCGGTCCAATTACTCAATGAATTAGTGGCGTTTTGTAATTTACTGGATGACTCCTCTATAATGTCTCCAATTGCCAAGATTGCAGTATCATCCGAAAATATTGCAATACGTATTGGTCCCAGAACACTTCCTTGTGGAACACCAGCCAATATTATCTTTAGTTCGGAGTATTCCTCTTCTTATTTTATACGAAAGTGTCGATCAGCTAGATACATATAACTTTAAAATCAGGCAAAACTGATTCGGCTGATCTCTGTGTAGTTTATATTCCGGTGACATGCTTTGTCGAAGACTTGAGATACGTCTAAGAAGACACTTGAGCATATTTCTTTATTTTCCACAGCATCTTCAATTAGATCTGTGATTCTGTACACTTGATCTATGATAGAGTGTCTCTCTATAAATTCAAATTGCTGAGAAGGAATAAGTTTTCTAACTTCTATTACTGATTTTAACCTCTTGAGTAGTATCTTTTCAAATAATTTTGAAATTATAGGAAGTAGGGAAATCGGTCTGTACGATATTTTCTTGTTTGGCGGCTTGTTAAGTTTTAGAATCATTATCACCTCTACCACCTTCCACTGGTATGGCACGTATTTTAATCTGAATGCGGAGTTGTTTATTTGCAGTAATTTTCGTAATCCTTTTTCTGTTAGTGTTTTAACTATAAGTCCAGTGATTAGGTCATAACTAGAGGATTTTTTATGGCTTATAAGTTTTTATTATTTTCATTTAGCTTTTGTAGTGTTACAGGTCTTAAGTTAAGGTTATTCACTTTTTTTACTGGAATTATATTTTCTTCAGCTGTTTGCCTTGAAAGGGGTTGAAATATGTCTTCAAGATAGGCTGTAAATTGTTCCGTGACGCTGATGTGGAGGGCGTAGCCTGCGATGTTGAAGTTGACGGTGGTGCCGCGATAGTCCTGAAGTAGACGGTCTTGACTGACTTGACGTTCTGGCTGTTATATCGCTGAAGTAGCCGGCTTTGACTATGAAGGCGCCGTTGGTGATGGAGTCGAAGGTGACGAAATACGCTGCTTTGGCTGAAGGTTATCAAATGTAAACGGTCCCGGCTGGCTTAACGTTTTGAGCTACGATTTTGCTGAAGTATCCAGTACACTGTACTTTACGGCTTGGGCTTTAATTTCGATGAAGTCGAAGTTAATAGCGTATGCTGCGATAACCCAGAATTTAACGTTTGTTTCTCGAATTCCAAGCAAGAGTCTCTGACCTAAAGTAAGATGATTCGATAGAAATAGAATCACGTTTTATGCTAGCTGAGATCGCAATAGAAAAAGCGTAAGTTAAAAGTCGAAATAGTATATAATTTGTATTCTTGAAAAAAAATACAAAAACTATTTAACATCGGAAAAAGCAATGTTAAAACATCCCAGCACAGAACTTACGCAATCTAGGAATTTATTCGAGTGTCGAAACCAAGTGACAAATTTAATCACAAATAGTCCAACAAAACATCATTCAGTTCGAGCAGTTAATCCAAAACCTTTTTAATTAATCGTTTCTGCCTTAAACGACCCATTCGAACATTGCTTTATTTCTAAAGTTGCGGATGAAAATAACTAGAGGGTTGCGGTTGTATAACCAATTTTTTGTATTGACAAATTTAAAGTTTTGAAGTAATTTAATTTTATTCAAATCATTACCGAAAGTAAAATGTTTTGGGAATGAGCTCAGCAGATTGGAATCATAAATTAGCAAAATATTAATAAATTCACATCATTTGGCTTTTACTATCAGCAACAGTAAAACTATTTAGGTTTAGTGACTCACGACTTACCATATTCCATTACCGTTCTAATTATGAATTTAACCCAACACTATTTTAAATAAAACAACTTTATTATATAATCTTTATATCGTGCCTTACTATTAATGTCTTACTATAACCGCAAACAATTTAGTCTCGAGTCATAAAAAATAAACAAATGAATGGAAATCTAAAACGAAATTAATTCAAATAATTTAAAATAAAAAAATTGATGGATTCTAAATCGAAATCAAAATAATTGCATCTTATTTATACTTAACGAATATAAAACCAATCTCCCGAACTTATAAACTATGAACATAATATTTTGATATTTTAATTAACGTATACAAATTAAATCGTGCAAATAAAACTATTTTAGATTCGTGAACGTCTTAATTGTTTTTAATTTTTATAGCTATAAATCGAAGTCTCTATGTATATTGTATACCATAAGAGGAACTTGGAAAAAAAAATTAAATTAAAATGTAAATCTTAATCATTTTTATTTCTTATAACATAATTGAGTAATAAATTTACCGTAACTAATTTAATAAATTTGAAAAATTAATTATAGTTTTTATTTATGTAAATTAATGTAGAAAATTTATTGATTGACTTTTGCGAAATGAATTACAATAAAGATGTGCGCCTAAGTACTTATTCAAAATAAGAAGAAGTTTGGAAAATATCGAATTGTAGAAATGATTTTGTTCTTTTTTCATTGCGTTTTTTTTTATTATTCTGACAGTTTAATTAAGCTTTTATTTGAAAGCTCGTTAACTTGTAAAAAATAACTATTAATTTGAGTATGAGTATATAGAGATGTTATTTTCTGTAATTAGTCAAAAATATTTAGATAATGACGAGCATATGAATTCTCCTGCGGTGCTTATATACGCGCACAGTTAATTGCTTTCACACGGTAGTATATATTACCTGTATCGTCGTTATTTTGAATTCCTTTTGTTAATGTTTAGAGTCAGTCAGACAGTAGTTTGATGACTTTTGTCCGTTAATTATCTTATTTATGTTGACCTTACCATTATATCGATATAAAGTGTATTCATGTATTGGTTACATAATTTTTAATTCGCGTATAATTAATGACGCCTGCCCAACCATCTGGATCAATTTTTCGTTTTGCATATGTACATAAATTACCATAAATAACCAAATCATTGCCAAAGGCTACATACTTATACGAGTACCATTGAAACGAAGTGATTTTAATTAACTAATTTATTCCGATTGATTAAATTACATGCGTTACAAACCACCGGAGTTGAGTGATTTGTGAAATGTTAACCGATGAAAATGGAATAAAATAGATCGATCCCTTGTGTGATCTACGTTGCTTGTATTGTATATTAGGTTCGCACTGCTCAATCCCTTGTTTTTTTTGTACATTTGGTTCGAAAAAAGGAATACATTTTTTTTTTGTAAGGGTGGAAAAATAATATTTAGGGGGAATTATTATTATTGTATTGTGGTTCGTTTTGGCGGTTTTGTTTGTGTGTGCGGTTTTTTTGATGTTGCTCTCCTTGAAATAAATGGGAAATGGGTTAAAAACAAATTATGAAATTTAATAAGATATTACTTTACTCTCTCAACGTTTTGTTTGGATGCTGGATTATGATGGATCTATTTATATACACTTGCTTCTACATACTTTAATTGAAATGATGAATTATTATTCACTGTATATACGAGATGAGGGGGTGATAATAGGTTTTGACTCTTCTGCACGATTGTGGAAGTTGTTGTTGATTTGATCAGAAATAATTTGAATAATTTCTAATTTCGTTTGTCGTTTTTACAATCACCTGATGCCAAAATTAGTGAGACAGGGACACAGGGTCATGGGAGAATGCTTTTTCAGAAAGTAAAAATAACTACTTCATAAAATTTAGAGAACTTCAGTTGCGAAAATTTGAATTCTAATTTTACGAATGCCAACCAAAAATCATTTAACGCGCTTCACATTTCACATCTAACAATCAGTAAGACGATAGCTTTAGTTGATGAACACATTTTTGTGCCAGTTCAAAAATTCAGCTATCATTTTTGTCAATTGAAAAATGACACTTCCTCGTTTTATTGTTAATTTCAAATTTGATTCTTAGCAAATGACAAACGATACTTTTGCTGAGAAATTTCACTTACAAAAAAGGTTAAAGATCGTTTGAGAAACAGGAAGGTACCAGTAAATTTTGATCAAAATTGTTCAACCGGCAGTGACAGATTATCACATTAGTTCGAAAATGTAAGTTAGTAGCGTTTTGAAATTTTTAACTTACAATTTTTTAATTGATTGGTGATTGAAGTAAAACTATCGAGAGACGCTAGGCGCATCATGCACCCTTATACGTAATTTAAATGAAAGGAAAAGGAAAGTTTTATTAATTATTACAGATAGATAGATATTTGAATTTTTTCACATTCTAGACTATTGGTCTTCTGAAATGAAACCTCCGCGCGATAACTTACTCGAGGTGACCAATTTGATATTCGCTTTGAGTTTGGTATCTACAATGACCGGCCACCCTAAAAAACATTTTTTTGATACGAAAAAATCAATAACCAAATTCAAGGTCATTCAAACAATCTTAGAAAATACATATTACCATAGCTTACTTTGTCTAATCATGTGGCTGAGATTTTCTAGTTATCCCACAACATTTCACAGAGTTTACATTTTGCTTTGTCAGTGCGTTACGTTTTTATTGTGTAGTTAAAGTCCAGTGGCATTGTTGGAAGATGGGAGAAGCCAACGCTACATCGCTAAAAAGTCCGGGTATTCCGTCGCGATTTTTCGAGACAGGGTTGTTTACAAGGCGACAAGGCACGGGCAGGCAAAGAGTAACCAACGTTCGAGATGACCGTTTTGTAATTTCATCAACTCTTATATCGCGATGCACCCACTATTGAGGCCTGTAATGAATTGTTACACGTATGTAATATAACTGTAAGCGAAAGAACAATTCGGCGAAGGTTGAGAGAAGCAGATCTTTAGCCAAGAAAACCATGATTGGAGCCAAATCTCATTCAGCGATGAATCGAGATTTTGGTTGCGGTCTCCTGAGGGCCGAGAATGATTATGGCTAGGACTTGGAAGCGTTACGCTCCATGAACCTTTAGCGAAAGCTAAACTGAGCTTTAGAGCTTTAAATATTGGAAGAATTTGTTGTCCCCTACGCACCATTTATAAGCGATAATTTCATGATAATGCACGAAAATGCCATATCTCACTTGGCCTATGCAAATATTTCGAAAGATGGCCGCTAACAAGTCCCGATTTGAATTCTTTAGAACATGTTTGGGACATTCTTTGTAGATGAATTCAGTCTCATATTTCAGCACCAAATACGATGGAGTAACTCCAAAGCGCGCTTACCCGGTCCATCTAAATCACTAGAAAGTTTAAAATCATAACCTTATACTACAAACGGAGTTTCCTTAAATGACATTCTGATGATCGAACCGACTTATCAATCAACACTGGTCACCTCAATGAGATTCAGATGAAACAATTTTGCAACAACCATTGATGTAGAGAAATTCTAAAGACAAATCATTACTCCGATGAGACAAATTATCAGAAAAACCACGAAATTAGATAGTGATATAAATTCTACAAGTGGATATAATTGGACTACATTTGTTTCCCTTCGATGACACATTCACCTTTAAATTTAATTCTGAAAATGAAGGTGCAGTTACAAAAATAAAATTTGCCCCCATCCGTTATTCTGGTGAAATTCTTGTCCCAAAGGATGTGCTTTTTGAAAATTGATTGGGATAGTTCACTACCTGGTCGTTTTAAAACAGAATACAGTGAAACTTGTTAAAGCCGGAACTTCTATGTCCCGGAAACTCCTAAAAGGCGGAATTATTTTTACCGAAACATAATTTTGGTGCAAAAAGAACTTGTTTGTGATGGAACTTCTCAAACCCGGAAGCCGGAGTAACTTCTTGGTACAAAAGTAAGCAATTTCACTATATTTAACTTGCAAGAGCCGGCAAACCGGTAACAAATAATTTTCGAAGGTTTGTTACGCAATTTCAATTTGGAAACTACTAAACAGAGAATCAAAAACAAAGAAAAATCCGTGCTGCACTTGTTTAGTTTTCCGCTTCATTTTTGTTCTTGAGTGTACAGAAAAATATGTCAAAAGTGGTCGTAAATCAATAAAAAACATTGTGTACTTGGGGAACCACTAAATATAAGTTATTATTAGTAAATTGTGTTGTGCCGATTAAATTTGAATATTTTTGTGTAAGCCATATTGTTAACGCCGGAACTATTTACCAGCGTTATTAAAAAATGAAAAAGGAAAATTAATTTAATACGCAATTCATGGAAGAGATATTCACTTCTATTTTATTCGTTATAACAACTGAATTGAGTTTTTAAATGCTAATCCCAAGATGTATCTGAAAATCCATTAAATTGTACTAGAATTATTATTATTAATTTTATGTTCAAATTGTTTTCAAAATCTAATCATTAATATTTGAATGCAATTCTAAGCCTTTGTAGAGAACATGTCGTTCCTACATTGTAATATAAAATGTCACAGTTTTGTTAAAATAAAAAATAATAATAAAATTCTATATAGAATAAACTAATCGTCGAAAATAATAATTTTAAAATATTTATAATTAAAAAATATGTATTATAATAAATTGTATAAAGCCCAAAAGTTAAGTGGAAATACAGTGTTCTTTTGTTTATTAAATACCTAACTATTTTGAGGTGCATAAATGCACAACGCGTCGAAATTGCGTGAATGGTTTGGATAACGTCGCCAAAATTAGAATATTTAATCCAAGCCACTTCACATATTAATGTAAGACAACAATGAATACATATTTGTGTATGGACATTCTGCTAATTTAAAATGTTTATTACTGTAGTTTGCAATGAAGAAAATTCATGTCACCAATCTACCTCTGGGTCAAAAGTACGACCTAATTAAAATGAAGGAATCAGGTGCAAAAGTAAATGACATAGCTTCCCATTTTAACTGCGACAAAACACAAGTGTACGAAACCATAAAAAATAAAGACGATATCAAATCACGATACTTAGCATCACGTGAATCCAAAAAAATAATTCAGAAAAGATAAGACTTTAAATACGAAAAGATTAGTGAGTTAACATATCAGTGGTTTTGTGCTGCAAGAGCAAAAAATTTTCCTATTTCGGGTCCAATTTTAAAAGAAAAGGCACTTCAAATAGTTCGACAATAACAAACATCGATCTATGATGATTTTAAATCTTCAACCGGCTGGCTAGATTCGTTTAAAAGAAGATATGATGACATTTCGTTTCAATAAATTACAGGAGAAGCAAATGATGTCAATCCAGAAATCGTAACTGCATGGCATTTAAAATTGAAAGATATTGTTAATGATTACACACCAGAGAACATAGTATCTCAGTAGTATCTTTATTTTAAATTAATTTATTTTATATGACAATGTTAGTTTAATCACAAATTTGACAAAAACACTTCAATAAAGTCTGCAAATAAAATTCTGTCCAAACAATAAACTTCGAAATATGTATCTTCTCGTCAAAATTAGCTAAAATTACAAATTATTTGACAAACCTTGACGCTTTCCATTAATATCATTAACCTATCGAAATTAAACGAAATTTCACGCAAATAAAACATCGAAAGAAAACAGATGATCGTAATATTGTATTATGGTAATTAACCATAAATTTCATCTTAAACCAAGCGATAATTTTCAAACATGATTAGCTCTGTAGTATTATATCTCTCTAACAATAAAGAATATCGAATAAAACCAAATTAAGTCATCAATTATTGTGTTGTTCTTTGTTCTTTTCTTAAATCTCATCTCATTCTTCTCTTCTAAAGTAAGATGATGGATTTTGAACAAGAAAAAAAATCTTTTTTTTTTATATGTTAAATCGCGAGGTTTATGGTTTGTTCTTACTCGCACATCTTATATGTGCCAGTATACCCCATATTATATAACAAGAAGAAGATATATATTCAAATAAGAAACGGAGAATTACAATTTATTCGGTTTAAATAGCAAATCGATTTTGATTAAATGATTTCGTAGCGGCAATAAAAATGATTTTATTTTCATGTAAATCTGTAACTGATAAGGTTAAAAATTTCGTTTAGTGTTTTGTGCTCGCTTTATTTTTATTGCTTAAGCTTTTTAAATTTGAAGATTTTTTTTTTGTACTCTGTGTCTTATGTTTATTTGGCTTTTATTGGTTTTTTCTAATTTATTGGTTGTGTGATGTAAGTTCAATAAAATAAAAATTATATTCGGTGGTAAATTTTTATTTAACACGATTATAAAAAAAAAAACGAGGAAAAATGTAAAAGGATTGGGTTGGGATAAATTATTTTTTATGTGTAACATGATATGCTCATCAGATTAAGCATTTATGATTATATGACAATGGTGATGTTTTGATAAAAACAAGACATATTCGATATAGTTTAATGGTCGAGTAAGTATCTTAATAATGTAGCATGTAAACATTATGTACCTTAAAATCGTGGAATTCAAATTTGTAGACACGTGATCACATATTTCATCATTACTGCAAACATCCGTCTTAAATTAGAATTTTAGAATAAAACAAAAAAAGGGGACAAACTTTCGACAAAATAGTTTATTCGAAAATTTATTGACTAATAATTTGAGAATTAAAAAAAAAATCAACTCGTTTTTTGAATACTTAACAAATTTTCTCAGTTTGATCAGATTTTAATGGGTTTCTAACAACTTCCTTGAAATAGATGTTTAAAAGATAAATGCGCTGCGCACGTTTAATATGCCGCGGATCATAAATTAATTTACTCGCGCAACTATTAGTTTAGTTGTCATTTTAGTAGAATTTTCTTTCATTCGATTGTATACATTTTCATTCATCTGTTACAAATTAATCTTGATTTGTTTATTTATTTTTCTGAGTATTTTAAATTTTCAAAATAAAATTAATCATAAATTATGAAAATTTATTTGAGTCCATTAATTTTTACTTATGGTAGTTTTTCATATTTCAGTAATTTACACAGTTTGTACACCATTGGTTATAATGATTCGTAAGAGTTTCAATCGAATTAAAATTATCGGCTACTATAGTACATTTAAATTTGAATATTTTATCCGATCTTTTAGTTATACCAAACAATTCCAGTTATCAGTTCATAAAGCAGTGAACATATTGTGAAATAATGGTTCGGGCAGGGTTGGTTTTGAGAATTATAATTTTGATCATTCAAAGTTTGTGTGTAAAATTTAAAAATTGCGGGGATTTACATTTCAAGGCACTTCGATGTTTTATGAATAGTTTGCAGCTCCATTTGAAAAAAATTTAATTAAGACATTATTAAGTGATGTTTTTTCATTATTATAATTTGTAGCTTAGGTACTTTAAAATTTTGACTTTTGAAGATAATTCTCTAATTCAGAATTTGCTAAATTTTGAAAGTTTAAATTTAAATTACATTGAAAATTCTATAAATTTTCAGGATCGTTTAACACAAATTACCATTTGCAATATAACATAATTACAGTCGTTGGCCAAAAAACTTGCACACCTACTTAAACCACATAAATATTTTTTAGTAAAGTCGTTTACAGTGTTTAAATTTAGAACAAAATATGTCCAGTTTTCTGGCTTTGGCACTACTATAAGATTGTTGCCCAGTTTCAATGATAGCGGTTGCACCAGATTTGTCTTTGTCGTTGATGTCCTGTCCATCCACCACTGTACCTGAGATACAGATTTTAAACATACATAAAAATATGGCGAAATATCTTCATTCTGAAGGGACAATTTTTTCAAAATATATATGTACATATTTTTGTTACGTGTAAAGTAATAAATCCGTTGATTATGTAAATCGCCGGTTTTAGTGTATTTGATTAATAAAATAAATATCATTGAATTTTGTTAGTGTTGGGGTACAGCCGTGAACAATAGAAAATTTTGTATTTCTAATTTGCTCTCAATGAACAGCTTGTACTTTAATTCCAAGTTGAAAATTGAATCGATGCTTGTGGAAAGCTCAATAAATAAATAAACTCGTTTCCCAAATTCACAATTTTTATTTAGTTTAGTAGATTTATAATTCACAATTTTTATTTAGTTTTGTATTTTATTTTTCACAATTTTAGTTTGTTTTGTTTTGTTGGTACCACTTTGACGTATTACAAAAGATTGACTCAGAAAAATTATTAATCTAATTAAAATGGCAATCTCGAAAAAACCATTAGGATTGCCTTATTCAAATAAAATTCGCTTTAAAAATTATGGCCTAATAATGGCTTTTTCGATCATGACTTAATCACGTAAACATAGCTTAAGTTGCTATAAAATTAAATTAGAATGTACTAATTATATAAATGTTGATTACAAATCCACCACTAAATATAACAATAAATAAAATAACAATAAGAAATGACATTTCAAAATAAATTAATCTACAGTGGCGAAAAATCTCATCATATTTAATTATGTTAAATATTAATTAAATATTATTATTAATTAAATTAAAAGATAATTAATATTTTGTCATTAATTATAAGTTTACACTAGGTAAGAGTGCCAATCAAAATTATTAATTAAGTGATATTATATAATACAAAATAATTTCAGTACAGATTAAGAGAATTTTGTTGACATTCCAAACCGGCCGATGGATTCTTCAAGTTGAGTTAAGTATAATGACATAAGTGCTATATATCTTATAAATAATTATAATTAATTTTTTTTCAGCTACTGGACAGTTAGATTTATCAATTTTACAGGTCATTATGACTTTTAAAATTAGAGGAAATTCTACAAACCGAAGATTTCATTTTAAAATATTCTGGAAAATGTAGATTTAATTTTAAAAGATGTAATTATAACTTCAAAATTAAATCTCCATTTTCCAGAATATTTTAAATTTAAATTTTCCTTTTCTAGAGCATGGATATAAAGTCAATGGATAAAGTAATTGTATTACTTTAGCCAACAGGAATTGGTGATTCGAAAACCTAATTCGAGTACGCTGAATCCAATGGTGCTAGTCCCATTTCAAAGTTAGTCCCCATTCTTGAGATATCGCTTTCGATATGTTTTGGCTCAGAGGCAAAAAATTGTCAAAATATACACTCATTTTCATGTTGATAGCTTTTGAACCATTAAATCGTCGCATCGACAAATATAGATCCAATAGAATCTATTTAAAAAAATTTAATCGATTAGTCGATTTTATGGTGATATTTTTGTATGGTGTTTCTCCGATTTCATCAGTTCCAAATGTTGCTGGTAAATATTCTTCAGTTGAGTTTGATCTTTCCGGAACAGGAATTTTATCTGAATGCGGCAGCGTTAATTGGGCATATGTCGTTGCAGTGTATGTCAAAGAACCAAATTGTTTCTGTTTGTACCGAGAATATAATGCACGCACCCATAACATTGAACTTGTGGATATATCCATATCATCGGGACAAAAATAATGGAAACCTTGAGAGGTGTTAGCACTCAAGCCACAGTATTGGTCGAACTATTTGATTGTTTCGTACGTGATTACTTTAAATCAAATGATTTAAATTATTTGCCGCTTTTAGTACACCGCAGCGATGTAAAATTTCCTCATTGCTGGACGCAACTGTATGATTTTGCGTCTAATCGCTTCATTTCATATCTGCTCAATTTGTACAGCGGTAAATAGTACGCATTTCTTTACAGTAAATATATTTCATCCAAATCTTTTCAAATGTTTGGATTTTAACTTAAGTCGAATTATTTACATGATCTTGGATTCGTTTAAATCTTTAAATATTGGGCAAATAGTGGGAGCCGTAAGCGAAAGTGTCAGTGTTTTGAAAGAATATGTAGATAGTAGTGACGAAGCCGGTACGAAATGGTCATTATTATGAAAAAATTATACAGCGCTACTCGTTAGTTGAATTTTTTAGTAAAAACCATTTATAAGTTAATAAACATAAAATTAAATGAATATTTGTAGAAATTATTGATAGAAACTTTTAGTGAAGGAGGAGATCGTTCCAACATTTCTAAGGGAACGTTGTTTCTTGCTTGACTGGTATATTGAAATCAAACAACCAGTTGGAAATTGATTATTACAAAGGGAAATGATTTTCGGTTGCTCGTATTACAAGGTATTTATAACTTGAATAATATAAAATGCCATAAATTAACGTGCGTATATATTTTATTTAATTACTGCAATGAATAATGCATTATTAACATTGAGGAACATGCAGATAGGGGTTGTGATTATCCCCTTTTGCTTAATTTACTAACAGATCATGGAGATAATGGAAATTTACTAATATACCAAACTAACTTAATATCAAACTGTCTTAATGGTAAGAGTGTTTATATTATAGAGAGAACGTTTGGTATTGTCTTCTCACAATTTAGAAAATTACAATAAAATTTTAAATTTTAGTGACCTTGTTACGTTCAGCCTTGCGGCTAACCGTAAGCAGAAAATGTATCCCATGGTCATCACCGGCAGCATAAGCCAGCTAGCACTCAGCCTCGGGGTGGGATATATTTGGTATGGTCCCAATGGGGCCTACGGATGCTGCACTTACATCTCGTTTCGACACACACCTGTTGGCTCGTTTATCTCCTGAAAATTATTGAATTAAACAATAACCATTTTTAACATTTTATAGTATTACAAGATTTTATTCACAAATAATAAACAAGAGCAATAAATGTCTATATGAATTAATTTAATTTTGGTCTTCTGACCGAGCACATATCTTTTTTTTTGTTTCTACTGAACAGTTAATTTTACGTAAAAAAAATAAACGAAATTTTGTTTTTATTTTCCTTATTCTACTGGTCAATATGGTTCTGACCAATACGTCAGCTTATGAAGACGAAAGTAACAACGCTCGCCGCAACGTGGTTGAGTACAGTGAGCTCGCCGTATCTAGTTCGTTGCACCTCTGATACGAAAACAAAAAAAACGACGTGGAGAAAAAAAAACAAAAACAAAACTTACTCGCCCTCGTGGGAAGGCTCGGTTAGAAGACAAGCAAATTAACAGTCACTATTTTTTTTGCTTGTGGTATAACTACGTAATTAATACGCTACAGAAACAATAAACACCAAGAATCTACATAACAAGAAATATGCCTGCACACTCCTTCCTCTTGCTTCGGACACTTTCGATTCCTCGGGGGATAACGTCTGCCGTATCTAGTCAAGTCGTGGTGGGTCTACACCAACCCGGGTGTGCTGCTACAGTTGTAATTCGTTTGACTGACTTAAAATGCCGACACCATATATCACTCTGGCTCACTTGACCGCCTTAAAGTGACGACACCATGTATCACGTCTGGATCTATTTCCGGCGTCTTAAATGGATGACACTATGTATCACGTCTGGATCTGCAATATTTCCGGCGTCTTAAATGGACGACACAATGTATCACGCCTGGATCTATAATATTTCCGGCGTCTTAAATAGACGACACAATGTATCACGTCTGGATCTGTTTACGGGATTTTAGCACAAAATGAAACGTCGCGTTGCACCGTTTACTTTCCTCTTGCCTTCCCTCGATAACTATCGTTTGTATTAGGCGACTGTATTATAATTACCTATGTATATATTTCCAATTAATTTTGGTTTTTTCTTTTGTTTGTTTATCGTTGTTGTTTTGAGTGTTGATCTTTGTTCGCCGGATTAGTTTTTCTTTTGTCGCTTCACAACCGCTCGCTACCATCGCCCAAATCCAAACGAAAATCTCTCGTTTTTCTTTTCATCATGGCCATCCCATTTTTTGACGTTTCGTGTTTTTTTTAAAAAAAACGAACTCACTTCTTTGAGAAAAAAGAATATAGAAAAATAAAAATAAATATGTCGCCTCCATTCTTAAACAGATGTCGCTCTTCTTACATCGTAACACCCTCTAGATGAAATTTTCTCTTCAAGTTGTATATTGCAAAATATTATAAGATAAGAAGCCTCAGTGGATGATATTATTAGCTATAGATCTATAATGTATAGATCTAGGGAGTATTTTAAATATACCTAACTATGTGAGTACTGCAACGCCCTACATTTTTTGTTGCTCATCACTTTAAAAGAATTTATTTTGAAATTACATGTTTACTCACTTTATTCAAATAATTATCTCATTTAAACAACCAACTTGAATATTAATACATAATACTAAACAAAAAAATCAATATTTTTTTTCATTATTTATGCATTTCTCTTTTTAATTCGTCTGGTACGGTCTGAGTAACCTACTTGTTCGTCGGGTAGAATTCACATTTTCTTCATTGAAGGGCTGTAGAAGCAGTTTTGTCAAAATATCGCTCACTGAAAATCTTTTAAAATAGAACAATTTATTTTCCTATTAATGATCTCGATTAGTCAAAGACTACGACATTATCCAAATTACTGGGACTATCACATGAATCACAATCTTAGTAAAACTTATTATTAATAAATAATTAAATATTTATTTTTAACTATATTATGCACCTTCAAAACAGTTCAAATAATTCAACAACGCAAAAGTTTCAGCACTTCGTTGAATAAGCAAAACCAGCAAAGAAAAGCTCATCGCTGCCATACATGATAGCAATCGCTGCGCTGTAATGAACGCAGCCATTTTGTCTGATCAACTTGATTTTTTTTTTAACCATCAACAAATGAAATTGATTATTTCGCCGATTCTGCCAGAGAACGGCGTTTACCTAGAATAAGACACATATATGGTATTGCATTTTCACATCGTAGCAAGAACCAAATTACTGTTAATCGTTAGTTGTGCAACATTACAGGAAAGAAAGAGGTACAAAAAAACAATGTGTGTAGCCTCTACGCGCGACAGAAGTGAAACTTTTTAAGCTGTAAATTTGTAATTACTATAATTTATCGTGCAATGGTTCAGCTGGCATATACAGTGTAGCTTTTCCGCAGCAAGAATTGAAGAAATAGTCAATTGATCATTATAGTGTTATAGGAGTATTATACAAAGTCAGAGTAGACACATCCAAATTAGATAATTGCACATTCTACATTATCTAGTTATTTTTCTCAATCTCTGTTACTCCATGATCTGGTAAAACAGACTCGATACAAAATCTACCTATAAAGACACGATAAACGGAATAAAAGCAATATTATTTACTAATACTGATATTAAGGCAACATTTTAGCTTGAGAACGCAAGAAAAATTGTGATGGTGTATTGTTCGGTTTATATTTTAAAGTGAATTTTGCTTAAGAAAAATATTTTCTTCAAGAGAAATTCAGAATAATAAATAATTTACCTAATGTAATGCAACCAGCGATTGATGCATAGGTGCAGTTTTCTCATGTAATTTGGAACTGTTGCAGAGTATAATTTCCATGTTTCATTTTTTAGCTAGCATAAACCAATTGTTTCATTTTTGAATTGCCCGAGAAAAAGAAATACATTTTTTCTCCCAACGTCTAAAAAACCTCTTGTTTTAATACTGTTTTTGGGTATTAAAGTTGGCCTTTTTCTTACTATTTTAAAAAATGTGTGTGTTGCTAAGCTACACCTTAATCTTTGGTGTAAAAGTAGGTACTTTTAATACTAGGAGAAAAATATTATGCGTAGCCGAGCAAAAGCAAAGATTGCGAGTCAAACAAAGTCACTGTTAATCCGAATAACACATACTATTTTTTCTCCAACGAAGAGTACTTGTCGTGTCGGTTGTATATTACTAATTATACGGGTAAGTACAAATTATGTAATTAAAACTTCAAAATTGAAACTAATTTTGTTGAAATATTTTGTGAAACTAAGGAGATCATGACTTTTGTTTGGTTTGACTATTGTACGCGTCAAATACAATGCAATTGACGACTGGTAAAGTTTAAAAAGCGCCTTAAGCGGACAATAGTAAAGTATGTGATAGGCTGTTACAAAAATTTGCTATATGAAGTTATATGGAAATATTGTCTACTTAAATTACATTTTTATTTATGAAAATTGTAATGATTAGAAAATTAAATTAATCCCATATTTACTTTAAAGTGTGATTTTTGTATATCTGATTTATTTGTGACATTCTTATCATTCTAAATATGAGAAACTTGTACTTAAATATTGCAGAAATTTCAAAATGAGCTAGTGTTACCAAAAACATAAATGTTTTAAAAATATTAAATTTTATATTGTATTAATAAGTCAAAGCGTAGCAACTGTGGTCTAATAAAGCTCCAAAAATGTTTAGTGGCCGAAATATATATTTATAGTGAGTTTAACATAAAATTTCTGCAATATTTAAGTACAAGTTTCTCATATTTAGAATGATAAGAATGTCACAAATAAATCAGATATACAAAAATCACACTTTAAACTACATATGAGATTAATTTAATTTTCTAATCATTACAATTTTCATAAATAAAAATGTAATTTAAGTCGACAATATTTCCATATAACTTCATATAGCAAATTTTTGTTACAGCCTATCACATACTTCACTATTGTCCGCTGGGGCACACCGTTCCATTCGTCAATAGTCAAACCAAACAAAAGTCATGATCTCCTTAGTTTCAAAAAATATTTTAACAAAATTAGTTTCAATTTTGAAGTTTTAATTACATAATTTGTACTTACTCGTATAATTAGTAATATACAACCGACACGACATGAACTCTTCGTTGGAGAAAAAATAGTATGTGTTATTCGGATTAAAAGTGACTTTGTTTGACTCGCAATCTTTGCTTTTGCTCGGCTACGCTGCGCTTCGCCTCGCATGCAAATATAATTGCTCGTCAAACAAAGTATCACTTTTAATCCTAATGACACAATGTATTATTGTATTTAGTTTAAAAGTATTAAATTTTATCTTAATTTGCCAACTCTCATTGTATGACCCTTTAAATATCTATATGCAAATTTAAGTTTTATAAACTTCACTTCTCTATTTATTGTAAATTTACAATAAGTTATTTAACATAATTACTGCCTACATCTACAAAATGTTTGTACAAAAACATTAAATTTGAGATATTTGTGTACAAGAAAATTTTACAAACACAATTTTTATACTTGTTTTATATAATATACTTGCAAATTGCAATCAATACCTCAATATTCTATAAATATAGGAGGCATTGATTCGACTGTTCGTAGATGTTGTTTTTGTATTGCTTGCAAATTCATTCAATTTCGTTTCAATATTCTTTTGTTTTTTTTCGAATCATACCCTGCCTAAAAAAAATTCAATTCAAAAATAAAAGAAATACTGTCGCGTTTTTCGTTTCATATCGTTTCTTCATTTTTTGCTTGTAATTTTTGTTTTGTTTCATCGATTTTAAGAATCACCCCGGTATTAAAGAAGTTTCACTTCAAAAATAAACATAAACTATGCCTTCCTAGAAGATTTTCTTAATTAAAAAAAAAAAATAAAAAATCCAATGGTCTACTATGAAAACTAATGCACTTGTTCATTCAATGTTTCGGGTTTCTTAAGGTTTGTTCAATGTTTTGTTTAAGATCGAGCTTCAGTAGTACTTGTTGTTGTTACTTCAAATATGTGTATTTAATCAGAAAGAAATACAACTATTTTTAAATGATATGAACATTTTCATTTTTAATTAAAGAATTTGCGATACACACAGTAACCTAATTTGATGCAATTGCACCATAATTAAAAACAGCGCTAATTGACATTGTATTCGATGCTAATAGTGTCGCAATTTTGTTTGATGCAAAACTTGCATTGAAATTGCGTTTTCGATCTAATTAGTAACTAAATTTTATTCGATACAATGGCTGCATCTAAATTTTGTTTTCGATGCAAATAATGCTTAAACAGATTCCGAAGCAAGGCTTGCTTGTATCATAAAATGATGCAAACTTATGTTGGATAAATATGCGATGCTAATAGCATCATATATATCACAAAAATTTACAACTGTGAGGGTGATATTTTCGTTGTATTAAATGTATCCAAGATATTTATTTAATATAAAATCTTAGACCAACCAATATAAAGGACCGCTAGCGAAGTGACGTTTCCATATAAAATTGTAAAGTAGCCTGTTTCCATCATCTGCAGCGCAAAGTAGCCTTCTGACCGATACGGTAACTATAGCAAGTATAATCAAAATTAGTACCCACAGATGTCACTACAAAATTCAGTGAATACATTTAGTACCAACGGAATCACTACAAATTTAAATTTACATATAAATAAATTAAAATCGATAATTCAAAAACATTATTTTATTGAACCATAAAATGGATAATTTTAGTTAGCTTTGTTCTAACATAAGTTTAATTATTTAGATTTACAAGATTTACGATGGATGAAGTTGCATACAAGGCTACTTTGCGCTGCAGATGTTGGAGGCAGTTAAAAGCCATTGCTGACGCTCCATTCTATTCTATGGTCTAAGTACAAAATAGTGAACTGTGCTCAAATATAGGGAATATATTTATTGGGTTAGTACAGATACAAACCCTAGAATATGTTAGTAAGTTAAATATCCTGGAGGTGTCACGATAAACCGAAAAAAGCTGTTCAATTATAGTTATATTTAAATGGGCGACATTTCGAATAATTGTGGAGATAAACGAATGACAATATGTGGCTTGAATGCGTGAATCGCCACAGATTTTTATTTTGGCAATATCAAAATTCTTTTTAATTCATTTCACAATAAACTTAAATTTACTGTTGAAAATGAAGACAATAACAAACCCCTTTCGTTCTTAAAGCTAGTACTCAGATCAAAACGAAACGAAATTTTAACGCGATCTCCAAAAATATCTTTATTTTCGTGCGAAATAGAAATTAAATTTTTTTTGGAGATTTTTTTTTGACATAATTTTAGTTTATTTTATGAAGCTGTTCAAGTGTTTTTTTTGTGTTCTCAAGTTTTTTTAATGTGATTAAAAGTATTTTTATGCTTTTAATCACATTAAAAAAACTCAAGAACACAAAAAAACACTTGATGACAGTTTTATACAATAAACTCTCGATATAAAAACACAAATGTCAAAATTTCACGTGAAAATAATGGATTGCTACATTACTTTAGCTTGAAAATATTTTGGAGACTTTAAGCGCGCCATCTCTGATGCATTGAAATAACCTTGTTTTTCCGCTGTGGAACTGATTAACTACTCAAACGAAACAAACGAAATTTTTCATTCGTATGAACATTTCGTGCGAAATCGATCTGAGTATTAGCCTTTAGACTTTAAATTATACAAACAGAATGAAATGATCAAAACGCAATGGTACAAAAAAGAAATACAACAGAAATAAGATAAATAGAAGAATTATAAAATAGAAAAGAATTTTATTTCGGTTCATCTGAAAAACAAAAGAAAGAAAATAAATGTGGCATATTCGTTTATAAAAAGAGCAGTTTACCTGACCGACATCGAATTTAGACATAATAATTTGGAAAAAACAAAAAAAAAGATTTTAATAAATAATAATTATCCTATCTTAATAATTTGAAAACAAAAAACCTAACAATGCACAAATTAAATTCGGATTAATTACATATATACCTCATTTGACGGAAAAAATTACGTAAACATTAAAACAAAATTTTAAGACGATTACACCAAATAAAAATATAAAATTCCAAGTGAACAAAAAGACGGACTAATTTATAAAATTCCGGATAAAAATTGCAACTCATGTTACTTATAAGAAACGAGTAAGGCCAAAATTGAAAGAGTATACCAAATATAAAGGACTTGGTAAAATATAAAAAAAACTCATTCACATTACAGAACAGCTTTGGTTAAACACACTTTCGGTTACGCTAGATTATGAAAAAAGGAAACAGGTACTGTAAGGGAACTGAAAGATATAGTGGATAGTGTCACTAGCGTATGCAACCAGTTCTATAGAGCTACTTGCCCATTGGCTAGGCCTAGGAGAAAGCATAAACCGGTGTGGTGGGCCCAGAGAACTGGTCAGATACCGTAAGGCTGTTATGACAGAATTTCATACAGACAAAGATTCAAGGGAGAGTTAAGGAAGGCATAAAGGAAGTTCTGCAGACTCTTCTGTGATAAAATTGAAGAAATCTCCGAAACTTCTCGCCTTAGGACATTTTTCCCGAAAAGTACAACCAGTCCCAGTTTTTGATTAAAGCGGTCGGGTTGTGGGCAGCTTCTAGTGGGAAATCTTTCGAGTTTCTCTTCAAAACTCACTTCCCAAACAGCTCTGATGACCTGATGGAGCATGGTAATCATTAGGTAACATATTCAGTGTGTACAGCACAGAGGAGATCGTAGCTAGGAAACGAACCTTGGGGACACTAAACGGTGTTCAAACCTGGTGTTTATCCCTAGGTACTGGATAGAGGTTAATGTGGTCTTTATCCCGAAAGCGGGGAAAAATTCTCATGCCTATCCGAAGGACCTAAGACCAATAACTATATCATCCTTTCTAATGATAACATTAGGAAAGGCTGTTGGATGTCTATATTAGAGCAAAAATAAAACCCAATAGATGTACAGCATGCTTGTTGTCTCAGCATGCAAACTTGAAGGCGAGGTATGTGGACACAAATCTGCACGCCTTGGTATGTACGATTGAGAAATCGATTTACTTGAAAAAGTTCTGTTTGATAGCTTTCCACGATATAGAGGGCGCCTTTAATCTTTAATAATGTGAAAGCAGATACAACCAGGAAAGAATTGTCATTATTGGAGGTGAACTTCCCTGTAAGTAGATTAATTAATCTTATGCTTGTAAGCAGGATTGTTATTTCGGAGCTGAGAGATTCTACCATTAAGAAGCGTGTGATTAGGTGTCCTGCAGGGAGGGGTATTGTCCCTCTTCTCTGTAACTTAGTGATAAATAGGTTATTCTTGAAGCTGGAGAAAGATGATATAGAAGTGTTTGCTTAAGGGGATGACGGCATTAACTGTATCCGATAAATACCTGGGCACGGTTATGGACGCAATGCATAATGCGCTCACAATCGCTACGAAATGGGCTCTGCCCAACACAGAGCTGGTACTATATACATACTAGCAAATACAAAATCTTGGTAGTTGTCCCTCCTGCCTGAAACAATACGAGACTGGCTTTAACGGTTTACTTATGGGGCCCTGATCACCTGGATGCCAGAAAGAGAATGCCTGGGAGGCTTGTCACAGCGCTTAACTAGCACTTAGGAAACAAGCACTAGCTTTAGCAAAGGAAAGGTGGACTAACACCCTCACCTGTAGTGTAGGCGTGTAGCAAGCCAAGTCTGGTAAAATGTAAAACCAGACTGCGGCGCACCAAAACATTAATCTCCATAGCCGTAGGGTTACTTACGGAACTCTGCCTTTTTGGAGAACTTGCAAGGAGGCTGGGTATGGAGGCAAATGACTTCTGTAGAAGCTTTTTGGACGAGAGGGAAGAAAATACGAGAAAATAATACGTTGGTTTACTTCCATTGGTCATGGCCGGCATTAAGTAAGCGGATGGTAAAAATTCTTAGGTAAGTTCAAGATAGACAACCTATCGGATTTCGAAACCAGTAAAGTGCGAGATGTTCTACTCTAAACAAATAACTCTAGTGACTTTTCATAATTTTTTCTTTTTGATTGATTGATTGATACGGATGTACGACCAAGCCTCAGCAAGATTCCCGGATACGCCGGATCCACCGTACACCACCTTACATATAACAAGACCGGAGGATAGGAAAGGAATGTTAGCATTATAGACTCGACCCGGTTTCAGCCACCTATGCAGTCGATAGTTAGTAAATTTTGTTAGTTTTTTTTTTTTTTTTTTTTTGACAAGTTGTTAGTCACAAGACAACACAATCTCCTAATCAGCGTTCCTCCTTAGTGCCGCAGGTTTCTTCTGAAAAGCTGTAAGAAATTTTTCCACTATTATTTCCATCGGCGGTTGTGAGGGAGGGGGCGAGATTTCGTTCCATCATCATCTTCCCATGCGGTCAACCAAATTTGTACTAACTGTAGCACGTGTTGTTTGACGTTGCTGTTGAAGTTGTTGCGCCTCTGCTGACTCTCCTACTCGCCCGGCGCCCCCCAAATTATGATTTTGCTCATAAAATTGTAGAGGGCGAGTAGGAGAGTCAGCAGAGGCGCAACAACTTCAACAACAACTTAATTAGAAATGTATATTCTAGCGGTAGATATTCCAACAAAACAACTATCATTTTGCTTACCTCATATTCCCCCATTTTTTTTTCTGCTTCCAAGCTGTCCGTTCACACGTTGCACAGTGAAACAAGTCGGCCATAACGAGTTGAAGTTTTGCTAAATAGACAAGCAAAACGTCATAACAATATATGTACCGCGAAATGTCATTTTCTTCTCAGTCGCGTGGGGTGGCATCTACCCTGTACTCCGAAAACCAATAAATTTTCGTTTGGGTGGTGTGGTGAATTTGTGAGGAATAGGAGGTCGTGATCCAGAAACAAAAGGGGAGAGCGAGTTGACCAGTAAAAGGACACGTACGCACATTTATCAAGGATATAATAAAATATTAAATTACACATAAGCTATCGTGTTTTACTTCCATACCCTAACAAGAGAAGCATTCAAAGTGGCGACGAGGAAAGAAATTAGCCTTCATAATTGGATAAAAATTAATTGGGGAAAATTTGTAAAGGAAAAGATGGATGCTAATCAGGTACAAGAAATAATGCAAACAGTTCTACCTGCGGCTGACCAGCGTGCCCAAGCAGATCGGAATGGGCTACAGGAAGCAATGAAAGCCGAACGCGAAGCAACCGAAAAACATTTTGAGTTGCTTCTGTCGATGTTGAAATAGCAGTCCAACGTCCAGGTCACTGCAGAAGGAATTTCAGCTGCAGATCGAATCGAAAAATTTGTGTATGATCTCCAAAAGAGTGTTACATTCGACACCTGGTACGCGAGATACCAGACTATCTTTGAAGACGAAGCCAAAGCTCTTCCAGAGACAACAAAAGTCGGTCTGTTAATGCAGAAGCAATCACTTGATTACCAGAAGTTCGCAAATACAATCTTACCAAACTTGCCTATGAATTTGACGTGGATACTGCAACCAAAGATCTCAAGCGAATTTTCGGACAGAAGGAGTCACGCTTCGCTATAAAGTCTTTAAAATTAGAAAGGAAAGCGGTAAAGATGACAAGAGCTATGCCACCCGAGTTACGCGCCAATGCGTTAGATTTGAGATTGGAAAATGCAGTGAAAAAGATACAAAGATGCTGGCATTCGTACTAGGTCTGATCCAAAAGATGCACAATTCTCAAGAAACTGCTTGATATGCAAGATTCACAGAATTCAATCAAACCGAGTAGAAAAAGTCGCGTTATCAGGAAAAACAATAGGTTTGATATAAAAAAATAGTAAAAGAAAATAAAAATAATCGCAGAGCTTTCGCGAGCAATAACATCTCGATCCAAAAAAAAAAAAACATTTTTTTTTCATATTGATAGGTCGGCAGATTTCATTTTAAAATCAATAATGGATCATAATTAATTTGTTTCTTTGATTTTTTATTTATGTCCAACAATTTGACATTTTATATCCACGTCAGCAAATTTCAAATAAAAATGATTATTTTGTTGACATACTTAAACTGAGCAAGAAATGATAATTCAATAACTTTACGATACATATGTGTAGAATATTTTTCTGCAGAAATGTATACGCACACAATTTTTTTGGCTTATTTGGCTTAATTTTGACTTTTTTTTATATGTTCCATATCAGATTCATATCCAATGGTTGGTTGTATACTAAATTATGAGCAAATCGATACATAAAAACCATAAATGGTTCCAGTAAGCGTGAAGGGGATAAATTAACAATGTAGTATCATAATGGACCGTCACCGATCTAAGGGTGCCGAAACAGCCTCTCCAACCTAATCATCGTGATGTGATTTTTTACTTGAAAACTACATTTAATTTTGAATTTAAAAATGTTGGTTTAACTTAAACTGTATAAATAAAGTTCTCTCATTTTCACTTAGTCCTACGTTAATGGGTCGTGCTAGTCACAACAAGCTAGTCGCTTTTTAATACCTATTAGTTGGCATACTTTTTGGGCACTGCTACGATTTACCAAATTTTCATTTCGTGTTTTTGAGGTTAGAGGTTAATTATTTTCCGCTAAGTGTCACGCTCTCATCCGTCAATTGATGATTAAACTATCATGATTATACAGGGCCCGTATTTTGAACAGCGAGTCGCCCTATTTGAGCGAATTTTAGCAAAAAGCGGGAAAAGCCAACTTTGCACTATGCGAGTGAAAGACACTCGTTCTCGCTTTTTCTTTTCGACCATATGAGAAAGTAAGCGAGAAGTTTTTAGGTTTTGTTTTTAACCAAAACGTGAAATATAAATTAACTAAATTTGCGTTTTACACCGGTAGCTATTTTTCTCTTATTTTACTTTATTTTTTCACATGATTGTTTGAAATATTTACTGTAGTTACCTTTCGTACAAGAAAATAAAAATGGAAAGAATTTCCTCCAGTCAAAAAAGACAGTTAATATTACTAATTGAAGATAGCTTGGACTATATAAATGGAAGGTTTCAGTCGGCGCAAGGCGCTGAATTCACATATAGTACGTGGGAGCGAATACAAAGCGAATTGTATGCCATTGGCCCAAGCAAGACTATTTTACAGTGGAAAAGTAAGTATAACCGAACAAGATAACCGTATTATGGAAATTATTGGAGTAGAAAGATTTGATGGGCTTCCTGATATTCCAGAAGGAGGATTAAATATGATTGCAAGTACCCATTTCCCCAGCGGCATCTACAATCATCCCAACTCTTACAAATTCTACTCATCGACAGATACAGTCTGACCTCCACTTTAAACAGACAATCCCGAAGAAGCCCATATCTAGGAACAGAAGTGGACAGATCAATGCAAAATCAACTCTAAACAATTGAATTATTAAAAAAAAATTGACGACGTTAGAGGATCTACCCGAGAGAATAAATTGTTTATTTAATTTTTAATTATTATTTATTATTTAAATTGTATTATGATATTAGGTTAATTAAAATATATTTTTTTAAATTAATTTGGTACAGTTTTTATAAAATTTAAATGGAACAAATTTTGTTCATTAACTAGTTTCGACTACGGTTACCATTTTGCCTAATTGTTTCACCCTCTACTTCCTCAATATCAGTGTCGTTCTGTACTTGTCATTCTATGGCAATTACATTGGAAATTTCTTCCTTCTCAGTAGGGTCAATTGTAGGGTCGTATCGCATCCCTCGTTCTTCCAATAAACACCTTGAAATAAAAAATATTGTTTTATTGAATAAACTTATTGCAAATAATCCAATTTAATATAACTAAATCGAACTTTGAGAATTTCTATACAGCGTTTCACTGTACTTCTTACACTTGCATGTTTTTTATTGAACTCGGTGTGACGTAAATCACTGGATCTAGAATCACCTACGAATTATGAATTACGCAATAATATCAGAAATTAGTCGTAACTATTAGATATTAAATGTTTTTAAATTACCAAGCAACCAAGTGAACTTGTCACCGTTATTTATATAATTTTGTTTAAGATGATGCAGCAAATGGCTATTGTTAAAAATTAATGAATCATGTAATGATTCTGGATATCTCGTGTTTACATTTTTTATCCGTAATACATGGTCGCAAACCTATTATAATAACAGTTAATATAAAAATTATATTAATGTGTTATTTTTATTATGGACTATTTACTTACTATTTGAACATTCATCGAGTGAAAACTCTTCCTGTTAACGTACATGTTCTCAAAAGATTTGTTTAAACCGCACATTTTGACTTGGGTTCCGTCGATAAGCCCTATTATCCCTGGTATTCCGATTTTATCATAGAACCTACAAATTAGATAAATAAACAAAATAGTTTGTAATTTTAACTTGGTAAAATTAAACTTACTTAAGTTTTTAACAGAATAAAATCCCCCCTCGTTAATACAACATAATATAATTTTTATAATGTATAAGGAATTATGTATACTTGCCCCGCTTCATCGATATCAAAGGAACTTAACTCATCCCTCAACCTAGCCCGTAGAATTCGCATATGATTTTTGAGATCGTACACCAAAGCAATTGGTAAATTATCCATAATTACAAATTCTTTTGTAGTTTGACTAAAACAACTTAATTTAAAATAAAACAAATTAAAAGCACACTGACACCGTTTACCACAAAAATGTAACTTTCTCGCTTTTTATTTTTGTCGATTTGTGCAAAATCGGTAAAAACTGTCGGACAAAACTGAAAGGCGAAAAATTAACAAAAATCTCGCTTCTCGCTTTTTGTGCAAAATACGGACCCAGGAAGACACTAGGGGTTTATTTTTATTCCGATAGTTTTACTTTCAATACGTTTCTTATTAAGAGCGTCATGGATTCGGGAGGGGATTTTACACAAACCCACTATCGTTGGTGCTGTTCCCAGTATCTGCTGGTGCAAACATTTTATAACTCTGCTGATGAAGTTCATTTTGCGAAACCTTAACCAAACGAATCGTAACCAGGTTACCCCTTTTACAATTGTACCCATCACGCAGTTGCATAATACCAAAACAGCTCAGGTGCTGCGCACCCTACTTAAAGTTTACGGAGCTGGTAGATTAATCTACTCAACTTTTGTCCCCCCTCGAATAGACGTCTAATCACCTAATCATTTTTTTTTCCGCTAGATTTTCCGATTATTCCAAGTCCCCAGTAAAGAACGCTTCCATAAGGCACGGATTTTTTTAATCACCCCAATACCCAGATTTTTTTCATTCGCTACAAATATTTATATGGTATGTGTTGCTCGGAGCATTATGAATTCTGCCAGATACAGCTTGAAACTAAAAATTGCTAAGATCAACAAATTCCAAAACATATTTTTTGTTCGTAGACTGAATGTGGAAAACGGGTTGAATGATTTTGCCCCTAGCATATGGTTTACAGAAACTAGAACTTAGTGTCAAAAGTAATATTCTTAAAGGAAGGCTGAAATTGTTTATTCCGTTTAGTTCCTATAAGACTTCATTTCCTCCTCACTTGTGCCTTCCCAATAAGAAGCGCTTAGTGTGTACTGTGTTATTGACACATTAAAAATGCAAATCCTAGAGATCAGTTTTTCTATTACTATAAACAAATTCCTAAATATTTTATAAAAGTGACACTGAAGTTTGTTTTGTGTTACATGGTTTACATTAACTAACCCTAACTAAACCAAAGTTGAACTTAGGCGGGCGTAATGCTTATAGGTTAATTTAACAGGATTTTGCAGTGCTCTAGAAGAGGAACTTATGATTGTATAAGAATCCGCTGAAAAAATTGATCTCATTGCGGGAAAACGATCTCTTCTCAAAATTAAGACTAATTTGTAATTCAGTGTGGTCGAGCTGCACGCAGTTACCAATTATTGCACCAAAAACTGAGCCAGTTTCTTTGAATTTCATCACAATACGTGATCGATGGAACATCATGGCCTAAAATGTAACGAAAAACACGAAAACTCCATTTAAGTTGTGATAACTGAACGTATGGTCGATTGGGTGAATTGGGAATGTCAACAAACTTCATGAATATCGGGGGACATTTTGGTCTGTTGCCTGATGTCAAGAAAAACAGTGAATACATGACGCGCAGAATAATTGCGACTTTCCTCACAACAACATGGTTGGTAGCGAGTAATTTATAAAGAACTAATTGTATTAATTCTGTGAAATATATAATTTATTGTGATCAAATAAATGTGGAAATATATTTGTTATAAAAACATCTTTCGATTTACAACAAGTGGCGACGAGAATGGGATTCGCATAAGCATGATAAATGCAGATTTACATGTTACAATTCATTTGCTTATTACATTTATTTTGATCTAAGATCACATACTGAGATTACATTGCGAACCTAAAATAAAGAAATAATATACATGTGGTTTTGCTGCTACGAGAGTAAAAGAAAAGGAGAGTGCTTAAATATACATACATAAAGACAAATCCAACGAAAGTACCAATACATACATGAGAAGCGCCGAAAGCTCCGTTTCAATGCGTACACGTGGACTTCGCCGGTCCATTACTAAACAAATATTTTTTAATTTACGTAGATGCTTATTCAAAATGGCCTGAAGTTCATATTCTTTCAATTATAACAACTACAACTACCATAAATCACTTACGTCAAATATTCAGTGCGCATGGAATTCCTAGCATCCTAGTTTCAGATAGGGGTTCACAATTCACTTCCCTAGAATTTAAAGAGTTTTTACAGAATAACGGTATAGTACACCGAATGGGAGCGCCTTATCACCCTTCAGCTAACGGACAAGCAGAGCGGACCGTTCAAACGATTAAAGCAAAATTAGCTATCCTAAAATGCGATCAAGAGTCTCTTAATAAGGAACTTTGCAACGTATTATTAACGTATCGAAAAATTTTACACCCTGCTACAGGAAAATCTCCTTCGATGCTAGTTTACGGTAGACAAATTAGATCACGGATTGACTTAATGATTCCCCAAAAATCTAATGTGAGGGAAGAGGTGCCGGTCTCAACTAAAAAAGTTAAAAGTTTTGAGTTAGGACAAAGAGTGGCTTGTAGAGAATATTTGAATAGGCAATGTAAATGGAAATTCGGGACGGTGATACAAAAAATGGGGTTATTACACTATCTTATAGAGTTGGATGACGGACGAAATTGGAAGAAACATGTAGATCAGATGAATAGTATAGGACAGAAGGTTAAAGATGATAGGGATAACTTCGAGGATATAGGGATGGATAATACTGTCATATTTTAATAGAAATGGGGACTCACGAAGCCCCGTGAGAGCTTCCACGAGTGATATAGATCCAAAGATGGAAAATACGATACCGGAACCACGAAGATCCTCTAGAGTTCGAAACCCTCCGGTTAAATTAAATTTATAAGAAAAAAAATATATATTTATATTTATTTATTGTATTGTATAATTACATGAGGTATTACATTATTATGCATTTGTCACTGTATAATACTAGGTATTTAAGTCACACTTACGTTTGTAAACACAAAAAAAAAACAAATTTATATATATTTATTGTATTGTATATTTATTTATTTATTTAAACCTTCAGTAAAGTACAATCGGTAATAAGAAATTATAATGCAATACAAAAATATTAATAATACGTTAATGGTACAAAAAATATTAATTATCAATAGCAAACAATTTAAATAACTCATTTCTAAACGAATTTCTTGACATATTAAAATCAAAAATTTCAAAAACAGAGTTAAAAATTTGCGACATTCTCAAGACTGGTTCAGAAAGTGCGTAGTTTGTAGTAACAGAATCAATGTGTAAGAAACCGTCCCGTCGCCGCAAACAACGCGTAGGAGCGTAAAAATTGAAACGCGTAAGTATTTCATCACAATCAATTCGTGACCCCACCAGACCCCTTACTTACATCAAGAAGAGACAAGCAATCATAAACCTCCGTTTCAGTGAATTTTAATAAATTGTAATCAGTACGATATTGTATTACGGTATTATATTGGGTATTACATTATTATGCATTTATTACTGTATAAGATTAGGTATTTAAGTCATACTTACGTTTGTAAACATGTTGTGGTGAGGAAGAGCTGTGATATCTGAACGTATGGTCGATTGGGTGAATTGGGAATGTCAACAAACTTCATGGATATCGGGGGACATTTTGGTCTGTTGCCTGATGTTAAGAAAAAGAGTGAATACATGACGCGCAGAATAATTGTGACTTTCCTCGAAACAACGTGGTTGGTAGCGAGTAATTTATAAAGAACTAATTGTATTAATTCTGTGAAATATATAATTTATTGTGATCAAATAAATGTGGAAATATATTTGTTATAAAAACATCTTTCGATTTACAACATAAGTATAGCAAATTAGTAGGCAGCACTCAATTTAAAAATCCAGATTTGAACAATTTACTTCAAAATCGTAAGATGTAAATAAATTATTAATTAGTGGCAAATTGATAAGCACATAATATATTTAATTTTGAATATCTGTCAATTTTGAAGAAGCCGAAAGTAGAACTACTACAAAGTAAAAAAATAAATAGTCGCAGGTGCATTTTTTGGGAACTCTTTTCAACAAAATTGTTTATTTTGGTACTTTCCTGTGTAAGTTTATAATTAATTCTTATAAGGGCATCCATCGCAAAGTTCAAGATTGTTAAATATGGACAAACATAATAAAGGAAGCCGTAGCTTATCGAGAAGAATAAGAGCTAATATTCTGGATTTTTCGAGCTTCACGAAAACTAGCAGATTAATAAGCAACTCTTTAACATTGCTTAATATTCGACGTCTGACGATTCTATTCTAATACAGTTTTGAAAACATGACCAATGAATATACATATATGTATAACTGTTCTATTTGTACCCCATCTTAATCATCAGCGATGTTTTTTTTAAATCTTGAAACCTATTAATGACACAAGACATATTTTATCATCCAAAACAGTATCAATATCAAAAAACTAAATAACAAAATTAAAATCATAACACTTGTATTCATTCTCCTACAAAAACAAAAATTATAAAATTAAAAACACGAAAAGCTGTTACACACAAAATGTATATATGTACGCGCTTAAAATTTATAACCAAAATTAAAATTTCATTAAATTTCAATAAAAATTTGATACTGTTCAAGTTCTGTTCCTCTAATTTATATTCTACCAAAAAATTAACAGAACCAAAAAAAAATAAAAACATTTACTTATTTTAAACCAAAATAAATTTTCAAATGATTATCATCATAAATTACCAAAAAAACGAAAAAAAAACTTAACTCTTTTTAATTTTTTATTTATTTATTTTTATATAATCACAACATGCGGTTTCTATTTACAATCAGGATAAAATTATAGTAGAGAAATAAAAAACCAATAAATTTTCTTAAGCAACACACCAATGTTATCTTAATATTTTCATTTTTTAAGCGTGTTATGTTCTTATGTTCACCCCTTTTTTCCTTCTCGTATCGTCGTCGCTCGAAGACACAAACACACACTAAATATGTACCGCATTCACATATTTTTCCCGTTTTAGTGTTTTTTATTTCACGAAAATGAAATTCTATATCTTCTTACAAAAAAAAACTTTTTATATTTTAATAATAAAAAAATAAAATAACACAAGAAAATAAAATTAAATAAAGTAACACTTCACCAGTTGTCACAGTGTAATTTGTACCTTTTGGATGTCTTTTCTTCTAGTTTCATTTATTAAATAAAAAATAAAAATAAAAATTTCTTTATGATAGTTTTTTTATGGTAAATTATTGTGTCGAGTGCGTGTGTGGTGAGGAGAGGGTTGATTTGATGTTGAACGAGGTTTGAATAAAGAAATAGGATATTATAATTTAGCATATTGTGTTGTTACTAGAGTTCGAGGGTTCTTCGAGCCATATGACAAAAGTTCCTTTATACATTTATGTACATACGTTCAATTTCATCTTTTAAACACGTACCAACTAAAGCCCTTTAGAGTTAAACCAGAACTCCACACAGAGACGAATTTGAAGTTATTTATTAATAAACAGTAAAAATTTTATTAAATGCTTTTTAAATCATAACAAAACAGATATTATTAAAACATTAAAATCTACGAAACCGAAATTTTATTATAGTTACCTAATTATTATTTTATATTAATTTATTTTGAAACAAAAAAAAAAAACACAAATTCATGTAAGTTAGACCTGCCGTGGTTTCCATATTAAATTTAATAATTATTTAAGTTTACAATCAACCTTTTTGAAACGGCTGTGGAACTGTGCTGTTTAGTAGCTCAAGGTTGATTTACATATGCGACGTGCGACGTGTGATAAGTGGAAATAAACGTGACGCTTTTTTCACAACAATTTAAATTTGCGCCGAGCTCCGCCACGCACACTTTATACAATTTTTTATACATATTTTAATTTTTGTTTTTCAAAAAAGGTTCGTCAAAGCCTACTATTTCGTTTAATACATACAAAAAATTTGTATGTATTTGTGCGACCGTGACGGAAAAGATAAAATAAAACCATCTCTCGACGTGTGGCGTGTGCCGTGTGACGAATGTCAAAATATTCGTCTCTGATTGGCTAGAATCTCCCGTCACACGTCGCACATCGCATATGTAAATCAACCTTAAAACTGCGGCGTTTGGATCGGAAGGTACTGGGAATCCCAGTAGGCGCGAGAGATGCAAACGGGATTTTTCATTATCTGATTACGATCGATGATGAAGATAAACCCCACTAATGATCCCCTGTTGAGAGTGCAATATTCATGGGCCGATTAACCTTTCATGTCAGCAAAAGCTGACTGAATGAAGCAATGCAATGTGCAGGTGGTTTAAACAAAAACGGGTCTTATAGCCGATACGTCCACGATTTGGCTACTACTGCGTAAAGTAGAAGGGTAAAAATAAATTGCGAAAGAGTTGGGAATGCCTTGAATCCCAGAAAAGATTACATAAGCCGCATTTCTTCACGAGCAATGATCCGACTCAGATCAAAGCTTACATGAAATCAACAACAAAAATTTAACAAATATTTGTTTTTGGATCAAAATGTTGAATTACTATGTCGTTTCATGAAACATGATCTGATCCAGATCAGATCAAACGTCATAAAATGCGGCTATACATAGATGAAAAAAAAATCTTGAATAAGAATATTCAACCAAAACAAACAAAAAATGCAAGGTGCACTTCTTAAACTAATAAAAGACTGTTTAATATGTTCACTAAAAATTATATTTATTTAAAAAAACGAAAATGAACGTTATCCATCACTTATTGTTTAGTGATCATCATCAGATATTTTTTGCAACTAAAAACTAAACTTGCTAAAAATGCAACGTAATTGAAATTTATAACTTCCCTTTATGGCGAAGATATAAGCGCGATAAAAGTACGATTTGAAATTTAAAGGAACATATTAGCATATTATTTGCTTCATGAGTAAATGACACAATTTTTTTGCGAAAAAAAACAAAATAATTAAGAAATGAGCGAAAAAAAATAAAAACAACAATGGCAACTAGATGTAATAAAACCAGCGATATATAAGATGTGATCATTTTTCAATTTCGCATAAGAGCCAAAGTAAAATTGGTAGTTTGGATTTATAAATTTATTAATGGAAATTCAATTAAATGTAATAATATTTTTAATAATTTGTATGTTTAATATGTTTCATAGATATTGTTATATTTTATTTTTATTTAGTTTTTAATAGAAAATTAATTAGGAACCAACCTTACACAATTAAAAAGTTATCATTTGTTGAAATAAACCCATTTATACATGGAACCCATGTATATACATGGATAGGGGATTGATCAAAAATCACATTGATTTACGTCACAAAAAATGGAGCAAGTTTTATTTATAGTCTTACTACTCTTTTATACACTCCTCTTTATCAAAAAAAGTATTTTCGAATTAGTGCCGTACTTGAATAAACTTCATTTCGAAATTTTTCGGAACAGATTTTTTTTTTAAATTGAGTGGAATAAATATTGGATAATTTTATTTATATTAAAAATGATTAATTAATTATATCAAATTTGAATAGTTAAACATTACGCTACATGTATGTGAAGTTAGCCCGAAATTCAGCCCGATATATTTTTTTAGGATTGTGTCTCGGGTAAATTTAATATAAGTTTCGGGCTGGCCCGAAATTTTACTAATATAAAAATATTTTTTAGTTTCATCCCGAAAAAATTAAAATAATTAAAAATGAGCTTTATAATTCACCTAAATCTTAAAAGCATGGAATTTAAAATTGTTTGATAAGAAGTTATTCCCAACCAAAAAACAATTTGTACAGCAATATGTATAATTTTGTATCAAAATAAAATTAATGTGGAATAATAGTGGCTACAGGGATTTCCAAACATATGTGCTGATGCCAAAAGGTAGTTTTATCTATCCAGAGTGCCTATATACCGCCATTGCAATATGAGTTGGCTACAATACCTTTAGGAATTATCCAAGAAAGTACGATTCATATAAAATTGTACTGAGATGCGTATGGGAATATTTGCTTACGTGGTCGTGGCCACAGGGATTTCCAAACATATGTGCTGATTTCAAAAGGTAGTTTTATCTATCCTGAGTGCAAACTATATAGCGCCATTGCAATATGAGTTGGCTACAATGCCTTTAGGAATTATCCAAGAAAGTACGATTCATATAAAATTGTACTGAGATACGTATGGGAATATTTGCTTACGTGGTCGTGGCCACAGGGATTTCCAAACATATGTGCTGATGCCAAAAGGTAGTTTTGTCTATCCTGAGTGCAACCTATATAGCGCCATTGCAATATGAGTTGGCTACAATGCCTTTAGGAATTATCCAAGAAAGTACGATTCATATAAAATTGTACTGAGATGCGTATGGGAATATTTGCTTACGTGGTCGTGGCCACAGGGATTTCCAAACATATATGCTGATGCCAAAAGGTAGTTTTATCTATCCTGAGTGCAAACTATATAGCGCCATTGCAATATGAGTTGGCTACAGTGCCTTTAGGAATTATCCAAGAAAGTACGATTCATATAAAATTGTACTGAGATACGTATGGGAATATTTGCTTACGTGGTCGTGGCCACAGGGATTTCCAAACATATATGCTGATGCCAAAAGGTAGTTTTGTCTATCCTCAGTGCAACCTATATAGCGCCATTGCAATATGAGTTGGCTACAGTGCCTTTAGGAATTATCCAAGAAAGTACGATTCATATAAAATTGTACTGAGATACGTATGGGAATATTTGCTTACGTGGTCGTGGCCACAGGGATTTCCAAACATATATGCTGATGCCAAAAGGTAGTTTTGTCTATCCTCAGTGCAACCTATATAGCGCCATTGCAATATGAGTTGGCTACAATACCTTTAGGAATTATCCAAGAAAGTATGATTCATATAAAATTGTACTGAGATACGTATGGGAATATTTGCTTACGTGGTCGTGGCCACAGGGATTCGCAAACATATGTGCTAATGCCAAAAGGTAGTTTTATATCCTGAGTGCAACCTATATAGCACCATTGCAATATGAGTTGGCTACAATGCCTTTAGAAATTATCCAAGAAAGTACGATTCATATAAAATTATACTGATATACCTATGGGAATATTTGCTTACGTGGTCGTGGCCACAGGGATTTCCAAACATATGTGCTGATGCCAAAAGGTAGTTTTATCTATCCTGAGTGCAAACTATATAGCGCCATTGCAATATGAGTTGGCTACAATGCCTTTAGGAATTATCCAAGAAAGTACGATTCATATAAAATTATACTGAGATACGAATGGGAATATTTGCTTACGTGGTCGTGGCCACAGGGATTTCCAAACTTATATGCTGATGCCAAAAGGTAGTTTTGTCTATCCTCAGTGCAACCTATATAGCGCCATTGCAATATGAGTTGGCTACAATACCTTTAGGAATTATCCAAGAAAGTATGATTCATATAAAATTGTACTGAGATACGTATGGGAATATTTGCTTACGTGGTCGTGGCCACAGGGATTTGCAAACATATGTGCTAATGCCAAAAGGTAGTTTTATATCCTGAGTGCAACCTATATAGCACCATTACAATATGAGTTGGCTACAATGCCTTTAGAAATTATCCAAGAAAGTACGATTCATATAAAATTATACTGAGATACGTATGGGAATATTTGCTTACGTGGTCGTGGCCACAGGGATTTCCAAACATATGTGCTGATGCCAAAAGGTAGTTTTGTCTATCCTGAGTGCAACCTATATAGCACCATTGCAATATGAGTTGGCTACAATGCCTTTAGGAATTATCCAAGAAAGTACGATTCATATAAAATTGTACTGAGATACGTATGGGAATATTTGCTTACGTGGTCGTGGCCACAGGGATTTCCAAACATATGTGCTGATTTCAAAAGGTAGTTTTATCTATCCTGAGTGCAAACTATATAGCGCCATTGCAATATGAGTTGGCTACAATGCCTTTAGGAATTATCCAAGAAAGTACGATTCATATAAAATTGTACTGAGATACGTATGGGAATATTTGCTTACGTGGTCGTGGCCACAGGGATTTCCAAACATATGTGCTGATGCCAAAAGGTAGTTTTGTCTATCCTGAGTGCAACCTATATAGCGCCATTGCAATATGAGTTGGCTACAATGCCTTTAGGAATTATCCAAGAAAGTACGATTCATATAAAATTGTACTGAGATGCGTATGGGAATATTTGCTTACGTGGTCGTGGCCACACGGATTTCCAAACATATATGCTGATGCCAAAAGGTAGTTTTATCTATCCTGAGTGCAAACTATATAGCGCCATTGCAATATGAGTTGGCTACAGTGCCTTTAGGAATTATCCAAGAAAGTACGATTCATATAAAATTGTGCTGAGATACGTATGGGAATATTTGCTTACGTGGTCGTGGCCACAGGGATTTCCAAACATATATGCTGATGCCAAAAGGTAGTTTTGTCTATCCTCAGTGCAACCTATATAGCGCCATTGCAATATGAGTTGGCTACAATGCCTTAAGGAATTATCCAAGAAAGTACGAATCGTACTTTCTTGGATAATTCCTAAAGATATTGTAACCAGCTCATATTGCAATGGCGGTATATAGGCACTCTGGATAGATAAAACTACCTTTTGGCATCAGCACATATGTTTGGAAATCCCTGTAGCCACTATTATTCCACATTAATTTTATTTTGATACAAAATTATACATATTGCTGTACAAATTATTTTTTGGTTGGGAATAACTTCTTATCAAACAATTTTAAATTCCATGCTTTTAAGATTTAGGTGAATTATCAAGCTCATTTTTGATTATTTTAATTTTTTTCGGGATGAAACTAAAAAATATGTTTATATTAGTAAAATTTCTGGCCAGCCCGAAGCTTATATTAAATTTAGCCAAAACACAATCCTAAAAAAATATTTCGGGCTAACTTCACATACATTTATGCTACTAGTTTTCGTACACTAATTTAAGAATTAATAACCATTTACTCCTTTAAATTTCAAATACATCCCTGAAAAATAAACAACAACAAAAAAAAATTCGAGCAAAACGCCAAAAATTTAGCATAAATCAAACATTCAAGTGAATTTTCATTTTTTATTTTTAAGATGTTTTTTAAATATGTTACCATGGTTACTGCTACTTTTATATTATTGTATCTGGCATGTTTTTAATTTGCAGCGTTTATTTATTTCGTCTCTAGGTTACAGCTACTTTGGTTTACCGCCTCTTACACATAAATTTGATTTTGGTATTCGAAAATTCGGATTTAAAGACAAGGACGAATGTTTTTTCTTTCTCTGTCACACACTAAACACTTTTCGGTTTTTCCATAAATTTTGTTCTATCCCCTATCCATGTATATATACCATCGCTGAATAAAACATAAAACAGACAAAGTGAAAATAAACCAATTCGTACATTTAATTGTAGCTGGGAGTAGTATAAATAATTAGCGGAATATAATGCCTTGAGTGGATTATAATGTGGATTACGTCAACGCCATTTTGAAAGTTGGAAATGATAAAATTTGCCTGAGGATATGTTTTCTTGTCCGGAATTTTCACATAAAGGGAAGTGTCCTGATCTTCAATTTGACTAACTTGCGGCTTGTGCAGTGCAACACACGGTAAACTTTAAACATTACAAAAAATAGTGCATCGTTATATCAACAATGAATTGTGATTAACAATAGAACTCTTGGGAAGAGAGAAAACGGAAACCCAAATATGTAATGGTTTACCTACGTATAAATCAACTTTTTTTTATTATTTTGCCAACGGTTACAAGGATTTTATTAAACAATGCGATTAGCTTGTTGTGTTTAACCGCTGGATTATCTAGTTTTTTACGCCCTGAAGTCGTTCAAATTCGGGCAAGGCGGCTTGCAATTACGTGCAGCTTCTTTAAACCTAAAGTGGTAAAAACATTGCCGTGGAAGGTCGTCGTTGTTTGCATTTGTGATTTATCTGGCCGGAGTGTCGTTCCGTTTTAGCCGATTTTGTGTGCGATTCATTTGCAACGCGCGGTCCATGAAGTTTAACTGTAGCAGGATTTCACTTATTTGTGCGGATATGTTCGGTTGGTTAGTGATATGTGACTGTGCCATTGGTGGTGCTAAGGTCATGACGCTTGCTTGCGACATTGTCTCCAGCACTCGGTCGGCGAGCTGTGCTAGCTTTGTTGCTGATAATACTTTAGCTGTCGATGCCAACACTTCCTGTGCTCTGTCTTAGCGCTTTGATATAATCATCGGTTCTTCACCACATTTTAGCTTGCGGAGCAATTGGGGTGGTTTGCGGCCGCCCAGCTCGATGCCCTGTAGCAATCGATGGATTTGGGTTTGTTTGGACTTACAAAATTGTTTTAAGTCACAGTATCGGTGATGACGTCGCTTACTATTTGGTTAAATTTCGTGGTTTGCAATTCGATCACGTGAAACCAAAGTCGAGGGTTTTGGGTATCCAATGGAGCCCCGGAGTTCTGCCTAGGCCGATTAAACCAAAATGTAATTAATACAGAGAAAGCAGGCCACCCTTAAAAAAATTGTTTTTCTTGGACGCAAATATCTTTTGAACGGCACTAACTGGAAACATGAAACAAACACCAAATTTAAGGTCATTAAAACAATCTTAGAAAATATTACCATAGAATACTTTGTCTAATCAAATAGCTCAGTTTTTTTACTAATCTCACAACATGGCTTATAACTAAATTTTCGAATATATTTTGAACCGCAGTAGCTGGAGCACAAACATAAACCAAATTCTAGGTCATTAAAACAATCTTATGTGGCTGTGATTTTTTTTACTTATCCCCTTACGACGAAACACATTGTATGGTGCAACGGAAATTAAACTTATTAGTCATGTAGCGTTAGTTTCTCCCATCTTCCAACAAAGCCACGATTGCCGCTACACTTTCTGACTTTAGCGACATAATAAAAACATAGCACACTGACACAGCAAAATGTAAACTCGATAATAAAACGATTAAATACCGCAAAAATAATTTTACCAATTTTCGGTTATTATTAATTTGACGATAGATTTAAATTTTCCATGGCATATTTGGCATCTCTCCCACATTTTCTAAAAAAAATTTTTTAGGTGGCCCGTTCTTTGCCGGTGAGTGTATTAAACTATGTTTACAGTTTGGTGACAACGATTCTAATTGTGCTCAGCAACTTTATTACACAGAAGAGCAAATTGACCTAGGAAGATTTATTAGATCTGGTAGGACCAAAATTGTACAATGCTAGTAAAACAATATTTTTGGCAAAAATTTGAGATGATTAAATAAAAAAATAGACAACCGGCGAGATATCGCATGCGTTTTACTAGAAGAGCGGATTTCATTATTATTAATACGAATTACGAATATTAAAAAAAAATAAATACCCTTTCATTGTAAAGTTAAAAATTCATTTTTTGACACTGCTATTTTGCGTATATCATTTTGAATTTATTTTTGTTTGGTTTGCCATTCGCGGTAACAACCTATAAAAAGTGATTTGATATAAACGTAAGTTTTACGTTTTGATCTTGATCCCCTTCATTTACTATCATAACCTCATAGGTGGATTATCAAAATTGAGTACTTCGTGGACAGTTTCACAAAATCAACATAAAAGTATCATTTTATTACTGCATTTTTCTCTACTACACCAAGAGTCACTGTATGCTATGACAATTGGATTGACTGAAACTTCCGCAACCGTAATTAGCATCGTGTGAAAAAAATAAAAGGAAGCCATAGCGCTCGTACACATCGAAAGTTTAAATTTTTACTTGCGGATCTTAATTCAAACTATGGTGACCTAATTATGTTAACAGAAGTTCGTTGGCTTAGTCGAAAACAGATGGTCAAGTAGCACCTAGATCTTTGGAGAATTGTATATTAGTTTTTTATTTCTCAACTTTTTGAAGTAATTTTGAATACGACTGTAAATAAATTATAATATAATGTATAAAGGGCGATACAGTCAAATACTATACAATATTAAGTTTATTAAACTTATTTTAAAATTTAAAGGAAACAGATAAAATTTATTATCACCGTATCCATATATTGTTCGTTTATTTCTAATATTGCTACCCTCTGCTATGTTATATGGACGATACATAATTCCATTACTTAATTTTGTAAAAGAAAATATTTAACTGCATTTTAACATAAAACACTGTATAATGGTGTAATAATGACACCAACAACAAAATTGAATAATATTATTATTTAAAAATTTATAAATAGTGCTTCTTGCTTTTATCCTTATATATCACTTATACATACATATATAAAATATTTCCATATCCATACATTTTCATATCGTCTTTTAAAATAAAAAAATAAAAATATAGAAAAAATACTTAAATTGGGTAGATTTACATACAACATATTCTAAATAAACATAAGAAAATTGTCTATATATTTTGTAATGACCTCAAAATGGTGACCTGTACTTAAATATAACAGAAAACTTTAAATAAATTATGTGGATATATTATGTCTGCTATGCATGTACATAAAATTGTTGGGTTGTTAGTTGGGAAGCCATAAATAGATTTTCATAATTATTCGAAATGGATTCGAGTATATAAAATAAATAATAATGTACAACAAAATAGTGATTTATGACGAAAATCATATTAATGAGTGTATTATTTGATAGCTTTACTAACAAGTGAAGTAAGCCGGCATGAGCATTGAGGAAATGTGTTGCTAATACCGGGAATAGTTCAAACAATATTATTTAACGTTTCTCCAATCGCAGATAATAAAAATCACTCATCCGTGGCCACTAATTCTCATAACCATTTGTTCGCTGAAATAATTTCTGTTAACCCTTTGCACGTGGGTGGTCACATTCACTCACCATGCCGTTCCATGCGTCAACTCGAGTGGTGAATGATAATAGATTATATTTAGAATCGATTAGCAGCCTTATTTTCAATATAAGGCCAAATTTCCCGCAAAACATTTTCGAAAAATTTCGATTAATACGTTAAACTTCTCTAAAGGTGAGTTTTCTTATTTGCGCCTGATAGACGATATGCGGAGCAGTCAATTTTCTATACCTAAACCTAAATTTAACGCGCTATTGGCGCAATCCACTTTTTATTATAAAACTAAATTTTTTTAATTCATTTGCTTACCGCAAAAATGATATAAAAAATATTTAGCTATACCATTTATGTGGAGCTTCTATCTGATAACGTAGTAAACTTTATTTTAGTTTAATACGTCAATTTTAATAAAAGAAGTGATATGTTTACAAATCAATTTTGTTTTTTAATTTGTATATTCACTTATTTTTAGAATGGACCTAATTAAATAAAAGCGGATGTGGACATCGGAAGAAACTAAAGCCCTCTTATTTTGTTACAACAACAGAAAGGAATAATTTAACCACTTAAGGAAGAAAAAACGTGCCTATGCCAACAATTTGGAGGATTTATTCGCAATGGACGTTTTGATAATTGCAGATTCTTTATTTAATTCAAGGTCTGAGGATCATCGAATTGATATATTTCAGCAAAATTAATTTTTATAAAAAATTTTTATTTTCTAAATTTTAATTTACCAGCAAATGTTCAACCCAGCCCAGGAGAAATTATCTTGTATAAATAATGTTCCAGCAAGTGTCACACAAGTAATTTGGATGATCGTATCTAAAAATTATATTTAGATTATTCGGGTTATGAAAGTTCATCCGATTGTGTAAATGAGAAGTATTACCGATATTGGCGGTCTGCAGATCAGTGAAGGATCGAGTAAACCGATTAAAAAAAACTGGTAGTACATGTGTCTAGCAAAGATCCATTTAAAGTTGCAGGATTGGCGATGACCTGCTGTTTCTCGACGATTTTTGGTGCCCCCCATTATGAATGAGCTTATGCTCAAAATGGAGTGTACCGAAAGATTAATATGTAAATTAATAAGTTAAGAATAAATAAATAAATACTGGAAAATCTCGCAATTAACGATACAAATATCGAAAAAGAAAGTAAGAAAGAAGAATACCACATCTCAGCCAAACCACGTGTTAATTCAGACAATTTACTGGAAATGGCTCAAAATTTGAACGAGAAAGTAGGGAAGGAAAGTGAAAATGTAGTTTTTGGGTCAGTTGGAACAGGTATGAGTTTATTCAATAACACTCTGTACTAACTCAACACATTATTTTGACCATCTATGCGGTAGCAAAAAGGGCAAAATGAAGGTGTTATTAACAACACCGACTGGCATTGCTGCTTCTCACATTAATGGGATGTCGTGTTATAATGCGTTCAGCTTATCAACAATGAAACCATTCTTTAAATCAAAAACGTCTCTGAATGCTGATACCGCTAATACGATTCGAGCAGCAATTTGTCATGTTAAGATTATTGTTATCGATGAGGTGTCAATGTCTATATCAATGTCACAGTCTGTAATGTAAATTAAATTGTATAATTGCTACATAGTTAGGATTACCGTGCATAGCTTAAAATCAATAAATATGTAAATAAAACGTAGACACAATTTCAGCCAGTTTTGCCGGTTAAAATCATGCTTTCTGGATAACCACTTGAGATTGAGAGTCTGTGGTGGCTTTCGGCGAGAAATCAAATCTTTGACTTGCTTCGAAAGTTATTATATCTCATTAAACCAGCAGAATCTATGTCAATTCACAAAGTACCATATTAAAAAAGGTTTGTGTAGATTTTACAAAGAAATCACAATATTTCAAAACTTCATTGAAATATGTTGCCCTCTCTCGTTGGGATTATGAAGGTTGGAAAATTTTCAAAACCTTTAAAGTTCAAAGTTAAAGATAACAAGTTCATCGTAGAAATTAATCGTTTAAAGGTTTGTGTCGCAATTAAATTTGAGTTACTATAATTTCGAGCGGATGAAAGGGAAATCAATTATCTATCCCAACGTCAACTCCTATCAAAAATGACATCTTAAACTATGGATGGTACTGGAAGTCTGATGTAATTGTTTTGGCAGTCTAATGTGCTATTGATGATTGCAATTTACCTGCAAACTTTAAAGGTTTAAACCCCACACAATTAGTGAGCAACAATGTTAATTAACGAAGATCTACAACTGATCATGTTAGCAAAGTCACAAAGTGGAATTCGAGATCTTTCACAGTCACAAATCGTTGGCTGAGTAAACAACGAAACAAAACATAAGTGACTTATTGATTTAAGGACGTTTGACATTGATAACCATTTTGTAATAACTAATAATAAATCACCACACACATCATCCTCAACTTTTCAGACTGATTTGCAAAAAGGAATTAATAATTGTCCTGAAGATTATTTTACAACAAATTATTGGAGATAATAACTTCATCGCCATGAAGAAAAATGTTTTGACAAACAATAGGCAATTTTTTGAATCAATTATCGATCAATATTTCTACAACCGATACCAACACTCAAATTGATGTTGTTTTTTCAACATCTACTAATGAATTTGGTGGCACCCCATCATCTTACTTTTCAGATCATTTTTCATTCTTTTATCATTAGAGAAATTCATTAAGGACAACTGTAGAAGTTCAAAACGAAATTCTTGAAAGCCAAACCAGTAGTAAACAAATCCAAAGTGGCGATAAAAAAGAAACGAAAATCAAACATCCAAATAAAGGAAGAGTTTATCACTCTTCAACAGAAATTTACAGCCCAAAAAATTTGTTCTTCAGAGAAAACTAGCAAGACAAGTTTTGTTTTCCCTATAAAAAAACCATCGAGTCAACGAATTAGAAGTTCATTAATTCAATATTTTGATGAAAATGAAGATCTTGACAATAGGATCAGAAAAGTGCTACTTGACTTAAATTTAGGTAACGTCTACAATTTGTGTCCTTATAATTCTGCTATACATCGATTGTTAACACACCGTGGAGATAACCCGTTCCTTCAGTATACGATGAACAGTAACAACGATTTTATTATTCTTTTAATTAAACTGAGGAACATACATCGCTAAAAATAAAAACTAATTACTTTAATTGAGTAAAGTTATGCATCCCCCCCCCCCCCCCGCACTTTAACCCGAGAGTCAATACAAAATGTATTGACTCTAAAAAATGAAAACCTTTCCTTGAGCTTTCTTTCAGACAACAAACTTCTCTTTCTATTATTCGTGTGGGCATGAACCACACACAGAAATGAAAAGTTTTCCTTGAGTTTTTTTGATTTAGTGAATTTATAATTCGCTAAGTCACTACGTTCTTGCTCATACTTAATGTATGAAGTTGGAATTGTATTTTTGTAGTTTGGTCGTAGCTCGTAGCTGATGAGTAGATCGAACTTTTTGTTTTGAGATTATCAGTACGAAACCAAACTACCACACAGAAAGCTCAAGGAAAGGTTTTCATTTTTTAGAGTCAATACATTTTGTATTGACTCTCGGGTTAAAGTACGGGGGGGATTTTGATATTTCTACTTTTTTGGTAGAAATATTATAAATTACTGGAATCTTCATTTTTTCTGATTAACAAGTCGAAAAATGTTGTGAATGCTATTGTTATTAATATATTGTGTCTATAAAAACCGAAAGAATCTTATTGAAAAATTTCTCAACAAATTTTCAAATTCATCATGCTCCTATAATATGAGTGGAGATGTGGAAGAAACAGTACAAGATTTGTTCAAGGACTTATTGTCATACAATCTCAAATAAAATTGGATAAATGAAGGCTGTATAATTTGTGACAGAAATTCTCCGTCAGAAATTATCTTCATCAACGTGACATCCGCCCCGGTGGCACAGTTGTTAGCATGCTTGCTTTAATCTTCTGAGGTCCCGGGTTCGAATCCCGGCGAGTGATGAAAAAATCACGGCTGTTAATTTAAGGGTCAATGAATTAATCACTCATTATCCGTTGTAAAAATGATTACGAAACTTCACTATGAAGCGGCCAAATCCCTCTAAGGGATGTAGCGCCAGCGAAAAAAAAAACGTCACATCCGAGAAAATCGATAATTTCCAAGATTTAATTATCAATAAAATCATCGATAATTATAAAATATGTGGAAGCTGTCAGACAAATACTGATAAAAATGTAACGTTTGGCGATATTTTATAATTTTAAAAAGTGAGGTGACGAAATACCATAAAAGGGTTGGGTTTGATTTGTTTGAGAGCTTACAAATAACACCTAGCAACCTGTAGCAACAGGTAAGTCCAGAAGGCAATGAATCTAGTATTTGAACAGTTACCTCTTGAACATATTCCAAACGTCTTGGATTAAATAACGATTGCTATATCTTTAAAATTTTGATTCACTTTTATTATTATAAAATCGATGATAAAAATTTCCTTAAGATCAACGATATACCATCAAATAATAAAGCTAAATATATTGAAAAAAGTACAGTCGTAAACCCAGTTGTTATTATTTATGTACTTTTATTATTATTTTTATTATTACTTGAGGGCCATGTGGGGGCTCAAGCCACCCCGCACTGCGACCTAAAAGATCTTTTGTGCATTAAGCCCTACTTAATTATCCGTCCAGTCAATATTCAAGCTCTTAATGAACCTGATAATACTGCCTAACGGTACGTGATACATACTATCTGGGCTCATTGCTCTCCCTCCTAGATGTTTTAATTATCCGTCCAGCCAATATTCAGTCCCTTAAAGAACCTGATAATACTGCCGACCGGTGTGTGATACATACTATCTGGGCTCATTGCTCTCCCTCCTAGATGTAATAACATTTACTTCTGCTAGAAGAGCGGTAGCATTGGGACTCAAGGACATCGAGAGGGCAGACCCACTCCCGTATATTCCTATCCATGCCTCGTCTACCGTTTTGATTTTACTCTTGCGAGTTGCTGGGACATACTATCTGGGCTCATTGCTCTCCCTCCTAGATGTTTACTGTAAGAAGTACTTCTACACGCGTTACATACTATCTGGGCTCATTCCTCTCCCTCCTAGATGTAATGACATTTACTTCTGATAGAAAAGCGGTAGCATTGGGACTCAAGGACTTTGAGAGGGCAAACCCACTCCCGTGTATTCCTTCCCGTGCCTCTTCTACCGTTTTGATTTAACTCTTGCGAGTTGCTGGGAATAAAAATTTCGCCTGTAGGTCACCCAGGTTTACTACAGGAAGGCTAAATAAAACTGGAGGGTGCCTGGTATCCAGAGTCCGCATATATAGACTGATTAACCTATCAGCCATTCATCCATCGGCATATGCTGTTCCACCTTAGATTAGGGATTTTTTGTCAAGGTTTTCTCCTTTAGCGTCGTACTTTAGCCTGTCACCAAAGGCCACATTCAGCCTATTGGTTACAGTTACCGGTGGTTGCCACGAGGAGGCAGTACGTACACCTGCGCCTATTGGAAGTTTACGGAGCCCCTTCCAATAGACGCCAAACCACCAATTATTTATGTACTTACTCCAAGTTTAATTATACGTCAACTAGCATTTAATATTAATCAAAAATATAATACATAAATCAATATTAAATTGAATTTTCTGGAGAATCCTAATTCCTAATCGTTTTTAACATTAGAACTTGTTACCGCTTATTTACACCTAGAGCCTTTATTCCCTGCAGCTCGGTTCGGGGAGGTTACCATCGCAATGGTGGTGGTCGTGGGTGTATCACTCTTGCTGGTAACAATATTGAGGATTCGACCTTGCCCCCGTGTATCACACCTGCCACTCGCTCGATTTCGTTTCACGAATCATATGATAATAATAATATTAGTCGTTAGAAAGAAAAAATTTCACCAAACCCCCTATATACGATTATCTATAACTTGGCCGGTATAGAAATGTTTTTACTTTTTTTTTTTGTTTTGAACAAACAAAAAAAAGGATCACAAATATTTGAATTACTTTTACACAAAATTTAGTCTTTGGGTTTTGTTTAAGGTTCGTAGTGACATTTATTTAGATGTAAAAAAAATTGAACTCATCTGATAGGGTGACCGGACACCGATTCAGTCGGGGAGTTACCTCGCCCGTTCACTTACAGATTTGGTATAGGTGTTGGGGACACCGCTTCAGTCCCCTACCAAACACTTAGGAGAATCGCTCCGTTGATTCCGGTGGTTTGGATACGCTTACACTTCTTGTTGTTGTGTTGTGTACCTCTCGGAGGAGCGGCACCAATTCAGTCCCCTTTTAGAATTCCTCACTCTTCCCCAACTGCCTAGGGTTTGAACGACTGCCCTCAGCTAATATACCACCCAACAATACCCGAAAAAAATTGAAACACATTGTTTGGGGTCTCGCTGTCGTTTTTCTTTTTATTATTGGGTTTTTTTTCTTTATACACATTTTTTTTTTTGTTTCTTTGGGGGTTTGCCTTTTTATCACAGCATAGGTAAAACCGCACATTCACTAATAATAAGCTTTATAATTCACAATATAATTCACGTTAAACAATTCAACTATTTTGTTTTCTCTTTTTTTTTAACAAAATTATATTTTTTTTATATATCCCGACTACCCGTATTTAATCGAAACCCTCTTATATTTTTGGAGTTTAGACCTAACTTTTCTCGGCTTTCATTTGGATATCACAATTTGGATATTTTTTTTGTTTTCCCGTGTTTTTCGTTGCAGTATTTTTCTTCGACTCTTTTTTTTTCCTCTTTGTTTTGAAATTTTATTTTTCAAGGCAATCCGATGCCCTGCAAAATCACCCGTACTCAACTTAATTTGTGTTAACCCAACACCGTAACAATATTCATATTGTAACAAACTGCCAACATCAAATGTATACCCTGTTTTGCCAATCCGTCAATTTAAAGAACTTTTGAGTTATTCTTAAGTTACAAACAAGTATCGAGCTTTATTAAAGTTTGTGAAAGAGAAGAAGCAATAGGTGACACTAATGTTTTATATCGTGGTCTCAAAAAATATAACTGTCTACCGATGAAAATGAAGCAAAAACGAAATATTGGGAAATATTGGTAAAACAATAAATTGTTTTAATAAAATAATAAAATAAAAGAAAATTATAAAGACCCGGTGGTACCTGGGATAATATTATTCAATATTTGTGGGATCACCAAAATATAAACTATAGCGGGTGAAACTTTATGAATGAAAAAGATATTTCAGCTATTTTCTGAACGTGAACATTTATTTATTCATTTAAGTCAGTGCTTTTTATTAAATATAATAAAACGAAATTTAGAATTTTGTCTTATGTTTAGTTTTGATTTTTCAATGCAAATATACGCCAAGTTACTACTCGACAAGCTTGATGAGCACATAGCTTTACCATCATCTTATGAAGCTGCCTTCCTGGCTAATCAATTAGGGTTTTCCCTAATTTCCTTGATGAAAAGAAAAAGAAGGGCTTCGTTGAACCACGTGTTGGGATGTAATCACCCCTGGCTGGATACACACTTTTTGATATTTGGAAATCACCTACCTTTGGGTGTAGTATTTATTACGGCTCGCACAACTCTCTCCGAGACCACCATCTCTTGGTACAATACCAATGAAATTTCAAGTTTAAAAAAAACAACAAATACAATTTCCTAAAATGAATGCAGTCAACTTAATTGTCTGTTAGCTTTTCATGCCATGTTTTTCTCATAACTAAGGGGTAATTTGATCACTCCTAACACTTTGATACTAATAGTTCGATCGATTATTTTTTTCCTTTTGTTTGTAATTTTACTTTATATAAATGTCCAATTCCACCAATTTTTTTTTCTGCTGTTACCGGGCTGACTGCTCATCTTCAAATCTCCATCCAAAAATAAAATGTCTTTTTTTTCGTAATTTTCTGTTTCCCAAAAAAAAATATGTTTGTCTTTTTTTTTCCCCCGGTATTTATTTGACACTCCTCAATCGCCATCTGCAGTAAATACCCAAACCAAACAAACAACAACAAAAGAAACGCTAGATTGACCGGTTCAGCCGAGAATCAAACCAACTAACAATCTTTGTTAGGGTTACTTTAAAAAACAAAAATCTCGCGCCCTAATAATAATTATGCCCAAAGCGTGCTTGATCGCCTCGTTACAGTCTTTACCGTTTTGCTCTACATTATAAAAGAAGTTGGCGTAAAACTTTTCCGTTGAGGCGTAGATTTGCAGATAAACTCCTGTGTTGCTATTGAAATTGGTTTGACATGCTTCCAAAGGCGGATTTTTCGAATGATACCGTTAACAACAATAATCATACATGCCTTCATAGATTCTATCGTACCATCATACCACATAAAACAGCCATACCATTAAAACACCATAACATTAAACAATAATAACATCTTGTCAGCATACCATCAAACCACCACACTATTGTACCATGTTACTATCATACCAACTTAAAGTCAAACCATACTTTCATACTATTATTAGGCTATTTTCGAGATATTTGAGTATATTTTTAGAGTATACTTTGACTTTCGAGTCAGTCAGACGTTTTTTTTTTTGTTTTTAAACTTTCATTTTAATTAAAAATGTTTTTTTTTTAAATTATAATTTGCTAATTACATATGTTGCTGAGCGGGACCTGCTGAAAATAAAATCCATGGGGTCATTACCGAACTAATATTGAAACGGGGAATTGAAGAAATAGCCAGAAAAAGGATCTAAACAGAAATATGCAGTTTTAATGGTGGGACCGCAGGCCTGGCTAATTTTTTTTTTTTTTGTTGTCAACCTCTTTCTGCATTATGTATGAGCACCTGCTCAAAATAGGGTGTGTATGAAAGCCGGAGGGAATTTTAATGATAATAAATAAATAAATATTATAGAGAGGTCTGAGATTGTCGAGTGCTACGATTTGCGTTGATTATTCAAAATTGTTTCGAAATGTTTCGAATTACGCGTTGAATTGCTAGATGATCCTTATATTTATCGCAAATTTCAAGCCTTTCTAGATTAGTCACGATTATTCCAGATTTTTCGAGATTTGTATCTTGTGTTAATTCATGAGTTTTGTGATTTTCAAAGACTTCGAAGATATTCCAATTCTAAAGATGAAGCACCAGGGATTCGACATTATTCTTAAATTTTCAAGGTGATATTTTTTCTATATTTATGACCAAATATTGGTTTTGGGGTCGCTAGTCGCTACTAAAGGCAATTTAGAACAGCTTTCGATAATACAAAACTGGCCCTAAATTGCGATAGAAAAAGTTTAGATGTGTTGTGCAAAACAAAATGTTTGCGCAGCATTTGGGTGATGAATTCTCGATCTATTAAAGTAAGGCACGCTAAAAGCATATTGTAATATAGTTGCTGTTTCGATAGTCGTTAACAGATAATCTAATGGTGCCTAAAATTTTTTTATTTTTTTTTAATGATTTAATGAAATATTCGCGAGAGTCAGGGCATAGGGATCCTCAGGGAATAAGTCAAGTTGCGTTTAGCGATTTTCATTTCCATTTTGTTAATCTGGTGCTCCACTCTTTAAAATTCACATTAAGTAAACTGAACGAACGAGTTTTATTACCTCCGCAACCAACTTCAAGTTGTCTTAAATATAAATGTATGTCAATAAATATGGTTACAATTATGTCATATTTTTAGTTAATATTTTACAAATAAAGCAAATCAACCTATAGTGACATTTGAAGCTCAACGTTCCATAAATTTCTAAAATAAAAAATATTTAATATTTTTTTTTTTTTAATTCTTAGGGTATGGTGCATCAATTATTGGACAGATAAAGGTATGCGAAAATAAAATTCCCCAACTTCCCCTTTTTCCCCGCGAAATTTCGTCTACTTTTTGATCGAGATTTTTCGACGACTTATAATTTCGACTGGAATGACGTAATTTAACAGATATTCATAGGCGGATGTTTTCAACCGAAATTCAAGAATAGCTGCTTGTTTCGATTTATTTTGCGATTGTAATTAATAGCGCTCCTATTAAAAGGGATTTCTCTCTTAGAATGATCTTCATTGGATAAATTGCATAAACAGAATGTCACCAAGAGACAGTCATTAATTGAAATTCAAACGCTTCAATTTCAGTTAATCTTACTTGGTGCTTTAATATCATAATGGGCTTGTCTCAAACGAATTGAGAGTATAATGCGGATTTATTCTTTACTTCTTAGTAATTAACAAAATCTTGTAACTAACAAAATTGTTGGTCCTTTTAGAAGAACAACAACCTTTAAACTTTTGGTTTTAAGTTTTCTTCAATTTTTTACGTCAAGGTCTTAACAGTAAAGGTTGACAGAAAAGTATAAAAGATCATCTATCAATCAGAGTTTCATATTAACTAAATACACAACTCAATTGCCCATTCACAATAGCTTCATACCTTCATACAAATATACATATAAAACAATTCTATCAGCAAATAAATATTGAAATCTAATTTATTGCTATCAGTGACATTCATCGCACATATAAACTAACCCCAAACTATCCCCGCAACTTTAGATGATATTTTCAGTTCATAAGTTAACGAAAAAAAACTAACTATTTTCGACGTCGTTTATCATAAAATATATCAGCAAACACAAAAAATATAAAAAATGGACGTCTGTCCCATAAGACATTTCATTTTTTATTATCTCAAGCATTTTTTGTGATAAAAAAAAAATTCCCAAACCTCCCTCTGCACTTAAAAAACAATATCACATGAAGGAAATTCGATATTTTCCTTTATCATTATCTCAATTTTCATGATAAATGTTCATAGATAAACATTTTTTTTTTGTTTTATTGTTTTTCCCGCACTGATATCGATTTTAAATTGGAAACATTTTGGTTTTGGTAGAAGCATAGTGTAGAAGGTCGTTAATATTGACCATGAGATCGGATATAGTTACGCACACTTGCAAGACCTTGGAACCATAAATTACTCGCCGATAAGTCTGTTGTTACAGTGTTACATGTTAGAGGAAGGAAGTGATTGGGGAATCAAATAAAATTTGTAGGGGTGTGTTCCTTCTTATGCGACAAATATTATGAATTTATGAACGACATCATCATCATTGTTATTATTATTACTTATATGTTATAAAATTATATCCGGCTGGGGATGAAATCAAATGTTAGACATACATATATGCTTATAACTTACCAAATTATCTTCCGTCTATCACATAAGTGGCTCCGGATCATTGAAATTTGTACACGCGCGCGTTCAAATTTCAAGTGTTGTCCACAATAAATAAAAATAAATTTGGTATTTAGGTTCACTATCACAATACACGGCTACGCGAGGTCATATAAGTAAATTACAAATTAATCATTTAGTGGTCATCACGGTCGTCTGGCGTAATTTATTAAATGAGTAATTTAGCGTGTAAAGGTTAGGTACTTATTAGGTCCACCATACATGCGCAAACAATATTTCATTTCACAAGACAATACAGTGAAATAAAACATAAATTTCTGATGAAATCACAACGCAACAATTCGGTTGGAAGAAATCATAATAAAAAAAACATTTAATGCAATCTTCTATCTGAAAAAAAAAAAAATATCAACAATTTTTTTATTCTTGTTTTGATGGGGTCTCCAAGCTGATAACCTTATATCATTTTTTTTTATTTAAACTCATTTATTCTGTAGAACTAAAGAAATCCTAAGATTTTGTTTTATTTTTATTATAATTTATTTTTAAATTAATAAGAAAAAGGAATAATAAAAAATACGAAATACTGATAAGAGATATTAAATTTTGTTACTGGAATTTTATGTGCCGAGTTCCACAAAGAATGTTTAAGACTAATTATAAGATATAACTAGTATGTTTTAGGTTTGGAAATTTTGGCAACTCATTGGTGAAATTAATTTAGCTTTTTGAATGTTTCACATTAATTGAAGAATAATCTTTAGTTTAAAGAACCAAAATGTTTTTTTAATAACAAATAACGACTGACAAAATATTATACATATATAGCTATCAAAGAAGTAAGCTTATTTTCAACAAAAGGAAAGAAAACTGTCACCTTTCGTGTACTTTATATATTCCTCCCACGATTTTACCGACGGGCTGCTTACATTTGACTGATTTCACAACAAAAGAGACAATCCCCAGTTAAACCGTTTTTCGTCATTTTCTTATTTATAGTACTACTGTATTGCCAATGGTTCTTGGACCTTTCTACAAACGAAACTAACAAACGGTGAACATTTTTCAATCTATTGTATTTGTATGTATATATGTGTATGCTATAAATCCACACGCCTTGACCCATATGAACAAAACTAAAAACAAATATTCTTTACGACGTAAGGAAAGTCATTGTTAACATCTGACACCTCCACCTCCTCCTTGGGTGGTGATAAACAGGCCCAATGTTATTGTGGAGAAATTCCTAAAGCTTCGCGGATAGAGCTAATTTTTAGATATTTAGTACGAAATCAAAAATTAACCGACACGCTTATTTTATAACGGTGAACGTGTTGGGAAGATGGTATCATGGTAAAATGGTATGATGGTAATATGATGGTACGATGATACGATAGTATGACTGTATGAAAGAAGAATGATGATGTTGAAGAAGATGTTGTGTGATTTTATAATAGTATGATAATTTAGTGGTTTGACGGTAAGACGGTGTAACCGTATGATGGCATGAAAACAGGGGCGGAATCATGAAATCCGGCCGGTCAATTTTAGCGGTAATAAATAATTCTATTGAAAATTTAGAAAAATTTAAATTAAAAAAATGATCAAAGTTACCCAAGTTATTTTGTATGAAATTGCAAATAAGTGAAAGTTTATCGACAAATTTTTATCCGACAAATACATATTTCATTATCGATGAGAAATTTGCCGTTAATCCTTCATATAATTGCGATTTGGTACAAAATAACTTTGCTAACTTGGACTATTTCTTGAATTTATTCTAAATTTTTCATAGAATTGTTTACTACCGCTAAAATTTACCGCCCGGTTTTCATGATTCCATCCCAGAACTAAAAAGTCAAATTTGACCGAGTTAAAATAAAATAAATTTATAATAAAAGTTTCGCCAGGTGCTACCAACAGGTATCAATTCTTGTCAAATTTACTTGTCGTGATTTACCATAATTTGCGCTACAAAGCAGATTACGATGACCGCCGCAGTCGTGATCGTGACTGACGATATATTATAGGCACAGGCTTGAATGTGTTTCGTTCAATTTATTTGACAAAATGGTTTCCTAGTAACATTGAGTTTATAACTGTGTACAAGCAGTTTCCTAGGCTTCCCAGCCAAAGTATTGATATTTCATTTTGTTTCATTAATACGTAAGACATACGTGCTGGGCAAAAAGTATTGGACAAACATATTTTATTACAAATCGGAGTCTTTTTTTCATTTCAAATACATTTATGATCTAATTTTTTGAAGAAAAAAAATGTACCTGCAATTTAGGGGAAACCCGAAAATATGCCAAAATATTCAAAATACGTTGATTGGAGATAAAATAACGGAATAAATTAGATACTTATTTTTTAATTTGTTTTTTTTTTTTGGTTTTTATTGGTTTATAGAAATTTTATCTTTAATAGTTTAATATTAATATTTTGTACGCCCGCTTTTTGCTTTTATTAGATGGCACACATTCGGTTCATTGAGATTGATAAATTTTTCAAAGTCGCAGAAGGTATACATAGATTCCTAGATGTTCGTCAACAAACTTTTTATAGCATGAATTGATTATGGACGCTTTCTTGCCACGTCTAGCTTCATTGACCAACAATTTTCTATTGGGTTTAAGTCTGGGTTATACGGGGGCCAGTCCAACACATCGATATTTTTTCTTTGAAGTACTTTTTTACGTTTAAATGAAGAGATAAGGAAAAAATAGAATTTTAATAAATTATTGTTGTTAACCTGAAAGTTAATTTTATTATCTACAATTCAAAATTAATATATGGTAGTTATTCACAACTTTCGCAGTATTGCATGGAGTTGAAAATTTAATCTGAAAGTCTCGTCGAAAAGCTCCAATACAGAGGGCTCCAATTCGTTATGTAGAACTTGCTAAATAAACAATTGTTGTGATTTTGGAACTAAGGAAGCACATTCGACCGGTTTGTCCTCCAGAAAAACTCCACAGACCACAACTGTCTCAGTTTTTGGTGGAAGCCTTAAAAGATATTCGTTGCTAACCCTCTATCGAAGTTCTCTTCGTACGAAGATTCTACCATCTCCAAAATGCAGCTTAAATTTGGATTCATCGAAGAAAATCACGTTATTCCACACCTCTTGAGTCCAAGAAACGTACTCCTGGGCCCACAGCAAATTGTGTTTGACTGTTTTAGTTTGACTCGTAATGCGAACTTTGGCTTCTGGCCTGTTTCAAGCGCTCACAAGGCAGCAGACTTCTTCTCACAAAGCTTGATGAAATTCGTTTGCTCGTTCAACATACCCTCTCATATGTCTTATGGCGGGAAGCGTAAAAGTAAAGTAATTGTTTGACCTATGCGTTTGCCCAGTACTTGCGGGGATGTACCGCCGTAGTAAAAGTAAAATGCGGTACAACAAAATATTAATATTAAAGATAGAAGTTGCATAAACCAATATAGCACAAAACAAAACAAACCGAAAAATTATTTACTTTAGTATACTACTTTCACGCCTTTAAGTTCAAAATAGGGTACTTTGAATATTTAGGCATTTTTCAATTTTTCCCCCTAAATTGCAGAATATGACTCACATATTTAAATTTATAAATATTACTTACTTGTCATCAGTCACCCATTTAAAAAAAAATTAAAATCAATCGATTCTTTCGGCTTTTTATAGACAAAATATATTAATAATAATGGCATTCACAACATTTTTCGACTTGTTAATCAGAAAAAATGAAGAAGCCAATCTAGTAGCATAGCTAGAAGCATCTCTATCATCTTTGCCTTTTTTTAATATCGCAACCACTCTGGCCTCTTTCCATTTACCTGTGAATTTCTGGTTTGTCCATATACTCCTAAAGTAATTAGTGATGGCTTGTAAAAATTTATTGTTAGAGCTGATTAATAATTTCATAAACTTGTAGCTAATCCTGTCAGATCCGTATTTTGGTATTATTAGATATCTCCAAAATGTCCAATTCAGTTATTAAATTTATATTATTGTTATGTTTATCCGGCGAAATGATATTAATATCTATGAATATTGGAAAATTTAAGTTTAAAAATTTACTTGCTTTTATGTTATCTTCTAATATCCTATACTTAGATTGAATTTTATTTACCTTACTCCAAATATCCGAGTTATTTTTAGTATGATTACCTAATCTTGTTTAAAAAGGAAGTCCAACTGGTTTTTTGACCATTTTAATTTTGATCTTTAATATTTGGTTTGCTCTCTGTAGTTCTGTAGCAGTGTATAAATTTTTGTTTTCGTTGTAGATTCTTTGCTTTCGATATTTAATGTTCCATAATCTTTATAATTCCTCATTCCACTAAGGTTTAGGCTTGTGTTTGTGATTGAGATTTAAGAGATTTAAGTAACTTGTGTTATCCTTTATAATTTTTTCCAGGAATATTTCTATGTTAACTGATTTATCTGGTTCCCAATTTTGGTTGAATTCTTCTGCAATATTTTTCCAATTAGCTATTTGTTTCGTTTGGCTTACTAAAGAATTGAATTTTAAAGATATAACTAAGTGGTCGCTTCCAAGGTTTTCAGACATAGTCTTCCATATAATAACATTTCCATATAATAACTTGTGTTATCCTTTATAATTTTTTCCAGGAATATTTCTATGTTAACTGATTTATCTGGTTCCCAATTTTGGTTGAATTCTTCTGCAATATTTTTCCAATTAGCTATTTGTTTCGTTTGGCTTACTAAAGAATTGAATTTTAAAGATATAACTAAGTGGTCGCTTCCAAGGTTTTCAGACATAGTCTTCCATATAATAACATTTGATAAATTTGTCGTACAAAGCGTATTGTCTAGACCTGAACCTGAATGTCTATACATATCCCATAAATGATTGTTAGTTATTATATATGGAGGTGGGGGACAAATTGGAGGGGCGACCGATTGTGCCTACTTCTTACTTAATTACTGCTGTTTCAACTTCAAATTTGCTTTCGTACAAGATTGGTAGCATTCTTAAATTTTTTTAATATACATATGAGCCGTGTTTTTTGAAAGTGGTATAAGTCCAAACTCAATGAAATGTTCTTTAAGTTTCGCTGGTTAGTGACATGCATATTCCTTTGATTGCATTCCTACTTAAATTTCTTAAAGTCAGGCTGCACAATGATGTAGCAATTCAGTCGGTGTAGCCTGAAAAGTTAACTAAAATGATTAACTTTTCATAATCCTCGTCAAATCGAAATTGAAATTGCAGAACTGTTAACAATTTCACAATGTCGCAATTTGATTGTACAAATTCTTGAAGTGTGGAGCCGCTGTGGTTTCCTTAACTTAAGTGTTTAGATTATTTCGTGAAAGGTGATCATTTCTCGAAAGCACACACCAAATTCAATTAAAAAAATAAAATTAAAAGACAAAATTTAAATTTTCTTAATTAAATCTGTTTTGTTTAAAAAAAAAAAATCTAAACACTTTTATTTATACATTTTTAATTCTCATGTATACCACAATACGATCAAACATTTTCGAGTATTGTCGTAATTGTAGCTTATTTTGATTGGTTATACAGTTTTTGTAAATTGCGAGGTTTGTTTAGTAATTTTGTTAATGGGGCATTTGCATTTAAATCTCACATGATTTTGTCCCCAAGCATTTTCTTTGTCCCCTTAGCATTTTCCAAATAATTTTTAACGGGTATAAGTTAAGTATTTGATCACAATACAGAAATTTATGAAAATGTATTTTTTTAAATAATGTTGGACTTTTAGTTTTTAAAAAACGGGTTTTTTTGTCATGAACGTTACTTAATTTATTTTAGATAAATTGTGAAATTTAAAAACATAAATTTAATTTATTGATGTATATTCTCATTGGTGACATGTCTACTTGCAAATGGTATATTAATCTTTTGTATTTTGAAATTAATAATTTTAAAAATAACGTAAAACGTATTTTTAGGTAACGTTCATGACAGAAAAATTAAAAATAGCACAAAAGTTTTTAAAGAAAATGCAAAACACAAATCTGCTCACGCCCAGATTTAAAAGAAACAGAAATATGATTTAAAAATTATATTTTAAATTTTTTTTTAATTCAAAAATTAATTAAATTATGATTCAAAAATTATATTTTAAATTTTTTTATGTGAGATTTAAATGCAAATGCCCCTGATACATAATTTTGGCAAAATTTGATTGTAAGCTGAATGACGCGGCTTAAATCATTTGCAAAGATTTAGGATAAACTAGGATTGGGAATTTTTGATGATATGAGCACTAAAACTTAAAAGACCAATTTGTTTTTGAATTTAAATGCGAAGTGTAAAAGTGTATTGTAAAAATTAATCTCTAAAGGCCTTATTTGAATTTAACTCAAGGAAAACTTTCCATGGCAATAATACCTAACTTGCTGATGAATTGCTTGAACTGACATCTAGGGCAGTATTTATATACCTACTTCAATTACAAATAATATAGATCAAGCGTTAATCTCCCCAAAGGCAAATAAGCCTTAGATACAAATATTGAGATTGATGACCGCCTCGCAAAATCTTTATTAGCATTCGGTTTAAACTCTAAAGCATAAACAATTTTTAAATATTTATTTCTAAACCTCAAAATGTTAACCATAAAATTAATAATTTTCTTTACAAAAAATTGTCAAATTATTACAGAATAATAAAATCCTTTGATCTCCCAGCCAAACAATACTTCTCTACCAATATGATTTCATTTCGATTTTAATTAAAAGATGAATTACCCAAAAAACAAAATCAATTAAATTGATATTAACTTGATAGACTGTATTATAAAAATGACGTCGAGCAAAAGAAAACAAAAAGTCAAAGGAAAATTCGCGCACACAATATTTAAATTAATATTAAAAAATTATTAAAAAGTAGAAGAAAATCCTTTTGCCAAACAAATCTTTTATGCAATTTTCCTCATTTTTATCTCATTCAATTTTGCCAGTTTCACATTCACTTGTTAATGTTTTTCACTGACGAACCGGAAAAAATAACAAAGTCAAGAAAAATAAAAAAATAAAAAATGAGTGGATCTTAATGGATGATGATGTACAATACGAACACGTCAATGCGTTTTCCATTTGATGAATTTCCTATTCATGAAAAGTCGGTTAAATCCTTTGATGTTTTTTTTTTTCTTGTGTATATGCAAGCAACGGGATTTTTTGTTTAAACATAGTAGAGAGAGGTATGAAAATTGCTTTTATTGTTTTTGTGGTTCTGCTAGATTTATGGCAGTGTTTTGTTCAATTAAAAGGTAACAATTCAATTTTACGGTATTTTAGTAATCTTTCGTTTGATTAAATTTTGTATAAATCCTCGATAAGTTGGAATTAGCTTTAACCACATAAAGTTTCAAATTGTGTGATTGCAGAAGATTACCTTACAATTATTAAACAAGGAAATGTCTAATCAATAAATTCCCTTGAGATATTAGACGGTGAATTCCAAGCTATTGGATGCATGTATAAATAATTACACATTAATAAACGTGCTGCTTCCCTCAACAGTAGATTAACACCAATAAACAAAAAAGATCGCGAAATAGAAGAAAAAGTATAGCTAGACCCAGCTAAATAAATCGTCTTCTAAGCCAGGATGGTCGGACAAATGAGCCAAAGCATACGGGCGTGGACTATCCCATTCTGAATCTTTGACTATTAGCAAGGTTTTATTTTATTTAGATAGGTGAGAAAAATGACCACTAACTAGAAATATTATCAATCCTATAGGGGAAGGAATAAATAAATGAGGAGCCTGAATGACTAGGAAACCTGAAATAGTGGATTACTTTAGATTTTGTGGTTATTTGGAGCATAGCTGTATCGCGAGATCAAGTTGCTCATAACGCGCAATAAGAGTAAGATGTCAGGAATTTTGCCGCCGCGCCGGTACTTTTGATCTCCATTTTTTGGACTCGATAATTAAAATTGCACTAACTACGGAACAACGAAACCTGCAAATTATCATTTACAAACGTAATGCTAAAGAGACTGGGAATTTTGGCCTAAGTAGTGAAAACTGATAAGACTCATGCCGAACGAAAGTTATTAGTGAGCTCATTAAATGTTACTATGTGATCCAAGCACCAAATTCCGTGAGAATCGAGTTATTCAAGAAAATATAGAAATTCTTTTAGCCTACATTTTTATAGAAGAAAAATTTAATGATAAATGAGCGTGATTGTTTTGGCCGTGTTCCGTTTGGATCCGGGAAAATCAGTCAAAAACTTTTAAGCCAAAAAACGAAAGGAGTTCCAGTCATAAAACTACCCATACACATTTTATGGACGACATGACATTTTTACATTTTATCCCAAACCGGTTTTTCGGTCAGAAAACAGTTTCACTGGAATACCTTTTTTTGTATGGACTGAACAACCTTCTTGAAAGGTCTATTTCAATCACAAACTTTCGGACTGGAATACCATTTGGTTCGTTGAGTTTTTGACTGAAAATCTTTGTTATACATGTATTATTGATTAATTGTAATAGTTTCACTATTTTTCCACCGGCGGAACTAATTTAAAAGGTTAACCCATTTGTTCCCACACCAAAATAATAAATTGTGTAAAATTTGTACTTTAAATATTTTTTAACACTCAAAATCCTTTCTCGAAATGGATTTTTTTTTTAAATATGATAAATAAACTAAAAACTATATATAACGGTAAAATACTAATTGAAATTTGACATTAAATACCGCAGTAGTGGCGTCGTAAAGTTAGTGATTTTTCTGTACCCATACAGGTACAATGGGATCAAATGGGTTAAGCCATGTATTGCTGGTACTAGTTGGGTCATTAGCGCTGACTCTAATGACCATCTCCACATCTGCTATATTATCCATGATGTGCTCATTCTCAATCAATTTCTTTTCCTGATCACAAATGTCGCGGCAAGTGTTTCTCCAACCATCTAAAGTTATTCTTTCAATTTCTTTGTTGATGTGCTCTCGCAATGTCTTAGATGTAAAATAAATTATCGCCAATGCAATGGGGTTTTAAACAATACTGCAAATATTTTCAATAGAGTTTAGCTCTGGATAGTAATGTGGTAATCTGTATACAAAAAAAGAATTAAATTTTATTGAATTAGGGAAGTTATTATTACATATTAACATTACCCTAGTACACGGTCACAATGTTATGCTACAATTTGATCCAGCTTATATTCAGTGAATCCGGTCTTTGTTGGCGTTAACTAACTGATATAGCTCTAATTTTAACATTGTTTCTGGGTATGCAATGCCCTTCTTGTCCAGCTTGTTTTTCATGTTCTGCTTCCTCGCATTTGAATTTGGCGCCGTATTTAACTGAACGTTGTGGTATGGTGCATTGTTAATCACCAATACCGTCTGTGACTTGAAATTTGGTATTAATTGTATTGTCACTCATCGCAAAAGATTCTCACTGTTCATGTTATCATGGTAGTCACCGGTTTTGTTTCCTGATTTAAAGCTTAGAAATGCACCAAAAACAAATCCCTCCTCTGAACCAGCTTGTAGGATTATATATCGCTGGTCTTTTATCATTGGGTGCATTTTAGATCTATAAGTATATAACAATTGAAATGTAAAACAGAAATATTTTCAGTCATACTTACTTTTTTTGCTAACATCGCACCACCCTTTTCCATAACGATGCATGATGTGCACGTAAGTGTATTCAATATACACATATTTCAGAATTGATACAGAAACTATTCATATAATGAAAATAAAATAAACAAATTAACATCTGTTAACTAGAATTCAATATTTTAGTATTTTTTATAAAATACAAAAATGAAACAGATAAAATAAATAACAAGAATATGAAATGCCATAATGGCTACTAGTGATCTGATGAGTATAGTTCAGACTGTCGTATACATGGATGTATAGCTAAAAATTAATACAAGATGTAGCTCCAACTTTCTCGTCATGGTTGTGCTCATCATCTAAATCTACATAGCTTACTATCCAGACATCATCTCCTTGTGGTACTGCTTGAATAGTTCCCCGTTGTACATGGAGACTATCAAGATAGTCTACAGTGTAACGGAAATATGCCACATTAAGGATCATATTAATGAAATTAGTTCCTCTTTGATCTGAAAATAATTCTGTTTTTATCCGACTGGGTTCTGTGTCTCCTGGAGAGGTACATTGTTGGTTCATCATTGCATCCTCACACCACCGACTAGCTTTAATTACATCTGGGTTAGAACGAATCATGTATAAATGTTCAGTAATGCACTCAAATATTTGTGCTTGGACTTCCAGAGTTCTGGTAATTAAAATCGACATAATCAAGCATGATACCTTCTATATCAATGTCTAATTTTGTACTTTTATCTTCTTGATTTGTTTTAAATGTATACCTCAACTGTTGTTGCAGCTCATTTTTTTGGATTGCAAACTCTTCTTTCAGCGAATATTGTAGAGATTCGGTCACATTATCTTGTTTTGGTGATTTTCCTTCCATGATTTTTTGAAAAGGCGTACATTTGTTGGATCCCTATAAAATTATTAAGGCAATGCGTTGTAGGCTTTGACTTTCGAGTCAGCCGATCGCTTTTTCTATTTTCTTGATTTTCTTTTCTTTTCTTGCAGATACGAGGCGGCGACAAAGTCAACGCAACATAAATCCATCATTCCATTTAAAAGACTAACGGTAAAATAAAATTCACTACAAAAACTACTCTATTCGTTTAAATTATCTAAATTCTAAAAATCCCCATCTCCGTCCGCCAAACGCCAAATGTACGTGCTCAATTAGAAATGTAAAAATTATATGATGTATTCGCATTTGTTAAACCCGTATTCAATATTGCCTCAGAGAAACATTAGCGACATCATTTGCACTTGGTGGTGTGGTAAATTTGCATGTTCGGGCGATAGAGAAATCGTAGTGTCCTGGAAAAATGCCTTTTAACAAAGTGGCTGACATCTGGTGAACGGTTTTACAACTTAGCCAATGGTAGTCAACCGGTAAATAAATGCATAATTAAACATGTTTCTTAGTGTATTTATTTCAAAATAATCGTTTTTTTGCAATTAAAATATTAAATTCATGTAGCAAGGTAATTAATTTATCAATAATATTTAAATTTAAATATAAATGCGGTACAAAAATAACCGGTTACCACCATCGGCTCGTAAAAATCGTGGCGCCTTTGCGGCATTATGGCTTCTACTTTATTCCATTTCAAAACCAGCTCATTTCAACTCATCTCAATATAGTTATTTTACTGATTTTGTTTGGCTAACAGCTTATGATTCTTACGGCACCTAAACCAATTACTTTTCGGTTCTTGGAATATGTCATTTCTAACTCATTTTTTACTCCATTTTGCAATACTGGCCATACTATAGGTTTTGCTTGTGGGTATGCTTATGTCCCACACAATTTAAATAAATAACTAGTTACAATAATATTTATTTAAGTTTTATTTAACAGAGTTTATTAATTATTAATTATAAATTACGATTGCGTTTATTCGCTGGAAAGAACAACGTAGTTAAAATCCCGCATTAGGAATATTAATCGTTGTGCGGTAGTTCTTTCCTTTACCGCTAGATAGCGATGCACGTGTATGGTGTCGCGGATATTCCGTGCAAGCGTCAGGAAACGATTCCCTTTATTTTTGATGAAAATTCTCATTTATACCCACAATATTGTTTCGCGCTGCTATCACGACGAATTATGTATTTGCTAACCAAAATTCACCAAACTACCAACTTGTAGTTATTGATGTCGGTGTCGACGGATAGATGGCACGCCGCTCGGGAAAGGACGAAACTAATAAATGCGGGAGCTAACATAGAGAAAAATAGAATAAGAGAGATTACGGTGAATTAGTTATTTATTCTTTAACGAAACTAGCGACAAAGCATATATCCTATTTTTTGTACTCGATTCAAGATCGGAAAAAACAAAAACAACAAGCAAAATAATTGTTGTATTAATTCTATTCTATAAACATGATACATTTGTGTTGGTGTACTACCTACTATGTTATATTCGCATGAAAATGTGATTTACTAAATCGCATGCTTGACTGTATGCTAAATTTGTATATTCGTATTTATCAAGCTTTGCTATTGGCTTTGTTTGTGTATAAAAAAAATCAAAAACCTAAACAATTTACAAGGAGAAAATAAAAATAAAATCTATTTGTGCCTTCTGCGTTAGTATTTGTAATCTTTATGAATGAAAAAGGCGTAGCTATTGGCGGATTGTTGTTGTTTATTGTAGATTTAAGCGAATGTATAATAAAATTACCGAAATAATACGTTGTTCATTTTCTTCTTTTACAAGAATTTAATTGAAATTTTTAGAACGGCCTGCCTAAATCAAATGAAATCTTACACAAAAGCAATATAAGTAAAATTGTGTGTATGTTGAAATACATTAGCGAATTTAATAAAAATTTGGTTTTAAAAATTTTGGTTCTACAAAATTTCGGTTTTTCAAAAATCATAACTTTAAAAATCTCGGTTTTCAAAAGCTCGGTTTTCAAAATCTCGGTTCTAATCGCGGATTTGTTTTAGTTTTTAAAATTAAATTCCCCATTTTCTAGAATTTATAATTTTCAGTTATTTTCGTTTTAAAATGAAAATCCCCATTTTCAAGAATTTATAAAAACCGAAATTTTGTAGCACCGAGATTTTGAAAACCGAGATATTATAGCCAACCTGATCTCAAAAGCTCGGTTTTGAAAAATTCATTTTTATTAATTCGGGCTTTTGATGATGATTCGGGCTCGAATTAATAAAAATTTATTTTTCAAAACCATAGCGTTTGAGAACGGAGATTTTCAAAATCGAGATTTTGAAAACCGAAATTTTGAAAACCAAGATTTTGTAAACCAAGATTTCGTACCCAACCCAGCAAAAATAGTAAAATATTCTAAATAAATTTAGAAGTAAAGAGTGTAAATAGGATAAAGCTATGTATGTACTTATGTATATCATAGTTCGAATATCTCATTTGAACATATGGATGCTAATTTACTGACACACTATAACAAAATGATTTATAAAAAAAGTACCTACATCAGCTGACTTTCTTTACAAAATATCATTGTGTTGAGAATGTTTTTATTAGGGTTTTTCAGATATTACACACATGAACAGAATTACACATACTACGATCCTTCGTGAAAATAAATAACTAGTTTCAAGAGAAAAAAAACTTATAATGTACTTTTGAATTTTTGTATCAATGAAGCGATATTTTCCTATTGTAGTCGCTGTATAATTCTGTGGAATTAAACAAAAACATGATATCTGCAAACAACAGCCTGATAAGCCATATTTGGAAAGTAACGATAGGAAATTTTTTGCTCAATATGATGTACGCTTTCTATAATTAGCCTTACTATTATTTCAATCGCTGGATCAATTTTTACCTGCACCTATTAACCGCAACAAATGGTTTATTAAAAAAAAAGTGTAACACTTAATTCATTCAATATAAATATAACCAAACAATTCTTTTATTCAGTATAAGATAGGTAGACACAGAAATTTTATATAAACAAAAACGAATTAACATTTTCCAAATGGACAATTTTACTTTCTTATGTACGATATTTCAAACAACCTGTTATTAACAACAATAATTACACAAAATTGCATTTGGCATTTATGAAGACAAAATAGGATAATATGATAGTCCAAACATAGGTTTGCCATTTCATTTGCCAAGCCGTTGAAGGTGAAGCCCCTATGCAAACACCTCTATGATTACCTGTTAATGGGTAACACTACAACAGAATTAAATGCACTATTTAGGTATTTCAGATATGTAAATCGGCAGCTCATTCCCAGAGGGTCGCATGGCAAATTTGGTTTGCTTAAGAAATAGGAGTAGACTATGCTTCTGAATTAGTTGTTTCATTTTCGTGTTGATAAATAGATAATGAAAAAATGTAGTATCCGAGAACATACAGTAAAAATCTAAGGTAGGGACTCGGTTGTTTCTTAACCGATTATGATGAAATATGTTCCTTGAAATTGGCCATATGCCAGAACTTCTTCTAAATATAATTTTAGAATTCCATTTCTACACAATCAGATCAAATTTCACCATAATCAGATAAGGAACTGTAAATTGGTCATATTTGGCCATTGCTTATATGATCAACCACATAACCAGCACCAAAACGCCAGTGGAAAGATATATAAAAATAAAATAAAGCACTTTTCCGTGAGCATACTATGCCCACTATAAGGAAATAGATACATTAATAACCGCATTCTAATATCATCCTCAATTACTACTTAGCAGTTTATTTAAATGAGTTCTTTAAACACCAAAATCGAAAACGTCAACAAATTGAAATAGGGTTACGACGAAATTTCGTATGATTACACGGAAAAAACTAGAGTTGTTTCCACGAAGAAAACGGAATTTTAATTGAAGAAAATGTACTTTTTCTTCATTTAATAGCTCATTTTCTTATTTCTTTCGCGTTTTTCTTCATGTAAGATTTGTGTTTCTTGAAATGATAAAAAAATTCTTGAGTTAAAATTTGTTGCTTAATTGTAATTTGAGATTTAGTTTCTTGTATCTATAACTGCTCAAAATTCTTGATTGAAGAAAAAAAAACAACGAAAGGAGAAAAATACGATTGTTTTGTTTTCAATTTTTCTTGTAAGTAGAAATTGACTGTTTTCTCAAACTATATTGTCCAATTTTCTTGGAATTGGTTATTTTAAAAATAAAACAATTTCTTGATCAACACAAATGCAATTTCTTGATTCAAGAAACTATTGAAATGTTAATGATAAGATTGAATTTTTCTTAAATCTAGAAATAGAACCTTTTCTCAAAATGTAGGTATTATCCAATTTGCTTCAAATCATCCATTTAAAAATTTAATATGTTCAAATAAATAAATGAATTTCGTAAAAACATTTTTATTTTTTTATTCAAATTTAATTATTTATGGTTTGCAGACATTTGTGGAGAGTATGCAATGACACATTAGGGTATTTTGTACACATTCTGCTAACTTTTTCATTTTTATAGCTGAAATAATTGGGTTACAATACACAACTAAGTTGGGTGTCTAGAAATTTTATTAGCCGGTGTAATAGTGTGGTTCAGAATATGGAATAATTTGGACAAATATAGTACAGTATTCCCAATAATTTAGATTATTTTTAATTAGGAAAAGTTTACTCTCTCTTCGAAACAACCAATTTTTTTATGTTATTCTTGAACTAAGAAAAAAATCTTCAATTGAAGAAACTATTCTTTAATAAATTCTCTTAACAAGAAAACTATTATTTTACGTCTCTCAGAACAAGAAAACATTTTCTTCTCTTAAACGATCTTATTTAAAAATCGCATTTTTCATTTGAACAAAAATTTCTTAATCTGAGAAAATATTTTTAATTCAAGAAATTATTTCATAATATGAAAAGCTTGTTTCTCATATCAATAGAATAAAGTATTTCAACTAAGTAAGCCTTTCTTGAGACGAGAAAATTATCGTTAAATTGTTATAATTGTACGTATATAAATACCATTATATAATGGATGTTCGTACCGAAAAAAAGCATTCTATCGCGAACCTTCAACAGTGAGAAGCGTGAAAAAGTTATGTGATTTTGAAAGTAGGATTTTGTGAAAATTTTCTTTTGTTAAAAATGAAAAACTTAGATTTTTTAAACGGTGGTGTTTCCGCCTCAAAGTGGTGTAAAGTGACAAAAGAAAATGGATTTCTTAAACTAGACACATTTAAAAATGTTTTTAATATTTTCTCTCGCCTTGCTCGATATTCAAAGGTCTCAGATGTTGAAAACATATGTAAGTATTTCTGTTATTAAATACAATATAAATAAATACTTAAAAAAAATCATATTTCCTTTATTTTACAGAAATAAGAAACTGCAAAAAATTACTGGCACACTAAACACTACTATCAATTTTTTCTTATTAGTACAAAGTTTTTGAATAGTCAAGTAATTATGTTGGCACAGGAGAAAGGCATATATGAATTTATTATATGTAAAGACAACATACATTTAAATCATTTGTTTTACACTTCCAAATGGAATTAAAATATTTAAACTAAAATTATTATCTATTTAAAATCTACAAATTTTTTTCATATATTGATACTTTTTCTAATAATGATTGATAATTAGATTCATAGTTAAAAAACAAAAATTGAAAGTCTAAACTTAATATTAAATTACAACGATCATAATATTAGTTCTAAGTGAAAATTATTTATAAAATTATAATTATTTATATTTAAATTTAATGAAACAAATAACAATCGAAATTATTAAATTTGTGAAATAAAAAACACAAAAATAAATTGTCATATAATTGTATTATTTTATAACCAACCATTTCACAAATTGAAGAAATATTTCTGAAACCAAGAAATATTGCGTAACCATACCTGAAAAAATATTGCTTTGTCACAAGAAAAGCGTTTCTCTAGTGAAGAATATTCAAGTTCCCTGGAAGAAAAAAACCGATGCATACAAGAAAACGCAAACAATAGATTGGTAAATGTTCACTCTACTCAAGAAAATATGTGTTTTCCAGCAAGAAAATATCTGTTTATTTACAGAAAATGCTACTTAAATAAAGAAACGAGATTTCTCACCATAAAATTTCTAGTTTTCAATCAAAAGAATCGGTTTCTACAATCAAACCGATTTTGTTAAACTTAAGAAATAAGAATTAACCATGAAGAAAAACCATATTCTCGATGTAATCACGTTTTCTTGTATCAAGAAATTAGTTTTCTCATATCAAACAAATAAAGATTATTTTAATATTTTAGCAGAATTTCAAATTGAGAAACGTAAAGTTTGTGGTGAGAAAAATTTCGTTTAGCTGAAAAATGATGTACAAATTTTCTTGAACTAATCGATTTTTTCTTCATATTAGAAATTATTTTTTTCCGTGTACGGCAAGTGTGATTTGGAAATCCAGAGAATTATTTTCCTCATTTGAAAATGTATTTATTATAGGTAGGTCAATAACCCACATAAATAAATAAAACAACAACTATAAGAAAATCGTGTGACTAATTAATGATTATGATTTTCCCTTAAATCAAAAAATTAAAGTCATTCAAGTAAAGATGATAAGAAATGAAAAGCAAATCAAAAATAAAATGGGTATTTTAATAATCAGAAGAAACTTTTGTAAGTTACCCCGATTTACGGACGCTCGATTTATAGATAATCAAAGTTACGGACATGACAAATATATGATCAACATTTCGGTATACGGATGAAATATTCGCAATTACGGACTGAATATTTTTTTCTCATTTTCTTTATGCATGACTTTCAGGGACTCTCAAAAATAGATTATACGGGGGATAAATTAAACTTGTACTGAACTTATATGAAAATGTCTGAAAAGCGAACAGCGAGTTATGATGGAAAGCGCGTGAAAAATGCACGCAAAGCAATAACTTTAGAATTAAAACTTGGTATTTTAAAGCGGTTTAATGCGGGCGATAGAGGTACAATTTGTCAATTGTACAAAGAGATACCTTTAACCGCAATAATATTTCAAAGTAAGTAACTAAGGTTATGGAAGAGATGGAGCAGTTACTTAGTGCGTGGATAGACCATCAAACTACTGGAACATACCATTAAGCACCATGATAATTCAGCAAAAAGCAAAGCGCTATCCAGAGGAGTTTTTAAAAATTGTACAAGCCGGTGGATGGATACATATTACAGCAGGTGTATAATGTCGATGAGACAGGTAACGCCAAAGATGAAAAAACATCTCAGGATTCAAGGCAGCTAAAGATCGAATTGCAATTTTGATTGGAGGAAATGATGCCGCGGGTCATCAGAATTTAAAACCGGTTCTAATCTGTTATTCAAAAACTCCCCAGGATTTCAAAAATATTAATAAGTAACAACTTGGAATTATTTGGCACTCAAATAAAAAAGGCTGGATGACTACACGAATTTTTGAGGAATGGTTAAATAATGATTTTACAAATTCAGTTACAAAATCCAACACTGATCAAAATATTTCAAACAGGGCTCTGTTAATCGTTGACAATGCCCGTAAATGCGGTAGATATTTTTGAACTCTTGGAATATGATAATGAGCATATTTTCACTGAAGAGTAGTTCACGCTAGTTAAAGAAACCACCGATGCACGATAGACGGTAAACTCAACTTCAACATGATTTGTGCAAGTAAAATGTCAAAAGCTTTTCCATTTTTTTCTAAAACTACTGAAGCAAATGCTATTGAAAAATGTGTTGGTGCAAATTTTAGTGGCAGTTCGGATGAACAGTTCAGCAGTTCAGACAATTAATTGTAAACTTCGTTAGATTTATAATTTAGATTTAATAAAAGTAAAAATAAATTATGATTTTTATGAATTTATTTGATTATTTTAAAATGAAAAAATGGTTTGTGTTTCGTTTCAATTTACTATAACTTTTGTATTTTTTACAGTTCCCTTTATAAAAGTACTAGATGAAAAACACGAATTTTTTCATTATTTGTGCTAATTTATGGTAAAATTGGTTTCGTTTTTCGGATTTTATTCACTAGTTACAACGCATTTATAAGTTTTCAATAAGATATAGTAATAAACGTTTCCTTTTACGGATTTTCGGTTTACAGACAGTTTTTGGGGAAAGCATATTGTCCGTAAACCGGGGGATTTGTATATGCATTTCCTTAAAAACAAAATAAAAGTCTACCTGACATTCTTTGAAAAAATCTTAATTGTTTTTATTAATTAAAAATTTATTTGTTAATTCCTCAAAATTCAAAATCGAACAATTTATTTTAGCAAAATAATAAAGTTTATGTCGAATTTGTAAGCACACTGGGAAAGTGATAAAAAATGCATACATCTATTTTCCATACCAAACATTAGCATGGATAAATTCTGTGGAATTAACCAAATCTGGATATTTGCAAAAAACATTTTTTTTATTTTTTCATGCAATTCGTTTTAAAATTTGAAGCTGTTTGAAGTCATTTTACATAATTTTTTATATTTTTCGAGAAAATTTTCATTAAAACTAGTTATCTGAAATCTAAAAAAAAATAATCAGAAAACACTGCGTTTATAAATCAGAACGATGTGAGTTTGAAAAAAAACTAATTTTTTAACTTATTCAGTTTTACGCAATTAATAAAGTTGTAAATAAAATATCAAAAATGCGGTATCTAGATATGTCCCATTATTTCAGAAATAGTAAAATAAATTAGCATCCATTTATGTTGAAATGAGATATCCGAACTATGATATACATCGCTTTATCCTATTTACACTCTTTACTTCTAGATTTATTTAGAATATGTATTTTACTATTTTTGCTTTATGTACAAAAGAGATGTTTACAATATGTACAATACATACATATATCTTATTATTTTCGTGTTAGTTACTTAGGTAATTTTCTACAATTCATTTGTATCCTCTCTAAATTAAATCTGTTCAATCATAACTATTCGTTCAATTTCGTTATATTTTGTTTATCTAGTACATCAGTTGTATTAAATAAGGTAAATGGGGATTTTCCATTTTAAAACGAAAATAACCAAAAATTATAAATTCTAGAAAATGGGGAATTTAATTTTAAAAACTAAAACAAATCCGCGATTAGAACCGAGATTTTGAAAACCGAGCTTTTGAAAACCGAGATTTTTAAAGTTATGATTTTTGAAAAACCGAAATTTTGTAGAACCAAAATTTTTAAAACCAAATTATTAAATTCGCTAATGTATTTCAACATACACACAATTTTACTTATATTGCTTTTGTGTAAGATTTCATTTGATTTAGGCAGGCCGTTCTAAAAATTTCAATTAAATTCTTGTAAAAGAAGAAAATGAACAACGTATTATTTCGGTGATTTTATTATACATTCGCTTATCTACAATAAACAACAACAATCCGCCAATAGCTACGCCTTTTTCATTCATAAAGATTACAAATACTAACGCAGAAGGCACAAATAGATTTTATTTTTATTTTCTCCTTGTAAATTGTTTAGGTTTTTGATTTTTTTTATACACAAACAAAGCCAATAGCAAAGCTTGATAAATACGAATATAAAAATTTAGCATACAGACAAAGTAAATTGCTTTGTGTTTGTTTGATTGCTTGGATTCATTTCTATAAAAGATCTTGAATAAGGTTCAATGTAAAAAACTACGTGCGCTGGCATCATTAGAGAGATTTGGCCTACGTAGTTTCTCTTATTCTATTTTTCTTTATGGAGCTAACTATAATGTCGAAGTTCATTAATTTGAAACGTCAACGATGTTTGATACATTTATTGCCTGTGGCAATGGCATGTTGACGTTTGATAGATTATCGAAAATATGGTAATTATAATAAATTGTATACTGATTATTGATGGTCGGTGGTCTGTCACATGGTCTCTGTTTCTCTTCTCTAATACGTGTTACTTCAGGGTTACGTCATTTTCAGGGCTATGAAATGCAAAGTCACTTTTTCGGCGATTATTGTAAAACCTGTTTTGTTTCCCAATTTCGACAACTTTTGTTTTGAATTTTGCAGAATTTTTGTGAAAATTGGTACATTTCCCAGTTTGTTCAAAACCTATTAAGAGTGATGTGTGCGAACTACATGCCTACAACGGATTCAAATTGACACGACATTCACTTGTAAATGAAGAGTAGTTTTTTTTCTTGTTTAATGCTATAATTTTAGCACATTATTAATTATAATTTATGTAATATTTCGCATTTCCAATACAAAATATTATTTTAGCACATTTAAATGTCATCGTTGTCTGAAGGGATGTAAAATATTACGTTAGAATTGATGCATACAAGCTACAGGTAGCCATTTTACCACACAAACTAATGCTTCACCCCGGTATTAATGTAGTATAAATGTAATCGATTAAATCAAATTTAGTTATCATACAACATACAAAATGACCATCGAACCACTATATACACATCTTCATAATAATTATTACAAAACCCACTTCATTTCACCATCATCACAGACAGAAATGAAAAAAAAAATGTTCTTTATAATAATAATCCAACAGCAGTAGCCAGTTTTCATATTGTTATTATTTTTTATGATGATTCTATTTATCAAAAAGCTAACAAAACACACAAAACTAAATATGTACTCCAAACCACCAACTAATCGACCAAACCAACATCAGCAGCAGCCAACCCACGTTACATAAATAAACATAATGAAAATATGAATGGAAATATAGAAAAACAAAACAAAAACCGACCAGATGGGATTTGTTTTGTGTACTGTTTGTTGTTGGCTTTTATATATTTTCAATCCATGATACGTTTTCCATTTCATATTTCTATTCAATTTTCATTTTCATTCGTTCACTCACCATCAAACATCATCATTCGGTTGGAATGAGTAAAAAAAATTAGTTTTGAAATAAACATTTTGGTAATTATTTATAACAATAATACTCCACTAATTTTTTTTTTTTTTTTGTTGATTAACCGTCATAATATGTAATAATAGTATATCATTTTCAGCTCAACTATCACCATACTATACATAAATTACTTAAATTGCACAGCACGTGACTTTTATGTATACATAAAGAGATCTCACCCAACAAAACTATAAATTTAGATTCATTTATATGTATTTAGTTTTCAAGTAGTTGCTTACTTTATGTTATGTACATACTTTCAGGGCATTTCAATTGTTCATCTCACTATTATTTCGTGTTGTTATAACTTTGTACTATTAAGCTAATAATTCGGTAGATTTTCGTTTTTGTATGTGTTAACTTACAAGTCAAGTAAATCAAATTTAATTGATTTTAATGAACCGAACTTATAATTACCGTAAGTGCATGGTATTTTGGAAAATGTTAACAGATGATACAATGATTTTGGTTTCAAGTTGATTGAGTTTAATTTAATTTACGTGGTAAGGCGTTAGTAAAATTTGTAATATATTATAATATGTAGTAACAGCACCTCATCAAGGGACATTATATGATGTAGATCAATATATTACATTTTTATGAACTGTGTAATAGTATGTAGTGTTCTTTCAAACAAGAAGCGGCTCCTCATTGATTAAATGTATTAATATGTATGTAGGTATCATATATAATATGTATTTTGATATTTCATGATAATATTCAAAGAAACACTTTTAAAAATGTACACTGACCAAAAGGTTTTACGTCGAAATCTTGGAAAATGTAGGAACTAAAACAAAACAAATTCAATAAATTTAAAATATACCACCTCTCTTCTTTTTCTTACTCCCTTTTACGTATGTATTTTTGCGTAATTTTGCCACCCACAAAGTGAATGTCAACTCAAAGTCCCAATCTTACTCTATCGTACTTTAAAAAAAAATCTAATAAATTCCCACATTGTCCTTGATAGTGATAAAACCATTCTATATTCGGAAGCCATCCCGAAACATGGGTTATTTGAAGTAACCATTTTGTTGTGTTATTGTGGATTTTTACCAAGTCGTTTATTTCAGTTCAATAGCAAAAGAAGCGGGATCTTTTAAAATCGACGATCCTATGCCACATTAATTTTTCGAGGTTGTAGTGTGGACGTGGTGATAGCAACACACAATGCACTATCACACAACAAGCTGGTCGATTAATAAAAACCAAAATTAACACAAAATAAATAAAAAGTTAGTTTATTTTTCCGTCGGCGAACAAATAGTTGTGTAGTCTAATGTCAAAATAAATAATAACGGCAACGACAGTATTGTCAACAACGAAATCGCTTTCCCTATGCCGGGTGACCTCTATGTTCGATTCCACTCACTACTAAATACACTCGTTCAGTTGGTGTGGTGAATTAGGAAAAAATCAGAGAATCAAACCAGGCAAAGCAAAACAATGCGTTTTGCATAAACGAAAGAAAAAGGTGAATTTAAAATAAGTATTAGCGCAACCATCTCAGAGCAACAACGCGAGCTCAAAAATATACCCCAATTACTTACCTTATATTCAGTGCTGCTCCTTCACACCGGCTATTCCAATAATAGCCCGATGCGTTCCTGTAGCGGGCGCAATTAATGTAATCACAAGAGATAAAACTCCTAATAAAGACATAGTTCCAGTTATAATACGGATGTTTTATTTCAAATAGTTAGTCCCCATCTGGACAATAGCTCGCTGATAGCCGACCCCTTCGGCCGGTGCGACAATACCAAGATATCCGGTGGATCAGTGGTTTCCCGGGAGTACCCCCTACAGGTTATACCGCCGCGACGCGGCGACTGCCGGTATCCTAGCGATCGCCGTATCGTTAACGGTGGTATCGCAACGCAATAACGGGTAATTGGTGGATCTGTGGATTAACCGATTTAACCCACATCGAATTTATAAGCAACGACGGGTAATTGGCGGGGGGTTAGCCAAGTTACCCACAACAAATTTATAGGCTCCACAGGCTAGCCGCGAGGTACAGCATACACAGGAGCCCATAGTAGATAATGTATGGCTTATGTAGATAAGCTGGCGGAAAATCAACTTATGGTACTCTATTCGCCTAGCGAATGTTAAATGAAACACTGGTGAAATACCATTCAGAATTTGATATTTTGCATTCTGATGTATAAGAAAGGTCTCCAAATATGGTATCTGTTAAATAGTGAGTGAGAAACAGTGCTTATTTTAATATAGGACCCGTTGGTTGCTGTGTAGTAACGGCACCTTGCGGTGTCGTTAACAGACATAGGAACATAAGTCTGGTGCGGTATATATAGCGGGCTAAGCTCAGGGTTGGCGTGGGGATTTCCAGGCATAATACTACGCTTTAATAACCGCATCGGGATCAAGAAAACAGGAAAAAGCAAATAATACAGTGTTATACAGAACAGTGTTTTCTACAGTTCCTAAATCGTAAATTGTTGTTCTTGAGAGTACAAACGAAAATAGGAAAACAATTATTTTTGATAAGCGAATATGCGAAATAACAGGAACTGTTATTTTCGTTATTTAGTAACAGGCTGTTCCCATTATTTTCTAAGAACAGTCATCTGTAGCTGCTTCCCATCGATTGCACCTGTGACATTTGGCATTTCCGTATTATTTTAAAAATGTCAATAATTTTGTCGTACTCGCCTTCAGTTGGTGGAGACAGGTAGATGTTAGGTAATGCATCCCAAATTATTTCGCACACCTCTAATATTATTATTTCACGCACGGTCGGACACTCCGGTGCGAAAAGACGATGACAATATTTTTCATGATGGACTATGGGCTAAATATCTAAAAGTTACAATTAAATGAATTAGTATAATATTAACATTCAACTCATTAAAAATAACTGTATAGTATGTTTACACTAGTGTCAAATCCAAACTAATATCAGGACCGATTGGAATCCGAATAAATCTTTTTTTTTTTTCTAATTTATTTTTTAACCAATAATGTAAAATTTTGAATTGGGTTCTCCCAATCTTAATGGATTTCCTAAATTGCTCCGGATCTTTTTCTTTAATTTTGAGAAACAGCTTAGAGAAGAAGCCGTGTAATTTGCGTTGATTATCCGTAAATATTTCACGGGTCCATACTCGTCTAGTTTCCGATGCTCTTTGAAGATCGCACAATCGAACTAGTTTAATATATTGTAAATAACATAAATAAACCAAAATCAGTTTATTGAAATTATCATACTTAATCGTTTGCATTTTGTAATTTTTATAACGCACAAAAGAATGAAAATTACTTCATATAAACACAGAAATTTATATGAAAATGAAACTGACAGGACGGGGCGTAAAACAATTTTACTACCCCAACCAAAAAGAAACGTAAATAAAAACGCCAGGTCAAAAAAAACGCGCATGTGTTTTACTTGCGTATTCGCTTGCGTCTGTTTCCATTTCCAGCATGACTTTATTTTTCCAAACAAATTTTTTTTTCCGATCCAATCACAAAAAAAAAATGCAATATAAAAAATCCGACCACGAACAGCAGACTCTCTCGTTGCTTGGTAGTCACGCGTTTTGCCCACAACCACACTGACAGACTCACGCGTGCAAATAACATTGTTCTAAAAAAAAACACATGGTCTGCATCTCGTCGTTTCTATGCACCAAAGCCATCGATGACATGATACCAACACAGCCAATCCCTATATCAAACAACATGCATCTCAGTCGTATGATGTAGCCAAATAATCACACTCGGTCAACCAATACAACAAAACATCAGAAAAACATCATGCCAACCAAATATATTGTTACGTTTTTACCTTGTCAATCAAGGCTAGAATCACTGGATTGTCATGGGAATGAAATCGAATCATGGGATTTTTATTTGGTGGCCAGCTTTAAACAGTATGGCTAACCAAAAGTTGCTGATGAAAATTTAGAGAACCACGCTGTGTATTATAAGTGCACTTAGGAGTATACCCACTTAGGCATTGGAGGTAGGCCTAGATATTCTGGGCACTCAAATGGCAGCGAGCCCAGCCATAAGGATCAAATCTATTTCTATGTGTACCTGTAGTAATACGAGACACTCATCTATTTTGTGTAACAGAGACATCCCTGGTACCACTGATTACATGATTCCATTACCATGTTTTGAGGAAAGGTTTTGTACCGGTATTCCCTCTAGAGGGGACTGGCTAAGTAAAGAGACGTTGGAGGATGGTAGGGTTGGTTGTGGTGTTTTCTGTGAGAAACTAAATGTTAACCTCTCATTTCGTCGCCCGGACTATAATTGAAGCGTTTTTCAGGCTGAATTAATTGCGATAATGGAGGCCGTGAATACCAATCAAGGTTTAATGTATAGTATCTGTAAGGGATATTCGCATTTTTAGGGACAGTCAGGCCGCTATTAACACGCTCCGAGCTTATTTCCTTACGTCATTGGTAGCCCAAAGCATCCTCATCTCTTAACGAGATGACAGATCAGTTCAACATCCACCTAACGTAGGTGCCAGGGCACTTAAGTGTTGCGGGGAATGAAAAGACAGATGAACTCGCTGATCGCTCGGCAGGATACAAATTGCCTCACTTTACCAAATAGGGTATGTTGAAATTCCGCTCGCCACATGCAAAATGTTGCTTCAGGAAGAAGCTAGGCGAGCAGCGAACTATAGATGGTCGAATGGTCGCTGGTCTAATTGGAATCCTTTCTTTGTCTAATTTCGGTAATCCGGTTAATATGGAAGCCGTCCGCTTCAACATTTTGCTACTGTGAATTTGATATTTGCTCATTAGGTAAATTGAATTGCTGATCCCTTTATTGGTATACTTAAGGTGAGTTTTCGTTGGATCATTATTGAGTTTGATAACGGCGATGTATTTTTCAATTTTATCATGATATTCTGATTTGTACATGATCACGGTGGTGTTCCCTTATTCGTCTTTGTTACTAGTAATAGCATTTTTTCTATCTAATTTTTATAGCATTTCTCTATCTAGTTTATTAGCGACTTTATGCTCCGAATTGTCATTTCTTTTCTTTTTGTCAGTTGTGCTTTCTGACATCTCGTTGATGACAAGTGTTCGTATTTTGTTATTTACATTTCGCTATAGTGCTAAGCAATCATAATAAGAAAATGTATTTTGATAGATTCAGGTACAAAAACTAATTCTCCGTTTCGTGTTAAATTTTATGTAACATACTTTTGCGACACTATCGCTCAAAACTTCATGGCAGAAACAATGATTTTAGATCAGTCATTTGGGCGTATCCAGCGGGTTTAGGTCTCACTAAAAAATGTAGGCCTCATCCGCTGGATACAAAACCTCAATAAAGAAAATGTAGCTAGTCTACATATTTAAATAGAGGGTCTCCATTTCCGTTTGAGCCTCTGCTAATGTTATGACATTTATTATTTGTTTGATAATTTTTGGCGTTTTCAGAGGAGTGAAAAATAAATAGAAAAAAAACATACATATGTACATGCTAAATAGACAGTGGACAATTTCACAAATAATTCCGATAATCATAATCACAATTATCGATACAGTAGCGATGGAAGTAAGTAAACAAACTTGATAATACTGTCAAAAACAAATCACTGTTTCAAGTTTATAACCTTATAACTGATTTGTATTTTAATGATGTCAACTTTCATGATATTCTATTAATCTATTCGAAGAATTCCTGGATGATACGAGTATGGTGGACGAAGTAGGGGAGACAGCATGGACACAGTGCTTACAGAAGCCACTCCCGCTTCCTTCAAATGGACCAGTTCGAAAATAAGATTATTATTTAAAGAATACTCCGCTCGTATAAAAGGATTTTGGAAATCCCCCCAAAAAACGTGGGTTTATGAAGAGCGTTTCAAGGTAAATTTCAAACTTAATACATAATACCAAACTTGAGGCTGGTAAACTTTCAGAAAAGTTCTCTAACCTCAAAAAAACCTAACAAAACATTAAAAATTCTCTTAAGAAAAAACCTCGCGTTAACTCTCATTGGGAGTTTACGAGGAATTTGAAAATATTTTTTCTGATGGTCTAACAGTTAATGTGCCACCATCTTTGCAAGCATTCACTCTTTTACACCTGAACCTGGTTGTTCGAAAGAGACCAGTCGAAGTGATACTATATATTAGCAGTAACACGTGCCGCAAGCTACAAAAATTCCGTAAGGAACAATTACGCTTAGAACAAGCAAAAGCAGCTTTTAAGATGTATTTAGAATAAAGAGGCCAAATAATGATTTTATTTTTAGGCTAATTGGCATTTTCAGGAACTGTATTACCCTTATCATCAGACGTTGAAATTATTTCTTCTGCAACATCGTAAATCCATCTTCTAGTAAAATAAAATTATGTAAAATGCAAGCCGCAACAAAATTCTTGATAGCAAAATTGCAACTAAACTGTTCACGTCCATATATTTTAGCCTACGAAATTAACCTTTTATAAGAGCAAATGCCCTTTGAATTACAGAACTGACGAAAGAAAGCTTGGTGTTGTACGTAACTTCTTGTTTGTTGAGATGTCCAGTATCTTTCAATGGAGTTATTAAATAATTTGTTGCGTCATATGCCGTATCTACCATCAAATGGTAATTGGTAAGTCAGCGCTTTCCAATCGTTTATAAAGAGGACTGCATTTAACACCTTAGCGTATTCTTAGCATTTCCACCAATATGTCGATCAACTTCTTTTTATGGTCACAAACACCTGCAAAAAGTAAAAATTTTAAACAATTTTTTTAGTTGATATATTTAAAATACGTACCTGCAATATAACAGAATAGAACCCCTTCCCAATAAAAAATCAGTTGATTATGCGGAAGTTGTTTGATGGGTATATGGCACAGGTCAGCAGCACCCACAATTCCTCCAAATTGCGACTTCTTGTAAAAAAACTGGAAAACGAAATATTCAATTTTGTAAAGAGATTTTTTTAGTTTGACAACATCAGAAATGTATTTTTGTTCTTCAAAAACAAGAACAACATTCAATATACAATTTTTTTAACCTCAATAACCTTAACAATTTCGCTGAACACGTACTGACTTATGCTGGAGGATACCTTAAATCGGTCGCTTACAGACAAGAATGTTCCTTGTTTGGTAAGCATCGACACTATTAATAATACTTTTATTTCTAAGTAGTATAAACGCTTTAGATGGTTTTATTACCTTTCCAATTAAACCAATTAGTTTCTTAAAATAACAATAATAATTAATACTTTGATTTAAAATATACAAAAGAAAGAAACAAGCCTCAAAACACATTCTCGATATTCGAAAATGTACCCTAAATTCGTTTAAACTGTAGTTTGGAATTTTCGCAAGAAAATTAGAATTTCGGATACGGTGCACACTGGTCCGCTTACCAATTTCATCTTTACTATCAGAATCTAATATTTGCACAATAGGCACTACCATTTCATAACTAAATTATTTCCAATAAATTTTTCATTTTTGTTTATTTTTATTTAACTAATAAAAACACGAAAAAATAGACACTACTACGACAAAAAATAATTAGCTGTCTAATTATCCAAGTTAAGAACACAAAGTATGCAGGCCTACAAATTATTTATTTATTTATACAAATTGATTTACGTTCACCACCACATACACGTTAGATTTACTAAGATATCTCTTTGCGTAACAAATTTTCATTTGCCATCTAGCGAAAATAGTATGAACACAAATATAATGGAACACTAATCCTGTTTGCCTTAAGGGCTAGTTATATAGACGAAAACGAAACGGGCTGAAACGGAAAACGAAAGATTCATGGTCCCAGTTGTACAAAGACTGAGAGCAGAATGAAACAGCAAAAATACATACTACGAGCAAAAGTGAGAAAAAACATATTTTACTTCGGTTTTCATTTTATATTAAGCGCACCAATTTGCGAATAGCGTAACTTCATGCATTTTGACAAATTGCATTCCAATTAGATTTTTGTTTATTGTATTATATCATTCCTCACGGATGGTTTGTTTTGAATAATTCCCTTTAAAATTTAAATACCATAGTAATACAATAATTTTAAATTTTGTGAAATATATATTTAAATTTTAAATACCTAAACTATTATCAATATTTGATTTTATAGCTGTAATATTATAAATATATATTTTTTAACAAATTGAATTTGTTAAAGGTGAGTTATTCAATTTTTTTACTATTGGTGGTTTTTGTCCTTCAACACGCTGTGTTATTCAATTAGTATTAGTGTGATAAAAAAAATTGTATTTCAGATGCCTGGAAAACACCAATCGATTCAATTGAAAATTTTCAAAAAAAATTTAAACATCAAATCCACAAAGCACACAATAGGCATCACAATTTAAAAAAAGTATATTAATATTTTTATTAATATGATTATTATCTAAATACAAAAAAATAAGAAAATAAAATTAAATATAATTATTTTTATAATATATTATAACGAATAATGAAATAAAATAATTTATTATAACATGAAATTAAAAAATTATTTTTATTTATTATTAGTGCCATCTATAATTAAATATCTTAATAATACCAAATGAATAATAAATACCTATCGGTGAATAGAAGAAATTGAAAGTTGCTTAAATCTCGTTTTAAACCCGAATATAAGTCTGATTAAAATGGCATTAGGTGCATCAATTTGAATTCAAAATTGAGCGCTCAAATTTTTTGATGTTTATGCGCTTATTGAGCGCTACATTGTACAACTGGGGTTATATAGACGAATTCGTTTTTTGACGTTTGGAAATTTGGTTATACATATTTTATTCGAAGAATTTACTTTCGCGCAATTATAAAATTATTCAAATAAAATAAGTTTTGAAAAAAAATGGACACCAACTTTTATTTATATTAGTATTATTACTAGCAAAAAGAATAACAAATAATCAATTTTTAGGGTTAGTAAAAAAAACAGAACCGATAGTGAATTACCGGAAAAACGAAACGAAAGCAAATTGAATTGACCCAGTTGTACAAAGACTGAGAGCAGAATGAAACAGCAAAAATACATACTATGAGCAAAAGTGAGAAAAAACATATTTTACTTCGGTTTTTATTTTATATTAAGCGCACCAATTGGGGAATAGCATAACTACAATCATTTTGTCAAATTGCATTCCAATTAGATTTTGTTTATTATATTCACAAATGTTTTATTTTGAAATTCTCTTTAAATTTTAAATACTTTGGTGATATACGATTTTAAATAAATATAATATTATTATATAATTATATATTTTTAATTTTTAAATAGAATTTGTGAAGGAGAGTTATGTGATTTTTTGCAATTTTGGTGTTTGTACTTCAACTCGTTGATAATTAAGTGTGTAATACACACATGGTCAAAAGTGTTATAAATTATGTGCGAGTTTTTAAACTGAATTTATTTTTATAAAACAGCTGTGATTTTTGAATTATTTACATTTTATAGCTGTTTATTAAAGTGTAAATCTTTATTTATAATATTTGTTTCACCATTTCTCAAAAATTAAAATACTTAAAAATGTTATAATAAAATTTGTATTTCAGATGACTTGAAAACAACAATCGAATAATGTTATTTTTTCCACATGGAACTATCAAAATAAAAAAAAAAAATTAAGAAAATAAATAATTATTAATTATAAAATGCAAAAATTATTTTTATTTATTATTGGTGTCATCTACAATCAAACATCTAAGCAATATTAAATGAATAAATGAACACCTATCGGTCAGTAGCAAAGAAATTGATTGTTGTGTCGTTTAAAACCGAATAATAAGTCCGAAAAAAGTGGCATTAGGTGCATCAATTTGAACGCAAAATTGAGCGCTCAAATTGATTGGTGTTTGCGCGCTCATTGAGCGCTACATTGTACAACTGGGGAATCTATTCCACCGGCCGTCTTCGTTTCGTTTCGTCTATATAATCGGTCTCATATGCTTTCATGCATTCAATTCATTCGTTCCGTTTCGTTTTCGTCTATATAACTAGCCCTATAATCGACTAAATTAACTAAACTAAAAAAATATTGAAGCTTCTGCTATTGCCTCATAGGCGGCAACCGAAAAGTAAATTTACGAGCTTACTTTTCAATGACTTTTCATGTATCGTGAATTACTTTTGTTTGACATTTCTGTTTATTTTTTTGAAATACTTTTCTATTTAAAATGCCTTAAAATTACATTGGTGAAAAATAAATGCGAAATTATAAATTATTAAACAAACAAATGTAATAGGTGGTGTGTTTTTGTTGTAGTTTTTGGAACTTTTTTAACATTTATTTTAGTTTAGTTTAGTTCCTTTTGAGGCACAGTAAACGACTTTTATACTAGTGCCATCTTTATATAAATTATATTAACTATCGTACTTTAGTTTAGTTAGTTAGTTTAGTCGATTAAGGTTCACAGCATAAATTATATTTGTGATATTTACTCCATCTCATTTTCGTTATCTTACTCAATTCAAACTTGAATTGATATTCTCTGTTTCCATCTCGCGTTCAATAAAACAGCGAATTTGACATACGATTGTTCGTACATATGTCAACACTAAAAATATACAGCAAAACCAATACAACGAAACAAAACAATCGCGACGGCGATTCAGTTTTTTTTTTCTTTTTCGGTATATAAAATTTTTCAGTGGTAACTCGATACGTACTTTCCAAGGTAGAAGAACTCTTTTGTTTTATTCTTTTTAACAAACACGGGAGTATACGGTCGAGCCATTTAATTAACTGTTTTTTATAACGCAATTTTCATACATATTTCAATGTATTTAAAACATTTGAAAATGTCCTAAGGGACGAAATATTATGTAATTGCTTTAATAATAAATAAAAAATAAACTTATGTTGGTCGAGTACGATTATATTAAAAAGAAAAATATTTTATGTCGAGCCATTTAAAGACTTGCTACAAGAGTTGTACGACCAAGAACGTCCAGCAGAGCAGTCTGTAAATCAAGCAGTTGCAACCGGAGTTAAGAGACCAGCAACACTGCTTCCTGCTAATAAAGAGGAAATATTGCCAAGCAAGAACTCAAATTCGCCTATCACTGCGTCGAGATTGGCTTCATCGATTGTGGTTACGGCTCAAAATGAACTGGCAACATCTAGTGCTTCCTGCATTTTGATCACCTCATAGACGTCTCCCTACCGATATACATCTGTATATCCGCCCAAACCTAAACAAAAAGCAAAGCCCGCCAAAAAATCGCTTCAAGCTACATACATATTAAGTTTGACTTCATAAAGCAGCGAGAAAATAATAAACAAGAAAGGGAGCGAAATAAAAGCAAAAGGCACGTGGAACCACATTAAATGCACGAAGAACAAAAAAAGTGGCATGAAGATACTGCCGTGCTAAGAAAAAAAGGCACATCTGCCGTTTTGTAGTTTTGAGTAATTTCAATTTTTCTATTTTTGTTTGCCATGTCATTATATGAAACTTGACATAACGTGATTTTATGTCATTTGATGAACGATATTTGACGTTTTAAAAAGAAATCAAATATGCCCTTATCGCATTTTTCGACTTTCGGCGCTTATGACTTTTATTCTTAGCACGGCAGGATAGGAAACAATGGCACAGCCAATTAATTGATCTATTTAAAAATAAATAAGAATTTAATATGTAGGTTTAATTTATATTTAATTAATAAATGAAATTTAATAAAACATGATTTAAAATTTACGAATATGTGTGTATTTAATTTCCATTTATAATAAATTTCTTAAATGTAAATCATTTACGACTTGTTATCGTCGATCTATTTGTTCTCGACGATCTTCTTGCTGCGCGACGATCACTTCAACATGCACATGTCCCAAATTAATATCGCTATCACCATCAATTACACTTTCTTCCCAATGGTCATACGCATTTATGCACATATTGTGAAGCATACAGAAGGCTACCACACTATTTTTGACGGTTCCTAATTTTAAGTGTTCGGTGAAATGCAGAAGCCTTCTAAACCGGTATTTCATTATTTCGAAGGCGTTCTCTAGGACGATTCTGATGGAAGAGTGAATTTTATTAAATCGCTTTTCGTGCATAACCCTCATTTTGTTGTATAATCTCTACAATCTTATAAAGTCACAAACAAATTGCAATTATATGAGTATATTTCAGTAAAAAAATTTGATACGTTTGCAAAAGTCCACTTGTTGGTAACACTGTCACTGTACTCGTACATTTCAGTTGCGATGTAACATTTTGTAGTCAAAAACACGATGCTAACCGTACTATTCTTGCGACTTAATGCACCTTTAAGCTTTTGCAAGACACTCTTTTGATACCACAAAGTCGTGGATTGTTCTTATTACAAGCAAAATTAACAGCTCCTTAACATTTTGTATACAAATGTTCAAGTCTGGTTAGTCGAGTGTGTTCGTTCGTCGACCAATAAATGTTGAACTACAACAGGGAGTTTGAGAATTAATAACACTAGATAGTAACTAGTTGCACAACACCTATAACAATTATTTAATTCTACCTAAAATAAAGACCTTTATGTAAATAACACGAAACATAAAATATTAACGTTGCTGACAAAGGCATTATATGTTTATTATCTATTTTTGTTATTGTAGCACGATTATCTAATAATCATAATCATAACAATAAAATGATAATATATTTATTTATAGAAATCACATAAAAGTTGGGAAAATCGACTCTAAAAACTATTAAAAATATGAGACGAGAGTATAATAGCTCCACATATACAGATGCCAATGATGATCGCCACATTCAACCATCAATTTTAGATTATAACGATTATGGCATGTTTTTTATTGCTCCGACATTTTCATATAGGTTTTTTTTATATGAGGGGAAAATATTTGACGAATTTTCTTTGTAATTTTCCGATTTAACAGTAATTTAACAGTCAGTATATCTATATTTAAATAGTTAAATTCCATTTTCCTAATTTACGACATGATTTCATTTTAGCTGAATGCAATTTAATTTCTAAACAAGATTTGTTTCTTTTAAAATTAATGTTTAAAATATTTGGTATTTAGTTTATAATGTTTTTTATGGTTTGTCATGTTTAATGACGAGGGAGTGAATATAATGTTTTCCAAAATATGTATTAAGAAAAGGACAAGTGTGTTAATGGAATTGTTTGTTGACATAAATTATATGATAGTTTGTTTATGCATACAAACAAAAACATAAGGTTTAAATGTTTTTGGTTGTGGGAGGTGAAATTGTGTACGCCAAACAACATTATTTTTCCCAAAATCCATTAATCTTTATACCATTATGCAAGACATTTCATCTATAAACTGACACAGCTTAATAATGACTTATTCCAATTATTATCGCTATAGAGGGAAAAAACGACATTCCAGTTTGATCTTGTACCAATCAAATAACAATACAAATCGATTTATTCCAAAAAAATCAAATCCATCATCGTACACACCATGGACTGTTGTGGTTTATTCAATTCAAATTAATTTTTAAAATATTTAAAGTTTTTTTTTATTTTCTTCACATTTCTTGAGCGAACGAAAAGATTGATTACTTTTGTCTAAGGTTGAAGTTAACTAATGACCGACAATAATTTTTTTTTGTATCCTTTAACAAATATCATTTTTCTTACTCGTATTTTGTTCAAATCATAAAAACACTTTTTTAAATTGATTGAACAGTTTAATTATGTTGTTGAATTATGATGAGAGATGATCATTTTAATTGTGGTCTTGATTTCGTTCAGCAAATCTATTCGTTGAGACTATTTAAAAAATCGTTTATCAATTCTTAAATTAAATCATTAGATTTTTTTGCTAATTTATATATTGAGTTGATCATACATTTTTCCTAAACTTGTTTAAATCTAAAAAATTAAAGCAAATTGAATTTATGTGTTAAGTTCCCGGCAATTTATACAAAATTGTATTTCACGAAGATTTAAAATTACATAAAATTGCATTTAACTTTGCTGTAAAATCCGCTTGGTGCGGACTATCTTCTCATAAATTTCTAAAAACCTTGCAACAAAATTTTAAAAAGCCAAAACAAATCAATTACGGTAACAAAACATTCTATCAGGGCAAAGGGAAAAAAATCCAAATCAAAAAAGTCCATCACTGAACAACGATGCTATTAGCATAGCACATTGATCCAACATAACTTTACATCACTTTACGATACAAGCCTTGCTTCGGAATCTGTTTAACTATTATTTGCATCGAAAAAGGAATTTATTTACATATATTGGAAGCGATTTTGATTCAAATTTTGCATTAAACAACACTATCAGTACCGAATACAATGGCAACAACCGTAGTTTGTAATTATCGGACGATTGTAAATTAGTTTAACGATACTTTTTTGCTCTATCTAAATATCTTCAATGTTGCTAAAATATATCCCACCCCAACTGAATACACCATACATTATGACAAAATCAATGACTGCATGATAAAAGTACGAGTAAAACATGGGGAGAACTGACGAAGATTATAAAACTTATACACAGCAGTGACAACATTTTTTCTGATATTATTGAGAAGATTATTAGCTGCGGTGCAATAGTAATTCCTAAATATTTAATTCGTTAACGAAAGCTAGATCAAGCCAATAAGATGAACATAGAAATTCATCACAAGAGAAAAAGTGGACCTGAAATACAATAATTTGGAAGAATGGTAGAGTTAGGTCGTCCAAAATATGTACATCACTCAGATTTATCACTGACAGTAAGTCGGTGATGAAAAAAAACACTAATTGAGAGTGCAAAATTCTCTTTGTAATATTGGTTGCATTTCTGCAAACTCCTGGGAATCATAAGTTAATGCCAGAAAATCTGCGAATGCTGTAGCGTAACCTGAAAAATTAATCTCAAAGCTAGAATTAAAATAAATTAAAAATAATAAGGGTCCCAAAACTGAGCCTTGGGGAACATAACATTCCAAATGGCCCGGACGACCATTGACCCTAACCATTTGACAACTATTTAGAAGATAACTGGTGAACCAGTTTAAAATGTTTCCTATAATAGCAATATTAGACAATTCAGCTAAGAGTATACCATGATCGACAGTATCAAATGCTTTTGAAATATCGATAAATATTGGAGTAGGTTTATGCACTCCGTTAATAGACGAAAAAATGTGGCTTAAAAAATTTAAAAGGGCTACCTCCGTAGATTTCCCAGCAATAAATCCAAATTGATTACCATTAAAAAAATTTAATTTTATCAAGATAACAAACTATATAATCGTCTTTTAATAACTTTTTTATAGACGCATAATTTTGAAAAGACGCTTAATAGTGATATTGGTCCATAATTATTGAACTGCTCTGCATCACCCTTTTTATAAATAGGAATTATTTCAAGATATCTATCAAAAACCAACAACAATTTTAAAAATCAAATTATTAACGCCATCAAATCCTTCAGTTGATTTGTTTTTTAATTTATTAATTTCAGAAATAATTTCTAATGAATTAACTTATTCGAAAAAAAAACGAGCTAGATAGTATAACTTTGAGGACTTCGAAAATAAAACGGTACGCTTCTCATGGTTGCAGTTACCAATAACAGTTTTCAATTTGGGACATAAAACTGAAGGAATATAAATTAAAAAAATATTAAATGCATCCGAACTGTTGAAGACTGGTAATCAATGAAATTGATTGAATTCCGTCAAATTTATTATTGTAATAAAAAACTTTGGCCTACTTAACAGTCCTGTTAACCTTTCTTGACAGTTTTTTAAAGAATTTTTCTAACTTAACATTAGAAGGATGTCTCTTTAACTTTCTATTCTTTCTTATTCTCAGAAAATAAAAATTTTTAGAAAAGATACATATATAATTACGAGTCTTTTATTGAACATACAGTATCCCATTCAACAAATAATTAGAAATTTCACATAGCTCCGTTACATTGAGTATCCAATAGAACCCAAAAATTTTGTCATTTATTGTAGTAGTTCTAAAACCGAAGATATGTCAGAAACAATAAATATTTTCAAACCATAGTGTTTATGTATCATCTATTCAGCATTTAGATTAAACTTACCTATTTCCAGAAATGTCAAAAAAACCAACAACTTTTTCTACACCGAAATGTACCAGTCGGATGAGGACGCTAATTATGGATGTTTTTTGTAGTTATTTCTAAATATATCCATCAACAAGCACGCAACTACCAATGTCAAAGAAAATGTTTACATTCAAACAGCAGTACATCGATAAAGAAAATCAGTCAACAGTCCCATTCCTAGAGCAATAAACGTACCGAGAACCGAGTAATTCAACACCGCCAACTTTAGCTGATGTAATAAAAACTCAGCAAGAGCGCAGCCTATGATAAGGGTTTTGTTTAGGTGAAGATACTTCGGCGGGAATTAAAAGAAGAACGGATACAAGATCTCGAACATCTACCACTATCTCTATTATTGAACGTCCCTGTAGCAACTGCAGAAGAATTTACGAGATTGGAGACCGAAGTCAAGCTTGAAAAACAAAACGAAAAAATATTGGTAAGAATTTATTTAGATCAAAATGATATTCTATTAACTATTTGATTTGCTATTATTCGCATATAAACCTATTCGCCAAAATGAATGATTCCAGTTTAGATAAATTTATTAAAGTGTGCCTGAAACTCATGTTATAAATAAAAGTGGCAAAGTCGTTCACTTGGTACAGTCGCGACGGTAACACAGCTGTAGGGTTTTACTTTTAAATGTTTCTTAATAAACTTGCAATAAATGGATTTTGTATAACATTTCTAGACTGTCCTGCTAACAAGTTTCCTTCCAAAACTATGAAACGACTGAACCAGGTGGATCCTCGTTCTCATTAACCAAGTTACTTGAATTCAAGTAACTTGAATCTAGTTCACCAATATGAACGTGTTATTTTAGTTGAATTCAAGTTAATTTTACTAGATTTCAAGTCCTAGGTAAAGTAGAGGCCCTTTCAACTTTTGTATTCTAGTTGAATCGTCTGAGATGAGCCATATTATAAAATTTAGTAGTGTGGTAAGTATACTGTAGTTCCATATAATCGAATGATTATACACTATAATTTATTATTTATATTTAATTTATAAATTAATAGAATTTATTCATTAAAATCTTGATATATTTTAATGTTAATCACCACCATTATAATACAAAAAATGTGGTTGCCAGCCTACATTACAAGCGACGTGTTGTCTCTCTAAAAATTAAGACGAGACTGTCATGGGGGAAAGTGAAATACCCAAACCCAATGTGCATTTGAGGTGGAACGTGGAATTGGGTGAACCACTACAGTACCTTATCAAAATAGGAAAATACCGTCTACAAAAATGAATTGGAGAAGATCAGAAATAATACATTTTTTGGAAATTTACAATCTTATGAAGTTTTGTGGAACATCGATTTAACTTTATATCGCGACCGAAATATTCGAGATGAAACTTTAAAAAAATTAAAAACTTATAAACCCGTATATAGTCAGGAATTACGTAAAATTCAGCAAAGTAAGAAAATTGGTGTGTCACCTGACCAAATATATAAACCAAAACTATAAGCTGGTTTAGAGTGCAGATAATTTTTTACGAAGCGTAACCGCTTATTCAAACTTGGTAAGTTATAGCTGTATTTATTTTCAAAATAAATATATTTTACAGTGCACCTACCTCCTCTCCCCTAGCTAAAAGAAAGTAGGTCTTCTAGTTAATTCATTCTGCGCCAATCATGTTTAATTGCCATGGTACTGAACCGATTCCTGTAAAATATTCCGCATATGAATCTCTTAATTTTCCGTGATCCTGAGTATAATTATGCGAACCCACCTCGGATGTGATATTACCATATCTGACATTGATTGTTCAGTTTTCACAGTAGTTCTTACCATGATCCAGGAATTATGTGGCCTGTGTAATGGTCTTCTTCATCTACGGATCCTGCTGGTAAATATGCAGTTCCAGTTATGGTTCTAAGCCAATTATGCAAGGAACTGCTAGCTAATACCCTAAATCTACAGTCACCTGTTTCCCATCTAGGGATCCGCAGTAGGGTTTGCAAAAACTCGGGTTTTCAGTTTTTTTTATACCTAAACCCCGGGTTTTTGCAAACCCTAATCCGCAGCAATTAGGAAAATTCCATTTTGTTTCGAATGTTTTTTGGATGTAGTTCCACTCCTCTACGGTACTCGGAACCTGAGAATATATATTTGTTTATTATTACAGGTTACAATGATGGCAGACTCAGCGGAATGATATCAAAGGGCCGAATGTCGAAAGGCCGAATGGGTCGAAGGGACCGATTTTTTTTGTTTTGTTTTTAGAAATATAAATTTTTTAAATTTGTTGTTTTAAGGAATATTTTGTAAATTTTTTTATCAAATATAAATTAATTTCTTATGAATTTATGTATTTTTTATGTTTAATCTTTGGATATTCTATCGACAAAAATATTGCATTAATTTTGATTGTTTATATTTTGTGTTCCTTTTGTGATTATCAAAGGAAAAAATATTTGTGCATAGTAGGTATTTCATCAAAATCAAGTCTTATTATATCAAAATAAATGGAATGTACTACGTAATTAATAGTTAGGAGTTTTCCTAATTATAAATTCGGCCCTTTGACACTTTCGGCCTTTCGAAAATTAGGCCCTTCAATACATGCGGCCCTTTGACTTTCGGCCCTTTGAAATTCGGCCCTTTGCACCCATTACGACTCTGCAACAGAAGAAATTGGAACGGCAGGTATTAAATTAAACATTTCGGACGAGTCCGAAGATACGAGTATATCACGTAAACGAAAGAGAATAGAAGCATCAACAAAATTGATCGTGTGGAAGTTGCGATACAAGATTTAAATAGATAGCAAAAGCTAGTTAGCTAGACCATTTTGGAAAATATGTTACGGCCTTAAGTTACTTGAATTCAAGTAAAGCGTAACATATTTTCCAAATGGTTTACTTCAGGGGTGTCTAAGCCAAATGAATATTATTGACAAATTTTCAAAATTACTAGAGCAATAAAACTGCGATTAGAAAATTAGAAAAAAAAGTTAATTGGACACTGCGGTAATTATTTATGTATCCAGGGGGGAAGCCACGAGGCTTAAGGCAACATATTTGTTCTTTTCTTTTTAACTGCAACTACATATTTTATATTTAATTGGTTTGAATAAAATTACAGTTACTAGACTAAACGACTGTACACACCAACCGCGGCACATCATGTTCCACACAATCCACTTGTGACTCATTTTCTTTTAATGGAATTTTTTTAGTAAAATTATCGAATATTTGAACGTGTTTATAAAAATTATTTATATTTCCGCTCAAACTGTTATTTCCTGTTAATACATAAGCAAATTAAAGTATAATTAAATTGGCAACTCAAGCGCCGCGTTTGGTGTGAACAGTCCTTTACTTATAAGAAATTGAAATTAAATGAAATTTGTTAAGACTGATTTATAAAATTAATTAAAATAATCAAAAAATGAAATTAAATTAAAAATATATTATTGAAATGAATTAAACGGAACAGAAATGTTGTCTTCTTTTGATACTGGAATCCGTTTTATTTTATTTCGTTTTTTTGAGAAAAACGAAAGGTGTCTAAAAAAAAATGCTGCTAGTTGAAACTGTAAACGAACTTGCTCGATATTTCATTCAAAAATCCAAATCGGCCATTTTATAGAGAATTTAGAAACCTTGAAAACTATACTATGGAAATTTCTGTGCGGCCACTCCTTGTTGAGTCATTGAAATTTTAGAGAAAACGTATCAAAAAGCGTGTAAACGTTAACAAGTACATTTTTTTATCTTTTAAACTAAGCACTCTTTCTGAAAATTTCTGAAAATAAGCGCCAAAAGTTTAATTAGCATAGGACGGTGGAATGTGGATTCAAAATTGTATCACTTAGCATCGCAAAATCTGTTAATCATAACTAAAATAATTATTGAAAGTGGTGAACTTAATTAAAATACTTAAAAAACCTTTTACCATTTTAATTAATAATATCAATTAACAATTTTTTAATTTAATTCATGTAATTTCTAATATGCAACCGACCCTAAGACCATTTTAATGTGTTTTTACAAATAACACGTAGAAGTATATTAGTATTTACGAACAAGTATTTATCACCCCAAAGATAGACAGGTTTCAATATTTAATGATTTTTAATTTATTTGAATTTACTATTTCTGAAAAATTGTAAGCGAACCTACTTAATCCAGTTTCGAACTAATGAGCTTATGATTATGAAAAAATCAATCCTTCTCATCAGGCCGCGGCGACTGGACTGATTATACCACAATTTACATTCTATATATACAGAATGTACTGTGCAAGTTATATTAGCGAATTATACTAATACAGGTAAACTCTCTTACAAATTTTTCTTCGTCACATTCACACAACTCTATAACTGTGTAAGCAAATTTTATCAATTAACAATTTTTTAATTTAATTCATGTAATTTCTAATATGCAACCGACCCTAAGACCATTTTAATGTGTTTTTACAAATAACACGTAGAAGTATATTAGTATTTACGAACAAGTATTTATCACCCCAAAGATAGACAGGTTTCAATATTTAATGATTTTTAATTTATTTGAATTTACTATTTCTGAAAAATTGTAAGCGAACCTACTTAATCCAGTTTCGAACTAATGAGCTTATGATTATGAAAAAATCAATCCTTCTCATCAGGCCGCGGCGACTGGACTGATTATACCACAATTGTGTATTAGTATAATTCCTGTATTAGTATAATTCGCTAATATAACTTGCACAGTACATTCTGTATATATAGAATGTAAATTGTGGTATAATCAGTCCAGTCGCCGCGGCCTGATGAGAAGGATTGATTTTTTCATAATCATAAGCTCATTAGTTCGAAACTGGATTAAGTAGGTTCGCTTACAATTTTTCAGAAATAGTAAATTCAAATAAATTAAAAATCATTAATTAATAATAATTATAATTTGTAATGTATTATAGATCTTTTTCACAGGCTATGTTAAATAAATTCTTTGAAAATCTTAATTAGAGTTAATCTCAATTCCTGATTCTATAAGAAAAGATATAGTCCTATGCTCACTGAGCCATTAGATCAATCAGAATTGAACTTACCGTATTTTTTAAACAAAAATCCGAGCGCTACTCATACACAGAACATCGAATTAGTGAAAATACCAATGCGTCCGTTAATGACCTTAGCCAAGTTCAGTGGGTTTGAAGAGCCCTTTTCACGGTTGTTTGTTCATTAATTGGGCGTAACTTTAGAACTACCATCATATTTCTCTACAAGTGCCCTCTTTGATATAACCATTAAGCAGATTTTTTATCCTCTTTGTAAAGACAACAGATTAAGCTATGCATCTTGCTTTATTTACGGAGAGACACATGCACAAAAATCCTAGTAAAAAAGGTAGATTTAAAGTCCTCTTTGGTCGAAATATATCAATATCCCACACTACTTTTAATCTAACTCATTTTATTAATATTAATTTTTGGTTTGTTGCAATTTTCGAACAAACAAAAAATTAATTTTCCTAAAAAATCAGCTTCATTATAATACAATGTACTCGTATACTACGTACAAAGTACATACCTAAACTATATAAAAATATAACTTACATAAACATTTTTCCGAATATTACCGTAAAAGTTTTATAAAAGAAAAGAACTAGTGGAATGAAAAGTATCACAATATCACATGCAATAGCGTCCTCAGGGTTGAGTAATCATTTACAAAGAAAATTTATATTTTAAATTCTTGTAATCTTGTAAAAAGAAAATATCTCAACCCTAATCGATTTGTATATTATACCCATATCAAACCCACACAAAATTAAAAAATTTCCTTTTGTTAATGAAATTATTTTTATTTTTTTCTTTGGTTTTTAATTGGGCGGAGATATATTTTATGTTAAAGTAATTTCTTACAACCAAACACAAACATATTATTTTTGTATATATTACACAGGACAGAGGTATGTTTTATGTAAATATGGTTCAATTTTGATATTTATCTAAATATTGTATTATGGCGAACTGATATTTGTTTATTATACGTAAAAATATTTTAAAATTATTATGTATTAGACTTTTCTCTTTATAGGAAGGGTAGAAAATATTATCATCACCTCCGAGAGTTCATATTCGTAAGGGATGGGTGCGAGTACCTTTGTATAATTTAGATATGATATTGTTATTACTGAAAATGTACAGGTAATGTAGTCATATAATAAATACTCCTTGTACCTTTTTTGGTTATTTTGTTCCTGTACGTATAATGCGAGTACAATAAAAAGGGTATGTATTTGTAAAATAGAGAATAACCCTTAAATGATTTTGAAAACAGATAAAATTAATTTATTAATTAGTTTATGTATTTATTTGTTATAGTCATAGAGTATTAAATAAACACTCTATTATTATATCTGCACATTTCTGATTTTGATAATAATAAATTAGTTAGGATAAATACGCATATTAATTTTATGTTGTTTATTTAAATTAAAATAATTGTAAAAATTAATTGTAATAAATCAATTTTAGTAATTAGTTTATAATTAAATAAAGCAGTTATCGATTCAATATTATCCCAAGAATTTAATGTATACATGTGTAACTATAAGAGTAGATAGAAATCGTTGGTTTCTTAAGTGATGTCTATCGGTCTTTTGGTATGGTTCTAAATGTATATACTCACGGATAGACAAGACACTATAAAGAAAAAAAAATATTTTATGATGCTAATATCTTTTGAACCGAACACCTGCAGCTGTATTCTGAAAAAAAGTAAAAAAAAACGTGGCGGGTAACTCGATGTTCTTTAACGTGAACGTTTCGTTTTTGTCAAATTCCTATTCCGATAAAAAAAACGTTCAAGAACATCGAAAAAACATAGAAAACTGGAAAACAGAAAAAATGTTCTGTCAAATTATGTCATTTGGCAACGATTTTAACATTATACACGTCAGTTTAGGATTATAACAGGAAAAAATATATCTTTTGGCAAACTGACCATTTTATGAAGCCCGCCGAACTCGTTATTTATTTATTATAAATTATATTGTACAATATAATTATTGTACAATTATATTGTACAATTATATTGTATTTGTATATATTGTACAATTCGGTTTCACCGAATACAACAAAAAATTACAATTTAGTAATAATTACATTGCCGGATTGGCCGAACCGTGCTCGAATTTCTTGTGAATTTTATATACGAAATCGAAAAAAAAATTCAAATAAATTATTTGGTAATACCATTGAGGAAGGACTTTACATAGAGAGAGATTTTGCATGACAAAAATATGCATATGGAAATAATTTTTGTTTCGTTTTTAAATTTTATTTGTGAAGTTGTGAAAAGAATATATAAATTTTAATTATCTCTTTCTATACGTAATAGGACAAGTTCACCTATAAAATACAAAGCAAACTGTTTAAATTCATTTTTTGTATACACACACACACACTTTATATATTATTGAAATCCACCTTCTTATGATATGGTAGTAGTGCCAAACTGTAAAAACAAGAATTTTGTTTTTTTTATTTCGTTTATTCCTTTATTCATTTCGTATTTTTTATTTCGTGTTGGTTGTGTGTTTTTGAATTAAAACTTGTACACGCCCTACGGCCGATGATTTGTTGTGATCATTTTTCACTTTATGCTAATCTATTTAAATGCGCATAGAAACACTATAGGATAAAAAGAGAGATTAGAAATTTATACTTTCTTTTCAGTTTATCGCTCAAACCGGTTTAGATAAAGATGCAAAATATAATTTCATGTCATTTTTCTTTCATACAAATTACTTCTCTATTGTTCTTCCTCAATGGTAATACTATATACTGATAGTGATGAGACATTAACATTACATATTCGTTTACTTATTTCAAATCATCGCAGTGCTTCCTCTATCCCGCTGTTTGTTGTCTCTGTTGCGCGTCGCATTTTCTCTTGTCTGTTCTCTAAATTACTGTTAATTTAATTATGAAATTCTAAAATTTAACGGCACCTAAATTATATTCGTTTTACTAATTCAAAATACAAATTGTTTGCTAAATTATTTACTTCTTCGTCATATAAATGAAAAAACGTTTCAAAAACCCAACCAAAAAACCGTGGGTTTTTTTAACGTTAGGAACGTGAACGTTTTCCTTCGTTCAGAATAGACAATAACGTTAATTTTGCGATTCACGTTTTTAACTGTCATAAAAAACGTAAACCAAAAAGTTACGTTTTTTCAGAATACAGCTGCTGGATACTTGAAAAAAACAAATCCAAAGTCATTCAAAACAATCTTAGAAAATGTGGATAAAGTTCGATTTTTCACTTTCAATTTAGGACTAAACAATTTCAAAGTGAGACTAAACAATTTCAAATTGGGACTAAACAATTTCAAGATGGGACTAAACAATTTAAGAAAAGGAATAAAAAGTAAATAATTTATTCCAATAAATATAAATTTTAAATTAAAATATAACAATTTTAATAATATTATGTTATTTAAAAGTCATATCATGCATATTTATCGAGTATGGTATACATTTTTGAATATAGGCGACATGACGGTTACATATACAGTAATCTCGATCTTTGATAAGTCAAATTTAATCTGCCTTCATCAGCTAGGATTTGCGGCATTTGAACAGTTAAATCCCTTTTCAATCTAATAATGTACCTACCTATACTTTACTTGGATGAAACTAATTTTCACTTATACAAATCGAGAATCAAAGGTCATTCCTAAAAAGGAATTCGTTGCATTCACATTACAGCAGGCAGTCGAGGTTCCATTATAGTACTTGTAATTGGGTGTATAGGTAATATGGGCTTATTTTATTGCATCATGAAATTAGAAGAATCCAGGAGCAAAAGAATTTATGCGTGTTTGTCTTCGGAATTATGTATCAAACATCAATCGTAATGGTAATTGATAATGCACCTTGGTCATGCTGCCATTGAGGAAGTATTCCAAGAAATTGAGTTTCTTAATAGTCACCTACCAAGACTCGGACCCATAATTCCATTTAATCCAATGTTAAATATCAGTTCACACGGTATTGTACCGCACGTTTTTACAGGATTCGATTTTAAAAGTTCAATCAGCGGGATGTTCACACGGTTAATTTTTTACCAAAAACATTTTTGTACAAAAACGAATAGCCGCAGTTTTCATACGGAAGTTCTACGTGAAGAATATTTTCGAACGCCTTCTTCAGAACATGAATGGATGAAAGTATAGTAGAAGGTTTTGAAAGAAAAACTAATTTCTCACATTGTTTAGGTGCAATTGATGGAAAACATATAAAAATTGTAAAACCTGCTGTTAGTGGATCCAAGTACTTTAATTAGAAAGATTACTTCTCCATTGTACTATTTGCAGTTGTTGATTCTGAATACAGATTTATATATGTAGATATAAGATCATATGATAAAGAGTACGATTCAACTATTTTGAAAAATTCTGTGTTTTCTGTCAGAAGATGGAGGGAGTATGCCTTACGTATTTATGGGTGATGAGGGATTTGCTCTGCGCATAACTATTTACTGCGTCATTTTCGAGGAACTCACTTAGATGCGAGTACACAAATTTTTAACTGCCGCCTGAGTAGGGCAAGAAGATACGTGGAATGTGCTTTTTCTATCTTAGCAGGATAATGGAGAATCCTACATAAGGCTATTGACATTTCACCATGTTTAATGATAGAAATCATAAAAGCGTGCATCGTATTCCACAATTACGTTTGTGAACATGATGGACACAACTTTGACGATACGGCAAGTTTTACATTATTTGAAAGCATGCAAAGTACGTCAATATGAAATGTACAAGCAAACAATGTAAGATCTACTTTTACTGACTATTTTTTATCAAACGAGTATCTGTCCATGGCAACACGAATATATTTAGTACTAAAACGAATCACTTAGTACTAAAACTATTTCTAAAGCTTTGTCTTGACGGTAAAATTAATTATAGGTCTAAAAATTAATTTTATGATCATAATTTGGAGTTATCGTCTTGACGGTAAAAGTAAACTACATACCCTCCCTTATTTCGTCAAATGCGCAAACTAGTTATTTTGTTATTGTTATTAGACGTCAAATTTTGAAATAGGCGTCAATGAATGTTATTTACTTTTAGCACTGAAGCGAATTTGTAAAGCTTTTTAATTTGTATTTGAAAAAAAAATTAACAATCCAAAAAATCAAAAAAAGAAGAAACCGAAGAGTTTTATTTATTTCTAATCAGTGAATGTTTGAGCCTGCAAAATAAAATAAACGCGCATATACGCAATAGAAAACAGAAAACATTCATTTTTTGACAAATTGATCGAAGCGATCCACCCGTATTTTCTGAGAAGTAGAAGTATGTTCCAATTAATTATGGGTATTTAGGATAATTAATTATAGTACTAAAATGTACTAAAAATGGTTAAATTATGTTCGTATTTTACATTAGCTGTGTAATATTACACTGCTAAATCAAATTATGCTCTAATTAATTATTCCGTCAAGACAAGGCTTAAAACAATTATTAAACCTTAGGATTGTCTTGTTTTCTCTTCCCTTGTTTCGAAATTTGGATTTAATACCATCATAATTTCTTTCCAAGCCGCTTGACTTGCAACACGATTTCTATATAATTCCATTGTTTTATTCCACAAAACGGGCTTTTGGTACACTATGGAAATCAATAAATCGTTATCTATAGAAGATCTGTTGGCCATTTTGTAATATGTAATACACTTGAAACACGCGCACTCCCTCCAAAAGATACTCCAATAATAGACTCTGGCTCGGTTACTATTTGATAAAAAACATGTATTATCGCACCGTGTGAAAATACTATACGCTACAGCAAACCCAATACGTCAAAGTTCATTCGATTTCCTTGACAAGTCCGGTGAGTATTCGATAAACGTGCTTAGCTGTGTACGTTTTTTTTGCAGTACAAACTTCGTGTGAATGGTTCTGTATACAATCCAGTGGTTGCCACGAGGAGGCAGCACGTACACTTGCGAATTGTGATCAGGTTACCCATTACACAATTGTACCCATCACACAGCTGCCTAATACATGACCAGAACAGCTCACATAATGCACACCTTACTGGAAGATTACGGAGCTGGTAGATTAATCTACTCAACTTTGGGCCCCCAGTCCAATAGACGCCAAACCACCAACTATGTTGGGTAATGCAAAGGTAATATTTTTGAAAATTGTACTATGGTGGTAAATACATTTGTAAGTGTACATAATATATATATATAATATGAGAATAGTGGATTGTCTTATTTTTCAATAAATTTTTTCCGATGCTGCCATACGAATTTAATTTTTTGGGCTGTATCTTTACTGTGTTGACTCTTCTTTTTGTACAAACGTCAAACACTGAACTTGAAAAAGAAGCAATAGGACGGGACCATCTTCACAAACTTCAGTGTGGATACATTCAACAATGGAAGCGTTTAATGCAAATTTATAATATTAGTTTAATAACTTACATAATGTATTGCCCAAAATTTGTGAAGATGGCACCAGCGCTTACAAAAATGCATTTACAAATTTAAAAATTTTCTTCTGTTTCTTTTCTTAATTTTACTCATACAATAAATCCTTTAAATGAACAAATGTGAAACTTCTTCAAATAGAACATGCAGATACGCGATGATATGGCCTTTATCAGAAATATGATGTTGACCTATTTGCATGCGCATCAATGAATAATTTCTGATTTCTAGATATCGGATGTTCACGATACTTTTACACAGACGATAACACTGAACTACGCCATTTGAATCGATAAAAAAATCACAGCAAGAGAAATAAAATCACATGCCAGTTGAAAAAGTTAATCTCAACACGAAAGAGGAAATACAGTTTCTTTGAAATAAAATGCTAAGGCGTCTGTCTACATCAATTACACAATAAATGTATTTTATACATATATGGCAAAAATTATCATAGTATTTGTTTGACTGTGATAATTTAGGTGTGTGCGATTTTTTCAAACAAATGGCAAAAATTAGTATGTACTAAAAAATATTCACCCCTATTATGATTGTCGAGTCGATCGACAATCGACACGACTCTGTATTGCGTTTTCGTTTTTTCATTTGATAAAAACAATACGAAAAAGGAAAAGGCAACACAGAGTCGTGTCGATTGTCGATCGACTCGACAATCATAATAGGGGTGATTTATCACAGGTTTCGGACACAGTCGAAGTCTGAAAATTTGGTAACAGTCTAATTTAGCAAATGGTTTTTTGTTTAAAATTGTTATTTAAATTTCACTTAAAATTTTGTATTTTAGTTATTTTGATGTGCCTTCAATTTTTGCATGGTTGAAGATAGTGATGCGATGTTGGTGACACAAGGGATTCTAAAAATGAAAACTGAAATTGTTTGTAACAAAACTTGTTAAATTGTTTTAATTATTTGTTCTTATATTATTATTTACAAATGCTCCCTACTGACTGACCTTGTATTGTAGTCTAAAAGGTACATCTTCATTCATTTAATTGTTTTTGTTGATATTATATGTTACTGTATTTTTTGTAAATGAAATAAATAAACAACTATAGGCTAAACCAATGATAGAGTGACCCGTGGGTCATGGGTTATTTGTTTAATGAATTGTTTGTATATTTTTTGTTAAATAAATGTGTGCAATCAAAAAAGTAAATATAATAATTGTTTTAATTTTAAAGCTAGTTAGTTTGACCCGCGACTCTAAATTGATTTTTTTTTAAATTATTTCGACCCACCAGAAAACATTGCCATCACGAAGCGAATGTTCACTTTTAAATGTTGAAAGCATTGTAACCCTCATCTTTAAATTTACTTATCTTTTTTCAAGAATAAAATTGTATACTGTTTTGCTTGTTCAATATTATATTACATCTGTTACGATCCAAGGCTATTAGAATACATTTCAGTACTATCCCTTTCAATGATTTTGCGACTCTAGCCGAAACATTTTCTTGCTTTAAATCTCTTAATTTTCACTCTCCTGTGAAAACTAAACTTCAAGTGTATATTCAACGCGCATATTTTAATCAGATTTAATCACCAACCCATTCATTATCTTACTAACGACATCACACAAATAAAAATAAAAAACTAAACCATATAATTTAAGTTAATCCTTATCCTTCTAAACATATTTTTTTTTTAGAAAACCAACAAAAAAAGCCACAAATTTAAAAAAAAATCCTCGAAAGATAAGAAATGTTGTGAAATAAGAATATCTATGAGAGTACGAAAAATAAAATTTAAAACTTACAAAAAATAGAGCAAGGGTTGCATATTAACATTCTTCAACCCTCTAACTATTTTATATTGAAACCACAAATTTGTAGAACTTTTTTTTTTGTTCGGTTCGTTTTAAAAAAACAACAACCAAAGATCAACCAACCCTCAACCGAAAATAAAAACTCTGTGTGTATAGTGTTCAAATGGGAAATGAGGTATTGTAGTCGTTTAGATTTTCAGTGCTCCCGTTTTTTATTTGGTTTCGGTGTCACGATTAAAATCTTAGACAAAACATAAAAAAAATAACAAATCAGTTCAAATTATTATTCGTATACAGAAAGGGCTAAAATGTGTGGTGTACGGTTTTAGAATAATAGAAGTTGGATTTTTTTTGTCGGTTACAAATCTTTTTTTAAGTAATTCATTGTGGCGATAAGAAAATTTAAATTTATTTTTGCAAATTCAGCTTCTTAATTCTACAATGTTTAGTGGTGGTAATGGTAAGAATTTGCGGCACAATGGAAAATAAATCCAATTTTAAATTGTCATTGGTTTGTGCTAAGAAGAATATTGGAATGAATTTATTGAACTTTTAAATTTATGAAGTTAAGGGTTTATAAATGGTTGTCTGTCAAATAAATAAAAAGGTGATAACAGTTACTTAATGCCCGCAAGCCAAAGCTATATCTAAACTAATGGTCGGAGAGCCCAAACATCGCTCAATATCTTCACGCTGCAGTTGCAATATAAAAATAAACAAAAAGTGCATAGCTTTAATTTTAACCGACTTATGAATTATTTCTTTTTAACAGAGCAATGAAAATTTTCAGCAGACAGCATTTTCAATTCGACAGTATCCCACCATTTTTTTTTTTTTTCAAAAAAGAGCGTCTGAAAAATACTTTGGAATTGTGGTACTTACGCTTTACTAAATTTCATTCAGCTAAATACTAAACAAAGCTGAGACTCACTTTTAAATCTTTACCTTTAAATTTAAGTTTCCAATAATCAAACCTAATATGTAATTGAACTTATGGCATGAAAACTAATAATTTTTAAATCCTAAATTTTGGAAATTGCTTGGTATGATCAACTTACCTAAGCTTATAAAATAATTTTCACACTTAGCGGACCTTGATATAGGCTTGTTTTAAGATTTTGTTTTTTTTAATTTTCGGAATAAATATGCTGCACTTGTTTCTTTTGATTTGTCAATTTTCAGCATAGGCCATCAATTTTTGAATATAACATTTAATTTTCGAAAACATTTTATTTTTATCGAAATTCAAAATTTGAGAGTTAACTTCTATTCTTCTCGTTTTAGCGCTCTAACAATCTACATTCTCAATATAATGGTTTTGCTAAGTATTTTTTAAAATAAGACATAAAGCATTATTTACGTAGTAATCCATGGCATTGAACCAGCAAATGCGACATGAAGCAATGCTCAAACTAAATTTCTGGCACTCCTTATACCTCAGTAAAACCATCACTGAGGATTAAGTTTCTTTTTAAATATACTATATGTGTTTCGGAATGCTTGAAAACCACATGCAATCTTACATTCGATTCGAATATAATAGCGTTTCAACGTTTCTTTAAATCGGTTAAGTCAGCAACCCGAATGCCACGACAATTAAGAGAACTTTTCGCTTACGTTAGTGTTTAATATAAAGTTACAGTTTCCTTATTATGTGTCCATATCCATAGCTGTGTTTAAATTTTCTTTTTCGTTTCCTACTTTAATCTTATTTTTCTCTCTTTGCGGGAGGAAACAAAACATTTTTTGTTTGTTTCTCTCCTCGGTGATGAAATCCAAAATTGTAAAATATCCCTCATCATTTTCTTAAAACACATAGGTTTATACGGGAGAGATATTTTATGTATTTGGATTTCATTCCAGGGGAAAGAAACAAAAATAAATATTAAAGAAGCAGTGAGGAGCTATGATAGAGATTAAAGAAGATGTGAGGAGCTATGTCCAAGCCGATCTTATAAAGAAAACCATCATATTTCAAGAAATTTCTAAGACTCAGGTCAGTTGTAATGTTGTCGTCACAAAAAAACCAACCGCATTTAAATAATGGGCCCATTCAATAGAAAGCGAGGAAATAACTTACATTAATTATATCATTCCAGGGCCCTTCTTCTTGAAATTCACAGAAAAAGTCGCAGGTGACTTTAACATAAAACAATTTAAATTTTCGAATGAAATGACGTATTTCACAAGAAATACACCAGCGATTTTGAAAAATGGAAATTCATATTTGCTAACCTGTATCACGATTCGGCGTTCCCTTTACATCATAAATGTTCAGGGAGCGTAATGATAGCCTAAATTATGCACAGAGTTAACGAAACTCCTCGGTTCACATGGTATACGTTCAACGACTTACGAACCACAAGCCAATGGCATAGTCAAACGCTTCCATTAGCAGTTCAAAGCCGCGCTCGTGGACTGAAGCAATACAATTCATTGGAGCTCGGAAATACCAACTGGAGAAATACAAACTTGGAATCCGAGCAACAGTGAAAGAAGATCTGTATATAGGAATTCTGTACAGTTTAGTAAAATTAACTAAACTAGGGTTTTTGTCAGTTGTCTCCTACAGCGATTATTTTAAATAATTTCTAGGAATTTTCAAAAAAAAATATTCAATTGGAATGTAGAGCGTTTTCAAAATCACACTATAAATTTTATTTTAGTATAAATTGTTCATACTAACGGAATCCTTCTTTTACCTATGCCAACCACCGACACAGTCATACCAACTACGGCAAAACATGCAAAACCTTGTACCCAAAACAACTCGCCAGTTAAAATAAGATAACCTTTTTGTTCCGAAATCACTCGGCAACTGTGATTTTGTATTCATTAGAACACACAAGGTTCGCAAGGGATTATCTCCTCTGTACGAAGTAAAGTAATACTTCACATCGAAAATATTCCGTCATATCAATTAATGTTAAAAACCCTAGCGTTTCAATCGATCGACTCACTCAGTTACTCCCTAGATAGGGAAATCACTTGCGGAGGAGCCCTGTAGCGGTTCACTCACTCATTCACTACAAACAAAATATATTTTCTACGAAGTCAAATACAAATAACTGCAACCGCACGACGAACTGGCACTATCCACCGGTTATTCACTTTTACTAAAACAGAGTAGCAAAATAAAACAAAACAAAAGCAAACATTGCAGAATCTTCGCGGTTGTCAAGTAAATGGTGATAAAAATTAACGGAAAAAAATCTAACCTGATGTAATCTTATAAAATATAAATAATTCGTACATAAAATCAAAGATATAAACTACAAATTAATATTGTGAAAATATTAAAGAAATTGTGCACAATAAAGTTTTTGTAATATAAGTATCGGGCGTAGTTTTTCAATATAATTAAATACGAAGATATAATACGAATATCTCCTCTTCTTATAAAAATCAATTTGGAATATACCAAAATAATTTAAAGTTTGATCATAATTAAATACGTTTGCTCTACGACCCGATAGTAAAATATTTTTCGTCCGAATTATCACGAATTATTAATTCACGTAAATTTCAACATCCAACAATTATAATCAAATTCATCAGCTGGCAAGATAAACCTATTTTCTTTAAAACCTTTATTAAATTTGAAAACCTGTTAGTTTAGTAAACAAACTGGATGACAATAATCCAATGAACAATACGAGTGAGCTGATTGTTCTAATTCTGTTTTCGCTTACTTTATCCAAATTTGTATTTATCTTTGCTCATATCAACGCTAGAACCATTTCCACGCACATTGATTGTTTGTTTTCTTGTTTATCTGCAATTTTTTTTTGGTGCTCAAGCCACTCCGAACTATTTCACAGTTTGCTTTCAACATCCTATCTTATAGCATTGCCAGACTGCGGTTTAATAAATCCGATTTAGTAATTTTTTCGAGTTTAGCTGTAGTGTGACAAGTTTAGGTTTAGCTAATCGCCTATTATTTCGAGTTTAACAAATAAACTGATTTAGTGGAAATACAAGTGGCGCTGTTGAACGACAAATATTGTAACATCAGTGATGGTTTGAATGTATGATACCACATTTTGTTGAATTTGAATTAATAATACAAAATTTAAATTGAATTTCGTGGGACATGTTGATTATATCTAGTATACTTGTATATTTAACTTAATAATTTACAAACTCGGTTGATGTTGTAAAATCATTACAAGTACAAGTAACACCATCGTGTGATAGATATTTTAACATTAAGTTTTAATTATTGTAAGAAATGTCAATTTGGTATGTACAATGCGATAATAGCATTTTGTTATTTTTAATTTTGTATTGTGATTTGTGAACTTATTGAATTATAAAATAAAAAATATATTATATAAAAAATAAATTTGGCTAATGTACCAGCTATATTTCAACAAATTCAAGAACTTCATGACAGAGGCAAAAATCTTGAAATATTAGTACAGGAGTCAGAGGAAATGGCGACGTTTTATTTTGAACGAAATCGAAAGTTGGCGGCTTTGTTATCGGCAATAAATTCTAATCAAGAAATTGATCGAAAAATGTGGAATATGGTAAAATATAACTAGTTATTTATTAAAATATTAGCATAAAATATTTATTCGTTTCCATTTTTATGAATTTCAGATCAGAGAAAGTCTATTTTGGGAAATTGAAGTCCCATCATATACTGAAGGTCAATTCAAGGCAAATTTCAGGATGTGTCGAGAAACATTTCATAACCTTGTGAGCCTCGTTAAGTTTATGGAGAAACAAGATACTTCATTTAGGAAATGCTTACCGGTTGATACACGCGTAGCTTTATCAATTTTCTATTTGGCTTCATCAGCAGAATGCTGAACAGTGGCCAATTTATTTGGAGTAGGGAGGTCAACGCTAAAGGAAATTGTGTTGGAGTTTTGTGAAGCAGTTTGTACAAAACTCGAAAGTGAATGTAGTGCCTGCTATCCCCCTACAGATGACTCAATTAAAGAGCTAACACATGGGTTTGAGCAAAAGTGGGGTTTTCCACAGATTTACGGAGCCGTTGGTAAGCTAATTTTTCTCTAGATTGAGATTGTACTAGTGATTTATGATATATTTCCTTTTAGATGGGTGCCATATAAAAGTTTCATCTCCAAAAGAAGACGCAACTGACTATTATATTGTAATTACAAGGGCTGGTACTCCGTTGTATCGTTAGCAGCCGTTGATTACCGGTACCCAATTAAAATTAGTTACATATTTATATTGCTTTTTATAAATGATAATTTTTACATATCGGTTTACATAATTTGTCAACGTGGGTTCGCCAGGCAAAAGCAACTTCTCCTATATTTTCGAAAAATCGAAACTGAAAAACCAACATAAGAACAACAAACTATTTTATAAGCACAGTCGAACTATAAATGGAGTTTCAGTACCTGTTATGCTGTTGGGCGATTTAGCATTCAGGCTTTCTCCGTACCTACCTGATGAAGCCGTATCCGGGAAATAATTTATCGTCGACTTGCAAACATTTTAAGTATATGCTTTCACGGTCTCGGCGTGTTGTGGAAAATGCTTTCGGGCAACTAAAGGGGCATTTCCGAAAAATTGGTCGCGGATTGAAATGTTATCAGAAAACGCTTGCTTAATCATTAAAGCGTGCTGCCTTTCAATGAATCAGCCAACACACACGACAATAGAAGGCGAAAATAATTTAAACGCAACTACAATCAGGAATAGCTTGGCATAATATTTATATACAGGTTTGTTTCCATGTAATATTAAAAATACTGATTTAATTTTTTATTGCAAATTCAATAATTACTTAAATCCTAATTAAACTATCAATTATAATATACAATTCAAAAAATCACAATATTTCAATCATCATATCCTTATTACTAAACTATTTATTATTATTTACATTATTATTACTATTGTTAGTAAAAAAATCGTACCACATATTCTACAGTTTTAATGAATCTTTCATTAATTGCAAGTGCTCAGAGTGGTATGACTTTGCATGCTCGCAATAGCTTTCCAAACAGTCCTTTCCCCTCTATATTTCGGTTAGTACTTCCTCTTGAATTAGGGCAATCTTTCTAGGTCGCCGACTGGAATTGGATGCTGAGCATGGTGTGGACGACGAAGTTGAAGGCTCAGTTGCGACTTCCGCTAATCCTAGCGTTTGATCAACTGAAACATACTAAACAATTAAAATTACATAAACATACCTACATAAATAGTATTTGAATTCTAATAAAACTATTTTTTATAACGCCAATATATATGTCTTTACTTACTAATTTCAATATTTATGGTCTCCTCAATTAAGTCGTCATCATTTGACGGTAAATTACCAATGATGGCACTCACTAGCTCAAAGAATTTCCACTCAGATGGTGATCCGCCGCTGGGTCCAGTGAGTTTTTTTTCGCTTCTAAAATAAAAATATCAAGATTAATTGAAATATGTTTGAGTACTCCATTACATGTTAATTAGTCAAAATAAATTGCAATATTAAGAATTTATGATGTTTTATGTTTGTTGTGCGTAATATGCTTATTTTTGTTTATAGCTTTTTGAGGTTATGGTACTTTCCCATTTTAATTTTTAAAATTATTGGTTCAAACCTGAATCTCGAGGTAAGGTTTTTAAGCCTGGATCTAATTTCCGCGGCAGTTTTTATGACTCCCATTTCCTTGAGTCTATTTGCCACAGCCCCGTGTTCGGATGAATTTCTTTTCGTCATGCGAAGCTCGTCTATTTTTTCGTTCCACACGTCGATTAATTTTATTGTTTCGTCATCACTCACTCCACTCACACGCGTTCTTTTCTTTACCGGTTCCATATTATATTAAATTAATTATATATAATATTTTTTTTTTATTTAAAAACCCAAAACAATAAAAATAATGGGTTTAATATACGTTTGACATTCCCATTAATATCAATACCGTACGCTCGGGGCGCCACCATAGTATTATAGATTTAGAAATATAACAATGTGGCAGTGGAAGTGATTTAGTAGACGATTAGCTAAGCGGGTTTAGCTAAACCAGATTTAATAAGCCGCAGTCTGGCAATGCTATTACGCAGCAGCCGAGGAAAACCGGGTAAAGGGCCGTTTTGCGGAGACTACAACCTGCACATTGCATTGCTTCATGTCAGCCTATAGCGAACAGTCGGTCGGCCCATAAATTCTGCCTCCAACAGATGGCCAAAGTTGTCTTCATCGCCATTACCGATCGTAACAGATGAAGAACAATTACTTTCCATCTCACCCTTGTTGAGGTTCGAACCTACACCTCACGATTCAAACACCGCAGTTTTAGCCACTATGCCGTTTGGTCGGTGGCTCTATTGCCTAATCAACTAAACTTGTATGTAATAGGAGTCACGGAAACCTTCTTAATTAAATCCTCACATTAAATAATATCTTTCAAAATAATCGTACAAAGTCTATTGGAGTTGCTGTTTATTTTATATGTGGTATTTCTGCTAAAATCATTGCTAGATCTACTAGTGGTAATTTAAAATTAAGTTTTGCTTTACGAAATTGGAAGATTTTCAAATTAAAATTTTAATTGATATCATCTCCTCCGGTCTTATATTATTCTTATTTAATCATTGTATAATTTCAGTTGATTTGAATTTTGACTTAAACGGGTCTTCTCCATCTCAAATCACTTGCACTGTTTTCCTTTTACATTCAATCCTACTCGCCTTGACGCATTGTTACTTCTCATTATTCTCCCTAAGACGAACCGCGGTGGTTTCATGTTATATCGTCACGTGATAAGACATAAAAACTTGGATACGTAGTCGCGTGAATATTATTATGTTCCTTAGGTTGAGAAATAGGTTTTCACTACTGATTCGTAATGCAAAGCGTAACTTTGTAAGTTTAGCTCTAATCACCAAAATGAATGGGCCACTTTAATTTTATGATTGGTTTCATAAATTCGAACTACATAATTTGTATTAATTTCATCAGTCTAACAATTTTAGGAAAAATTGAAAATGTCAGTTTAGAAGGCTCCAGAATCGGGCTCATTATTTCTTTTCTTTCTCCTTTTATGAAGTTACGGGTTGTTTCGCAATACAAATTCCATGGAAGCTGATTACATTTTTTTACATAGAAATATTTATCCTTTACTTTCATTTTTATTTCAATGAAATTGGGTTCTCCCGTTAAATATTCAGTAAAAAAATATAATTAGCTAGCATTTAATGTTTTTTTTAAAACAAACCCCAATTTCATGAAAGAAGAAATACAGGGCGAGCAAACGGGCAAAAGACAGAATACTTCGTGGAAGAATAGAAAGACATTTTCTTCTCTACTTTCTTTTCTTATCTATATTACAAAAAACTGTAGTTACGAGATATTGGCAGATTCGGTCTACTTTGCCTAATCGGCAGAGCATACTAATTTTTGTGCGAACATTTTCTTCAGATTTTATAAACTCAAAAATTAAATAAAGTAAAATAAATTCGACAGAATCCCAGTGGTGTTTCTGATGAATTTTAATGATAAAATTAACTAACTCAACTAGGTAGTTTGAATTGTAAAGAGAGGTTTTTAAATCTTACGATAAAAGAGTTAAGAGTACCTAGACAAAATCTACCGAGGATTCTACTTCTTTTGAATAGTTTTGATTATGAATTTCTCCTCTTAAACAAATTTTTTTTTACATTTTTAATTAAGTTTCGTAAACACTTATGTATTTATTTTGCTCTTACAGATTTTGCTTTAATTTAGTCTTAAAGATTTTATTATATACAAAACAAAAAAAACTTATTTTCAAAAAAATAATTATTTATCAAATCAATGTCTATACCTTCTTAATTTTTTTCTTGTCAACACAAAACAAAAATTGTAATTGTACAACAAAAATTCTTAAGTTCTTATAAGAAACACAGAAATTCTAGATTTCTTAAACACAAAATTTTTTTAGATTGTTCAAAATATTTGTTATTTGAATAAAATTCTCGAGAGATTAAGTTTTTTTGTTTAGAGTGGTGGAGTAGATGGTACGGTTTATTTAATACTTCAACTATTTTGTAAATCCATACATACCGCAAAAAAATGTCTTAAATAAATCACAAAAGCATTAAACATTTTCAAACCGCACAAATTGAAATAAGGGGATGAAAATTAGATAACAGTGTTAATGGTTAAAAATATCATATTATCACACCAATCCACTTTCTTTTAATTTTCTTGATTTGTTTTTCCTCCCTTTTTGAGGGTTCTTTTGTTTATTTATAGTATTTTTTTCAGCTTATGTCAATTTTTTATCAAATCTCAAATGACTCTCGAAAGCTTAAAAAATCCTATACTGTACAAGAATTGCAAAACAAAAAAAAATCTACTTTGACATGTTATATCTTCAGTGATATTATTGTCTCAATTTATTATGTAGCAGAATGAAAATTGGGAAATTTTTTTTTTAAGTGCGGTGGATTAGAATTACAATATTCTGGAGAGGTAATTCGTCACTGCATTGTGTAGATGTTTTCGCTTAAATTTTTTCACGTTTAGCCAATTTGTATTTGCAAGATGAATGTAAAATGGATAATTCTCTTGACATTGTTTCGTCTTATACGCGTAAACGTAATTACTTCCTATATACGCGTTTTTGATCTGTTTAGGGGTACATACTACGAATTGAGTCGTAAAGAAAAGTAGTAGGTTTGTATTAAAGTATTATTTGAAAAAAATCAACTACTTTTGATTCATAAATCAGTTTGTAATACACATATTTAGAATTCCGACACATTCCGTTATTTAAATATCAAAGTTTCGGGGAAACTTCAAAAATTATTTAGTTTTATTAATTTGTATTTAAATTTATAGGCTCTTTCCAAAATGAGCAAGAATGAGACACGTAAACTCTTTTTTCAATTTGTAATTTCTTCTGTGAGTCAATTTTTGAAGTAGCGCGGAAGTCTCAATCAAACTTTTAGAAAAATTCGAAGTAATCTCACTATTGGATTACCTTTCAACAACAGGACTGATTTCTACATGCCTTAAGGGAGATGGTTTTAAAAATATTCAGTGAATAAAATTAGGGATTTAAATTTCTTGGAATTTACTTCGAAGTTAGATGATGACGTCTGTATGCCGATTGTTTCGAATCGTTTTGTGATTTTATAGCTAACTCTGGGGCATCTAAGACACATAACGTACCGAATAGTTGAACCATCGATCCCTTACCAAAGTTACACAAAGGACGTCTTACTGTTGTTGAAAGGGAGTGGAAGCCAGCATATTGATTCACAGGAGAAACCGAGAAAATGACGATTGGTTACCCAATCATTTTCTTTAAGCATATTGGGAAACGCAAGGAGGATCTCTTTCATATGAACAGCGTTTAGAATATGTTTAAAGAGAATATATAATACACTGATGTTATTGGCAAAATTTACCAGAAGCCCAATTTGTGTATTTAATTCTAGTAACTGAGGAATAAATGGAAAAAGCAGAAGCTGACTTGCAAAAAATATCTGTTTCCGTGCCCAAGTCCAACCACCTATTCAAGGTGATAAATATATCAACCGAAAGCAGAACGCAAGTATCAATAGGCGCATTTTCATACTGTGATTAATTGAGAACAGCGATATTCCAAAAGAACAACCATAAAATAACAGAGATACTTGATATTTTTAAATTTAAAACTATCTACTATTCATAGATTGTAATAAATTTGACCTTTTCTGTTTTCAGGCGACAAAAAATTTACGTAGTACTAACGTTAGCATTGCTTATGTCGAAATCGACGGATTTTTTAAACCTGAAGCCAAATTTAGTTTCTTTTTTTCTTCTGTGTTGAATCAATCAATCAATCAATGTGTCGAAAAACTCCGAAGTATTATTACTGAGAGTATCAAAGAGAGTAAAAACTTCATATAAAACAAATTTCATTTGGTAAACAAACTTCGCCTGCGGAATTGCGGATTGAAAAATTACCATTTTGCATCGTAATACTCTCCAAGATTGCAACCTCAAAACAATAAATTTAGAAATTATTGGTGCTCATTACCCATATTTTGCTCATTTGCGCTTTGCTAATTTTGATTTTTTGCTATTTTATAACAACGTCGTTATTTTATTTGTATTGATACATTATTTTGAATTTGTTTATATTTTATTTCATAACTATAGTAATTGCCCGTCAAAACTGACGGAAGTTTCTGAAAACTCAATAATAGCTTGAAAAATAAAATTTTTGTTTCTAGTAGAAAGCGAATTAAGACAATCAACATAATCTGCACACATCTAACGCAACATATAATGTTAAAGTTAAAATAACAGAAAAAATTCAAAACTATTGTATTCAAAACTATTGAATTCGAAACTATTGAATTCAAAACTATTACTGGTTTTACACTGTAGATAGTATAATAGCAAAATAGTATAATACTATTTTGCTATCCGGTGTAAAACCGATGTTTTGATAGTATAATAGCAAAAATAAAATATAATATTTTGATTTGATAGCTATCAAATTTTAATACCTATTATATTTTATTTTATTTTATTGTAGAAGGAAAATTTTGACAGTGGATTATTGATAAATTAGTCTAGAAACGTATTTGTATATTTTGAAATTATTCTTTTTCATTATTTTGTTATAATTTTTTGTTTTTTATAAATATTTTATGTGGTGTAAAACCGACTACGGTAGATAGTAAAATAGTATTATACTATTTTGCTATTATACTATCTACGGTGTAAAGCCAGTATATATAACATATCCATGTGTATGTATATATACTTGTAACACAACTGAAAAACAAACTAAATATTTTTTTTTTTTTTCAAAAATACAAATCACAGCACACATAGAAATTTCCATGGCATCCAAACAACGAAACAAAAATAATGTACATACATATGTATATAACAGAAAAGCGCGACTACTGCGATAGTTTTCTGTGTTTTGCGTTATATCCACACAAACAAACAGACGACGGTAATTATATGTATATGTTGATATATTTAATAAATCAAGAATAAAATTTAAATAAATTCCTGGCAATAAATTTTATAGGAAGAGATTTATGAAAATGAATAAAATATATCGAATAGGTGCATAAGTATCAATTTCTTTGGTTTATGCGATTTCAAAAATTTTTAAAAATGTCTGTAATCGAAACGACAATTAGCTTAATTGACCTCAAATTAATTGAGGAAGTGCGAAAACCGGGAAAGCACCAGTTAAAGCACAAGCAATACAAAAATAATAATATAAGGAGCCGCCTTTAGGGAGAAATTTCCGATGTCATTTTTAATTTCATTTATTGCAATGTTTGAATATCTACCAGTTTTTGATTAGAATTTTGGTTTGATCTAGGTCGACTCTCAAATTTAAAAACCGCATATCTTCAGTTATCGGTTACTTTAAGTTAAAATACACCTCTTATCTAGCTAGTATCCTAGATACAATTAAAACCAACCCTGGACAATTTTGGAAATACTTTAGGTCTAAATGATAAATTTAGGGGACTAATAGACATTAATGGGAATACAGATATTGACTAACCATAACAATATACCGATTTTCCTTCTAGTATCACTGAAGAAATTATTATGGACTGATACGCTTTGATAAACATGCGAATATTTTGGTGTATTCATTGCGAAACCTCTGCAACAGGTCCTTAGTAGCCGTCTTGTTTCCAGATAAATGATTGATTCCAATCTTTAAATAGCGTAAAAGAGATGACTTAACATATATTACAGACATTGTTTGCAAAACCTTCAAAGTTATATTGGCACGTCATATCGGTCAAACAACATGAATTCTTAACAGGCAGATCAACACCCATAAAACCCTACAAATTTAGTGGAATTTATTAGTAAAATTTAATTTTATTTGTCATCTAAGGCCCGTGATAGCCTTCACGCATTTGCATTTTCTTTCAAATTTGTAAAATGGCTCAGCCAGTATTTGACAATCCACACGCAATGTGTGTTAATCGGAATTAAGAAAACCAAAGGTGCCAGTATTACCTCGGGGTCTCCTCAAGGATCACACGTTAGACTATGGGCATTTCTTATTTTCATCCATCAGAGGTTATAAAAATATTTTTTAAAAAACATAATCAATTTGATTGATTGTATAGTATGTACGATCAAGCCTAAGGCAAGATTCCCGGATACGCCGGGTCCACCGTACACTCTTTTACGAATAACAAGATCGAAGGAAAGGAAAGGTATGTTAGCATTAAAGGCTCGACCCGGTTCCAGACACCTAAGTAGTCGATAGTTAGTAAATTTGTTAGTATTTATTTTTTTGACACTTGTTAATCACAAGACAACACAATTTTTTCTAATACAGCGTCCCCCTATTGTAACCGCAAGATCTGAAAAACCTTAATTAATTATTAATCTCCACTATTATTTCCCATCGGCGGTTGTGCGGTGGGAGGGGCGATATTTCGCTCCATCATCATGTTCCCAAGCGGTCACCCAAATTTGTACTAACGGTAGCAAATATTGCTTGACATGGTTGATGAAGTTGTTGCGTCTCTTCTCTATTATCTACTCGCTCGGTTTGTGGAACTTATATCTTCAATATTAATATTTTGTTGAACCACCTTTTGTCTCTATTACGGCGGTACCACCCCGCAACTGATGTGCAAAAAAGTTGGTCAAACAATTAGTTCATTTTACGCCTACCGTTCTTGGCCGTAATTAGAGTGCAGATGTTTTATTGCCTGCAAGTATTTTATTGAGTATAAGTAGTGCATATTTTGTCCGATTAAGTTATTCTGTAGGTGATCCTAGTCAAATAAAGAATAAAGTGCAATTTTAGTTAAAACAAATGGGAAAAATTAGTGAGCAGTGTAAAAGCAATATGTTGATTTTGGCGCGAGAAAATTTAGCCACGCGTGAAATAGCAGAAAGATAAAACATTCCTAAAAGCACTGTCGCATGGAATATTAAGAAAATGCGAGAGATGGGCAGTACACAAAGAAAGAAAGGCTCTGGAAGGCCTAGAAAGACAACGCCAGTGGATGATCATTTCTTAATATTACAATGTCGTCGGAACCGTTTTAAAACTTCATCGGACATAAGAGAGGTCTTGAGCGACCAACGGGAAAACAAATTTCAGCCAGCTTAGTAAGAAAAAGACTTGTTAAAGCTGGTTTGAGATGATAATTTTCTCCGATAAATCAAAATTCACGCTGCAAGCTGGAGATGGAAGAATTCTCGTAAGGAGAGAATCTCGCGAGAGGCTTAGCAACGAATGTCTTTTAAGACTTCCACCGAAAAATGAAGGAGTTATGGTCTGGGGATGCTTTTCTAGAAATGAAACTGGTCGATTGTGCTTCCTTAGTTCCAAAATTACAGCAGCTGTTTATCTGCAGATCCTACATAACGAATTTGGACCTTCTGTGTTAAAGCTTTTTGGCGAGACTTGCAGATTTGTTTTTTAAGAGGGCAGCGCTCCGTATGCCATACCGCCAAAGTTGTGAGTTATTAATTTTGAATTGTAGATAGAAAAATTGGCTTTACATAAATAATTTGTTGAAAACTTGTTTTTTTTCTTATCTCTTCATTTAAACTTCGAAGGAAAAAATATCGATGTGTTGAGCTGACCCCCGTACAGTCCAGACTTAAATCCCATAGAAAATATTTGGTCTATAATGAAGCTAGAAGTAGCAAGAAAGCGCTCAGAATCAATTCAAGCTTTAAAAAATGTTTTGATGACGATTTGGGAATCCATACCTGCTACGGCTTTGAAAAATTTATTAAACTCAATCAATCAGAGGTGTATCGCTGTAATAAAAACAAATGGCGATCGAACAAAATATTAATATTAAAGATAGAATTTCTATAAATCAGTAAAAACAAAAAAAAATAAAAATATAAGTGAATATTTTGGAATTTTTCGGGTTTTCCCTAAATTGCAGGTACACTTTTTTTTCAAAAAATTAGGTCATACATGTATTTAAAATGAAAAAATAAGCCAATTGCTTTCAAAATTTTGCAATTTTAGCAAAAAAAGACTCCAATTTGTAATAAAATATGTTTGTCCAATTTTTTTCCCCAGCACTGTATGTATTTACTAAATCGTTTTCTTTAAATTTTAAATAGTTAAATGGCACTGAATGCATCTACATAGCAATCGCCTTCGTTGATTCGTTCCGTTAAATTTCTTTAACAATCGTATTTCTCGAAAATCATGTTATTTTGCCTATCGTATTCCTATCGAACAATCGTATTCCTCCGATTGGTTAGCAAAAATATTAGAATAAATGCAAGATACTAACGAAGATGATCATGAATCAGCCTTTACAATTCAAACCCTTTGAACAACTCTGAAGTGAATAATTAAAATTCGTCTGGAATATTTTTGAAGATGGTTGGGTCATGAAAAAAGACTTTCAATCAAATGGTTTAAAAAAAAAAATCGAATATTTAAATAGTTTCCAAGACGGGTTGAATTTACCACCCCTAATTAGGTATATACCAGTAAACAAATTCGAATGTGAATCGAATACATTTATGTATTTTAAAATGATTGCTATTTAGAAATAGAAAATTGATGCTCATATGATATTAGACGCATATACCTCATGATTAACAGCCAACAGCAAACGTAAATCACTTCACTATATTTATGTATTTAATTGCTTATAACATGAATACCGTTAAATAGTTCTTTTCAAAAATAAAAAATAAAAATCATTTTATGTTTATTTTAAAACATAACCTTTCAACTTTTCTTAATGTATTTGAATTGTTGTTTTTGTTATTTTTTGAGTTTTTTAACGAAAATAATCATAACTAATTAAACGTGATAATTTTAGGAAAATATTAATATAAACAGCAGAAAATTAGAAAATCCCTCTTAAATACAATATATTATTATGTATTGTGTTATGTCGTGTCTTGTGTGCACAAATACATAAAATTATTAAATTAATTTTTTTTTTTTTTGGTTTCTATTTTTAATATCTTTTATTTTTTCCAACAACATTTAAGTAGTTAGGTACATAGCTACATACATATGTATATACGAATGAGATATAGAAGTGTACATAATTTATATACTTTGACAATATTTTAAATATTTATTTGTTTTTTTTTTTTACTCATTAAAAAATAGCATCTGTCTTAGTTTTTTTGTTTCGTAAAGATTAAAATTGTGGCTTATTTTGGGATTATTATCATAAATGTTTTTTTAGACATTGATACCGATTAGCTCTTTTAAGAATTTTATTTTTCTGTAAGGTATGTTATATATTATAACATGCGTAAGTCGGTTTTACCTTGAAAGAAACGTTGATGGAGTACTTCTTTATTTACCGCTCGTGCCATTTACATAAACAAATATACTTATCATAAATATACTTCATACTGTTTCAAATTTGTTATAAATAATATTGTCATCCTGTGAGAAATTCTCGTCGCCTCAATGTATGTTCCACATATCGCACATGACATAGAATATTGATACAAACGCTTTAAGTTAATGCGCCAGAGAGGTGTGCTATAATCGATTGCATAATGTGTGGTTACACTACTGGTAAATTGACAGAGCTGCAAATGTCAGTTTCATAACAATTGTCTCGTTTATACCACAGATACGGCGTGTTTTTTTATGTCGGAGAAAGCGGAGAAATAAATTAACTGTCAAAATTCAGATATGCGTTTATTTTAATATCCGAGAAAAAAATTATTTCTCTGAACCGTTTTTCTACACTAGGATAATTATCGGATACATTATTTTCTCTCTGGAAGAAAGTACAGATTGTTAATCATTCGGGTAAGAAATGAATCTTTTAATTTGGGTAAATGGGTAAAGAAAATGGTAACTTATTTAATAATATATATTTTTAGATGAAAGTCATTTTAAATCGTCCAACGATAACATATTGTTTTTATTATCTTGTATAAAGGACAATTATGTAGCATTAGACGTTAAAAAAAGGTTTATATAAAAATTCGATACCATTTTATAGATAAAGGCGTTAATGTGACATGGGAACAAATAGAGTCAAAATGGAAAGCAATGATTAAACAGCATAAACAGATAAAAGACCATAACAGCGATACGGGCAGGAACAGGAAATACTGGCAGTATTTCGATGAAATGAATGATATTTTAAAGAACAATCCTATCATCCAGTCTCTATCAACCGTGTCGAATCTCAGCGGTACTCTATGTACAACAGAGTAAACCATAGGGAGGAAGTGGAAACGTCGGTATATATAAGTACTCCGTTGGTAGAGCATAGAAAGTGGAAACAACAGCAATTGAATTTAGAAAAGTATCGGAATAAAAAAAATAAATTAATGGAAGGCCATAAAAAATGTGAACAATTATATAAAAAAAAAATCCGGTAGCACCAAATGATGACGTGTTTTTTAGAAAAAGATTTATTTAATGTAGTATTTTTTATTATTGTTAAATTTGAAATGAATTTTAGGTTAAGTAAAATTTAAAATAAATAATTAATATTTATTTCAAAATTATTGTATTTTTATTTTAGTTCTGAAAATGTTAACACTAAAAAAAGAGAATTTGTTGTTTCATCATCATTAAAATCAAATTTCATCATCATCATTAAAATCTGTCCTTATTTATGCCTATGCAGAAATTACGCAGGATACAACAGGCCCCTATGTACATATATTGGAATCAGTTCGGTTTTCTTTGTTTCGATGTATTTCAATCGTCGAAATCTCCCTTTCAACATTCCAAATGCCCTTTCAATAACTACTCGGCATTTAGAATGGACAGTGTTATAAATGATTTCAGCATCTATTAAGTGGCCATTGTTTTTATATGGAGTCTGTTAACGCCAGAATCGTTTGAAATTCATATAAAATTCATGTAGAGAAATAATCGCCTCTATATTATTGTGATGACAAGTAAATTGCGTCTACAGAGGAGTGCGAAGTCCGAGATGTATCTAAAAAGTTCATAAGAAAGGGTGTTGAACTGCACTAAAATTATATTATTATTATATATAATTTATATATAACATGCATTAACTTATTACTAAATTATTACCAATATGCATTAACTTATTTTGCATTAACCAAAAGTTTATTTGTTTACTAAATTTGGACAGCTACCAACATTATAATATATGTACATAATTGTAAATGATGAGGTTGGTAGCCGCCTATTATAAAAGACGTACTTATTTTATACGAGTTCTGTATTCCTTCAACTTTTTGTTATGTATTCATTTGTTTAGAAGTGTATTTTTACAATTATATTGTCTCTTCCATCTTCGACGTTTGTGAAGAACACATCATTGTAGCACAAAAATGTAATTTAAAAATAAATAAAAAATGTACAATAGTAAAATTGACAATAAATAAATAATAAAAAATGATAATCTAAATAAATAATCACATAATTTCATTATTAATAATACAGGGGGTCAATTCTCGTTCGATGAAAAAATGAAATGAAAAAATAATTCTGTGTAAACCAAGCTCCAATTTGAATTTATTTTTTGATTTGCGCCTATACTCTGAAATTTAAATACATAATATAAATTTTATAACAAAAGCCGCATACTACAAAAAAATTTCAGTAACTTTTTTGGTAATTTCGCAACAGACGAACTTGACGGACATAAACTTTTCTCAACTTTTCGGTATTATTTTTCCCCTCAATTCTTTTTTTTAATACGAGAAAAAAAAAATATGTTTTTTAAGTTGGTATGGAGGGGAAAAAATTTACAAATTATATGAGAAAATTTTATGTTCGTCAAGTTCTTCTGTTGCGAAATTACCATAAAGGTTACTGAATTTTTTTTGTAGTATGCGGCTAAAGGAACAGAAAACGATTCGTTTACACAAGACACTTATTAATCGACTTTTGTATTGAGAAGCTGATATTTACAGCTGCAATTAATTTTCGAATGCCAAATGGCAATGGAGAGTAAACGAACGTCGTGATCATACCGTTTTGTTTGTTCATTGAATTATGCTTGCCTGATTCTCCAAATAATCACATGTTGTGGTTTTCTTTTGAGATAAGTGAAGTTTTACTGGCAATTCGCAAATGTTATTGTGAACATGAATATAATTCAGGTTATACCACTGAGTTTTGTTCATATTTTCGCTATGAAACAAACTAGTTAATTCAACATATTCCACGTTCATGTTCACAAGAGGTTTAAACTAGGCTTAATATTTAACTAAGAGGCATCTATTTGTGGAATTTGTATTTTGAGATTTTACAGTGAAGTTTTGTACATCAATACTTAAAATTCGTTTTTAAAATCCGTACTAGGACAAAATACAAGAGAGTTTGAAATACACAATATTAAAATATTTAAAAGATAAGTTATCTCGAAATTTGAAATCCTAAAAAGTCCGGACAATTCATAATTTTAACAATTTCACCAATAATCTGTATTAATTGTTAAATTTATGAAAACGCGATATTAGGAACTTCATAAAATTTTAAATGTTCTATATAGTTTGGAAATTCGAATGATTAAATGCAGTTGCTTCGAAAAACTATTTATACATAACGACATAATTTTGAAATCTTAGATTCAATAAGATATTCTAAATATACAGATTTTTAAAATAGAAGTAGAAATCAGGTGCTTGAATTTAAAATTAAAGAAGGTTAGGGAATTATATAACTTGGAAATTAAGACTGAAAAGGGATATTTTAGAGATTGAGGAATTAAGTCGATTTTAATAATTCAAGAAATTTACAAAAAGGAAATTTGAGGCTTATTTATAGAGATATTTCGAAACTAAAACCATGACAATAATGTGAAATCAAAAAGTTTCAAAAATATACATTTAAAATAGTTTGAGATTTTGGAAAATGAACAAAAGTTCGCTCCGTTTTTCAATATTTTCATAAACTATCAAACTACCAAGTTTGCTTGCTCTCATTACTACAAATAGTTAAAGTATGGTCAGTTGATTGCGATCAACCACAACTCTTTGCGATTTGGAATACAACTTTTGGTTTAGCGGTATATCGATACATTAATATATACACATTTTATTGAATTTCTCTAAAATACTCAATGAATAAATTCTTTTCATATGAGAATATTTTGACGAAAATAATCAAGTATTCATAAAAAACACTTTCGAATTATGGTTTTTTCCACTGAGAAATCTTTTCATGGAAACAGAATCGGCCTACAGTGTTGTGAAAATTATTCAAAAAATAAAAATGGTTAACTAGATGTAAATGAAAAGACTTTTTTTAATTGGATTTTTTCATAGAACGAGAATTGACCGCAGTCCACATAATTCAAATTTAATAAATCAAAAGGCTAGTGGCGAAATAACTTCCAGCGTCGCCAGAGTCAAAAGCCATATTTTCAGTGTACATATATGCAGAATCTCCTAGAATATGTTTTGATTCTGTCAAAAGCCATATTTTCAGTGTACATATATGCAGAATCTCCTAGAATATGTTTTGATTCTGTCATACCACATTCTCCTGTAAATATCGATTACACCTAATTATTTTTCATGTAACTAACTTCATGTAACAAACCTGATTGAATACTGCTCTCAAATTTTGAGCATTGTAACATTCTTGCATCATGAACGGAACCAACTTTCCCAGCATAAAAGCTAAAAACTTCCTGCGATGTTCATATATTGCTTGAAGCTTTAATGAATGGATCCTCTACCCTATTTTATAATAGGAAAGGGTATTATAGCTTAAATATTATGATAGTAAGCAAGTTTTCAGTTACAAATAATTACGTAAATATTCTAAAACAATGCAACATAAATTAATATTTATTTTGGTCTCTTATCACAACCTTTTCTTACGATATGTAGGTTCAAGACATGCTGGAGCTAATCGCGATTCTTTCGTTTAGAACAATAGCGCTATTAATGCTGCAATGTGTCTAAGCTATGGAAATGGCGAACGTAATTTCTGACTTCTAGGTGTGTATGATTTCTTTTATAGGCGATTCGCGGTATCTGTTCTGTTGCTGAAAAACATGCATAAAAGCTATCGGATTTCCAACCAAAGGAAAGCCATCCAGTTAAATGTATTTGTTTACAATGTAATATGTAAATTGCTGTCATTTGTTATAATCTGAAAATTAATTTGTATTAATATTTTATAAATATTTATAGTTTTAATTATACTTAACTCAAGCTAAATCCTGGCAAATAATTTTGGAATACGATAAAAATGTCTATTCAGTATTCAGCAATCACCAATTAAAAATTTGCTGTTGTCAAATCAAAAATGTTTGACGTTTCTGTTGTTCTTTCAAACTATTAGCGGTGACATGTATGAATTAACATTATAATTTCTATTATTAGAGCTATTCAATTCTGCTATAATAAGTACTAAATCAAAATGTACTAATCAATTCTGTCATAATATGTACTAAATCAAAAGAACTATAAACTGTACTAAATTTATAATATGTCAAACTTTTGTATAAAATGAAAAAATATTAATTACAATTCTTCTGTTGAGCTTAGCGCATCAATCTTTGTATAAATAAATAAAAATATCAATAAGCCAAGCAACAACTCGTCAAAATAAAACCCGAGCGTTTTATTCTTTCAACTACAACTTTGGAACTTTTCAGCCCGAAATATAATAGAGAGAACCATTGAGGTGTTGAAATCTAGGTTTCGCTGTTTATTGGCAGCTTGCTGTGTACTAGAAAATATGTATAGATTTTATAAAGTGGCTGATTGCGAGGACCAAGAAGAATTCAGCTACACCTTCCTAGAGATTGATTCAAAATCCGAACAATTCGGATCAAGCAGGAACTTTTTGCAGGAAGGAAAGAGAGTAAGAGATGAAATTGTAAATTTATTCTAATATTTATTCCATTTTATTTTGTATTTATCTATTGAAAACAGTTAATAAATTTCAAACATAATTTCAAATTCCTATTTATACCTATAATTCAATTGACGATTTTCCGCGAAAGGGTTGCCATCTATGATGAACTAACATTAGTGCTACACAATTAATTTGATGTTTGATTTAGTATGTGAAATAAACATTTAAATGATATACGAACGAATTCAAATTAATAATAATTTAATTTTAATAAACAAAATTGTACCTACCAGCCATTTCAGGCTAAAACATTATATTCCACTAAACGTCAAATTTGATTTATCCATAGCAGTATAGCACTAAACCTACATCTATATCAGTAAAATCGTCAATCATATTTCGCATTTTCACACATTTCACTTCTTGTTACATATGTATAAATACATAAAAAAATAAGCGTTAATAAAATTAAACAATTTAATTAATAATATGGGTACAAAAAAAATATTTCAGTCTTATCGTTTTACAATAATATCACATTTTGACTATACTGATTATTTTGACTATTTGTTTTTAGTCTTCTGAGTTGCTGGAGCGTCTGGAATTGGTGATATTATGTAATTTTTTTTCTTCTAGTTCCAATTTTATTCGTTTGATATCCAAATTTTGTAAATACAATTTATTTTTCTGTAGATCGTTTTTCTTCTGCCTATCCAGTTGTCGCTCAAGTAAGTTAAGCTATCTCTCTTTCAGTTCACAGGATTTTTTAAAGTAGTGTTGCAAATTTTACGTATTTTTTTCTATTTCTTAAGAATCCCTGCTGTTTTTTTTTGTTTGTTTGTTTGCTTTTCCAACAACTCTAAACGTTTTTCTCAATATTTTCTTTGTTATTAACAGTGTTGGTGTTGATTTACGTTTATTACCCATATGAGTTTCATTTTCTAAATTAAAAGGTATGTCCTCAATTGTTATATTATCAGTGAGATAGCTGGTTGATGGTTCTGGATTACTGTTACTGTTCCGGTTCCCGGCTGGAACTTCCAAGCTTATTTCTTTTGTAATATATTTCGACATATCACGACTCCATAACTTGGCCCACACGGAGCGCCAGATTTGGTTAAACTTAAAATTGGGTCCACTTCCTGCTGCACTTCTTGCCATTGGGGCAAGTGACAGTGAATGTTGGATATTCGGTTCTCCTCCTGGTCCTCGAATCTCTCCATAGTTTTTTGGGCGGCCCCAAGCTATTTAATTTAACAAACAAATCTTTCCAAAACTGGGTTTTGTCTCTTTGGTTTTATCCCACGTCTGGAAATCCACGGGCAATATCTGAATTTTGCTCCACAGCCTCCACCAATTTTGAAAATTGCTCCACTTTTACTCTGCCTCGATTCAATTTAAGATTAAATAGCTGTTTTCTTCCTTCTAAATTCGTACTGAGGAAAACTTTCGTAATCCATGGTAGCATTGGGGCTTACAGCAAACGAGTGCATGGCAAAGGTGGCGAAATTTGCGGTCAAAATATAAACGAATTTTAAGTAATTAAAAATTAAAAAGTGGTAGTGCGAGCCAACCGAGGCAGCATGGTTGATTCGAAAGATGGAGTTTTTGAAAGAAAACGACGATAACGAGTAAGTACAAGTACAATTGTCATTTTTATTTTGTAATGTCGAATTTTAAAAATTATTCTTTTTATAGGCCAACAGATAGCAGCTTCAATCCAAAACCAGTGGCGATCAACAATAATATACAAGATTTATTTGATAAAACAGCGGAGGATATTTTGGAAGGCGAAGTTTGCAGTTTAGATGATATCCGGTCTGATGATGTACCGTCGACATCAAAAATACCTAGTAGGAAGAGGAAGCGCGATATTGAGAATCAAAAATTTCTTTCGGTGGTTCAGGAGCTAAATTCTACAATTTCGAAAAATAATTAGAAGTTATCTGCATATGTACATGGCAGAGGAGATGGAAGAAAAACAGCGAAATTTGGCACAGCAAAGTACAGACGCAAAAAAAGTTTGGTGATGCAGTTTTTCGAATAGCTGAGCTGTCATTGCCAACGCAAGTTCAAATTATTTTCGAGATGTCACAAATTATAGAAAAATATTCAAAATAATATTTTACACTTTTTTTATTATGATTTTTAATATGGTGTTATGGTTATTTTTATCGTTGTTGTTTTTTGAGGATTATGCCTATTGGGGAAACCTCTTTAAAAAAACGTATCAATTATCCTACCTCTTTGGGTGATGTGGAAACGGATATATTGTGCTAAAAAATAATAAATAAAAATTGTACCTAAATATCAAAAAAATCAAAATAATGTATCCTTAAATAAAAATTTAGACCAAAAAATGAATTAATATCCAAGGCATAAACCAAAATATATAAAAATTACATCAAGCGAATGTAGAATCTACAATTGAGTATAACCTTGAATTGTTATAATAATTCTTTAAGTGTTTAATTTATTTTTATTATTTTATTTTTTTTTTAGCACAATATATCCGTTTCCACATCACCCAAAGAGGTAGGATAATAGATGCGTTTTTTAAAGAGGTTTCCCCAATAGGCATAATCCTCATCTGAACTTGCTTCTTAATGAAATTTTGCCATGGAAGAGTATTTATGTTTGAAAAATAAAATTCAAATTGGTCCCGAATATGATTTGCATTTTGGGTAGACACCCGACACGTGAAAAGTTCTCCATTCCGGTAGTATCTTGTTCGCGCCATCTGCCAGGATGAAAATTACCATCTACTTCATTATCCACCAAATCGTGTGTTATGTAATTGGAACCTTGTTTGTCCCTCAGCCAGTTGTGCAAAACAATAGATGCGTTCACTAAGGCACGTACAGTTATTTTGATTGCCAATATCGGACGTTTAAATATTCGCCATCTACTAGACAGAATACCAAACGCATTCTCAACCACCCTCCTGGCTCGAGAAAAACGATAATTGTAAATATTTTTGCCCATTGACAGAACAGATGTATTTCGACCTGGATACGGTCTCATCAGATTAGGCATCAATGGAAACGCTTCATCTCTAACTATATCATATGGTGCTATTATATTTGACCCGGGTAAGTTTGTTGGGTCTGGAATAAATAAATATGCACCACCATCTACCACAGCTTTTCCAAAATTACTATTACGGAAAACCGTGCTGTAGCCTGTAGCCCATATGCCACTTGGTCCCACAACTACTGAAATAAATTTGTAGTTGGTATAGCAAACTGCAAATAACACAATGCTGAAACTATTTTTGTAGTTGCGGTATATAGTTCCAGAGTGGGAAAATGCCTATAATCAAAATGATACGAATAATTAATGTTAAAATATACGTGGCCCGTCTTAGAATCTAAACAAAAACTGACCATTTGCATACAAAACATTCGTGACCTTATCATTATTTAATTACCCAAAAACAATCTTAAATTTAATTGATTTACTATTTTATTTTGATTTTTTTCCATACTGCACAAATACTAATGAGAACAAATTTGTGGGTACAAATAATTTTGACCAAAACTAAATTATCTGTAATTTATCCTAGAACTAAAATTTTAAAAATTTTTTGATTGAAATATAAAGCAGGGAAATTAAATTTATTGAATTAAAATTAATCTTTTCAAAAATTTATTATTTATATAATTTTTAAAGTTGTTTGTGTTACGCTGCATCAAAAGTTTAGCAGGTGTATACAAACAATTTTGACTAGGACTGTATAAGTGAATATATTTTAAAAATTATTTAATTTGTTTACCTGTACTATAACGTGTTTTCCATCCATTGCACCTATATAATGGGGAAAATTCCATTTATTAAAAAATTCGGTAGCAGTGTTCGTCCAAAATTCTAGACTAAAATTTGGGAAAACACGCTGCTGCAAAACTTGCCATGATTTTTGGCAAGACTCACGAATAATGTAGGAAGTGGTAGCTTTGCCAATGTGGGAACCATATTTTCCAATGGACACCATACTGTCCCCACTAGCAAGATATCTAAAAATAAAATGAATTATTATATTATATCACATCAAATATTAATATTTATATAAGTACCTGAGAGTAAGTGATAATCTTTCTCCCGTTTTTGGATTTCAGGCCCAACAATACTCAACAACTCATCAAAGGGCTGCGGTGGCATCCGATGAAAATTAAAAAAATATTCTGTATCGTTTAGTCTCATCTCCATAACAATGTTTTGGTAAAACCCCTGCAATTCTCTGATGGTATTTATTGGATTTACATTGAACCGGCGGGAAGGTCTCCGCGATCTTTGTACCAACAACAAATCGAGCGCACTAAGAGCATTATTTTGCTCAACCAAACCGTTTATTATAATTTGCCGTAACGAAGACATTATAATTTCCAACAATACACAAAAACACAATTGGAAACGTGCAATGTAAGTAAAATATTTAATGAGAAATCAATAAAAAATGTAAATATTTAAAAAAATTCAAAAAAATCGTTAACACAAGAAAATATATTGAAAAAAGAACAACAATAAACTTAACGACAAAAAAAATGTAATTTAAAAATGTAAAAATTAAGTAACAATTAATGAATTAAACGTATATGATGCACAAAATGATTTAAAAAGTTAAAGAAAATGGATTGAAATTAAATTATCACGATTTATACTCACAAAAAAATCAGATTTGCACTTTTTTATTATGGTCGCACGGAAAATTAAATTTAATAAATTTCTTTTATTTACCTTTTTTGACATTATAAAATTGAGCAAAAACTTTGTATACCAACATAATAATTACAAAAACCATCCATAACGCGCCTAACTTCACGATACTCTGCGGAAAATTGTTCATCAGAATATTGTCGCGAACTCGCACTCAATCACCAATTCAACCCCAAATCAACTCTTACACTAACCCCAAACTCAACCCCAAAGCAAGCTAACTAAACTCTAATTTAACTTAGCTCGAACCAAATAAGCCTCTACTCAACTTTAAACCCAACGGCCAATCCCGAAATCAATTCGATTCGAAAGCTACAAGCGTGTATGAACTCAACTCAACTCAATTCAATCTAACCGCCCACTCAACTCGACCCCAAATTAATCCTCAACCGAATCCCTTGCTCAAATTTAACTCAATTTCAACTAAAACAATATTCAACCCTAACATGACCTCAACTCAACTCAACAATACCTGATCCCCAACTCAACCTTCAACTCAACGTTCAACCCTTGAGAGTCGCTAAATTGGTATGACTCTGGGGTAAAGAAAGGGGGAGGGGAATACGCTAATAATATTTCTACTTTTCCTGGTAGTACAACATATTAGGAGTGATTGATGCTTTATTTTACTGATTTACCAAATCGAACGAAAATACTGAGTATGTATGTCATTTCATTACAATTAATATATTATTGTCTATAAAAAGCCGAAAAAAATGTTTGTAGAATTATAATAATTTTTGTTGTTTTCATTTTATTTAATATTTTTAATTTAAATAAGTATTTATCTTAAACTTAGCTTCTCACCTAACAGCTATTTAGCAGTCCATTTCGAATTTCGGTTGAGTCAGCTTCTGACTCGAACTCAAACTCGTTTTCAACCACATCTACAAAGTTTGCTGAATTAGGTAATGGGGCCAGATCAATTTCATTCAACATACATTCTATATATTGAATAAGGCATAACACACATTAATTCTTTTAATAACATGCAACGGTTTATACCGTAGGACCAAGAGACATCGGTAAGTATTCTTGAGAACACCGTTGCATTTTGGTTGCAAAAGAGTGTCATTAACCATGACTCTAAGTGATAACCCGAATCACCTAAGAGGAGCCAGGTATTGCGCTCTCCGCTGTCGACTGTCGTAGCTTCTCTGTTTTGCCTTTCGATCCTGCGATAGTGACCAAATGGCCGAATCATGCGGAAGAGCCGGGATATGTCTCGCACACATCGAGAAAGTCAGCAGATAATAATTTTAAATCTGAAAAAACTAATAAATATCAATAAAATTAATTTAATGTATTTACTTACAAATTGGACGTTTAATGAGTCGACAAAAATGTGCTCGTTGACTTTGGGAGCTAAAATCTCTATAAGGATACAATCGAAGCAGCCGATTAAGCCTGGGTGGCTTTCAAAAAACGTTGTCTGTAGAGTATTTTTTCTGATCTGTCAGGAAATTTGAAAAAGATCGTAATCGCGAAAAAATTGTTCTCCAGATTTTTACATTTCGACTAATTTGGACACTACATCACATACCATGTATGTACATAATTTGAAATTATAACTTCATGTGGCTGTGTCAATATTTAACTGGTGGCAAATTAATCAGAACGAGCGTCGATACTGATTTTTCCTTTTTCACCAGATTACATAAGAAAATTGGTAAAATAGTGAAAACCGTATGTTTTTAATAAACGGTAGTGTTAACAATCGTGTACTTATTTATTAAAAATAAAATGTTTAAAAGTTTACTACAAAATTTCAATTTACCGACATAAATCATAAGCTAGCTTCGATAATTTTGTAATTAAGCTTATAACATTTGATGTTTTATTTGTGTAGATGCACGATTGTTGACTAACAGTCCAATTCTGACAATAAGACACTTAAGACTGTCTTAGCTAAGACCCATTTTCCAAATTATTTTATTAAGACGAAAGTCCTTTTTGGTATTCTGGCGGTGATAGTTTTAACATTATGTAATAAAAACTCTCCAAATGTTGTGTAGAGCTGTCAAATGATATTTTTTCTTTTTTTTTTAAATTTTCTGAAATTTTTGAGATATATTTGTGTTTGCTTTTGCTTTTCTTTACTTAAATACCTTTTCTAATTATTCAACTAGAAATTAGAAGTAAAAAGTATGCTTTGACTTTTGAGTCAATTGGGCTTGTTCGTTTTTAAGTTTTTTCAAATTTAATTACATTTCTTATTTTCTATGTTATTTTTAAAATTTGTGAATTGGTCTTGATGTGTGAACCACAGGAACTTGTAATGCGTTCTTGAAACATCTGGAAAATAAATTGCCAACAAGCAGCGGGAAATTTGTTAATGGCGATTTGCTGAAGTGGTGCTCCAGGATTTGCTCGAAAAAACAGCGGGTTCAGCACAAGAAAATTGGATCGAAATAAAGCGAATGGAGAGTGAAATATTTCATCAAGATGTAATGTTGGCGTCAGTTTTTTATTTTTTATTTACATATTTGACCTCATCTTGGACACTGTATTATGAATGAGCCAATGCTCAAGATACAGTGTGCCAAAATTAATTTATATGTATATATAAATAAATAAATTTATTAAATTTTCATCCTGTATTCTTAAAAATTCCATTTTAATTCTTTTTTTGTAATCCGTCCATTTTGTTTTTGAAGTGAAACTTCTTTAGTACCGGTGTGATTTTTAAAATCGATGAAACAAAACAAAAATTACAAGCAAAAAATGAAAAAGCGATATGAAACGAAAAAAGCGACAGTATTTCTTTTATTTTTGAAGTGAAATTTTTTTAGGCAGGGTATGATTCGAAAAAAAACAAAAGAGTCGAATCAATGCCTCCTAGATTTATAGTATATAGAGGTATTGATTGCAATTTACAAGTATATTATATAAAACAAAGCTTCTACACAAAGATCTCAAACTTAATGTTTTTGTACTATTTAGATGTAGGAGGTTATTATGTTAAATAACTTATTGTAAATTTACAATAAATAGAGAAGTGAAGTTTATAAAACTTACATTTGTATAGATATTTAAAGGATCATGCAATGAGAGTTGGCAAATTAAGATTAAATTTAATACTTTTAAACTAAATACAAATTGTATTTCTTTATCTCGGGCAATTCAAAAATGAAACAATTGGTTTATGCTAGCTACAAAATGAGACACGCAAATTATACTCTGCAATAGTTCCAAATGACATGAGAAAACTGCACCTATGCATCAATCGCTGGTTGCATTACTTTAGGTAAATTATTTAGTATTCTGAATCTCTCTTGAAGAAAACGTTTGTCTTAAGCAAAATTCACTTTAAAATATAAACCGAACAATACACCATCACAATTTCGCTTGCGTTCTCAAGCTAAAATGTTGCTTTAATAGTACATATTAGTAAATAATATTGCTTTTATTCCGTTTATCGTGTCTCTGTAGGTAGATTTTGTATCGAGTTCAGAATTTTTTCATTGCGTGATAACGTGTAAACAGAATCAAAACGTTTTTAAACTTGTTTAAATTTCATCTCATTAAATTTTTCAATTGAAATTTCGATTCGTGTTCAATTTATATTCAAATCATATTCAAGTCACATTCAATTCATATTCAAACCATAATTAATTTATATTCAATTCATATTCAGTTGATTTGCAATTCATATTTAGTTCCTATTCATATTGAATTCACATTCAAATCATATTCAGTTTGCATTCAAGTTATGTTCAATTCATTTTTGAGTCATCTTCAACTTATATTTAAATCATAATCGATTCATTTAAGTTTTATTTAAATCATTCTCAATTTTAAATTCAAGGCGCAATCAATTCATTTTTAATTCATATTCAGTTCATAATCAATTTAAATTCGATTTGGAACTGAGTATATAAATATGGGAGGTTAAAAATAAAACACATCGTTTAATATTTTGCTTAATACAAATTCAACTTTATTTCAATTATTCTTAAAATATTTCGCTTCAATGGGGTTCAGGTCCTCCTCATCTATTGGAAATCGATGATGTCTGAACAGTGGTTTTCTGGCATATCTATTTAAGCTTCTTTCATAATTAAAATTGTTGTTGTCATCATCATCAACAAATTTTATGTAATCTGGCTTCGCAACTTCTTGGAAAAACTGCTGTGCTTTTTCGTACGGTGCATTGGAATCCCCCATCAATAGACGAGGTGGTTTTCAAAGTATTTTTGAGTTCCGAGAAGGTTGGCTTTTGTTTGTCCCGGTGAACTTCACTTTTTGAGGAATAGAATAAGATTACTATACCATCAATTTTTTCTTCCCATCCACCGTTTCCTTCGTAATTACTGTCATCCGAATCGTCGTTATACAGTTCATCCAATACACTATATTCATCTTTGAATGCAAATGGAATATAACCGATACAAGTTCTAATGAGTTCGCAGGGCGGCAAATGGTGATATAGGATGTACGCAAAACTGGTCCACGGCGATACAATGGGCCAATGTCAAAGTTATCATTGTAACAAGTGTATATGGCCAACAATAAATCGAAATACATCGTGATCGTATTACAGGCTCGGCAATGTAAACGGAATATCGTCGACATCCATTTCTGCTTTACTTTTGCATGCATGGTGTGCGATTTACATCGGTCACCATATTCGAAATATAATTGCGGTTTAATTTATAATCATTGAGATCATAACGAGCAGTGCGAGGTGGCTTAACGCCTACATGGCCCTACAATTAATAAAATACATCGGTCACCATAAGTTTCATTTACCTCCGATGACGACATTTTGCAACCATTCAATGATTTTCGACATGATTTTGGTCGAACCACCGTACAACATGGTCCATTGTCACGTTTTCCTATTTTCTTGTTGTAAATGTAAAAATGATTGACAACTGAATTATTAAGTTTGGCCGTAGCATCCACAACTTGGGTCACATTAATAATTGTGTTTAAATTAATTATCGTGGTAATATTATTTCCCGCACTAAGTCGCTATTCTTCAGTAAGTCGACTTAGTGATAAGGTTGATCCGGTCTAATTTGTGCGAGTCGCGCACATACCACAACAATACACAGAGCTTAAGTAACTGTTTTCACTTCCACTTCTATCATTTTATATGTATACACTTAAAGAATAGTTCAAATTTAATCACAGCGCAGACTTTTCGTTTTTGAATCCATTCCATTACCCAGATCCGTTTAGTAACTTTATTTTGTCATATTTTACGTTTTTGTATAAGTAAAAGGGCGGACAAGCTGCAGCTTGTGCTTGATCCATATCAATAATACAACTGTAATTAAATTAAATTTTTTCATATCGTAATTGATTACTGCATCGACTACAACCAAATAATAAATTATTAACACCAAACTCGAACTTAATAAAGAAATTTCTTTATCACAAAAATGTGTACGTCTAAACAGGGTTTTCACTTGAGCAAGTGATGCGACATTTTACAAATAATATATCACTTTTATTTTTATATTTGACCTCACTTTTGTCCTGCACCAGGACATGAATTTTGGTCGCCTCATGAGTCAGTGAGGCGAGAATTACCGAATCGTGATGGTATTGGTTATTGTGTGTGTGTTCGAATGCTGTTTTATGCATCATGCTCTTTTTGCTCTTTTAGTTTTTCGTTTAGTCATTTTTTGGTGTTTGTAGAGATTAGTAGCGTTGTAAAAATTATTTTCTTCTATTTTTTTTTGTGAGTAAATTAATACATAATTTTAAATTGTATTAATCCTTTTGTATATTTATGTATTGTATAAAAAGCATATTTTGAAGACAACACGTTTTTTGCAACTTTTAATAATAAAATCGAATCGAGTCACTCGATAGTCACTCAATATTGAAAAATCACACTTTACATTAATTATTTGTAGTATTTTTCGTTGGATTCATCCCAATTTTAAATAAAACTAAAATTAAAATTATTTGGAAAATATTTCTGTATTATTTATTACCAAAGATTGTTAATATTATTTTATAAGATGCATTTTATACACTTTCTCATTGGTCAATATTGCGAATTATCGTAACATTAATCAATTTGCGTTATATTCCCAAAATAAAAAAAATCATTTCATTAGTTTAACTTAATATTTATTCATTTTTTAATAATTTATAATAAAAAATCGATTTATTATAAATTAATAAAAAATTAATAAACAGACATAATAAGTTAAAACTAAAGAAATACATTTTTTTTAATATACATAACTACAAAAATAGTTGAACAATGAGCAACGCACAAATGTAAATTCTCCTGCTTCATAGCAAGTGAGATTTTCTCACACGCGAGCATAAGCACCAAAAATTTGAACCGATTCAACCGATTGGCTTATTTTTGATACTTACCGTCACAAAACGATACACTAATCCAAAGAACGTATATGATAGCACACAATTACAAAATGTATGTTATACGCCTTGTACGTATACAAAATTCTCATGAGGCAATGAGGAATTTTGCGACCAAAATTCATGTCTGGATTCCGGTTTGATGGGAAATTTGTCATATGGGTTTTATTCGACTAAAAATTCTAATTGGTATAAAAACTGAGAAATTGCGATTCCGGTTCTATGAGTGGCAAATGAAAACCCATAACAAACGTCAAAAAAAAACCATAATTTTTTTTTATGCGAGAAGTCGGTTTTTATATGTATTTTATAAATTTATTTTATCAAAATATTTCCAAAACATAAATTATTGAGCAATAAATTATTTGAATATTTTATTGTAACATAACATTTTGTTTTTATTAGACAGCGACCGCGCAAAAAAAAAAGCTAGCAAAGAGCAGTAAAATTATTTGTTTAAACTTGTTTGGAAAAAGATTGCTCTTAAACGGATCACTTGCATCTCATAAATTTCGTCTTATACGAACAATTATGTAGTCCATAATTTGTTTTGAATTTCAAAAATACATATTTCGACAGCAAATTTTAATGGTGTACTTTATTAAAAGAGATTATAATATAAAACATAACCTATGTATTCAAACTGTAAGACTAAAACCCGTATTAGCGTAGCTCTAATGATTAAGTTTATAAAATAACTGAACAATTCGCGTTAATACAAAATTATTACAGAAGCTTTGAAAATTTTTTGATTTACACCATATTCAAAAACTAATTTATTATTTAAAAAAATTGCCCAACGTACCAAAATAAGTCATATTTTTAATTTATACCAAATCAAAACACATTGGTCTAATCGGAATCGGGATTTTTATGAGAATGGGAACTGACTGGTCGAAAAAATATTTCGTAATATTTGCCATTCTCAGTTGTCATAGAACCGGAATCTGGGTACTGGTATAAACATGCATCTCATTTTAGTGAGATCTCACTCGAAATGATATCTCACTTAAATGATATCGTCTAATTGTAACTTAAGTCCTGGTTTCCACCGACAATTTCGTTGTATTTTCTACAACGGAAAATTTTATTTTTATGCGGTTGTATCGGTGTTTCTTTTGTAAATGTATTTGTAATACAATTATAATTGCAATTGTATTAAACCTCAAAACTTATAAATACAAATACAAACGAAATACCGACAAAACCGTAAAAAAAAAAAATTGCCCTTTGTAAAATTTACAACGAAATTTTCGGTGGTAACCAGGGGTAAGTCTGGTTAAATAAAAATATTCGGTTTTCAGTATTTTCATTTTCTTCTATCATTTGGAAAGAAAAAATTTCTCAATATACACCAACCTTTAAACATTCAAATTTCAATGACACGTTGATCGAATGAAATATTTTATAAATTCGGTCGGTTGATAAACTTTCAAAATGGTTTCAAAATTCAAAATTGCAATAAACTTCTTAAACTCTATAATCTCGTAAATCTGCGTAAAAGTGGGGAAGCTAAATATGGCAAGACGTTATTGTTAAGCGTCTCCATTAGCAACTGTTTAACGGTATAACTTTATCATAATGACAGGTGTGGGTAGGTGTCATGCTTAGTTTCGCACTACGCGCAGTTAAATTTTAGACTAAAATTAATTTGCATAAATTTAGAAACTTGACCTGCGAAGCTTGTAGACACTACATTACAAACAATAAACAAACAATTATGTATGAATTGAAAAATTATCACCTTTGATAATGTAATGATCCCAAATCTAATTGAAGCACACCAAGTACAGTCTATCATTGCACTGTCGAATGATTACTCACTCATTTGTGTATACATAGGAATAACATTTATAAACAAAGTCAGTTGTTCAAATATAATACTTGTTATCAAAATACCATTTTTATTGACCCAGAACAATTTTTTTTTGTTTTTGGTAGAAACTCATCTTGTTCGAGATAAGAACATTTTTGAATGCGTGATGATCATTTTTAGAACATACATATTTGGATTTTGTATTACAAAAGCCGATACGTTCAATTGAGAAATATTCCGGGTGCGAAGTTCTTTAAACCAATTAACTAGTTTAAAGCGGACGGCGGGATATTACTCTTTTTTTAATTAATTTCAAAGGTGCACCTGATTTAATATAAATTCGGCAAACTCCCCAAAAACTATTTTCTTTGATTACCTTATTCGGGTAATACAAAGTGAATATTTCCGTTGCGTGTTAAAAATTTGTTGTATTTTTGTTGTTGCTTCTTTGATGGGTGACCTTTATCATCACACCCACTTAAATTTTCCTTTATTATTTTTATATTTTTGGTTATAATTATAGTTTTCTACATCGAAATACGTACATATTCTTAAGTAAAACACGTGTTCCCTATAAATTGATAATTTCCATTTTCCCATTTTCCTTTCATTTTATTTTAACCTTTCGTTTTTCGACTTTACATAAACATAAGGCACGTTTTTATAATACGTAACCGTTTTTCCAGTAAATATTTTGGTTTGTGTTCGGTTATATATTACGAGTAATTTCACCCTCAAGTTTAAGTTTTCGAGTTTATAGATTATAGTTTATAATTTTCACGATAATCATCATATTTTTTAACAAAATGTCACAAAGGTGATATGAATTAGTACAAAGTATGAAGGAAAATGGGGAAATGTGAACATATTATGTAGTTGGAATAGAGTCACAAGACTTATTTAGCTTTCTAATGCACTTAAAGATACTATCTATAAATAAAGCACTATTGTCGAGTTTTCCCCAATTATATTAATATTATAAATGCTTCTTGATACTTCGTTAAGTTTTGTAGTCGAGGTATTAGTCTGGAATTTACATGAATCGCTGGTTTTTTTATTGTAAGATTTCATTTTATTGATAGATCAGTAAAATCCTCCTAAATTAAATTTTGTCTATTAGTATTTGTTTTCGTTATTTTTAACGTTATTTTTTTACTCCAAAATACCCGTTGTGTCTTCTTCTTTGGATATACAACGAATTTCCCATTAAAGGAAGTTTCTGCAAAATTTTCTAATAGAAACTCATATTTTCAGCGTCTATGCTTTAAAGTGAGAGGGTATATCTTGCTTAATCAGAAAGGTAGTGTTAGTTTCATTCAAATTAACGCTATAGTTAGCATTCAAGTCCAACTGTATCAAATATTAATTGTTACAAGTTACATTCAAACCAAATCGGTGGCATTATTAGGGTAGTTTAATCGTGTTTGAATTAGGTTAGTTTGATCATTTCATCCAATTCAAATCGTGCATTCGAATTAACGGCCGTTCAACCGTTATCGAGACACAAACGGCTGGGACTCTGACAAAAATCTGTTGTTGTTTTTTCATTTTCTTTTCAAAAACAACACCATCGCGGGAGTCAGACAAGCGGCAGCTGGAAGCTCTATATTCCGCGCAAGACCTCCGTGGGCTTCGATCGTGGCCGCCTGGCGCGCATCATAGCCAAGCTAGAAGGCTTGTTTCGAAGCGGTCGGAGCAGATCACGGGACGATGCTCTTTTTCTATTTCCCAAGCATTGTAAAGATCGTGCGACTCGTTAATTACGTCATCAGGAATCAGCAGTCAGCAGTATTACGTACATCTGGTCAATCAACGGGCACCAAATAAGTCAGTGTACAAGACCAAATCCACCCAGCTGAGATGACAACATTATAGCAGTAAATTGATAAGTACATTTTCTAATTTTATTTATTACCCCGTATCACCTCAAGAATCCATAAAATTCACCCGAATGCCATTCCGTCTACGCAATGCCGCACAAAAGTTTTAGCGTTTCATCCCGAGTTCGCGACACTATTCTGCTGAAAAATTTTCAGCAAGCAAAAATTTAATCCAATCGTCGTAGTCTATTTCGTAAACAAATTTCCCCCTCCGAATAAAATATTTTTAAATCGCAGACAAATTTTCAGAAGCGGTACCAAACTAAAAAAATAAAACTGGCAAATTTTAAGAAGGGGTATTGACAAATTAAAGGTTGCTGATAATTTTGCTCATTGTCAATTTTGCTATTTATTATTTTGCTCAAATGTTTAAAACCAAATAAAGCCATTCGTGTGTTTGACATATACAAAATATGACAACAAAAAGAAAATTATTAAATTTATTTCAAAATTTGTATAAAAAAATTCGTTTGTTGATTGAATTATAGTTTCTTGCTCAACGAGCACAATAAAAAATCTTTTAGTAAGCGTGTCCGCTACTCAGGAGTCCTCACACGTACCACTTGCACTTTAATAAATTAGGTATGCGAGCTGTAGTTATTTTAATTAAAACATCATTTTAATAATAGTATTTTTATGTTTATTTATATAATGACTGTTTATTTGTATTTATTAAACAACCAGTTGGAACATGGCTGTGTACTTTTTTTGTTCAACTTGTGAACGCTTTGATATCTCGTTCCTAACTGAAAATTTTCTTCTTTTGAAAAGACAAATGTTTTCTTTATACAATGCAATTTTGTCTTTTAGCGTGCACTGCGTTTAGGGGAAAACAATTATCGTCTCCACAATTTTCCTGCGCTTATTGATGAAAAAATGCAAAAATATCAACAAATCTACTACCTTTTTGTGTTCATTTGCCCCAGACTCATGACGCCGCGATTCTTTGATGGTTCTCTAAAAATTCGTTTTGCTTTCGGTGGTATGTTCATTATAAAATTTGCATCCAGCTATGCATTTTCGAGCGTTAGTGCCAAATTTAAAGTGGTAGTAGCATTGCTCGTATTTAGGGTTTATTCGAGTCCTTGAATGCGACCGCGAGCGATTTCTGTTGTTGTTGTTGCTCGGTGCTTGCGAACTTGATCGAGAGCGTTAATTTTTGAAGGCACCGCACAGCTCTGCAATCATACCCGTTAATCTTTCTAACCGCTCTTCCATTCCTGATTTGTCCGGTACAGATTCGTTGCCCATGGACGTTTTTGTCACGTTAGATGTTGTTGATGCTATACTGGCTACTGCGTAGCTATGGGACTGTGTCATGGTCTCCATTATATTGTCCGCGCGTGCTGCTAACGTGACTAAGGGCACATCATTCTCGAAGGTCGTGAGGATCATCTGAACCTGCGCCGGCAATCTCTTTAGCCATAACTGACGCAGTGCGTTCTCGTCAAAAGCCCGCCCCGCGTTCAACCTGAACTTGTTTAACAGTTGCGAAGGTTTTTGGTCCCCAAGAGTTAATCCGTGCAGTATATTGTTTAGTTTTGACCTTTCCGACTCACCTAGCACTCGAATTACTTCCTCTTTGAACGTTGTGTACGGGACCGTACCTTTATCTCTTAAAATCAGGTCGGCAAATGAATCGTGATGCCGTGCGTCCAATGCGGCCAGTGCATGAGCATACTTCGTCTGTTCCGTTCTAAGATTGGCCAGTTGAAACGATTATTCTAGTATAGTGAACCACACTACCGGATTCTGATTATACAAGGGCTGCGGCGCCTTGAAAGCCACAGCAGCGAGACTGTGTGTCGGTAGAACACCACTTGCATTGGTTGCACCATTTTGACTGGAACTGGTGGCTCCCGTGCCGTTATACCCCATATGGGACGCTTGTCTTAATCGTAATTGCTCGTCCACGTATTCCTGCAGTTGTAGTGCAGTTAACGTCACCGTTGCTCCTGGTTGTCGCTCATCCGGAGCCTCCGTTGACACAGGTGTACCGTCTGTGTTAAAACTCTAAATCTATTATTCAGCAAACCGCGCACTTAACAAAACTAATAAATATATATATGCCGTTCTAAATTCCCGATTTTGCGCGAATCACGGTTAACGAAACGAAAAAAGAAACCAAAATATTCTCAGCACCGAATTCGTGCAAATATTTGGTTAACAAAATCCCAAACCAAAAAAAACGAAAATAAACAAAGAAGAAAAATATAATAAAAACGAGAAATTCACGCAACGAAACCAAAAACGCAATTAGGTGGAGCAAATGAACACAATAAGAATGCGATGAAATAAAAACGCAAATACACAATAATATTTTTAAATTTTTCTTTTCAATAAGCTCTTTAGCCAGGAAAAACAATAAAAAAAAATTGAGAATTCGACTTACGATTGTTTTTCCGGCCACGCAGTGCACCCGCTTGAATAAAATGTTTGACTGCCGGAATGGTCCACGGTGGGTTACTGCTGGAACTTGGTAATCTACTGGTTGCTACCAACTCAGCTGAGCGCTTGCCACTTGGTGGGGGCTATGACCTCAGTTAGTTAGTACTGTAGCAGTTTGTTACTGTTGAGCTGCTTGTCGCCGGTCTTTCTTCGTGCTGTACTACCACTGCTCCTAGTTCTAAACTGTACTGCACGTTCTAAAGTTTAGCGACTGCTTCTGGTTCTACTGCACTCTCCAAAATTTAGCGACTGCTTCTGGTTCTACTGCATGCTCTAATATTTAGCGACTGCTTCTGGTCGCCCTGAGCGTGCTGCTGTGTGTGTTTCTGCTCCTGCGGATCACGTCGGGGTCACCACTTTATAGTTTCTTCCTCAACGAGCACTATAAAAAATCTTTAGTAAGCGTGTCCGCTACTCAGGAGTCCTCACACGTACCACTTGCACTTTAATAAATTAGGTATGCGAAATAATTATTTGAAGTGCGATTAAATAAACCAAATAATAATAGTATGTATAATTATATTCTAAACCAAAAAAAAAAAAAATTGGGTGAATTATGTCTCGAACACAAAACACGTAAAAATGTCCTGAAAGAGATTCTGGGCGATGATTGGGACCCACCAAAATCAAATCAACTAATTGTTCGCGTACTAGGAAGTCGTGGCAATAATTTACATGAAATTGAAACCGCCGATGATGAGCGAACAACATATTTGGTATCAATGCCGACAAAATTTCGTAAAAATGTTTGGATAAAACATGGCGATTTTGTGATTATAGAACCGATTGATGAGGGTGATAAAGTTAAGGGGAAATTGTAAGGATATTAACGCCAGAGCATATTAAGATATTTACAAAGGATGGTCTTTGGTCGAAAAAATTTACAGCCAAACGAGAGCTAGAGGAGGAATATAAGAAGACCGATGATGATGAGACGGAAGATGCGGATGAGTTCAGTGTAAGGAATTCGAATCGAAAACAATTTAATTACTGATGAGAATGTGGGTGATTCGGCTGAATCGGATTCAGATTAGTGATACACTTTAATTGGAGTCAACTGGAATGACTTAGCTGTAAAAAAATAAATTAATAAACTTATTTTGAAATTAAATTTTTGATTTTTATTCTTTTGATTTTATTTTACTTCTGCGTTCGTCGAAACTGACACAGTCACAGTTCAATATTTCTTCTTCCCGAAAATCATATGTTGTATTAACATAGGTATTTTTGACACGGCGATACAAGGATCCGGCGTCCCATATTCTGAGTAAAAATTTCCTTGCATCCAAGTACGCTGCTGTCTCTTTTCATGATTATCACCTTTTCCAATTTCAAATATTTTCCAAATTTAACTTCATTTCCCTGTAAATAAAAATTGTTAACACAAGAAAATATGTTTGTAAATAATAAGAACAACAACAAAATTAACGTCAACAAATGTAATTTAAAAATGTAAAAAATTAAGTAACAAAAGTAACAATATTAAACGTTATAATCAGTTAAAGAAAAATGAATTAGAATTAAATTATCACGATTTATACTCACAAAAAAATTAAATTTACCTTAGACCATATAATATAATGGACCGCTAGCAATGGCTTTTAACTGTCTCCAACATCTGCAGCGCAAAGTAGCCTTGTGACCGATAGGGTAACTAAAGCAAATATAATCAAACTTAGTATCCACAGATGTCGCTACCAAATTAAGTAGACTTGTTAATACCAACAGATGTCACTGCAACTTCAAACATCGTAAATCTTATAAATCTGAATAATAAACCTTATGTTAGAACAAAGTTAAATAAAATTATCCATTTTATAGGTCAATAAAATATTTTTTTTGAATTATCGTTTTTTATTTTATTTATATGTAAATTTAAATTTCCAGTGACATCTGTTGGTCCTAAATGTATCTACTGAATTTTGTAGTGACATCTGTGGGTACTAATTTTGATTATACTTGTTATAGTTACCCTATCGGTCACAGGGCTACTTTGCGCTGCAGATGTTGGAGACAGGCTACTTTACAATTTTATATGGAAACGTCACTTGGCTAGCGGTCCATTATATTATATGGTCTAAGGGAAACGTCACTTCGCTAGCGGTCCATTATATTATATGGTCTAAGAAATTTACACTTTTTTGTTATGGTCGCACGGAAAATTAAATTTAATGAATTTCTTTTATTTACCTTTTTTGACAACATAAAATTGAGCAAAACCTTTATATAACAACCTAATAATTACAAAAACCTTCTATAACACGGCTATCTTCACGATACTCTGCGGAAAAATTTTCAGCAGAATATTGTCGCGAACTCGCACTCATGAACGAAATTGTCCGCAATTTAGACTTTGTTTTCGCCTACATTGATGACATTCTTGTTGCTTCACTCAATGAGGAACAGCACAAACTCCACTTAGAACACTTCATTCCCAAGTTAACCGATTTTAATGCTCACATCGCAAGAGAGCTAAATACGTCTAATCACTCTCGGGTTCCTCAGCCATAAGATAACGCCTAATGGTATTCTGCCGCCAGAAGAATAAATTTATGCCATTAGGGAATTCCTAGCTCCAACTTCAATAAAAAGTATTCAGTGATTCGTCAGATGGTAAATTACTACCATCGATTTATACCAAAACTCGCTCAAATAACGCACCAATACACAATCATTTGGCAGCTTTACTCAAAAAGCCCAAGAAAACCAAGAACTTCTCTTGACCCGAAGCGTGACCCGAATTAATTTTCAACCTAGAGAAATAAAAAAATAACAAAATTTTCTGCAAGAAAAATCTTATCGCATGTTGTACGCATCTTCTCACAACTTTTTGAGTTATTGTAAAAAAAAAGAATTTTTTCCATAATTTGAAAATCATTTCAAAATTGAATCAAATTGTTTTTCAAATCTAGACATTTTAAACAATTCAAACTTCTAGAATCTATTGTTAGTACCTAAATAAAGTACATTGTAAATGGATTACGTAATTTCAGTTCTTGCGGTTAAGCCATTTCTTTCATTGCTGATTTTTTCTCCGAAAAACGAGATCCCCATATTATTTTTATCATAACTCTGTAAGTTTTTATGCTAATGACTTTTATTAAAGCTAATTTTAAAGGTCTTTTCAAGTACTTGAAAAAATATCTAACAAGTTTTTTTCAAAAATTGGTCGTTTTTCCGTTATTTACTGTTGAAAGGTTTGAATTCAGTTTTCGGCGAACAAACAGTCACTTTCAACGAGCGAAAACTCGGTTCGTATTGCATCTAAAGAAATAAAAATTAACAAATCAATTTGTTAATTTATAAGCTTTATTTTGATCCTGGAAGATTTTTTTATGAAACGCAAGGTTTTCAAGTTATTCGTGAAAAATCGCTTTAAAACATGCACTTTTTAGATAAAAAATCAACATTTTCAATCACGAGTAACTCGAAAAATATTGATTTATCGAAAAAACTTCATACGATATGTTTTGCTTAGATTTCATCCCTCTATCGATTTCCGTGATTATTTTGAATGTACTAATTTTCACCCCCTAAAAGGGGTGGCATTCACTCCCAGGTAAAAGCACATATCGGCACTATATAAATTTTGTTCCTTGAGCTATTCCCCACTTACTGTCCGTAAGAATTCTGAGGTAATGACCTATTTTTACCGTCAATGACTGGACTATAGGTGTAGTGTTACGGTGACACCTAGGAATGAGTAGAATAAGTTAGTTGATAGCGTAAAGTTCTACTGTGGAATTTTCTATGATAAAAACTGTTCTAATGTGTCTAGACTATTTGTACCGAACGAAAAGTTAAAGGGATTATTGTTAAGGCATTGCCCCATGCAAAACGGAAAACCGGAATTTGAAACCGTCAAACCCAATTTTTGGCTAAGTTGCTTAACTTTGCAATAGAAAACTATTAACCAATAGTTTTAATCTATAAGTTCCATCTTATTCTAAGAAAATTTTATTAAAATTGATTTAATTTCATTCAAAAAGCTCCAATTTTATGTTTTGCCGTCCGTCAAGCAAAAATCCGTCCGTCAAAATATAAAATTGGAGTTTTTTGAATGAAATTAAATCAATTTTAATAAAAAAATTTACGAATAAGGTAGAACTTATAGATTCAAACTATTTTTTAATAATTTTCATGTTGAAAAACAAACAATTTTGTCAATAATTGGATTTGACGGTTTGAAATGCCGGTTTGCGGTTTGTGCATGGGGCAATGCCTTTAATAGGTTGGAGTATATAAGGAGCGAACCAATTTGAATACAAATATTAAGTTTTAGGTAAGCAATAAGTGAAGATTAAAATGGAAATTAAAAAGTGGTTTAGTGTGAAATAAAAATTATAAGCATGAACAGTAGAATTGTGGAAAAATTATAATAAGTGGTATTGTGAATTATAGTTAATAAATTTGTGTTGGAACACAATTGGCATATTTCTTGAAATTCAAAATTCCTTCCTTGATCGGTATGAATCTCCATCGGTACTCCAAATCTACTAACCAAGTTGTTAACCATGGCATCAGCTATTGTTGATGTCTCTTGATTGTGTATGTGGTACACTTCCGGCCATTTCCTGAAATAATCCATTACCACTAGCATATATTTATTGCCGCTCTCGGTGGTGGGAAATTGTCCCGCTACATCCCTCTCGAATGGTGTTCCACGACTTTTACGTACGGGTTCCTTCACCGTCGCACATTGGTCACATTTTTGACACCATTCCATCACAGATTGTCTACATCCTGCCCAGTAGAATCATTGACGTATCTTGGCCAGTGTTTTATTAATTCCTAGGTGGCCCCCACTTGCTCCTCCATCATATTCTTTCAGGGTTTCCGCAATTCGGCTCTTCGGTAACACCAATAACAATTGATTCACTTTGCCATCCGTGCTTTCCCACATTCGTTTTAAACACCCATTCTCTATTCGGAGGCTATCCCATTGAGCCCAATAACCCTTGACTGTTTTATCCGCGATCTCGCTCCAACTGGGCCCGTGTTTCTTTTCCTTCCATTCAATGATAACCGACAAATCCATATCATCTAATTACTCTTTCCTGATCATTTCGTCAGTCCACTCATCCTCAGGCAGCACTTGCGTAAGCCTAATATCGATGATGCCTTCCTTTGCTTCAATGTGAAAACAATGCTTGAATTCTACTGGGCATGGTCGTCTTGATAATGCGTCGGCATTTTCGTATGCGCTCCCCTTTCGATCGTCAATCTGGAAATCGTAGCTTTGAAGAAGTTTGATCCAGCGTGCTACCTGTCCTTCTGGATTCTTGAATTGCAATAGCCACCGTAAAGCGCCGTGATCCGTCCGTAAATGGAATTTTTGGCCATAAATGTACTTATGGAAATGCTTAACGAATTCCACTATAGCCAACAATTCTTTCCGTTTCACGCAATAATTACGCTCCGGTTTTGATAATGTTTTGGAGTAGTATGTAATAACTCGTTCTTGGCCATTAGTTTCCTGTGATAACTCTCCTGCTATACCGTCATTACTCGCTCCGGTGTCCAAAATAAATTTCACGTTGGGTATAGGATATGCGAAGATTGGCGCGACACATAGTCGTCTCCTTAGTTCCACGAATGCTTCTTCCTGATCATCCTTCCATTCGAATGCCTTGTTCTTCCTAGTTAACTCGTTTAAACTATTTGTGATGTTGGTAGTTCGATGTTCACGAAATATATATGTGTATATAGCCCAGTTATGCTAATTATAATTAATTTGCACACTACAGTGACGTACTTCCGGTTTTTAATGCAAATATTATATAATTGAATGTTCATCATTTTTCAATGTTTCCAGTAAGCCCAACATCGTAGCACAGTAAGCTTCGTAATTCGTGTAAATTTTTAGGTCTTCCCAACAAACATTCACGGGTACGTACCCAAAAGAGTGAAATTTTCGCACGGCATTCCGTACCCTTTTCTGGTTGTCATTTGAAAAAATTAATTGAGTTTTGAGACTGTGTGGGTATTTACATTACAGCGTAGTATAGCAACGTAGTATTCGCAATTGACTAAGGACAAGGATTAGGATGCCATTTTCTAAATGCCAATTTCTAAAAATTATAAATATATTTAGATTTAAAAACATGGCGAGCCAGAGCCGCAGCATATTTACATTCAATAAGAAAGGCAAGTTTAAAAAAAAAATATAAATATAAATTTCAAAATTATTTCTTTCTTTTTTTAAGTTCCAAAAGATTATGTAACCGAATAAAAAAGAAAACAAGATGTTTCCGTAGCTGATGAAAGTTTTTCTTGGTCCGATTCAGAGATCGGCTACCGCAAAATTTTTTAAAAATTAAAAGAAAAAATTTCTACTACATCAGCGGAAGCATCCAAGCCGGTGACGATGACCAACTATAAATTTGTGATATACATATGTATTGTATAATAATGATATATTTATAATAATATATGTATTAACATTATAACAAAATACATGAATTTTTAAAAATTTTTGTTATTAATAAAACCGAAAGAAATTTAAATTCCAACGGAAAGTAGCACGAAAAGCGTAATAATAAATGTGCGCGTAATTCTTAGGGAAAGTGGTACGATTTTTAATTCGAAAATGTACGGAAAAGTTTGCGATTTATAATGCTATAAGGTACGGAATGGGTATGGAAAGTTTGGACGCACCAATACAGTCATGACTATAAAAAAATATAAAAAAAGGGGAAGTCATGCGACAAAAGTGACAACTTTCTTCAGCCAGGTGCACCGCTTTCCGTGAGTTAATAGTGTCCTTTTCCGAGTACCCCGTGCGAAATCGCGCACGAAAGGGTACCGCTTTCCTTGCGCTTTGTTTGTTGGGTTGGCCAGTTCTTTACCGCTGCGATGTTTTCTTCGTCGGTGAGAATTTCATTGGTCTTTACCAGATAACCCAAATATTTTAGTTCCGTTCTGAACAGCTTACACTTCTTTGGGCTTAACTTTAATCCGGCAGCCTGTATTTGATCGAAAACATCTGCCAAGTTACTTAGATGCTCGTCGAATACCTTGCCCATAATGATGATGTCGCCCTAATATATTAGGCACCTCCTCCAATGTAAGCCCTTTAGCACACGTTCCATTAATCGTTCAAAAGTTACAGGGGCATTACATAAGTGTCATCGACCCTTGGAAGTGGTTATAGCTAGCAGTTATAGCAGAATCTCATGCTACTGTCCTTCTTCTCGACCAATATTACCGGTGAGCTCCATGGGCTGGTAGATTGTTCGATTACTCCTGCTGCCTGCATATCTGTTATTATCCTATGTACTGCTGAATATCGGCATGTACCGTTTAAATAGTTGATGTGCAAAATTTTTCTGTGGCACGGTAAGATCTTCGATTCATTTTTGCATAAGTTGTTCTATCATTTATTTCTGGCCTTGCATGTCGGCTTTTTCAATCGGATTTTTCTGTTCACATTTTATTATCATTGGTACCTCGTCACATTTGCCGATGACTGTTCCTTTATGGATGGTTTTTGTCTTATCCGAGAGATTTAGAGTCCTTATCGGTACTCTATAGGCGTTGTCCAATTAACTAGGGCTTTCCCGATTATAATTCCTTGGCACCGCTCTCTTCTTCATTAGCTTCCACAACCCACAACCTGGATGACCCAGAACCTCCCTCCAATCTTCCCCACAGGATCGTTTCTTAGTTTGGTGGCAGCTTCTCTCGATGATCAACAATAATTCGCCTGGTTGTTGCTCCTGTATTGCTAGATTGCAGTGGCAACCCGATGTTATCGTAAGTTAATGCTCCTCTTCCAATATCCACCACAAAGCCATTTGCCTTCATGAAATCCATCCACAAAATGACTTCATCCACAGTATCTGCAATCAGTACTTCGTTTTTGAAAAGAGTTCTTCCAATCTTTATTTTTACAATCTTTTTGTCTTTTATTATTGAACTATCTATAGTTGCCGTTTGCAGCTTTAATCCATTAGCTGATTGTATACCTCCACAGATAAGATCTTTACGGACAATCGTGCGATTTGACAATCCGTTCCATCAATCGCCTTTGATTGTTAAGCGGTCACCGCCTCTTTCTACTGTCGAAACGCGGATTGAGTTTATGGTGCAATTGGTTGTGGGAGTCAGCTTCTGCCCCTTTAAATTGACTCTTTCAAGTTTAACGGCTCCGTCGTCATTTAGCCGCCCCCTTGTTTGGCCACTGCCTGCTCTCCACTTGCCGCTGCATATGGTGATCTTCCCCTTTTCCTTCTTATTTCCCAGCAGTCCCGTGAGATGTGACCGACCTTATCACATGCCCAACATCTAATTTTACCACTTGCGTCTCAGTATCTTGGTGCCAACCGCTCGGTGTTTATGCTGGTGTCGATTTCCACTCTGCGTATTTTCATTGACGGTTTAATGATGGCTTGTACAGTCTCATTTGTTAACGCACAAGTGATGGTTTCCGCGAAGGTTGCTTTAGGTGACAACATCATTGCCTTGCGTGTCTCTGGATCTCGAATACCATCAATGAATGCGTCCATTTTAAGCCTTTTCATATAATCGGCCGACATACTTGTATATGCTAAATGCACTAGTCGCTCGATTGCAGATGAAAATTCCTGTAGCGATTCACCTTCCTTTTGGTAGCGGTTTTTCAGCTCCATACTTCCGTTCTAGCGCCTTCATAATTTCAAGATAGCTGTTTCTATCTTTTTCCGGAATGGTTTGTAAGGCCTTCGCTGCTTCGCCTTTCTTTAAGAGCCACTATTAGAGCTGCGACACGATGTTCATCGTCCCAATGATTTTGCTTTACTGCCGTTTCAAATTGAAATTTGAAAATGCCGAAAGATTTTGTTCCGTCAAATATTGGCGGCTTTATCTTGATGGAGTGAACGGTTTGAACCACTTGAGTGGTTGTTCCACTTGCTTTGACATCAGTTAATTCTTTCTCAAGACGTTGAACCTCTGTTTGAAAGTCAGCTTGTAATTTATGTTCCACCTGTTGAATCTCAGTTTCACCATGTTGAACTTCCGTTTGCAGTTTCTCTATTTCGCCGTGTACATTTGTGGATAATTTATGGGGTAGTTTGTGTGTGTGTGTGTGTGTGTTGCTTCCGGTTGGATATTTTCCCAGTGCCATGCCGCGAAGGTGGTGGTGGGCGAATCTGGTCGAAATGTCTTCGCAATTCCTCCACAAATTCTGACTGGCTATCGGTGCTAGTGTCTTCAATAATTAGCTGGCTTGGCACCCGTATATTTTGACCAAATACCAATTCCGCTGACGTCGTTTTGAAATCGCCCCGGTAAGTTGTTCTAAGTCCCAGGAGCACTGTGGGCAATTATCCGTGTCCAATCTTGTCGCTAGTGACACATTATCGCTGCCTTGAGCGTTCGGTGGAACCTTTCGATTGCGCCATTACACTTTGGGTTGTATGTTGCCGTTCGCTTGTGCACGAATCCCAATAATTTGGCTAACTCGTTGAACAGCTCCGACTCGAATTGCGCCCCCTGATCCGTGATTATGTTTTTGGGCACCCTGAGACGGGCAATCTAGTTACCGTATACCGCTGCGGCGACGGTCTCCGCTCGAATGTCCGGCGTTGGAATGACCTCTGTCTACCGGGTGAATCGGTCTATTAGGGTTACGCAGTAGCGCTGCCCCTCCGATATCGGTAATGGACCGATTATGTCCAGGTGAAGTTCCTCGAACCTGTTTGTGACTGGGGGATAATTTCCCGTTGGGCTTTCGTATGCCTGGCAACTTTTGCCTTCTGGCATGCTAGACAGCATTAGGCCATCCGTTTCGCGTCTCTTTTAACCCCGTCCCAGACGAATTGCTCCGTGATGGATTTGACGGATGCTTGTACCCCTGGATGTGATAAGTTGTGAACTGCCTCGAAAACCATTTTCCTGTAGCTCCGAGGAATGTATGGTCGAATTTTCCCGTGGAAACGCCGCATAGTATCATCTAATTAGATGCAAACGCGACTGGTACTTCCTCGAATTTCAGATCCGACATTATATCTCTAAATTTTTTCAATTCGTCATCAGACTGCTGTGCCTCGGCAATTCCTGCATAATTGATTGATTCTCCGATTGCTAGTGGTTTGATTTGCGATAGTGTATCGGCTACCACATTTTCGCTGCCCGCTATGTGTCGGATGTCGGTCGTGAACTGTGCTATAAAATCCAGGTGACGAAACTGGCGTGGCGATGCTTTAGCCGGGTTTTGCCTGAACGCATAAACCAGCGGTTTATGATCCGTGTATAACGTGAAAATTCTTCCTTCGACCATATGACGGAACCTCTTTACCGCGGAATATGTGGCTAGGAGCTCCCGGTCATACGCACTGTATTTTTGTTGCGCTGAGCTCAGCTTGGTGGAGAAGAATTGGTTAGGTTCCCATATGATTTTTTGACTGTCTCTGCTCTCGTTACTCTGCTGTTGTAACACTGCTCCGATCGCCACGTCGGAGGCATCGACCATTAAGGCGAGTTTCGCGGATGACGATGGGTGCCTCAACAACGTGGCTTCGCAAAGTTGTTTTTAGTACCTTCGAAAACTCGTTTCGCCTCGTCTGTCCATTCCACTGCCCGTGTGTCGTTTTTCCTGCTGCCCTTTAAATACTCGTTGAGTATGGCTTAATGGCGCGCCGCGTTGGGCATGAAGGGTCTGTAGAAGTTGACCATGCCTAGAAATCGCCGTAGCTGGTTCATTATTTTCGGTAGTTCGTACCTGGCTATCTCATCTACGCGTTCTGGAAGTGGTCGGATCCCTTCCGCCGAAACCGCGTACCCTAGAAACGGCACCTTTGTCTTGGCGAAATGACATTTATTGATGTAAATAATAAGTCCGACGTTGCCTAATTTTGAAAACAGAATTTCGAGGTGTTCTAAATGTTGGTGAAAATTTTGAGAAGCTACTAAAATATCGTCGAGGTAAATGAAACAAAAATTTAGGCCTAGTAACACCGAGTGCATGAACCTTTGGAAGGTACTGTCAGCGTTCCTCAATCCGAACGTCACACGTGTGAACTCGTATAAGCCGAACGGCGTGGATATGGCTGTTTTCGGTATATCGCATTCCTCGATGGGTATCTGGTGATAGCCCCTCACCAGATCTATTGTGCTAAAGTAGGTTGTCCCTCTCAGTTGCTGCGTAAAATCGTGAATGAAAGGTATGGGGTATCTGTCGGGTAACGTCGCGTTATTCAAACCGCGATAGTCCCCGCATGGTCTCCATTCCCCGTTCTTCTTGGGCACCAAGTGCAGCGGACTCGCCCATGGATTATCTGACCGCCGACAGATACCTTCCTCCACCACGTATTCAAACTCTTTCTGTGCTATTTGGAGCTTGTCTGCGCTCATTCTTCGTGGTTTCGCGTAGACCGGCGGGCCACGTGTTCTTATGTGGTGCGTTACTTGGTGCTTTGCGGCTTTCATTGTTTCCGATTCGCAGTGGACTTCTTTGAATCTCATTAGTAGCGGCACCACTCGGTCGTCCACGCTTCCTGTATCTATTACCCTGATTGTTGGTACCGCATTGTACGTTCTCCGGGCTATCGCTGCAATTGAGGTGAGTGGGTCGAGTAATCGACTCCGCTGAATGTCGACCAGTAGCCCCGAATGGTTCAAATAATCCGCACCTACGATTGGCATGGTGGCATCGGCGATCGTGAATGTCCATGTAAATTTTCTCCGTAAACCTAGGTCTAAATTTAGCAATCTTCGTCCAAATGTTTTCACTACCGTCCCGTTCGCTGCGTGCAGATTGAAATCGGGGTTGTGATTCCTCCGATCGCTAGCGGCTGGTGGCATGACTGAAATATCGGCGCCCGTGTCTATAAGGTATGTTTGGTTGCTTAATGGGTCGTATATTTTGAGGCGACAATTCATTGTGTTCCGGTCGCAAGTCGCCATCTGCGCCGGTTTAATTATTTGTTTTCTTTGAACGCGCTCCAGCTCGGGCAAGAAGTTTTGCAATTAAGTGCCGCCTCTCCGAACTTGGCATGGTAAAAACACAGCCTCGGTGCTTCGTCTCCATTTGCCTCTCTCATGTGTCAGGCATTTCTCCTTTGCCTTGATTTCAATCGCGAGTTGCTCGGAGAGCGGTTCCTTGGTGGCGCGCGCTCCATGACGTCTAGTCGTCGCAGAATCTCGCTTATTTGCGCTGACATGCTGGTTTCGAGCGTGGTGTGTGCCTGTATTGGTGATGGTGCTAATGCAATGACGCTGGACTGCGCCATTATCTCTAGCACACGGTCGGCGAGCTCGGCTACCTTGGTTGCAGATAACGCTGCTGCTGTTGGTGCCAATACTTCCTGTGCCCGTTTTGGCAACCGTTTCAATCACAACTTCTTAATAAAATCGTCCGTAACATCGGTTCCTCCGCTACTTTGGAGTTTCCGCAGTAACTGGGACGGTTTGCTATTCCCAACTCGATCCCCTGCAGCAATCGATGAATCTGCATCTGCTTAGATTCGCACAACCGATCCAATATTGCTCGCTTTAGTCGGTGTAAGGGGTCGCAGTGCGAGGACCGGTGATGACATCGCTGATGTCATTCATTACGCGGTCATTCAGCACGCTTAACACGTGGTGGTACTTGGTGGTTTCCTGTGTGATTCTTCCCAGCGAGAATTGGGATTCTATCACGTGAAACCACAGTTGTGGGTTTTGGGTTGTCAGTGGTGTCAATCGAACGGCAAGAGGTGCTACTGTGGCCGGAATTGACTGCGGGGTAGTGTTCACCGAGTTTGCCGATCTGTCTGCTGTGGGTACCGCCTGTAAGCCCTACGGATTCCCTCCTGAATTTGTTCGGCAATGTGCTGTGTTTGCCTCGTGTGATCATCGCTCTCTCCTTGGAGGGTACTCGAGTCGATTCCGTCCCTACTTCCGCCCTCGCCGTCTAACATGCTGAATACGGTCGACGTGTGTTGGATACATACGTACTACTCGGTTGTCCTGATGATCCTTTCACTTCACTTATTACTTTTTTTTTTTAACACCAAAACATTTCACGGTTTATTTAAACGGTTGGAATGGTCGTACCCGCGATTACTGTACGTCGTTAGTAATACCACAACGGAATACATAAACAAGAAAAACAAAAACAAACAAACGAAACGAAACAACAAATAATACGGAGATCACTCAATGACAAGACTCTGAATCGCCACGAAACAACAATGGTAATCACCAGAACGTTCACCTCAGCGGTCAACAACGCCCCTGTTGATTACGTTGTCTATTGTCGGGCGGGTGGAACTGCCAGTAAATTTCACGACCTGATTTCCTCCCTCGAGTTGATTATTGGGGAAAATATTTTCAATGAATTTGGTTTTATATTTTTTCAAAATAATTTTACTACACTGGTTTTATATTTTTTTAAAAATGCTTTGGCCCAACAAGTCAATTAGTATAACAGCCTACTCCAACGAAATCACAAAACTACAACAATAGTGCACCCCTGTTGCGCTCCTGCGTGACGACACGGGAGCCGTATCACTCGGGTGCTGGCGCGCGGACTGCGGTTGCAGCGGCACTTACCGTTATTGCTCTGGATCCCTTTCCAGGCTTACCAGGCCAACAACCCTAATGGGCGGTCGGCGAACGCCGCGATACTCGTTAACTTATTGGAACCTCGTAACCAATGATGTACTCGCTGGTGATAATGCTGTACGGACTGCGGTTGCAGCGGCACTTACCGTGATTATCTCTGGTCCTCGTCCTTCAGCCGATCCGTTTACTGCTACCGAGGTGCGGTTGCTTCTTGGTAAAACCGAATGACCTTCATTCCCACTGTTATGGCTGCTCCTACTTAGCGGATCTGAATGTCCAGATCACGTCGGGGTCACTGATTTATGGGGTGGTTTGAGTGCGTGTGTGTTGCTTTATCCCATAAAGTTTCTTTGTAGAAGTCTGCCAGCAAGCGTTAAAGCTCGCGCAGGAACTATGTATGTAGAGTGACCGTTGATTTAAAACTAAAACTCTTCGACACAATATATAATTCAATTTTGAGTTTTATTATAGGTTATTCTCGTTATAATACGTATATACAATATTTGGTCGTTGGCAATATAATGATTAATGAGTATTTGCATATAACGGTCAAATATTTCTCTATTTTAGCTGCAAGTGGTGACGTGTTGTTGTCTCGGACGTCGTATACTTATTGTTGTTTTTTCCATTGGAAAGAGCTTTTATACCAACTGACTTGTAGTTGTGTTGTTTCGATCGACGGTTGCTTATCACCTGTCCTTTCTACGGTTACCGAATCCGTTATTTCCACGCCAAAATCATGATGGTCAGCGTTTAACCCTTCCCTCTCCATGACTTCACGTAGTCGCGCTTGTAAAGCTGCTTTAGTACCATCAGTGGATAAACTCCGTTTCTTTAGTTCCTTCTTTAATTTTGGAACTTTTAATTCGTAGAGAATCATTTTCGTTGTTTTACCTTTGAGTATACTCAAAGGTTTTACTATTGACAATCCCACCGCTGTCAATAATTGTTATGTTTTCCTCTTGACAATCAAGGTTCATATCACTGGATTGTGAATAAAACACAACACTTAAATTTATCACCAACGATTTTATTTCTTGATTATAAAAATTATTCCAACACATTTTATTAACGATAATTTCCAAAATCATTTTTTATTACTGTCGCACAATTTTACTGATCTCTTGTAACTTTTATTTCACACTAAAACTCTTTTAATCTTCACTTATTGCTTGCGAAAAACGTTTTAATTCAGGCCTATTTTATTTGACCATTTGCAAAAAAATTGCTTGGATCCAATACCATTTTGGTATTCGTGAATACCCACTGTGTACTTGGTTTTCAAAAATCCAATAGTATTTTTTAGCATGGACGCGATTCCGAAATGAATACCAATTTTGAATTTGGCAAATAAAATAGGCCTTTCGAATCCCAACAAACAAAGCGCAAGGAAAGCGGTACCCTTTCATGCGCGATTTCGCACGTGGTACTCGGAAAAGGAGACTATTAACTCACGGAAAGCGGTGCACCTGGCTGAAGAAAGTTGTCACTTTTGTCGCACGACTTCCCCTTTTTTTATATTTTTTTATAGTCATGACTGTATTGGTGCGTCCACACTTTCCATACCCATTCCGTACCTTATAGCATTATAAATCGCAAACTTTTCCGTACTCATTCCGTACATTTTCGAATTAAAAATTGTACCGCTTTCCCTAAGAATTACACGCACATTTATAATTACGCTTTTCGTGCTACTTTAAGTTGGAATTTAAATTTCTTTCGGTTTTATTAATAACAAAAATTTTTAAAAATTCATGTATTTTGTTATAATGTAAATACATATTATTATAAATATATCATTATTATACAATACATATATCACAAATTTATGGTTCGTCATCGACACCGGCTTGGATGCTTCCGTTGATGTAGTAGGAATTTTTTCTGTTAATTTTTAAAAAATTTTGCGGCAGCCGATCTCTGAATCGGACCAAGAAAAACGTTCATCAGCTACGGAAACATCTTGTTTTCTTTTTTATTCGGTTACATAATCTTTTGGAGCTTCAAAAAAGAAAGAAATAATTTTGAAATTTATATGTATTTATATTTTTTTTTTAAACTTGCCTTTCTTATTGAATGTAAATATGCTGCGGCTCTGGCTCTCCATGTTTTTAAATCTAAATGAATTTATAATTTTTAGAAATTGATTTTAACTATTGTCCACGAGAGGCACTTTCTCTACTTTTACAATCGTCAATACAATACTCAAACCAAAACTACTCGAAATTTCGGTAAGAATTGTTTAGAAACATTTCGAACAGTTTTTATCATGGAAAATTCCATTGTAGTACAGTAAATTTGTGCTATTAATAACTTATTCTATTCTCCCCAAGGTGTCACCGTAATAATTGTAGTTAAAGAAAAGCTCGCTCTATAGGTAAAATGCCGTACCTACCTAAGTAGTTCGACGCGTCTTTCTACTTAGCGGTAGTGCCACCTTCACTAAAAGCTATGAAACTTAGCAAAAATGTAATTTCTATTCGCCGAAAGATGGATGAACCACATAGAATCTGATCTACTTTACAACTATAGATGACAGTACAATAAACTCAAAAGAAACTTCATTTTATATTAAGCTTTTTGAATTTTTTGATCACTTTTTATTTAAATTTTTTCCATTTTTTTTATATAATAAGCGTGATTTTAAAAAATAATTATAAAATATACAAAAATATTTGAGTTAAAACAAATAAAGCTTAATAAATATAAATATATATCTATATTATACGTAAATAACGCATTTATATATCTTATAATAAATCAAAAAAGAAAAAGAGAAAATATCATATGGAAATTCCAAATGCGACAATCGAGAGAAACACTCAAGAAAAATTCTACGAAATTTTTTTCTTTGGTAAATATTATTTTTTAAGCAAGAATATTTTTTCTGTGCTCCAAATTTTGTTAGATTACGATATAGATATTTTCTATTTCTTTTTTGTATTCGGGCTAGTCGATTGGAATACAGAAGAGGCGGACATTAAATTTTCAATGTACTGGCCCAAAACTTGATTTTCGGAGCGCAACTTGAGGTTCTCTTCTTTAACACAATCAACACGTCGCGATAAGTCATCGAGCGTATTCTGTAATTCTAGCACCTGTGAAATAAGACGAGCTTTTTCTTCATGCTCGTCTGGGCTTATATCTGGCTCTAAGCTATGTGGTGGCCCTGGGCTTGAGCTTCCATTTGTATACGAACTTGGAATTGAGTCCATAGAACGCCCATTTTTCATATGGCCAATATTATCATTATCATCGGTAATTATAACTAGAAAAAATGATAAAAGGAAATTACACATGATGTTTCACACCAGGATAATACAAAAAAATTATTTTGGGGACATTTACCTTGTGGATCATCATCAGCCAATGGAATATTGTCATCATGTAATTTTGTAATTATGGACATGTTTCGCTTATTTTTATTCGATACAAACAATCGAATCTCGTCTTTTATTGAACAAACTTATTATCGATTATTTATTTAATAAACTGAACTTTGAAATTTAAACAAAATTTAATTCTTTGCTTTTGAAGAAATGCTAAGTAGTGCTACAAAAAAATCAATTTTTCTTCACTGTACACTGTGATGAAACAAAAAAAGAAAATTGACACAAAAACTTTTTGACGTTTTGACTCAATTAGTGCAGTGATGCCAATATAAAGAAACTTAAAATTCTTGAATGAGATGGAATGAAGTTAGCTAGATTTTAATAAATTATCAGCACTTTATTTTATTTAAACAATTTTTAAAATGAAAATGAAATTGCGATCTTGAGATTTGTTGTTGTTGATTTACTCGTACAACTTTTAAGTACGACAGACATCTCAGAATGATTTAAAAGATTCTTTTTAAAGAAAATTTGTCAACATATTTCGAGTTTTCGAAACTTGTAACTAATTGACGATTGTAAAAGTAGAGAAAAAAGTTAAAATGATGCTATTCACTGACAAAATGACATTTTGTAACAAATGCGACGAAAGAAAATTTAGCAGTCCAGTAATTAAAAATTGTTTTTATAATTCAAAATTGGAATTATTTGCAATTGTGTGTTTACCACTAGAGAAAATATATTAAATATATTTGAGTAGGTAGGTATTGCGTATGTGGTAATTTTCACTCCGTATTTTTATTTAACATGATGGGTAACCTGGGGGTCCTTTATAACTCACTTTTAAAGCTGCCAACTGTACATGCCATATATGAAAACGGCACTTATACCGACAGATATAGATCTTAAACAAAACTTCCAAGGAAAAACTTGGATTTCTCTGGCACACCGAGCCCGAAAAACTTTCCGCTCGTCCATAATTCTTTGAGCTTTGATTTACAGTAATTTAGTGCAAACAAACATTCTACCATTAACCATGGAACTGTATCACGAGGTGAAAAAACACTCCAGAGCGGTTTAATTCTCGCGCCAAACGCAAGCGACTTACGTTTACGACCCGGGACCTTAACCATAATTCAACTTCAACATCTGGGAGTAGAGAGAGCATACTTGCCGCGTCAGTGTCGTTACTTTGTTTTAAGTAATTACGGGTACTCGGTTTTTTTGACGTAATACTCGTTACTTTTTATTCGTTACAAAGTAATCACTACTCCGCATAATTTTTAAAGCAAAATTATTGATAGCTGGATTAAAACTACGGGTTTAATAAATTTATATTTATTTTCAAAATGTATAAAAAATAAAATAAAATATTCATAGGAACAAATAGAAGAAAAGAAAGATAGAAAAATCTAGGCAAAAAAGTAATAAAATTATAAGACCAAACTTTTATTTCACAAGATAAATACCTTTTTTGGAAAATTGGCCAAAACGACTATAATATTCTTAAAACATAGTATCTCCCATTTATAACCCCGTTGGAATTACTCGATTTGATTAAAAACTCACTGAGATATCGGTAATTTAAGGGAAATTGTCATTTTTGCTAGTTTTTCACGTTTCCCGCCCTTCCTATTGGTTTTTCTCGAACCCTTTAAACTTTTGACCAAAACTACTTAGTTCACGCGATTTTAGAATAAAAAACGAAAAAACGAGCCCCCATGGAACTCTCAAAATCATGCTGGGCCCAAGATACGGCTGTTTGAAATTTGGGGTGTTTTTTCACCCCGCGATACGGGAATAGGTAAAAAAAATCGCGATATAGTTCTAGGGTTAATTATTTAGGATGCCACAATACTCCCCTTTCAGTGAATTCGTGAGAATTGACGCTCCGAATAATTATCCGTAGGTCACGTACCTGTTTCGTCAATTGTCCTTAAATTTGGATGGTGTTTTAATGAGTCGTTCTATTGCGTACATTTTTTACCATTGTTGGGGGTTTTGTCTGGTAAGTCGAAAGAAACTTTACGAGTTGATGTTTTTGTTGTCGCCCTGTCCGTTCAAAGTTGATCCATTGTCTTGAGTAGCGTTAGTATTTTCAAGGGTGTTTTCCGAATGACATGGTTTAACGTTTAAATCTGTCGATTGACACCTTGTTAACTTGCCGTTAATTTCGATAGTAATGTCTTTCCGTTCCTGTTTATTGCTCTGTATGATCCAGTGTACGGTGACTCGTTCAATTTTTCGAAATAATTTTTTTTCCGGTGCAATGTCTGGAAGCTGGAGTCGGTTTAATTTCATCGAAGTGTTTTTTTTTTAATTTTGTACGAAGTCCGTTTGTGAAATTTTGTTGTCCGTGGATTGGTCAAAAACTGTTCTGGTATTCGTAGTGTACTTCCGTAAACTAGTTCTGCTGGTGTGGTCTTCAGTTCCGTTATACGTATAGTCCGTAATCCCCGTAGAATCAGTGGAAGTATGCTGCTCCAGTCCGTTCTGCCATAACACATTAATGCGGATTTTTGCACTCGGCGCCACCGTTCTATCATTCAATTACATTTAGGGTTGCAGCTTGTAGTACGCTTGTGTAGAAAACCCAATAGTTTCGATAACTCAGCAAATATAAGAGATTCGAACTGTGTTCCTTGGTCAGTTACAACGAAATCAGGGACGCCGAATCTGGTTATCCAGACAGAATACACCTGGGCCTCAGCCCAACGTGTGTAACGATCTATTAACGTCGATTGTTTCCAGAAGTTGGTAACGAACCAATGATGTCGAGATATATTTCAGAAAAGCGTTGCGTTGCAACTACAAATGTACCGAGAGGTGAATGTATATGCTTTGAAATTTTTGATTTTTGATATGGTATACAATTTTGAGCCATTATTCTTGCATCTTTTGTGATGGAGGGTCATATAACATTCTTAGTTAAAAGTTTCACTGAAGCTCGTATGCCCGGGTGTCACAAATTATGTAAAGATTCAAAAACAATTTTCCGAAAACTTAGTGGAATGAAAGGTTTTGATATACCGTTTGAAACATCACAACAAATAGTTTTACTTGAGTTGAACTTTAGGGGTATTGGTTCTCGTAATTCGTCATCATTGGTTTGAGCATCCGCTATTGTTGTATAATTAATACTTTCGGGAATTGGAATTTGATTAATAGTGAGAGGGTATCTGCTACGACGTTATTTACACCGGAGATGTGTTGTATATCGGTAGTAAATTGGCCGATGAAATCAAGATGTCGAAATTGTCGCGGTGATGCTTTTTCTGGATTTTGTTTAAAAGCATAAATTAACGGCTTATGATCCGTGAACAGTGTGAACTCACGATCCTCTAACAAATATTTGAAGTGCTTAATGTCAGAATAAGCTGCAAGCAATTCTCTTTCATAAGCACTGTACCGTTGTTGTGTTTCGTTCAGTCGTATTGAGAAGAAACTGAGTGATTGCCAAATACCTGCAACATACTGCTGGACCTCGGCCCCAATCGCCGTGGCCGATGCATCGACCATAATGGCTAACCTAGCCGTGGATGAGGGATGGGCCAATGTAGCGCCGCTTGACATAGCTTTTCCTTACAACTATCGAAAGCTTGTATTGAAGGTGACCATTGAATCAGGGTTTAACTGTTTTTCTTGTAACCTTTCAAGAAATCATTTAATAAGATTTGGTCCAGAGCTGCGTTTGGAATGAAACGCCTGTAAAAATTAATCGTTCAATCATTAAGGAGGTTAATGGATCTATCACCCTCTGCTCCTGGATGTCAACTAACAATCCTGTATCCTGTATGCTTCAGAAAATCTGATCCTAACATTGAAATGTAAACGTCTGCTATTACAAACTTCCACCTAAATTTTAGTAGTCGACTGATGTTTTTACCATCAATGGCCGCCGTTGCCGCCGTTGATGAGAACTGAAAAATCCTTCTTCTGCTCGGGACTTTTTGATGCTTCGAAAAATTTGCACCCTGGTACACATTTTTTTGTTTTGCTACCATACCTATAATGGTAATAGCACTGGTCGAATTTTGCATTTATTTTGTTACGCGAAGCCAAACCAGACCGATTCCTAGAACTATATTCTGAATTGTGGTTTGAACGCGATCGTGAATTTTTAAACCCCCCACATACCCTCATGGACAAAATTAACGCATATTTTTTTTTTTGTATTTAAAAAAATCCCGCTGGTCAATTTGAATACTACTAGTGCCAAATGATAGCATATTTATATTTTTTATCAGAAATCACCTTGAATAAAGTCTACTGCAAGCCAATTAATTAAATTTTTCAAAAATGCTTAATCAAGACTGCATTGTGTTTGAAATCCAACGCAACGATCGGCTTTTGTTTCATTGCATATCAATTATTTGTAAATGCAGTAGCGCTAGTTCTTGTAAGTATGTTCTAAAGCAAACACCTAATATAAAATCCATTGTGATATGGCACCCTTTCATGAGCTGGAGGCGGTTAGAGACGGTCACATTGTATCAGAAATATTATACTCAAGTACAAATCGCACGAAAATTAGGAATGAACCAGTCTTCGGTTTCACGAATACTTAAGAGATATCGTAAGACCTTAGACTATAAAAGAAAGCCCGGACAAGGACGTAAAAGGTGCACAACCAAGCATGACGACCGATTTTTAAAAATGAATCGTTACGAGATCGAAAGTGTACTTCTACTCGACTCAAAAATGAGTTACTTAGTGCACGCCAAGTAAATATTAGTGCCAGAACAGTTAGACGAAGATTAAAAGAAGTGAACCTAACTCCAAAACGGCCCGTAAAAGTTCCACGGCTTCTTCCCCACCACAAATACAGTCATTTCCAAGAAATGATACAAATAGTATTCTACCTAGTAAGCCCAGAAGGATGGAAGCTGCAATAAGGGCACGGGGGGAAATACTCATTACTAAATTAATCAAACTAAATTGTAATAAAGCTAGTTTTAATGTTTATAAATCGAAAATTAAAATAAAATATAGTTCGACACATTTTAACATTTTACAATGAAAAATAGCCGCTATAATTCCATAACGCCACATTTGTGATTTTTTTGAGAAAAATATAAATTTGGGATCTTTTGATAACAGTTCCACTGAAATTGAACAGTGGGATTTTTTTTTGATTACTAAAAAACAATATGCGTTAATTTTGTCCAGGAGTATAGTTCCGAAATCAGGATTGTCAATTTATTAATATTTTGCTCCACCTCTGCGTTTTCGGTGATTGGTGGAGTTTTTGTGTCAACCTTCGTTGGTATAGTGTATGCTGTAATTTTGTTGATTCGCGCTGAGTTTGCTTCTACGAGGTTATCCGCTCGTGTTGCGAGCGTGTTTAGTTCTATGTAATTTTCGAAACTAGTTAGAATCAGCTGTACTTGGGGCGGAAGTCTCTTCATCCATCCACAACTGCTGGAGCGTTCGCTCGTCAAGAGCTGCTCAAGCGTTGAGACGGAACTTGTTCAAGAGTTGTGATGGCTTCTGATCTCCCAAGGTAAGTCCATATAACAAATTATTTAATTTTGATCGATCAGATTCGCCTAAGGCTCGTATGATTTCGCTCTTTAAAGTATAAGGATTTTGTCCTTTGTCACGCAATATGAGGCCGCAAACGTTTCATGGTGCCTCGCATCTAATGCTGCGACAGCGTGGCTATACCTGGTCCTTTCCGATTTGATTCCTGATAATTCGAAAGTTTGCTCTACTATATTAAACCACACATGGCTAGATTTTGTGTAAATAGAACCTCTGGTGGCTTGTATGTGATGTGGTTAGTTGGTATTCCTGTGACCTGTTGTTCGCTGTCCAACGAAGTTGCTGCCGCTGAACTACTGGGAGCTTATTCAGGTAGTCTAAGACGTAGCTGTTCGCTGACGTATCATTGCAGTTGGTCGGCCGTCCGTTGGAGGTGAACGCTCAGTAATACAGATTTCGTAGAACTACGAAAGAGTTGGGAGTGCCTTGAGCCCAGAAAAGGTTGCAGAGAATTAAAACGAAAAAAAAAAAAAACATTTTAGAAAATCATAAAGAATTTTTGTTTTCTTAAGTAAAAAAATAAATTGTGTTTGGTTAGGAAAAATTTTAGTTAATTTAATTTTAGCAACATTATTTGTGAATTAAATTGAATATATGTATGATATGTATATTAAAATATTCATTTAATATACATATATACAATTTAATTGGACGAAAGTAATTATTTTGGCTAAATGAATTAAAAATGGTGATTTTTGTATGAACAACTGTTACTTTTCTTAATTCATTTTATTCTGAAATAAAAAAAGTATTCCTTTTTCATACAATATTTGCTTTTTTTATTTCATTAATGAAGACTTTTTTCAATTCAGCCTTTTTTAATTCGGTACCCCATTATTTTACACAAATACGTACAAATATAGGGGAAAAGGGGGGAAAGAACGACGATATGGAGGGGCGTGAGGCAAGGTCACAAGACGTCTAAATAAGCGGATTAGATCCCATCAGGCACAGAAAAAAATAACATATACAGAAGAAAACCTACCAATAAAATATCGTACATTTTTTTTCTGGGGTTATTTCGTTGCTTTGGGGTTATCTCGGAAAATAAGAGAATAAGAATTTTAAATAAAAAATTTTACTCTCTCGAGTTAGCTCTCTCCAATTATTGCGTTTTATGTATTTAGCAGGTATGTATGTGTATGTGTGATTGGAACCAAAACCAACAAAAATGTTTATTTGTGTGTCATAAATAAAGGAAATAGTATACTTTATTATTCTATGGATGTGTCTCAGCGTTATGAGACGATCAAAACCAACAACAAAGTTTATGTTATTTTTTTCTGTGCATCAGGCTCGTTCGATCGACAATTTAAGGCGGGCGCATGCCAATAGACTTCAGGTTTTTCGACACACACGCTACAACGATAAATTTTTTCCATCTCTCTTGTGTTATATTAAAAGTCACTAAATTTTTTTGTTGTTGTATTATATTTAGTAACTTTTTAGTTATAAAACACAAGAGAGATAAAAAAAAATTATCTTTTTAGTGTTGTAGACTGCGTGTTAAAAAAGCTGAAGTCTATTGGCATACGGCATCCTTGACCGAATTCTACAACGTGTTTATTATAAGTTGTAAATTGGGGATGATTCCTCCGTTCTGTGCACGAAAATTAAGGGTTTTACGAAACTGCGTAATACCCGGAACCACATTTACAACTTCATTTATCCACCTCCGTAACGAGTAAATTAAATACAGAACAAGACTGAATATTCTCAATTTGTAATTTTGTTGTTTAATAATTCTTGGTTATGTATGTTTATGTTTTCGTTTATTGTCACAATTTACCCATAAAATCTTGATATAAATAAAATTGTTTGTCTTTGTCACTCTAATGAATTATTTTTGTTGTCTTCTTTCGATTTTTAGAAGTTCAGTCAATTTTTTCACAGTTGAATAGCATTCATACCACATACAAACATACATAATTACATACACATTACACAAATATCTTTTGACTGATAAGCGTTTTGTTTCATTCCCCCATTTTATTTTCTTTATTATTTATTTATTTATTATTAATAATATTTAATTGCACAAATAAGGCAAAGCCTTTTTACAATATTACAAAAATATCTTTTTTTTGAAATTTGTGTAGCAAGAGATTAGTAGATAAAAAATTCCATATAAAATATAAAATTAAAAATAAAACTAAGAATACAAATAAAAAATAATAATAAAAGTAAAAGTATCATGCATAAACCTAAGTAATATTAAACTATAATTTAAAATTAAAACTTATGTATCATTGATGTTATCCATGTAGCGCTTTAAATTTGATTACATTAGACGCGGCTTTAACAGATGGGTGAATATTCCAAAGATTTACTCCATAAACAAGGAATGATCGTTTTCTTCGTTTAATTTAATTCAATTCAATCAATCTTTCTTCAAACAATCAGTCAAATTTTTCTTATTGGAATTGGAATAGCACCTTAATTTCAGTCGTTTCGCTTTCGTGTTTCGTCTACTGTATATATTTATATGTTGTTACCTATACCTATTAACGTGTAAGTACATATTATGTTCTTATATGTACATATAATATGTAATAAATAATTTATGTACATATTTATTCAGAAACATTTACAATCCATAATTTACATAACAAACCTTATTATTTACACAAATTTGTGTACAGACATTAATCAACGCTTCCGTCCTATAATTTATCGACATCATTGCAACTACCAACATAACAAAATGGAAATTTTTATTGCATTGCACGAACAAAATAACTTTCTATTGTCAAAAAAGTAAAATTGAAATAAAGGAAAAGTAATAAAAGATTTTTCAGTGGTCAAACAAAACTAAATTCGCAACAAATTAATCAAGTCCTACCTATTTTTATATTTTTAATTTAATAAATAAAATAAAACTATTGTGAAGTGTGTGAATTACTTAGTTCGAGAAATGTTTAAAATGAATATTAAAAATATTATGAAAATATAAAATCTGTGTAGCTACAAGAATTCAAAAATATAAAATTGAATAGTAGAATAAATAAAAATGAATAAATGTACACTACACTGTTATGAATTCTAATTAAAAAGTAGCAACAAAAAGTACCTTTTGGTGTTTTGTTTTGAATTTTTTATTTTTTTTTTTAAATACAGTTCATGTTGTTTTTGTTTTTTGTGATTTAAAACGAAAAAATAACGCAAGAAACAAGAAAATTGCAAGCAAATCGAAAATCCTATTTCGCACCATACAAACACATACGTAAACATTCACGAAAAGTAAAAGTTGTGTATAAATAGAGTTGTTTAAAAGTTGCAAAAATAATTTTGAAAACATGGCTGATTTCGATGCAATCTACGAGGAAGAAATCATTGATGAGATAGTGGATGATCCACATGTTACATTTGTTCCAGATCCAATTGTAATTCGAGGTGCTGGGAATATGACAGTGTAAGTATTTGTTTTGTTGTTGTAGTTTTGGTTGGAGGACAAGACTTTTTTGCTGTCTCGACTCATCTTCTCTAAACAGACAAATTCTTCTCATCTCTAATTATCTCTTTCTGTCTGCTCTCAATTGTTACAGATTTGGTTTAAGTAATCGATTTAATGTAGAATTTCCATCCGGATTAGTTTCACGTATTGCACCAGAAGAGTTTCAAGCAACAATTCAACGAATAAACGGTGTTCTAAAGAAAACCCTCCCAGTTAATGTGAAATGGTTGTTTTGTGGTTGTGTATGCTGTTGCTGTACATTGGGGTGTTCTTTATGGCCTGTGATATGTCTTAGTAAAAGGGTAAGTCAATCACTTCTGTATTTCATCATAATAAATACAAAAAGAGACCGAATCAACTGGTAAATTCCTTGTAAATGTGCATTTGTATTAACTGTTACTCATATTTACATAAAATCTCATTTATTTAATAACATTACCTACGTTTATATAACCTTAATAAAAAAAACGTTGTACTCTTTGCTAAAATGATGTATAAATGGCAAACATGAAACACGCTCGTTGATTTTACATAACTCTTGATTATTGGAATTGAAAAACCTATCTCAATATTGAGCTATGACGAAGGCGAAAGGATTAACTTATGTTTTTTAACATATCCGATGCTGAAAACACGCCTGCAGTGTTATATTTTGGGAGACTATCACTATTTTGGAAGAAAAAGTAGTACAGCGGAGTACACATAAAATACAACGAGAAATAGTATAAACTTACAGTGGGTGGCCATACAATTCTGTTGGGAAATGTTGAGTTCTGGCGAGTTATGAATTTTACTAAACATTTTTCTAGCCTAGCCATACGAAACTATTATGTGTTAAGATGCATTCAAAATACAAAGTTTTACTTTATACTAAAAGTAGAAATAGATATACTATCTTCAAAAAACAATATTTCTAGCTGAGCTAGCTCAAAATATTGAGTGGATGCATGTTCCGTATTGTTGACTACATTTCTTTCATTTGGCGTTTTGTGCTATCTAGGCTAGAAGTAACTCTCAGGGCATTATAAATTTAGATAATAATATTTAAAATTAGTACTTGTTGGTATATACCATATACTAATTAGTACTTATCGTATTTAGTAGAAAAACAAAGGTTATTGGTTTAAGTGGAAAATTCATTAGCTGTACTTAAAATGTAATTTTTATTTTTGTATTAAAATTATATTTTATTCATATTAATCGAAATTTATTTAATGCCCTGAGAGCTATTTCTAGCCTAGATAGCACAAAACGCCAAATGAAAGAAATGTAGAGTCAATAATACGGAACATGCATCCACTCAATATTTTGAGCTAGCTCAGCTAGAAATATTGTTTTTTGAAGATAGTATATCTATTTCTACTTTTAGTACAAAGTAAAACTTTGTATTTTGAATGCACCTTAAAGGTGGATTTAGATATTCGACGATTTGTCGGCGCGGCTGCCTGCCGCAGGAAATTCGGCGAACACTGTATTATCGATGATTTACATATTACATATTCGACGAATTTTCGGCGCAGTTTTTTCACACAAACATACATTAACAATATTTTGACACATAATTTATAAATAAAAACACAAGCTACTTGTAGGAATAGTACAAATCGAAAAACGAAAAAAAAAAAACAGGATGCTAAAAAAAAATGTATGTATGTATCTGGGTCGTCGCGCCGGAAAAATAAATTTTGTTCATGTCTTCGCCGTGCCGAAAATTCGGCGAAGCAGTTGTTTCTAATTGGTTGAATGTGTCACATGATGTTCGGCGCAGAAAAATCGTCGGATATGTAAATCCACCTTCAAAGTTATAAAATTTTGCCGAATCGCCGAAGTTTCGGCCGAATCTTCCCTTTTTCTCGAATCTTGTTGCATAATGTTATTACTTAAAGCAAACAATTACGAGGGATTTTTTTTAGTTAGCCTGACAAGACTTTTTAACTATAAAACTAACTTCCGTGGAATTGAATGTGCCTTTTAATGGTATATGTAATCATAACTATTGATAAGCTTTGTTTAAGAATCAAAACGACCATATGTATACAATTTAAATTGAACGCTTATTTTTATTTCTAGCGTATGCAAACCTCAATAAAATAATGAGGTTAATCAATTTTCTAAAAATTAAGAAATACAAACCATGAAAAAATTGAGCGTTCAAATCTGACAAAATGTGCTCTCTTAGGGTCTGCTCGAATACTGTAGTAATTATTTTCTCGTAGTAGTTTTTGACACTTTAAAAGTAAAACATTCTCCTTCGCTTTTTTCGCTGCCCGAATACTATTTTCGTTTGACGTTAATTGTGTAAATGTGAATTGAATAATTTAACTATTTTCGATTGTTGATTTTTTTTTTAATTAATAAAAATGGATGAATATGATCAAACAATCAAACATGTAGTTTTTATATTAATTATAATTTGTTAAAAGACACAATCATTCAAGACGGTTCATTTCCAGTTTCACAAATAATTCCAAGATAACTGAAAATGAGTAATTTTTATACTGAACTTAATATCAAATTAGGCCAATCCTATGACATTAATTGCCGTGAAACTATAAATTCCCTAAAGCCTCTAAAGTTTATTTTTCTTCTTTTCGAGAAATAAGTAACATTTGACCAAGAAAAATATGGTGTTACTTGTAGTCAAGTACATAAACTATTTTTGGGCGGATCACTAAATAAAATCATTTATTTAGTTTAGAATTTTATTATCTACAAATGTATACATAATATTAATTAATTTAAATTGTATAAAGTCTAAATTATGTAATTTTATGTGTAAATCCAAACGAGCATTAATTGCTTCCGATCTGTCAAACTCTACTACAGGGCAAGACTGTAGTAATTCTGATGAGTGCGTTTTATACCCTATTATATGCCAAAAACTACTACGAGACAATAATTACTACAGTATTCGAGCAGACCCTTAGAATTAATTTATAAGTGAACGATTAATATTCTTTAATTTTTTTTTTCTAGGAAAGTTAATTTTTCGGTATATTACGAATATTACAATTAAAAAATTACCGAGAACCGGTAATTCAAAAGTTCGGTAATTTTCGATTCCCTAGTTCTTTGGGACCAAAGAAAACTGATTTAATTAAAAAAACTGAACTACTATCATCTACTGAGCTATCATTTTCTATGCTATGGCGAGTTCTTTTTTTTTTGGAAGACCTCGTCATAAATACAATTTCAAATTTTGGGTATAAAACTGCTAGGCGGGTCAAAGCTTTCAAATTGGTTAATTACATAGAAAATTGGTAGTTGAAAAAATCTAAAAAAAAACTTTAGAGACTATGAATTTTGTACAGAAAAATTAATTTTTTTTTTTAATGTTTCAAGGACATACAGCTGCGGCAAAAATAATAGTAGTGAATGAATCAAGATTATTCAATACAAATTGCCTGAAAACAAAGTATAGTTTTTAAAAAAAGTAGTTTTCCAAATTTACATTATTTATTACATAATAAGAAAATAATATCATAATTTTGTTTAAAAGTATGAAAAATTCGAATATGTTGCAATTATGATGTAGCATACCATTATTTTTGCCGCAACTGTATGTACTTCCAGAATTTTCATAGTTTGATAATTCAGAAGAATATATTAAATCCAAATTTTGTTTAAATACCTAAGCAAAAATTTGACACAAAAATTAAAAACGAACCAAATTTGGGTCGGGTTGCGTTCAAATTAGAGAAACGTGCAAAAATTGAATTTTGACAAATTTAGAATAGTTGTAACAGTACCGACAGTAAACGGTCGGCTGTTATCAGAAATTTACCAGCATAGAGGTTTTGGAGCGGTCATTTGATAGCCGGCTCGAGCTCAGGGTAACGGGGTGGGGTTTTCCAAAACATATGCCAGTCGTGAATAGACCGCGAGGGATATTATTTAAGGAACAGAGAGGATACGAGGATAGGAAAAGGACACAAGGCAAGGATCTACTCACCAAGCTGCAGCGATTACACTCACCAATTCATCGTCTTAGACAGGGCTTTTAGCCTCTCATACTGAAAGATAACGAATGCGGAATTTACACCAAAAATAACGGAATGAAAATGTTGAAAATTGCATAACCAAGTAAATCACTTAACAATAATTTATTAATATTCAATTTAAAAGGAAAAAAAAAATGAGCTTCAGAAAGATACAAATGTTGTGAAAATTTCACTAATTACAATGAAAATTAGCTAACTTAACTATGACGTCAAATATTTCCTAACTAAAAATTACAAACAATAAGATACTGGGAGAACCAGATAAGAAAGTAAGAAAACGTGAAAAAAAAATTAAATCTTAAAACTAAAATGAAATAAAATGTAAGGTGAAAAGGAAAAGAAAAGTTATATTAAACAAAAACCTGGTGTTATAGATGGTATGTTGATGATGATAGTAACGGATTTCTTTGTTGTATTTTAAACGGATTCCGTATTTTTATCAACTTGTAAATTTCTGTTCATTGATAATCAAAAGCCACTTAAATGCACATATCCGTTTAATTTATCACTACCGTTATGGTTTCTTAAACGATAATCACACATATTATTAGTTTTTAGTTTTTCGGCTTGATTTGTGTTTGGCTTGATTTATTTTGTTTTTAACTTAGCCATAACACGAAATCCACTCACAATTCACTTTTTGTTTTTTTTTTCTCGGTTTATATATTGTCATAAACCTTAAATCATTAATGGTAAATACGGCACTTTTATATTAATGAAAAATTTCGATTCATGGGCGCACTTAGTAATTCATAATGTATTGTCCACAATTTATTGCCTGGTTTTTGTTCCAGAATTTTCGGTATACAATCACACGATTTGGATTTTATTTTATTTTTATTTTTTTGTTCTTAATTTTAATGTTATGTAATAAATTCTACGTTAACTTAATGGGCTGGTTCATGTGAACTCATTACTTATAAACTTAGGTATCCAACCGTTAATGTAATTTTCACAACGCGGTTGTAACTCATATTATTCACTAAGATTTATGCAACATTCACCACATAATCGGTCAACTATCTACCATTCTTGGTGTTCATATTTTTTTATTCCCGGACAGATATCACTATTAATTGATAGACATTAATTTGACGTACACTTTATAGTTCTAAATTATGTATATTATTTAATTAAAATTTCTAAAACTACCAAACAAGAATTTTACTTAAATTCAACTATTTTTGGTGTTTTTTTAAACACTGAAATTTTTATCACATAATTTCTGATCACACGATTCAAAAGATAAGGCAAAACTTTTTAATTACACGATCAAGATAAAGATCAAACTAAAAAAAAACTGATCACTAAAATAGAACTGACCAGAACTTTTAACTTAAGAAAATTCTCAACAAAACTGATCCCGTATTTTAAAATCGTGTCCTATTTATAGATCCATAATACAATTAACCATCCCACCCGAAATATTGGAACGGAACCATAAAAAAAACAATTAATAATAATAAATTCCCCTTACAAGACGAGTTTTTATTTTTCGCGCGCTTTTTTTTTTATTTTCCAAATTTTATTGTTTATGATAAATTGAATGATGTATGTATATCGTCAAAACAAAAATTCAGTGATCAACCAGGGGTATAAAACCAACAAAATTGGAACGCCGGTTGCACCGTCGGTCGTTACAAATCGTGGGGACGACTCACACCCAGGAGATGTCTCAAAGCCGGGCAAGAGAAAAACAAAAAAAAATCCTAGGTATCAAATGACCACCAATGTAAGTGATGACAAAAAAAATAAATCAAATTTTGAGGTCCTTCAGATGATACACGCCCATCGACTTCCCGGTATCGTCGGCCACTTCACAAGCGACATTACCAACTAGATTCTGAACAGTGCCCTTAATATACTTTGGAGCTAGTTTTGAAGCAAATTGGTCCGAAGCCTTGCTTTGGGAAAAATTCCTAACGTAAATGGTCTGACCAATTGTAAGGCGCGGGTTTTTGTATTTTAAACTGTGGCTAGACTGGACTTTATTTCTTGCAATTTCCAATCGCTTCTGAACCTCCTGATAGATATTAAACAGGGATTCAGGCTTATGAGTAACATTAAGGTAGTTTCCGGTAAACTGAGATATTTTTCTGAGATGTTGAAAAACTGACCCGTGCAATATGGCGTGCTGACCGAACACTAAAAAGTGTGGCGAATAACGAGTGGTATCATGAGAAGAGTTTCGCAATGCATGGGTAATGGCGTTAAGATTCTCATCCCAAATTCTTTGATCGTCTTGAATGTATGAACGGAAGCAAGCAACGTTCGGTTAACTCGCTCAGACGCGTTAGCCTGCGGTGAGTACTTAGCCGTAAACGTATGTTTAACTCCATATTTAGCACAAAGCAGTTTTAAGATTTGGGACTCGAATTGACGTCCATTGTCTGTAACAATGACCTCTGGTACTCCAAACATCAAAAATACTTGGTCCTCCAAAAATCTGCAAACCTCCATCGCAGTCGCTTGTCGCACTGGCTTTGTCAACACAAACTTCGAGAAATGGTCAAGCGCAATCAGAATTGAGGTATTGCCCTTTCTCGTTCTCGGGTAAGGCCCTAAAAAGTCTAAGTAAATTCTTTGCCAGGGACGAAAGGTCATCGGAAGAGAGCTAAACGGAGGGCGGGAAAGATAATTTACCGCTTTGTTAGATTTGCACAGATCACAAGCAGCTACAAAATTTTTCACATCGGGAAGTAAACTTGGCCAAAAATAGTAACGTCGGATAAGTTCCATTGTTTTGTTTATTCCCAAGTGCGCCGCTGTTGGATGGCAATGAGCTGAGAAAAGGACATCAGGACGCAATGCTTCGGGAATAAGTAATTTCCAATGGGGAATATCCGCGTTGGTATCATAGAGCTCGCTCGAATTGGTATTTATATACGCGTGATTACCCACCACTTTTAAATTTGACTTATACTGGGATGTTGTAATGTTGCGTACTAGATCTTGGTATTCCACTGAATTGAAAGCCGGAGAGTCCATATCAACCTTTAAAGAGGAACCATTATTTAGGGGAAGAGTTACCTGCAAGGGTTCCATCTCCATACGCGATAATGCATCGGGAACTGCATTTTGCGAGCCTTTGCGATACTGGATATCAAAATCAAAGCCTTGAAGCTTGAGGCTCCAACGTGCCAGACGACCAGATGCATCTTTTAACGACATTAGCCACGTCAAACTCGCGTGGTCCGTAATTACTGTAAACGGCAGGCCTTCCACGTAAGAGCGAAATTTATGTATGGCAAACACCGCTGCAAGACACTCAAGCTCTGTGACGCTATAATTGCGCTGAGCAGCGTTTAACTTGTGGGAAATAAAAGCGATTGGTCGATCATGTCCATCATCATCTTTTTGGAACAGTACGGCCCCAATACCTGTACTGCTCGCATCGCATTGGATGAAGAAGCGTTTTTCAAAGTTTGGGATGGTTAAAACAGGAGCAGATGTTAATGCAGCTTTTAACGAATCGAATGCATTTTGTGCTTCTGGCGACCACACAAATTTTTGATGTTTTTTCAGCAGATTTGTCAGAGGTGCTGATAACGAAGAATACCCATTTATGAAGCGACGGTACCATCCGGTAATGCCTAGAAACCGCCTTATTTGCCTAGCGTTCTTGGGGGTTGGGAACTTTGTAATGGCTTCCACCTTGCCCAGGTTGGGCCGCAGTCCCCCCTCACCAACTACATAACCGAGGTAGTCTATCTGTTTCAACAAAAATTTGCTCTTTTCGACATTTATCGTTAAACCAGCTTTAGTTAGCCTTTCGGCAACGTCGGCTAGTAACGATAAATGTTCATCGAAAGTCGAAGTGGTGATTAACAAATCGTCGAGGTAGACAAACACTCGGTCATGCAGGTGGTGAGGAATGACTCGATGCATCAACCTGCACAAGGTTTGTGGCGCATTACAAAGTCCAAAGGGCATAACCCGAAATTGATAAAGGGGCCTCCCGGGGACGGTAAATGCTGTTTTATCTTTCGAGTTTGGATCCAAGGGAATCTGCCAAAAGGCATCCTTGAGATCCAAACTTGAAATAAACCTGGTCCTATCTAGCCTACTGATCAGTCCCTCTATTAAGGGTAAGGGATATGCATCCTTTTTAGTGACGGCATTTAATTTTCTCGCATCGAGGCATAGTCTCGTTTTCCCATTCGCCTTTCTCACGATCGCCATTGGAGAGCTCCAGGCACTCATACTTTCCTCGATAACCTTTAACTCGAGCATACGATCCAATTCTTTGTAGATCTCCTGTTGGACGGCAGGTGATACAGCGTAATGGCGCTGCTTAATTGGGAGTGCGTCTCCTACGTCGATTGTGTGCGCGAGCAGATTTGTTTGCCCAAGACCATGTTTCTCGAAGCTAGGCATACTGTTAATGATTTTATCTAATCGAAGACGTTGGTCAACCGTTAATTCATGTTGGTCATTATTAATAGATTTTTCTGTTAGAAGCGGTGCGGCATTTAACTCTGAGACCAAAGTGGGTTTTAAACCGAAAATCTCCCAAAAATCATAACCTAGATACAGATTCTGGTTTAAGGTTGGGGCTACAAATAATCTCATTGTAATTGTTTTATTGTTATAAGTGACCGGAGCATTTACATAACCTGTTACTACTTGGGGAGGACCGCTCGCAGTTTGAATTGAAGCCCGAATTGAATGAAGCCGTAATTGATGATCATTAATGAAGCGTAACGAGTCCTTACCAAGAGCACTAATGTTTGCTCCACTGTCCAATAATCCAGAAATTTGGGTTCCTGCGAGATTTACCAGAGCATAAGGCCTATTATCATCCACCGTTGGATGAGAGTTAACAATTGACTTTGATATTAACGAACATATTTTTCGGCGTTCTTGAAAATAATTATTAGAACGAAACTTGTGCAAACGCGAACTTAATGAGGTAGATGGTAAAGACGATGGTAAACGTTTAATTGGTTGGTTTATGCTGAGTTCGAAGGCGTTGTCGTTGTCGAACTCGTCGGGGGCCGAGTAGGAATCTGACGAGAATGAGGGCCCCTTACTGTCATCATTCCCGAAGTGCGGTTTAACTGGACTCTATTGCAAAAATTGCAATGTGGTTTAAGTACATCCGGTGCACCACATCCGTAACAGAAATCTCGTGTCTTGGGAATATCACATTCCATGTAAGGATGCCCCGGATGACCACAATTCCAACAATTAATATGACTGATTGGTGAAACAGGCCCAGCTTTTGGAGCAGCCGGTGATCGCATAGCATCTATATGTGGATTTGCCGCAGCTGGAGGAACTACGAGGGCTTGATGATTCACTGGCTCTGCTGGTGAAATTTCATGAAGCCGATAAGGAGGCGACGGTTTATGAAAACTTGTGGCCTCCGGACAATAACCCATGCTGTTCCAAGCATCCTCTGTAGCAATGCATGTGCTCACAAGTTCTGAAATGGAGTTAATGGTTCGTCCAGCTAAGTGTGCCTGTAGACCAAACCGCATATTTTTCCTTAATGTTTCCAATAATTGACTGTCTTTCATTGGTTCTTTCAAAGGAAGCGCGATCGTCAAAATTTCGTAATAGAAATCACTAAATGATTCTTTTGGCTTCTGTTTGCGACTGTCAATCAAGCGCAGAATATCTACGTCCGTTCTACGGTCTTGAAAACGATCAATAAATGCCTCGCGCAAAACGCTCCACACACAGTTGGGATTTCGACGTAAGGTCAGCCAGTAATGCTCTTGAGCAGTACCTGTCAACAAAAATGCTACATCATTAACTAATTGTTCCAACGGAATTCCATTTGTACCAGCCAGATGTTCAATTCGGAAAAAGAAATTTTCTACCGCTGTTCCCCTAATTGAGCCATCATACGTAATTCGCCATTTATGAACGGGAGTGGTCGTTTTTGGTTTTGACTGGAATTCGGATGATCCTACTTGATTCTCGACAACGGGAGGTGGAACGTTGTTGGTTGTCAAAGAATATTGAGTTCCCATAGGCGGAGCCAAAAATGACGATCCCGGCACAAATGGGTGCGCATAATTTCCAATCGGATTATATCCAGGATAAAACCGTGGTGTGGGTGGCATATTTCGCATAATAGGTGGTGGAACATAATGGTTATTCACGGGCGCTAAATTTGAAGGTGGGAATTGTACATTCTGCGACGTCGTCACTGGAGGGGAGTTTCCTGGCGTTGGTAAATTTGAATTCTCGTTTACTCGTGTCGGAGTGGATGAAGTTCCCTGCACAGGCTCATACGTGTTTGGCTGTGGAGCAGATACCATTAAATCTAATAATTCCGATGAATCTAATTGGAGCGTACTTAGTTCCGCTATCGACTCATTCATTGGCTGATGATCAATTATAAATTTATTGCCAATCTGTATTAATGTGTCACTAAACTGTTGAAGTTTTACCGCAGCATTACGAACCAGTTCTAAAGTCGAAATTCGGCTTGCTCGACATTTTAAATGAATAATTTTATTCATAACGATATCGAATTCATTTTGGATAAATTTAGGGTTTTGTATACAATTAAGTAGCCGTATTTGAAGATTTTGTAATTTAAATACACAAATGGTCACTTCATTGTGAGGGGCTATAAGAGCTTGTCGATGTGGCTGTTTTGGCACTAATTTAGGATCTTTAGCCTCCTGGTCTAGTTGGTATTTTAAACTTTCTAATGAATCGGATCCTTCAACAATTTTTCGAATTTCGTATTCGATTTGTAACTCATCGGCGGTGAGCAAACTTGAATTCATTACGTTTGACGACATTGTAAAGCAAAAACCCGAAATAATAATCAATTATGAATAAAAAAAAAATTTTAAAGTTAAATTAATAATATTAGAAAGAGAATAGAGGAAACAAAAAAATTAATAATACAAAATTCAAATTTTCGTTAACAAAAAAAAATTAAAGAAATTAATATTCACGTATATTATGTATATGTGTGTATTACATAAATACGCAATAACAATAGATCTATAAATAATTATACGTACGTTTCAACATTCGTACACATGTAAATAATGCCAAACTTTTATCGATCAATTATAATTATATATGTTATATTACAAATCAGCAAAAATACTGTTTAAATCATATAAAAGAGGATGAATTGGTGAGGTACTTATCACAGCAGCAAGACGGTTAACTGTTTCTAAATTGGGTTGATCCATGCCTTGGAGAGAGGGAACATATCTGAATAACTAACAAATGAATCGACAACAAAAATGTTAGATGCATTTGCGCCAGATTATGGAAGTGACATAACGATGCCTTGCGCGAACCGACAAATGAATCTACGCGAACAAAAAAAAAATTAACTTAAATAAAACGGAAGCATTGCAAAACATTGTTATCCTTCATACTTTAACTAACAAAAACAATCAACGCCACAATAGCGGAAATAATTGCGGAAAATACGAAGGTTATTGACTATGGTAACCGGTGGTGGACCCATAAAACGAACATTAAAGTCAAACTTTCATAAGAAAGGAATAATGCGATTGGGATTCCATCAGGTTACCAAAGCTCAAGGAAAGGGAAAGAGAAAGGTATTTGGGAATTTATATAGGAAATCCATTTAATGCTAACAACCGAGTCGACAGAAACAAATTCTGGAAACAGCTGCGTATTTGGAAGGAATTGGGTTGAAAATGGAAGCTGAATTTAAATTTAAAACACAAAAAAAAAAATAATTAAGAAAATAAATGAGAATGAAATGAAAAAGAAAAATTAATACAAAATGATTAGATGAAGGGGAATGGGATAGGAAAGCCATATAAAAGCTACGTTTGGGCGCCACTGTAACAGTACCGACAGTAAACGGTCGGCTGTTATCAGAAATTTACCAGCATAGATGTTTTGGAGCGGTCATTTGATAGCCGGCTCGAGCTCAGGGTAACGGGGTGGGGTTTTCCAAAACATATGCCAGTCGTGAATAGACCGCGAGGGATATTATTTAAGGAACAGAGAGGATACGAGGATAGGAAAAGGACACAAGGCAAGGATCTACTCACCAAGCTGCAGCGATTACACTCACCAATTCATCGTCTTAGACAGGGCTTTTAGCCTCTCATACTGAAAGATAACGAATGCGGAATTTACACCAAAAATAACGGAATGAAAATGTTGAAAATTGCATAACCAAGTAAATCACTTAACACTTTCGCGGACATGACGGCAAATGCCGTCAAAAAAATAAACTTTCGTTTAGGACATGACGGTATATACCGTCATACCGTTTTGTGATAGTCGAAACGAAAAAAAATATTGAACAAAACACAATTACGAAAAAAGTTCTACAAAAGGGTCCAAATTAAAATTGCAATCATTTTGCTAGGACATAAAAGTGTTATTTTTTTGACTGTGCTAACTGTCATGCCCCAAAGCAACTTATTTTCGATGACGGTATATACCGTCATGTCCTAAACGAAGGTTTTTTTCTTTGACGGCATTTGCCGTCATGTCCTCGAAAGTGTTAACAATAATTTATTAATATTCAATTTAAAAGGAAAAAAAAAATGAGCTTCAGAAAGATACAAATGTTGTGAAAATTTCACTAATTACAATGAAAATTAGCTAACTTAACTATGACGTCAAATATTTCCTAACTAAAAATTACAAACAATAAGATACTGGGAGAACCAGATAAGAAAGTAAGAAAACGTGAAAAAAAATTAAATCTTAAAACTAAAATGAAATAAAATGTAAGGTGAAAAGGAAAAGAAAAGTTATATTAAACAAAAACCTGGTGTTATAGATGGTATGTTGATGATGATAGTAACGGATTTCTTTGTTGTATTTTAAACGGATTCCGTATTTTTATCAACTTGTAAATTTCTGTTCATTGATAATCAAAAGCCACTTAAATGCACATATCCGTTTAATTTATCACTACCGTTATGGTTTCTTAAACGATAATCACACATATTATTAGTTTTTAGTTTTTCGGCTTGATTTGTGTTTGGCTTGATTTATTTTGTTTTTAACTTAGCCATAACACGAAATCCACTCACAATTCACTTTTTGTTTTTTTTTTCTCGGTTTATATATTGTCATAAACCTTAAATCATTAATGGTAAATACGGCACTTTTATATTAATGAAAAATTTCGATTCATGGGCGCACTTAGTAATTCATAATGTATTGTCCACAATTTATTGCCTGGTTTTTGTTCCAGAATTTTCGGTATACAATCACACGATTTGGATTTTATTTTATTTTTTTTTTTTGTTCTTAATTTTAATGTTATGTAATAAATTCTACGTTAACTTAATGGGCTGGTTCATGTGAACTCATTACTTATAAACTTAGGTATCCAACCGTTAATGTAATTTTCACAACGCGGTTGTAACTCATATTATTCACTAAGATTTATGCAACATTCACCACATAATCGGTCAACTATCTACCATTCTTGGTGTTCATATTTTTTTATTCCCGGACAGATATCACTATTAATTGATAGACATTAATTTGACGTACACTTTATAGTTCTAAATTATGTATATTATTTAATTAAAATTTCTAAAACTACCAAACAAGAATTTTACTTAAATTCAACTATTTTTGGTGTTTTTTTAAACACTGAAATTTTTATCACATAATTTCTGATCACACGATTCAAAAGATAAGGCAAAACTTTTTAATTACACGATCAAGATAAAGATCAAACTAAAAAAAAACTGATCACTAAAATAGAACTGACCAGCACCCAGATTCCGGTTCTATGACAACTGAGAATGGCAAATATTATGAAATATTTTTTCGACCAGTCAGTTCCCATTCTCATAAAAATCCCGATTCCGATTAGACCAATGTGTTTTGATTTGGTATAAATTAAAAATATGACTTATTTTGGTACGTTGGGTAATTTTTTTAAATAATTAAGTTAGTTTTTGAATATGGTGTAAATCAAAAAATTTTCAAAGCTTCTGTAATATTTTTGTATTAACGCGAATTGTTCAGTTATTTTATAAACTTAATCATTAGAGCTACGCTAATACGGGTTTTAGTGTTACAGTTTGAATGCATAGGTTATGTTTTACATTATAATCTCTTTTAATAAAGTACACCATTAAAATTTGGTGTCGAAATAGATATTTTTGAAATTCAAAACAAATTATGGACTACATAATTTTTCGTATGAGTAGAAGACAAGGTTTAAATCGAAGATAATCTATATTATAATTCAAATAGCTTAACAGTTAATTTATTAATTAAATTTATTGTGCTTTTGGTTTCGTCTAGTGAAAATTAGACGTAATTTATGAGATGCAAGTGATCCGTCGTCTTGCCGCCCCGGTGGCACAGTTGTTAGCATGCTTGCTTTAAGCTCCGGAGGTCCCGGGTTCGATTCCCGGCGGATGATGAAAAAATCACGGCTGGTTTTTAATGTAAGGATCAATGAACTAATCACTCATTATCCGTTGTAAAAATGATTACGAAACTTCAAAAATGAAGCGGCCAAATCCCTCCATGGGATGTAGCGCCAGCGAAAAAAAAAAAAAAAAAAAAAAAAAGTGATCCGCTTAAGATCAATCTTTTTCCAAATAAGTTTAAACAAATAATTTTACTGCTCTTTGCTAGCTTTTTTTTTTGCGCGGTCGCTGTCTAATAAAAACAAAATATTATGTTACAATAAAATATCCAAATAATTTATTGCTCAATAATTTATGTTTTGGAAATACATATTTTGATAAAAAAATTTCATAAAATACATATAAAAACCGACTTCTCACATAAAAAAAAATTATGGTTTTTTTTGACGTTTGTTATGGGTTTTCATTTGCCACTCATAGAACCGGAATCGCAATTTCTCAGTTTTTATACCAATTAGAATTTTTAGTCGAATAAAACCCATATGACAAATTTCCCATCAAACCGGAATCCTGGTGCAGAACTTTTAACTTAAGAAAATTCTCAACAAAACTGATCCCGTATTTTAAAATCGTGTCCTATTTATAGATCCATAATACAATTAACCATCCCACCCGAAATATTGGAACGGAACCATAAAAAAAACAATTAATAATAATAAATTCCCCTTACAAGACGAGTTTTTATTTTTCGCGCGCTTTTTTTTTTATTTTCCAAATTTTATTGTTTATGATAAATTGAATGATGTATGTATATCGTCAAAACAAAAATTCAGTGATCAACCAGGGGTATAAAACCAACAAAATTGGAACGCCGGTTGCACCGTCGGTCGTTACATAGTCGTAAGCTCAAAAATGTTTAACTTTAACTTTAGTTTAGTCATTTGGATCTGTTCTACCCCACTCATGTGTCCAGCTAAAATATTTAGTTTATGAGTTTTTACAGCTACATCTAATTTTTAATAGTTCCTTATGTAGAATCCTCTCATGTTTTTTAAAGCCAAGCTTAACAATATTCTGGAATTGTCAATTTTTGCATATAGGCATTTTTTTACCTGTAAATCGGATGAAGCTGAAAGAATATTTTGGGTTGGTAGAACATTTTTTTAAATTGGCGGGACATGGATATGAGACGTCTGAGATCCTTGAACAAGAATGCCCAAAATGCTGTAAATTCATTATTATTGAATAACATTTTTGGGAGCCCTGGATTTTATTTTTTCGATTTCGGGGGCCACAGTATGAAAAAGTTTGAGAAGTACTGGTCTAAGGGATACACGAAATTTTATAAAATATCGGTAAATTATCACATCAGTGGCCCTATTCTGATTTTTCCCTGGGAATAGAGAATTATGGAAAAAACTGCAATACTTTTTTCCTATTCTTTATTCCTATTACCTTATTCTTTTTTTCATAATTCCTTAAAAGTGTATTTATTTATGGCGGCTTATGAAATAATTATGAGGAAACATTGCAGTAATTCAAATGATTCAAAATGTCTCAAATATATTTAGTATTTTATGTCCTATTTAACGTTTTGTAATGTAACGAACATGAAGTAACTGAGTTACCTCAGCTCGACATATACAAATTTTTGTTTCTCGACCGCTGTTGTCACCCCTGCGGCATTTGCCTGTGCTCAAGGCCGGTAGAGGTAAAATTAGTCGTGGGGTTGGGGTGACGCAGTTGAGAAACCTAGTTATACCGCGGTTGAACAAAAATATTGGGTGATCATTGAGATCACAAAAGGATTGGGGATTAGAAAAGTTGGACCTGTCTACAGCGACCAACAGAAAACTGAGTTATTTGTCCAGCATGAATGGACAGTTTTTGGGCCTTAGCCACACATTATTTGAAATACACAAAAAAAAATTAATTATAAGATCGGTACAAAAAAAAAACACATATTTTTTTTTTTTTTTTTTTCCAATAAACTTGAAAAATTCCATAATCACCCCACTGACATCTTACCCGAATTTCCGGATGCAAAAGGCACGTTTCGGCTGCATGTGTAACCACATGAACTGCCCAAGTTGCAAAAAAAAAAAAAATATATTTTCACGCTTATTTTTACCTTGAGAAATTCAATTTCATCGACAATGACCCAGGTTGAATAAACGGAAACGAAAATTGAGACTTCAACAAAAACAAATTTGTCTCCACACTGATTAAAGAATGTGTGATAATAAAAAAAAAATATTCTTATGTTTGTTTACCGAAACTTGAGCTTCCGCAAATAAACATAAATGAAAACACAAGTCATATGGGCACGCGCCATTGGAGATATTAGGATTTTACATTAATTTAGTTGTTGGTTATGAATCTTGCTTATGTGCATGTTTTAATATGTACAAACAAGATTGTTCCAACATAATTAATGTAAATGTAAAGTGAACTGTACCCGGATGTCATGTAAATTTGTATAATTTAGAAGAAAAAAAAAACCTTCAAATGTGGGGTACAGTTTTACACGTGAATTTGATGGATAAGGTTATTTTGTGACGGGGATGACAAGCGCCCGTTACAGTTTCATAATACGAAGTTTCAAATTAATTAGTAATTTAAACAAAGTTTATATACGTTTTTATACATCCGACATTGGACTAAAATAATTTTCATTTTTGAATATATTCTATAAAACATATAATATCTACATAAATTAACTTTTGAAAACTTTTTGATTTTATTTATTATTCATTCACTAAATTGGTTTTCCCTGAAGAATAATAAAATCGCTTCCGCTAAATCAGTGGAGGAAAATAGTGCTCAAAATTACAATAATTGGGAATTATTAATTCCCAAAAAATATTTTTTCCTGGTTTACCAGAATACACTTTTTGGGAAACAAATCAAAACTGCTAGAAAACTGTGAAAGATAAGTAATTACCTATTCCCAGGGAAAAATCAGATTAGGGGCGCTATTCTGCATACTAAATTTTTGGGAGAAATAGTTCTATTTCATGATAGAATTAATATAGATAAACCCACCATGAAACGTTCAAAAAATGAACTAAAACGGTGACTTGAAATAATTATCTTTATATCCTTGATTTTGCATAAGAATGCAATTGCATACACACAATATACACATACACACAGAAATAACATTAAACAAGAAAAATGAAAAAATCTAAGGTCACCACAATTCGTATAGTAGCGACAATATATTTTCTAGTGATCTATCTAATAAAGAGAAAATCGTTCTATCATGTTCTATTTCATACCAATTTTGATGTTAATTTTTCCCTAAAAATTTAGCTGGGAATTATTTTTTCCAAAACATGAGCAAAATACCAATCGCTCAGTATGCTTTCGAAAAAAGAAAACCAAAATACACTAAAAACTGACAATAAATCAATTCCAAATTCGCAATTCCCTGGGAAAACCAGAATAGTGCAACAAGTGGTAACAATTTGGGCAAAATCTTACTCTTTATTTATGTTATAAAAAATTTCACATAATGCAAAGTAACGGCAATTATAACTGTCCTTGTATTGAATATGGTAGTGATAATAATTAAATTTTAATAATTTAACTATTTTCGAAATGAACGAAAAAGTTAAAATATTTAAATTAATTTAATTATACAATAATAATGAAAGCTTGTGGAATAGAAATTCCAGTTTTCTAAAAAGAGATAATTTTTTTTAAAAAAAAAGGACGCATACACGACGGAATGGAAAAAATATTACAATACTTAAATGACTTTGAATGAAGCCTGTCCCACCAAAATAGGTGAGCGACTCATGTGCAACATAACAATGTTAAAAAAGTTAGTGTGATCTCTGCAGTCTTACTTTAGTAAAAGTTATTCCTATTCGGATAGGAATGAAATTTTGCCCCAATTAATAGCCAAGAATAATTTGTTTTTTTACTTTCAACAGTTGGCACCAAGCTTCAAAAATATAATTGTTATTTAGAACTTTAACAAATATAAAATAGTGATAACAAACTATGGAATAAAGTATAATAATTCCAAATGATAATTAACTAAATTTAAAATTCTTATTTATCGAAAAATTTAGAATTGTTATTTAATACCAACTCATGAAACTAAATATATTTAATATATTTATTCTAGTGGTAAACACTACAATTACGTGAAGAAGAGAATTTTTCTATACCTAGTTATTGAGACAGGCAATTTCATGAGATAGGCTTCAACTATCTCATGAAATTAGAAATGTGCGATCTCATGATAGTAACCAATTCCTTTTATTTTACACATTCTACTTTTTGAGTATTGCTCATTTTTGACATTTCTTGAAACTTTTCTTATGATGTTATCGGTGTACAATTCTGGGGAAAAATGTGTATCATGAAGTTAGTTGTATGTTGTATTTTAATTTAAATTTATTATTGTACTTAATTATAAAAATAAACAAATTTTGTTGTTGTTGGATTGTTTGGAATGCTACAGGTCCGCACTAAAAGTGTAAAATAATTACGCGTTTTTAGAAAAGTTATTTTTAATAATAAAATTAATTTTATTAAAAAATTGAACTAAATAATAACTATCCGTGTATTTGCAAGAAAAATAAAAACATTTTTTAAACTTTGTTTTATTTTAAGCAACCCACTCCATCGAATAAAATTTTAAATATGACCCTGTTCTATTTTATCTGTATCCCTTTTTCCCACCGCTTTGCTTACACTTGACGTTTGTCTCCTATACAGTGAGCGAAATTAAATTAGCCTCATACCGTTTTCTTAAAAAAAATCACAAATTATTTAAAATAAAAAAATATATTAAATTTATTTCAATTAGTTTAAGTATTACAAAAGAAAAAAATATATGTTTTGTCAAAAATAGCGAACAGTATTAATTTCATTTAATTAAAACATAAAAAAATGTGCGAAATTGAATTAGCCTCAACTCAAAGGCCATTAGAATTATTAGAAAGTAACCTGGACTGTTGACTTCTTTTATTGTTTAATACTTTGTGTGTCCACCTTGATTCTTAATTGCCTCGAATAACCTATCGGGCATGCTTGAAACTAATTTCCGGAGGACTTCTACTCGGATTTCGATCCATACTTCCCGTACCCGATTTTTTAATGTAATCACTGATTGAAACTGTTCCCTATTCTTACATAATTTTCGAGAAAGGATGCCCCATAAATGTTCAATAGAGTTTAGGTCCGGGCTGCAAGCTGGCCAGTCCATCAGCTCAATATTCTTCTCGCTAAACCATTTTTTCGCCTCCTTTGACGTGTGAATTGCTACATTATCTTGCTAGAAGATAAAATTTGACCCCATTAGACCTTTTGCATGCTCAGTTAAAGCATTTTCGTGTAATCTCTCGATTTCATTTTGGTAGAAATCCATGCAAGTGAAAGTTTTCCATTGTAGAAATCCAGGCAAATGAACGTTTTCCATTGTAGCAAGATCCACCCCAAACCATAAGCAATCCACCACCAAAGTTCCTATTTAAACGGATTTCGGTTTCATTTATAAGGTCATGCCAGTAATATTGATAGCCATCAGGGCCATTTATGACCTTAGAAAAGAGACCGAAATGGTGGAGGATCGCTTATGGTTTGGGGAAGATCTTGCTACAATGGAAAACGTTCATTTGCCTGGATTTCTACAATGGAAAACTTTCACTTGCATGGATTTCTACCAAAATGAAATCGAGAGATTACACGAAAATGCTTTAACTGAACATGCAAAAGGTCTAATGGGGTCAAATTTTATCTTCCAGCAAGATAATGTAGCAATTCACACGTCAAAGGAGGCGAAAAAATGGTTTAGCGAGAAGAATATTGAGCTGATGGACTGGCCAGCTTGCAGCCCGGACCTAAACTCTATTGAACATTTATGGGGCATCCTTTCTCGAAAATTATGTAAGAATAGGGAACAGTTTCAATCAGTGATTACATTAAAAAATCGGGTACGGGAAGTATGGATCGAAATCCGAGTAGAAGTCCTCCGGAAATTAGTTTCAAGCATGCCCGATAGGTTATTCGAGGCAATTAAGAATCAAGGTGGACACACAAAGTATTAAACAATAAAAGAAGTCAACAGTCCAGGTTACTTTCTAATAATTCTAATGGCCTTTGAGTTGAGGCTAATTCAATTTCGCACATTTTTTTATGTTTTAATTAAATGAAATTAATACTGTTCGCTATTTTTGACAAAACATATATTTTTTTCTTTTGTAATACTTAAACTAATTGAAATAAATTTAATATATTTTTTTATTTTAAATAATTTGTGATTTTTTTTAAGAAAACGGTATGAGGCTAATTTAATTTCGGTCACTGTATACCTTTAAACTCAATGTTTCGAATCGTCTGAAGGGAATGAACGGTTTGCTTCATAATCGGTTAAGAAAAGCTCTCTTCTCATATTTCAGAATTTATAGCAAAAATTATTTTGGAATCCATTCCCGTGGAATATTATAAAATATCTACACATCATATCGTAAAACGTATTAAACGTCAAAACCCGAAATCAATTAAAACTGGTTTTAAGAAAGGATTTCAGTTAACTCTTGGTATTGTCACCCCGATTCTTCTACTCGTATCTTTGTTAATATTCCCGTAATGGTTGCTTTGAAAAACTTGGTATTGCACTGATTTTTCATGGCTGAAGTTATTTTAAATGAATGTTTCTTATCATGTTGTATTTTGAAGTGAACAGTAGCCGGGTTAGCAATAATTTAAATTACTATTATCATAAGTAGTGATTTTTAAGGTCGGTGTACAATGGGAACGAGCGACAAGAACGATATTTTAAATAAAATATTTTTTATTACATTACAAAATTTCAATTTATCGTCATAAATTAAAAATTATTGACGGTAAATTGAAATTTTGCATTAAAACTGTTAAAATTGTATATGTATTTTATTTTTAGAAAATGAAAGTTAATTAAAATCCGACGATTCCTACTATTTTAACAATTTTTTTACATACCTAATTTGGTGGAAAAGGAAAAACCGTTTCAGTCGTTCGTCCTCAGCGTGCAGCAACTTTTATAATAACCTCAAAACGAAAAAAAACGAATATTTTTCGGGTCTATGGTGATTGGTGAATCTTTTCGATAGCGAATCGCTCGATATTATATTATCGACCATTTAATCCCCAATGAAAATATATTTCATAAAATTTGTGACAGCATATTTTTCGCGCTAAAACATGTTCTTTTATTTCATGATAGGCCAAGAATTCGATATTACCCAGAAAAAATACTGTCTTATACTTAGACCATAGAATAGAATGGACCGCTAACAAAGAGACGTTTCGACCGCAACGTAGCCTTGCATCCTATTCGGTAACTATAGCAACTTATGCTTGCTCTAGTTTTCGGATTGGCCACAAGGCTACTTTTGCGCTGCAGATGTTGGAGACAGTTAAAAGCCATTGCTGGCGTTCCATTCTATTATATTGTCGAAGTTCTAAAGTCTTATTTAAACTTATTTAATTCACTTTTTTTAAGCTTTTTTTTGTTATAATAAAATAATTTTCTTTGGTTTTTAACTTAATATTTTATTTTTTTATTAAATTATTAGTAAAAATTGTGCCCCTGAGAATGACGGAATGTACCGTCGAAACATCGGGTTTTTATTAAATCTTATTTAAACGCTGCTATTTTTATTTCATGGTTCGGTTTTATTCAAGGATTCAATTTCGAACAATTTCTAGGTAGGCACATAGTAGCGATATTAAACATTTGCTGTTATTTGGCGGGAACAAGGATTCGACACGGTAATTGAGATAAGGAAATTGATTGAAAGGTCCGAACCTCAATTATTAGAGAAAAAAAAATAAAATTTAGAATTGTAATACTAACGGCTTCCGTAATACTCTACTCGCGATTTCAATTTGTTCCGAGTATAGTATCACCTTTTTACGTTATTATTTATTCATTAACAGAATACATTTGAAATCCAAGTATAGTGAGTATGCTAGCTTGGTCACGTTTTGCTTGCTGGTTCAGAACGAATAGTGCAGCGGTTTTTTTTATAGTTGAGATACTTTGGTAAGAGCTTACTATTTGGTAGGTTGCCGGCAACGATGGTTCCTCGGCGTAGAGACCGACTGGGCATCTTTGAATTCTCTTGAACAATAAAAATTTGTAAAAATCGTTTATTATTATTATTATGTGCAAGATAGTTCTTAGATAGAATAGAATTTTAGGGTAAGTCAAAAGCTCGAATTAATTATGAGCCTATTTGACCGAAAATATCTTAAATAAAAATTCAAGTTTCAGACCTGCTAAATTGAAGAATTCCATTTATAAACTAATCCCAGGTTCACAGCGAATGTTTGTAAATGACAATTTCAATCGATTTTTGTAGAATTTATCATGTTAAATAATAATTCAAGTTAACTTCTTTTGGCTATATTTCTTGGAACCTAGTTATGATTAAGGACCCCGCACTTTTTGTATGGAAAATGTCCTTCGGTCAAACTCTCTGAAAATGTCGATTCTGGTAGCCCTTGACCTGTTGATAAAAAGTCTCAATGGTCGCTAAGTCCTAAAAATTCATGTTTTTGAGATATAACCCTTAGAAGTTGGGGTTATCGTCCTTTTTTAACATAGCGTAAAGCTACTATTATGTCTGTTTCCATAAATGTATGTGTCTGTGCATGTGTGTTTGTATGTCTGTTAGTGTTAGCTCACTACTTAACGCATTTGCTTACAACCAACTGTTAAGATAAACGAATTACAGTTAATTTTTTTTTAATTATTCTACCAATTGTACATTAAAATCAAATTCTTACATAAAAAATTATTTATGCACATTTTTACATAATCATACGTCACAAGTTAAATTATTTTAAACGAAATAGTACATTGTGTCATTAGGATTAAAAGTGATACTTTGTTTGACGAGCAATTATGTTTGCATGCGAGGCGAAGCGCAGCGTAGCCGAGCAAAAGCAAAGATTGCGAGTCAAACAAAGTCACTTTTAATCCGAATAACACATACTATTTTTTCTCCAACGAAGAGTTCATGTCGTGTAGGTTGTTTATTACTAATTATACGAGTAAATACAAATTATGTAATTAAAACTTCAAAATTGAAACTAATTTTTTTGAAATATTTTGTGAAACTAAGGAGGTCATGACATTCAAAATTGAAACTAATTTTGTTGAAATATTGTAGTTTGTGAAACTAAGGAGATCATGACATTTGTTTGGTTTGACTATTGTACGCGTCAAACCGCAAAGCTATTATTACAATATTTTCTTTCTTGCGAACAAAATGTTTGAATCAGAAGATTTATCCAATCTACCACCGGATGTGGTTCAAACAGCAAAAGAAATTGTGTTAAACCTGTACTATTTTCTAAAAAAAAAAAAAAAAAAATACTTATTTCATATAATTATACATATTATTGTGTCTTCACTATAATATTTTTCTCCTAGTATTAAAAGTATCTACTTTTACACCAAGGATTAAAAGTGTAGCTTAGCAACACACACATTTTTAAAATAGTTAGAAAAAGGCCAACTTTAATACCCAAAAACAGTATTAAAACCAGACGCTTTTAAGACGTTGGGAGAAAAACAATTTTAGTACAATCAATAAATCAAATCACAGACACATACACTTATGTAAACAGACATAATACTAAGGGCTACATCTCAAAAAAATGAATTTTTAGGACTTGGCGACCATTAAAACTTTTGATCAACAGGTCAAGGACTACCAGAATCCAAAGTTTCAGAGAGTTTGACCGAGGGCCATTTTCCATACAAAAAGTGCGGGGTCCTTTAAGTTATAATTTTCAAATGAATATTCTATTAAAATCATTAAAGCTGCGAGTATTGTTTTTAAGGTAAGCTTTTTCATTGTAAGTATGTAAGTATTTGTTTGGTGTACAAATATGTTTGGTGTAAACCTACATCTTACCGCCACCTAATCTTTTTTTGAGTAAGTAATTTAATATTTCTAATCTTTTATTTGAGGTTTATTTTTCGAAAATCTGATTTTAAATTGCACCTGGGGGCTATTTGTGAATTCGATTCGAACGTATTCGAGTCTTCGAAGTATTGGATCAGATTTGTTCGTTTCTTATTTAAATCAAATACGAACCTTATATTTCAAAGAGTCGAATACGTTGGAATTGAATTCACAAATAGCCCCCCTGAGAAGATTAATAAAAATAATCGATGAGGTTAATCGAATGTGAAATTTTCAGCTTTTGTTGCTGTTACTCAGATGGTTTCAGTTATCATAATAATTCGCTCATATGTAGCAAAACAAAAAAATATCATTTCAAAGTATGATTCTAAATTTTCAAACTAAATAAAAGTCACATCTCAGTTCAGTTGTTTACAGATTTTTTATATCATGATTTCATCTATTGGTTATAGATTTTTATAAATTGAATTCAATTTACCTGCTTGGTCAAATGTTTAGAATTACTCTTTATGAAGAATTTAAATTATTCCAATCTCAATAGGCATACCGAAAAAATTGTCAGGACGTAAACGTCCAATAAACTTATTTAAAGGTTTTGTCTAAAATTAAACTGGGGCCTAATATTATGTGTACCGAATGAAATTTGTGATTCCCAAATTTATATTATCTCATAGGTTACTACGCAAAAGAAAAAAACTGGTACCGTTATTTTGTAGAAAAACAATTTATAAAAACGAATAAACGTCAAATTGGGCATTTGTTTTATTTGTTTCGAAATGGATGCATCATAAGGAGAAAAATGTGATTTAATAATTAGATTGTGCAATGATCATCCCGAGTATACCAATAAAAAAATTGGTAAATTGGCCGGTGTTTCCAATAATACGGTAACAAATGTAAAAAAAAATGTCAAATCAATCTTTCTGTGTCACGCAAGCCCGGATCCGGAGAAAAATCAGGTGCTCCAAATAAAATGTTGGATCAGAAAATTGTAAGAGTCATTTCGAAACATCCCTCGATGTCTGTGCGAGATTTGGCCAGAAAAACCAAAACAACCAAATCGATTGTGGAACGAGCTAAAACCAGAAATAATCTACGGAGATACAAGAAGTCAAAAATCCCCAAAAGAAGTGTTGAACTATTTAATAGAGGGATCGATCGAGCAAAGAAACAAAACAAATGGTTGAACGAAAGAAAAGATTCTTGTTTCGTAATGAACAACGAGACCTACGTCAAAATGGATTTCTCGACACTTCCAGGTCCCCAATATTACATCAAAAAGAAAGGTAAAGAACTGGCCGGAGCAATTACTACCATAGCTGTTGAAAAATTTGGCAAAAAAACATATGGTTTGGCAAACAGTTTGCCAATGCAGCTTAAGATCCCATCCATACATAATAAATGGGATTATGAAAAGGTGAATGTTCGCCGTAAAATGAACAAAAAGTTTGAATGAATACGATTATTTAAAAACTGTACAATATGTGCAATAGAACAAGTACAGAAAAATAATGATTATATATTGCCGTTTAGTTTTAATTCTTCATGTACAAATCACAAATTTCATTCGGTACACATAATAACTATGCAATCGGACACTATTTTCGACACGGCTATCTTTTGTGTTAGAAGGTGCAGGAAAAAAAACAATAGTATTTTTCCTCTTTCTTTTTATACCTTCTAATACAAAACGATAGCCGTCGAAAATATCGTCGAATATCACAGTTGGACCCTTGGAAAATATGTTTTAAACAAGAATTTTCTGATTAATTAAATTTTTCTTTTAAACATAATTAAATCTTGGTCACAATTTACGTAAAGTGCAAATACAAACATATAATCATTCAATAATACTCTATCGTAAAATTAGAGGAATAGTAAATAGCCAATAAGTAATCCACTCTATGATCCAGCAAAAACAAACACGTACAGCATGTTTTCTCGTTTTATTTTGAAGAAAGATACTCAATTCGAAAATTTGATAAATTGAATTTTGCATAAAAAGTGAAAATTTTCGAAAAAAAAAATTCATTAATCAATAAAAATGTACAACTGTGAGCTGAGCTTTGTTATAAATTCAATAATGATGAATAAATTTAAATATTTTATCCATTTATTTGACTGACAAACTTTCTTTTATATCACACGAAAAAACAAATATTTGTTTGGTTAATTTTAATTATTTTCATCCACGCTCACTCGATTAATGTACGCCTAAACATCATTTCCAAAGAATGAATTTGATTACAATTTGAGAAATGTTATCGTCTGTACACATTATCGTTATTTCCTACGGAAACGGAGTGTTGCAATATTCTACTAAACAAGATAACTTTGTATAAAACCTAAATTTAGAGGACAAAACAAAAAAAAACTTTTAATTTAAATAATATTTACGATAATTTATTAAACATAAAATTTAATAAACATAATTAATTAATTTCATTACAATTATGACCCAACCTAAACCGAACAGAACAAAAAAAAAATATTTAAAAAAAAATATTTAAAAAAAAATATTTAAAAAAAAATCCCACCACCTCAGCAAAAACTGTAGAAATATTACGCCAAACCAAGAAAGTTCACTTAAGGTGGATTGAGTACTTATTAAGCAAAATACCGATTACAAAATTGTATAATCAAAACAATAGATAATAATAGGAATATATGGACTAATAATATAATTTTCTACGTTCTAATATATAATCTAATCTATATTATAAAATCAATAAAAACGAAAAACCGATAAATGCATTTAATTATCACTCAATTAAATGCGATTAATTATTTTAAAATACACTTGCGAATATATTTAATAGAGAAGAAATTGTGGATGTAATTATACATTATATCGTGCGATAAAGACTCCTTCTTTTTCTTCTTTTATTAAATTTGCTGGTTTGATTATATACATATGATGGAAAACTAAACATTTATTTATGTATATACATACATGTAAATAAAAATGATGATTATCAGGGATGTGTACTGGTTTTAATTGTACTTAATAATTTAGATATGAATTTAAATACAAAAATAATAGAGGCTTCCTCAGCGAATTAAGGTGTTGAACCAAGATGAAAAAGTTAACATTTAAGTAATATATCATTGATAAAATTACAGCCCCTTGAATATATTGCTGAAATACATAATATTGTATGTTGCTGATTTCTTTTTGTTACCGAATTATACATTTTAGATTTTACTAACAAAATATGTGAACCAAAAAAGAAAATCAAAATATTCTTGCTTCTGTTTCAATTGATTTAAAATTTGGAATAAAATGTTATTAGGGTAGGGTTCCTCCAAAAACTAAGGAATATTTCTCTTTATATTCCTTACTTTTTGGAGAAACCCAAAACGCCACAAAATTAAACTAAAATTGTCATAGAAAAATGGATTAGAAACTGTGAATTTATTCGAAACAGTAGAAATGTTTTGCAAATTTACATTGGTTTTTTGTAATTAGTAACAAAGATTATTTTTCACTGGGATCTGCTATTTCGTTTCCTTTGTTCCACTATAAGATTTGCGACGATTTCAATGGAACAGTCACTGGTTTGGCCGCGTATTTTTTAAAAGTGAGGGTGGAATATGTTTCTATAATGATAAACAGAATGCACAAAAATGTACCTCTACCCACTAACTATAATTTTATTTAAATTTAAATAAATTTCCAGTTTATTACCGAGCCTTTCTTTTATTTATTTATTAAACTTAATTAAAAACTAGGATCAAACCCTTTCACATATAATCAACAAATCAAAATAAGGAACACTTTGGCTATTGAAAGCTATATTTTCACCTTATCCCATTTGTGTAAAAGCAATTCTTGGGTTGGTGTTTCCTGTTGTTGCCTTTCCTCATCTTTTGGTTTTTGATTAAGTGCAAGTCTCAATTCTGATTTTTTGAAGGGTGGTAACATTAATTTTAAAGGTGTTTTGACTGATTCTCCAAGTGAATGTTACTTACTACTGTTGTTATTTTAATAAAATAATTTAAACTTGCGACTCTTGGAATGGTTCATTGTTACTTTTATTTTATACAGTGAGTTATCGTATTATTTCAAATTCATCACACATTTGGGATGTGTCTGTTGGGAGAGAGTTTGGGATGTGTCGACTTCTGGCGACTTATGTATTTAACTAAACATTTTTAAATCGTAGCCTTACGAAACTATTATGTGATATGTGCTAGCTAGGCCAGAAATAGCTCTCAAGGTTGATTTACATATGCGACGTGCGACGTGTGGCGGGAGCTTCTAACCAATCAGAGACGAATATTTTGACATTCGTCACATGGCACACGCCACACGTCGAGAGATGGTTTAATTTTATCTTTTCCGTCACGGTCGCACATACAAATTTTTCGGTACGCCACAACTCGGCGAAACCAACTCGGCGACGGTCAACTCGGCGACGGTCAACTCGGCGACGATCAACTCGGCGACGGTCAACTCGGCGACGGTCAACTCGGCGACGGTCAACTCGGCGACAGTCAACTCGGCAACGGTAAACTCGGCGACGGACAACTCGGCGACGGTCAACTCGGCGACGACCAACTCGGCGACGGACAACTCGGCGACGGTAAACTCGGCGACGACTAACTCGGCGACGGACAACTCGGCGACGGACAACTCGGCGACGGTCAACTCGGCGACGACCAACTCGGCGACAGTAAACTCGGCGACGACTACCTCGGCGACGGACAACTCGGCAACGGTAAACTAGGCGACAACAAATTGGACGACGATCAACCAGTCGACGACCACCTCGGTGACGCACAACTCGGCGATGACCAACTCGGCGACGGTCAGCTCAGCAGTAAGCAATAAAAATGATATAAAAATGATATTTTTTAAATCCCGCTTTTCAAAATCTTGGTTTTGAAAGACGTAATTTTTTAATTCGAGCCGCCCTTTCTGCTGAAGGAGTATTTTAATTTAAAGTAAAATAAAAATAAAAACCGGGATTTTTATTCGCCGAGTTGGTCGTCACCGAGTTGGTCGTCGCCGAGTTTACCGTCGCCGAGTTGGTCGTCGCCGAGTTGACCGTCGCCGAGTTGGTCGTGTTCGTATAAAAATGATATTTTTTAAAATCCCGCTTTTCAAAATCCCACTTTTCAAAATCTTGGTTTTGAAAGACGTATTTTTTTAATTCGAGCCGCTCTTTCTGGTGAAGGAGAATTTTAATTTAAAGTAAAATAAAAATAAAATCTGAAAATAGGGATTTTTATTCGCCGAGTTGGTCGTCGCCGAGTTGACCGTCGCCGAGTTGGTCGTCGCCGAGTTTAGCGTCGCCGAGTTGACCGTCACCGAGTTGGTCGTCGCCGGGTTGACCGTCGCCGAGTTGGTCGTCGCCGAGTTGACCGTCGCCGAGTTGGTCGTCGCCGAGTTTACCGTCGCCGAGTTGACCGTCGCCGAGTTGGTCGTCGCCGAGTTGACCGTCGCCGAATTGGTCGTCGCCAAGTTGACTGTCGCCGAGTTGGTCGTCGCCGAGTTTACCGTATAAAACGAAATAGTAGGCTTTGACGAACATTTTTTAAAAAACAAAAATTAAAATATAAACAATTTTTTAAAGTGTGCGTGGCAGAGTTCGGCGCAAATGTAAATTGTTGTCAAAAAAGCGTCACGTTTATTTCCACTTGTCACACGTTGCACGTCGCATATGTAAATCAACCTTCAGGGTATTACGCATTTATACTGGCTTTACACCGTAGATAGTATAATAGCAAAATAGTATAATACTATTTTACTACCCCCCATAGTCGGTTTTACAACGCATAAAATATTCATAAGAAAATAGAAAATTAAAAACTAAATTTAAAAAAAAGTTCGGAGTACGTATTTATCAACAATACAGTATCATACATTTTCCTACAATAAAAATATATAATAAGTATTAAAATTTGATAGCTATCAAATCAAAATATCATCGTCCTAACTGTGAATTAACGTATCTGACATTTTTTCAAAATCTCATCTTTGAATTTCGGATGCCTTTGAGATGACATCTGGAGTGTGGCAAGGAGATCCAATAGCTCAAACTCTCTTCAAATTCTTCTCCCATTGGAATTAACAGCCCAACAAAATGGTCTTCAGATCAATGAAGCCAAGACTAAATACATAATCACGGCGAGAAAGGCAGACGCTTAGAAACTTCATTTCAGGAGATACACAATAGGAAAAGGTGAGTGAGTTTAAATACCTAGGATCACTGAGCAAAGTTCCGTTTCGGTGGAATTTTATCGAGTATCGCAGCAGGCTACCAAGCATTTTACGCTAATATCAAAATATTCAACTCTCCTCATGTATCGCGCAAAATAAAACTGGACAAAACGCTGTTATCACCTTTGGTCGTGAGTCTTGGACACTGACAGCACAAAACATTCAAAAAATTTCTATAAATAAGCGTAAGATCATAAGAATAATTTTCGGTCCCATTAAAGAGGGAGCCACGTACAAAATGCGAATGAATCGCGAGATCAGAAATGATGAACCACTGTTTTGTAACACATTATGGCCAAGAAAATTGTTTTCTTACGCATAATTAATACATAAAATTACAAGATAAAAAAATTTACTTCTACGCTTTTTGATACGTTTTCTCTAAAACTTCAATAACTCGACAAGCAGTGGTCGCACAGAATTCTAAATTCTCTATAAAATAGCCGATTTGAATTTTTGAATGAAATATCGAGCAAGTTCGTTTACAGTTTCAAACAGCAGCAAATTTTTTTTTTAGACACCTTTTGTTTTACTCAAAAAAGTCATAAAAAAACAAAAGAAAATAAAACGGTTTCCAGTATCGAAAAGAAAACAAAATTTCCTTCAACTAGAAACAAAATTTGTTTTTGAAAGGTTTATTTCACCAAGATACAAGCGTTCAAATCTGGGTATTTTTTCGAAGAAAATTTCTATTCCGTTTTAAATTGGCGCAATGTTGAGGAGAAAAAAGTGAAAGGCTTTTTAAAGAGATTTGTCATATGTCTAGAAATCCGATAAATTATAAAGTTACTTCAATCTAATTACGTCAGCATAATAAACAACTGTTTGATTTGTTTGGAAATTTCGAACTAAATTAAGTAGCTGTTAAAAGAAATTGTAGCCGAATTATCCTGTTCACACCATGTATACAGCGCATCGCAACACTTCCGCGTTGCATACCTCTTTGCCTACAATCTTTGACTACATCAAAGTTTACGGGCAAAGAGCTATGAAACGAGAAAGTATTGCGATGCACTGTATACTTGGTGCGAACAGGTTAAATTATTGTGTTATTCCTTGTTGTTCAAGAAAATAAATTTCCTATGAATGATGTTTTAGGAGTTCAGAGAATTTTTAGTAAGAAAGAAAGATTTTCTTTCTTAATTTATAACATTTTCCGAATAATTAGTTGTGTGTTTTCTTATATAAACAATTTTGTTATTTTATTTTTATATTCCTAATTTTTTATGTTCAAATATTTTTAGCGTTTTGAAAAGAAATGGTCTTGGCGTTTCTCGAAAAGTCGAAAATTTGGGCAAAATAAATTACAAAAAGTACGCAAAATTAAAAAATAAAAAAGGTGTTGTACCACAATTAACACTAAGTGTTTGCAGTCCAATCGCTTCAAAATATGTGACTCTTACTTTTGTTTTATTCAATACTTTCAGAAAATTACCGTCTAATTCATTACCTATAAAGATTTCTAAGGTGCCCTCTGTCGTTCGTGAGGTTGACTCATGATTCGAATTAAAAACTTAGGCTGTGTTTCAATCGGGTAAAAAGTTAAATTTTTTAACTGTGGTAAAAAAAATTAAATTTTCCTCACTTTTTAATCGTTTTGGTGTTTCAAATTAAACTGGTTAAAATTGTGACGTTTACGTTTCTTATTTTTGTTTTGCGTAGAGAAAAACAAAATACAGGCTACAAATTTTTAACTGGTCCGTGACCAGTTAAAATTTTTGTGGTGAATAAAATGCCAAAAATTAAACTTTTTAACTTTTTATGCGGTTTTCTCTTCGTTTGAAACACAGCCTTAAAAAGGAATAATCATTTTCTTATCTTAAGTCCAGTTTACACCTCTCGGGAACATGAACATGAACAAAACATTTTTTGTTGATAAACCTGAAATTACTTGATTTTCTTCATTAAAACTTGATTGAAAAAACTTGAAATAAAATTACGTATCGAATAATTATCAAAATAATGCATTAAATATCATTATACATAACAATATGTTTTTCAATTCCACGATGATTTCATTTTGTTCACAGACATTTCACATCGAACAAAATGAAATCATCGGGGTAATTGAAAAAAATATTGTTATAATGATACTTTATTTATTATTTTGATAATTATTCGATACGTAACTTTATTTCAAGTTTATGCCAATCAGTTTTAATGAAAAAAATCAAGTAATTTCAGATTTATCAACAAAAAATGGTTTGATCACGTTCATGTTCACGAGAGGTGTAAACTGGGCTTTACTTAGCCGACATTTACACCATACACAGTGTGATCTAAAAATAACCGAACTTTTAATTTAAATCACAGAACACGTAGCGCCATCTATAAAAAGTTGGTAGCGTTAGAAAGGTACATATTTCTTCTTTCGAACGCAGCTAAGTTCATGCTAATCGGTTGACAGGTTACAAAATTACACACGTTTTAACCCTCTCAAACGCCTTGTACAATATATTGTACATCAACTTTCATCGCTTCGACCAACTGTAATTTTTAATTTTTGTCTCATTTCTCTTGTGCGATCGTTCTCTTATGTATTTATGTTTACACTTCAGTTTTATCAGCAATCCCATATCATAGCAGTGCATAATTGTGCTACGTATTTTATTTTTAGAAGAAAGTCAATTTTAAATGGCGTTTGAAAGGGTTAATAACAGTAGTTTTTGTAGTTATGTCACAGAAAAGAATGAACAGATATGGAAGTTCCATGTCAAGTATTTACATAGAAATATTCAATCAAAAAAATGTATTCCTGCTCTAATCTAACCAGTTAAGACAGAGACAATATAATTCAATATTAAGTGCATTTTGTTGAGAAATTTACAACAACAATTGCACGTGACAGGAGTTAAATAATTCGAATTAAAAATTTGAGTTATTTAATTCGAGCTCGGAACAAAAAAAATACGTAACCATTTGAATGAAAAACAGGAGAAGTACCAACATAGAATACAAAAATTAAATCGAGAAAATAAATCGTGGCTTATTTTCTTAAAAAAAAAAATAATTCCAAAATAATTCGAATTAAATTTTTCTCAACAAAATACGCTAAATATTATATATTTCGCTTCTCTTCTTTGTATAAAAAACAAAAAAGAAGAGAAGCGAAACATATTATTGTGTTATATTTTCCCTGTCTTAACTGGTTAGATTAGAGCAGGAATACATTTTTTTGATTGAATATTTCTATGTAAATACTTGACATGGAACTTCCATATCTGTTCATTCTTTTCTGTGGTTATGTCGTAAAAACATAATGGAACAAAGAGTAAATATTAAATTTTGTTGTTTTAAACTCGGCAAAAAATTTGCTGAGACTTACGAATTGCTAAAAAAAGTTTATGGTGCTGATTGTATGAGTCGTACTCAAGTTTACACGTGGCTTACACGATTTAAAAATGGCCGAGACAATGTTGATAACTTTCTATGATTCCAAGGGTATTGTTCACAAGGAATTTGTTCCAGAAGGTGAAACTGTCAATGAGAATAATATTTACAAGTATCACATCGTTTGTGGTCGAGAGTTGTTCGTGTTAGACCCGAATATCCAAAAGGAAAACAGCTGTTTTTATTACATGATAATGCACCACCTCACAAGACCAAAAAAGTCATCGAATTTTTGATGAAAAAACAGATTTGTGTCATCGACCACCCTCCGTATTTGCCTGATCTATCACCGTGTGACTATTTTATATTCCTAAACCTGAAAAATGCAATGAGAGGAGCTTTTTACGATGACATTTCAGCCATTCAAGCAGGCGTGACACAGGTGCTAAAGAACATCCCAAAAACGGAGTTTAAAATGTCTATGAATAAATTGGTTGATCGTTCCAAACGTTGTATTAAGTTCAATGGATCCTATTTCGAATAAATATTAGCTTTGAAACATAATACCATGCTTGTTTTATTCTATAACTAAAAAGTTCGGTTATTTTTAGATCACACCATGTATAAAGAGTGTCTCAAAATGAACATGAGTAAATGAAAAATGGCCGGAATTGAAAGACTAAATATGAAATTTATAAAATTGAAAACATTTATTTAATAATTAAAATATTATAATTGTTTTATATCAATACTGAGCGTGTTGCATTGTTTATATTAACAATTTATTTATAATTAAAAAATGATTAGTTGTTATTTTTGTTAAATAATTTTTAATACATTTTTTATTTATTCATTTTCAGACTCAACACACACTTAATAAATTACTTGAATGGGAGAATAGTCATCTTTATCACAAATTAGGGTTACATTGGCGTTTAAATAAGCAGCAGTGTGATTCTAGTTCAATGATGGAATATGTACTTCTTATAGAATTTATACCAAAAATACCAATTTATCGTCCCGATTGAAATTTGCGGATTAGTACTGCACAACCACTATTACTACTATTACATTATAATTTGCATATACCCTTTAAGTAGAAAGTTAATAATAATATTTTTTGTTTATTATTTTAATCTAATTTTGAAGATGAAATTACAAAATATATACAGTTACGATCATATACATAAGTGCCCGAATACTTTAATTAATATGTTAGATTATTTTGATTAAATATAATATAAATATAATTAGATTTTTTTTTTTAGTGAATCGTGAACGAGAGGTTGAATTGTATTGTAGACAAATCATTTTTTAAAATTTTATTTTAAAATTAGGCCTTTATTAATTGGATCCTAACTGTATATCAATTTATCACAAACAAATAGAGAAAATGATATTTCATTGTTAAAAAAGCTATTCAGAGTGATTTTTGGTAGAATTTTGCTCTCTAATAATAATTATTGAATATTCCCTTTATTTAAATTTTTATTAAAACTATAATATGAAATTGTACGAATCTATTAGTTTTGTAAGAAATCCGATTGATTAGCACAAATATAATTAAGGACTGTAATTAAAACGGTAATAATAAATCAATTAATCATTCTGAATAAAATAATTTGGGTAAAAAAAATTTACATAAATCTGACAATATTTAATAAAATTATTTAAAAGGGAAATTCGTATTTGTCTAATAAAATTATTTTTTATTAGAAAATATTGTTATAATTAAATTACAAAAAAATAACACAAGGGATAAAATACTATGTATATTATAAAAAATTAAACTAAAACATTTAAATGTCAATGTTCTGTGATGATTACTTCAAACTGGCATTACACAAAAATATAAATTTTAATTATTAAAAATAAAAATTAGGCAGAAAATTTATTTTTCAGTATTATTTTTCGGTTTTTGTTGTATTTTAAAGCTGGTCTTAGGTACAATTAATCATTTTAATTTGTTTCAAAATCCTATAATTACATTTGTAAATACCTAGTTAGTAATTTTTAAGTTTTTTTAATTCGAACATTATTGACATTATTTTTTAGTGCTGAACTTATTTAAAATTAGCGAATAAAAATTAGGCAGGCCTTAGCTTTTATGGCTCCTACCATTCATTTAGCATCAATCTACAATGCTTTATACGTTGCTGTGCTTCTTCAACATTTTTTAATTCATTAAGTTGGCGAAAGCCTGATGATTTTGTTACATAAATTGCTCATTAAGCTAATTAATTTATTTGTAACTGATAAGATGAGATAAGCAAAGGAATTTCAATATTTTGCCATCCATTTTTTGGAAGAAATTTATTTCCAACGTAATTAAGATCGAAACTGGATACTAAGATTCAGTAATAGAGTCCAGTTTTTACAAGATGTAGTCAAATCCTATCCTTGAACTTTTTGACTAAGTAATGATAGATTAGTTATATGTTTATGTATGTATGACCAGTTTAAAGTACTACATTGATAATTTGTCTGGAAATGATGGGATTTACTTTTTGACTGTTTGTTTTCACTGTCGTACCTCAACAATCCATAATAAGGCGGTTAATTTTAAAATTGCTTAAGGTCACACATCGGGAGTTTTGAGTAAAAATAACACGTTTTTTTAAAAAACGATTTAAAAAAAAGTTTAATAGATATAAACAAAATATTTTTTACACATAATTTTACATCATTATAGATTATAAAAAAAATTTTTTTTTTTTTTTTGCAAAATTTTTCGTTATTAAAAATGGCGTTAAAGTTGCTGCCTCAAAAAAAAGGTGGAAATCGGCCCGCATCATAAGTCATAACTCGCCTCTGGATCGTCTGAAAAAAAAAAAATGCATGTTAATTTAGACTAAAATACACATCTTAAGCCTTAATGAACGTGTTTGAAAAATTATTTTAGTTTTTACACGCGAAAAATAGACCAAAAATGACGTCCATTTTACAACTTTTTTTTCAAAGTCGCATAATTTTCTTAATTTTGAATATTTTTTTTTCATTGAGGGTTTAGATGTATATTTTAGTGCCTAAATTAACATGCATTTTTTTTTCAGACGTCCCAGAGGCGAGTTATGATGCGGGCCGATTTCCACCTTTTTTTTTTAGGCAGCAACTTTAACGCCATCTTTAATAATGAAAAATTTTGCAAAAAAAAAAAATTTTTTTTTATAATCTATAATGATGTAAAATTATGTGTAAAAAATATTTTGTTTATATCTATTAAACTTTTTTTAAATCGTTTTTTAAAAAAACGTTATTTTTACTCCAAACTCTCGATGTGTGGGAATCCTCGAATCGTTCCAAATCGGGAAACTTAACCGTTAAAATTAAACAGTTAAATAAAATATATTTTAAGAACAGTATAATTGTTACTTATTTAAACTTGAAAACGCATAATCAATCATTTTTTTTTTTAAATCTTATAATAAATATAATTACAATACATATATTAATTTTGTAAATAATAAATTAGAAGACAAAAAATTTTTAAATGCTGAAAATACATAGTTTTTAAAATTTTTGATGCTTACCCGCATGATACCACATAGCTAAAAAATAATTCTCAACGAGGCGGGTCTCATTTATATAAGCGATATACATAAAATATAATATTTTTGGAAAATGAATTTGTTAATTAAAATATGTAAAACAAAACTTTTCTATTGATTTTTAAGCATCAAGAGTTGTTTGTTATGTGAAAATATAAAAAATATATATTTAAACAAAATAATAATAATAAAGTTGCCTTTTAATATTTGTAATTATTAATAGAAATAAAAAATGTCAGAAATTCAGTTACAAAATTTAAAAAAAAAATTTATTGCAATAAAATGAATTAAAACATTTTTGTTTGTAACAAACTAAAATTAATTATAAATATAAAATTTCAATTGATACTTAATATATAAAAAAATATTAATTTTTCTCCTATTTTAAGTGTTACAAAAAAAAAAAATTAACCAAACGCACGAAATTATGAAATTAAATTTATTTAATTTTAAATAATTTTATTTATAGTTTTCAAGTTTTTTCTCAGGAACAATAATTTTTTTTGTTAACAAATTTTTAGATTATATTAATTATTAGGATTTGAACTAAAATTGTTTGACAATCTATTTTGAAAACTAATTTAAAAAAAATTATCAAAATTAAACGAAAAAAATTTTAATAGTAAAGAAAAAACTATGATGACAAACTTGAAAACTTGTTTTGAATTATAATTTTGTTTGTAAATAACGTATAATTATATTACGTTTTTATATACATATAATTTAAATTAATTGTTAATTAATTAATATAAAAATATAAATTAAAGAAAAATCGATGTAAAATACAAAAACTATTATAATGTATAACAAAATATTTAACATTTTATGGTAATCATATCAAAAAGCAAAAACAGTATGCAATAAATTAAGATTGTAAAACGTTCCCTGTACCCCAAAAAAAAAAAACAAGACATTTCTTAGTTAAACTTACAAAACTAAAAATGAATAATTAAAATTGTAAAAAATAATTATGTGACAGAACTAATGTCCCCGAAAATACACAACAAAAACATTTTTTGATTTGGTTTTGTTTCAATTTTTTTAATTTGAGAATGTATTACCTACACTCTGCGCCATTGAAATGTTCGGTTTGAATTTTTAAAGTAAATTTTGGGAATTGCTTCAAAAGTAAATGACAAAAATGATAGATTCTGATTATCAACACAATTTTTACACTATGTATTCCAAATATGTATATTCAAATAAAACGAAAGCTGATCCGACATTTTAGACCTACATACATAACTTCGGATAAGGAATATTTCCGCCCTACCTTGTAACAATTTGGTAGGTCTTTACAGTGTTTTTAATAAAGTTATTTCAATTGAAAAATAGTTTGTTGTTGACAATGGTAATTTTTATTCAAAATAAGAATTAACATAATTAATAATTCATCGCAACCAAAAAAAAAAAATATAATTTAAGAGATATTGCACTTTTTAAAACCAATAATTAATTACTCCGCCCTTGGCTTTTATGATGGCCTTAATCCGGATCGGCATTGAATTCTAATCTTCTTCTTCTTGGTTATATAATATCTTATTATTTCTTCAAACCAGACTTTTTCTATAAGTTTGTTCGGCACTTTTCAGCTTGTATTTTTTGATCTTCTTTCCCATGAAGGCCCAAATATTTTCAATAATATTGTGGTCAGGACTATTTCCTGTCAAGGGAAACTCAATCCCCAAGTTATTTTTAAATACGACTAAATAAAAAAATAGACATTAAAATTAAGCATTCGTACGTCACAAATAACGTCAATAACTTACATTACAATGCATGTCTGTGGCACGAAGCTGATTCGTCCTGGAAGAATACCGATGTATTGAGGCGGGTCTTCAATAGCCACGACGCAGGTTTTTTCGATAATATTTTTATATTTTTCTCCGTTTACTGAACTATTCAGAAGGCATAGTGATCAACTCTAAAGGCTGTTAGGGCTCCCCAGGCCTTAACATACGGTGAATGTTTTACTGTTGGCGAAATACATTCTGTTAATTAAATACCGTTTACATTTTCGTCGCCGGACACTGACATATCTTTACATCGGGTCCAAAGATATTGAACTTGGATTCATCCGAGAATATAAACCAACGCCAATCCTCGGGCATTCAGTTTTCTCATTCTATTCCGAATTTGAGGCTTGCAGCTCCCATTTTTGCTGTCAGTAACGGGTTCCTCCCAGGTCGACAAGCATAGAGACCAAGTTCCTTTAGTCTTCTTTTAGTAGTAGGAACTGAAATAGTGTCGGTTGTTGCTATTAGAAGCTAACTTCTCAGCTCCAAAGCCGCAGCAAACCTTTGCTTCAGCACCAAATGTCTGAAATTCGATCTATTGGAACAGAAGTTTTCCTCTTTGCATCAGAGCCGACTTACCTCGCAACCGTTTGATTTACGGAATAGTGCCTTAAACACTTTCTAATTGTTGTTTGGCTACACTAAATTACTCTTACAATTTGCGAATGAGTGCACTTGTTTGCCTTTAGTTGCAAAATTTTGGCTTTTTCGTCAGCATTTAATTTAGAGCGACCTATTTTAAAATTAACTCTTTGACTATTTAATTGAAAATAAGTCATCTCTATTTTCGTTTTAAATATGTCATAAGACGTCGTGAAATATGCAGAAAAACAAAACAAAAAAAAAATAGCGAATGAGGTAAAACCTATGAGAGAATTGCATGAAAAATAATCAAACCGAACATTTCAATGGCGCCAGGATGTATAATTTATAACTCTGGGAGTTACGCGATTACTAAAAGAGTTAAGTGCTTTTCATACCGGCTGCGTTGACTTTCGACTTTAAAAATGTAAAGTCGTTTTCTAACTTTAAAGTTTTGTAATTTAGTTTCATTTAATTAAGAGTGTCACTTTTTATAGAAATATTTTGTAATTGTTATAAAATAAATTATTTTTAAGTGATAATTATTAAAAATAAAACGTAAATTTTGTAAAGTCCACAGTCAACGCAGCCGGTATGAAAAGTACTTAAGTTACGTCCAGACTTAGTATTTTACGACTTTATATAGGTAGTCAGTGCAAGGTCACAACAATTTAACAAGTGTGACATGTAACTTGTAACATCCTATCGACTTGCTTTGGAGGCTTATGAAATTTTTCGATTTCCGATGTTTACAATATCAATAATTATTATGTTAGATTATTTTGATTACATATATAAAAATGTATATTAGCTAATTTACATACAATCTTTTCGTTCCAAAAGAATAGAAACACCAAGAAAAGTGCAAATACATTTTATCCAAAATATATAAAAATGAGACGGGGGGCATACTTAAAATTTCATTTTTTCCTTTCAAAATACTACTGATTTTATAAATTTTGAGCAACGTGATACAACTTCAATGAAAAAAGATAAACGGTTCATCTTTTTTAGATTTGTTCAATCTTTTTCACCCAAAAAAATTGTGTGTTGCTGTAAATAGTACTGAATAATACTTTTGAGTAGCTATTTTAATAGAATCAAATCATACAAAACATGCATTTTTTATCGTACATCTTTTGTCTTTTGGAAAAGAGCAAAATATTAAATGTAAACCAGCTGTTGTTCGATTTTTTTGAAGTCGATTCATGAACGAGAGGTTGAATTGTATTGTAGACAAATCATTTTTAATATTTTATTGGTTTTACATATATATTTTAAAATTTGGCCTTTATTAATTGGACTGCTTTAAACTCAAAAATCTTAAAAACGGAAAGATTTAAAAATCAACATTTTCAATCGCGAATTACTCAAAAAATATTGATTTATCGAAACAACTTCATTTAACATTTTTTGCTTAGAATTCATTCCTCTATCGATTTCTGTGATTATTTTGAGTGTAATAATTAAAACCCCTGAGAAGGAGTGGCGTCCACTCCTAGGGTGAATTCACATCGGCACTAAATAACTTTTCTTCGTTGATCCATTCCCTACTTATTGTCCAAATTTCACATCAATCGGTATTGTCCGTAAGATTTCTGAGCGAAAAACCGTCAAACACTGGACTAATATTCAGAGTGATTTTGATATTTTTAATAAAAATTAAACTGAAATATTTAAATGCCAATGTTCTGTGATGATTACTTCGAAATGGAAAAGCTATTATGGAACTGAAAAAAAAAAAAAAATTCAACAGTGGATTTTTTTCGAATGTAGCGGACTTTTTATGATTGATGTTATTTTGTGTTTTTGTGGAAAATAATTTTCTGTAAGATTGATTTAATTTTAAATAATTTTTTAATGTTTGTTGAAGTTATAAGTATAAACGTATAAGACATTTTTATTACAAATTCAATGTAATTAAGTTTCATAGCAAGAACTAGTTTCGAAAATTCGAAATCGAAAATTTCATAATAGGCCTCCCTGGTATTATAATCATCGCATGGAAAAACAATAAATTCGGTATGTTTTATATCATTTTCTTTCGATATGTTGGTAACTCCGGTCTATGGCCGGTTAACCTTTGATAAGAATAAATTGTCGATCGTGAAGAGATTATTAAATTATAGACTATGGTCAATAAAATTACTGATTACCTACATCATATGGTTATTCCATATTTTATCGAACTTTGCTGATGATGTTAGAACATGTCAGGTTCGACGATTTCTAATTTGTGAAATATAGGTTTTATAGATTTTACCAATTTACCATTTAATTAGATGAATAATACAAAAAAAAATTGGGCTCAACCGGGATTTGAACCCGGGACCTCTCGCACCCAAAGCGAGAATCATACCCCTAGACCATTGAGCCACTTGTTATGTCATTGTTAATTCTGTGGCATTAAATAAAAACTGGTTATCTCGAGATACCTAGTTTTTGAGATATCACCACCATTCGATTTAGAACTTCGTATAATATACGAAACACAAACAAATTTTCCGGAATTTCCTTTATTTCCCGAGAAAATTTTCATCAAACGGTTATCTTGTATGGAACACAAAAGAAATTTTATCAAAAGGGTATTTCTCCAGATAAACTGTATATATCTGTACATTATTTCAGATGTCGTTTTGTAAAAATCAGTTTATTATTCAAGATATACATTTTTAAGCAGAAGTCAAATTGAATTTAATGTAAATTGAAAAACGATATCTATACATAACCGGTTTCTATGAAACATTCTAAAGAAACCTGACGGAGATATCTAGTTCAATGCAATGATATGATAAGTTAACTAGTTTTGCAAAAACAAAATATTACCACAAAAACAGATAACTATTTTACTCTAAAACTGATACTCAATTTTCATGTACAACTTCACTTCACACTAATTTCTTATCCTCTCTGCTAAACCTCTCTTCTCGTTTTAGTTTCGAGTCATTTTCAGTTTCCCGTTATATTTAACCGTTTTAACCGTTACATCCTGCATTGTCTTTTCATTCCTATGATAATATTAAACGTAAACAGTCTGGTGGTTTAAGAGTTTAGTATAAAATTTAAAATTTAATTTGTGTGTAGGTTAATTTTATTATATTTAAATCTGCGATCTGCGATACCTAATAATTGAATGGTAAAATGTATAATTCAGGCGAAACGGATACATTTGATCTATTGTTCGCAAATTCAAATAAAAGTGATTGTCAGTTGGTAGAATTACCAATAGAAACGGTAGTAATATTAAGCGAAAATACACTGGGTGTAGAGGAACCGACCATTTTGGAATTAAAGAATTATAAAAATGAAAATTACTCTTCTGAAAGTACTTCTTTTATGGATATTGAGGCAAGTCAACATTCAAACGAGATTGATCCATTAAGTATAGCTAACAATTCTAAAATAGACGAACATAAGCTAATTGGATGTTCTAGTAGAGATATTCAGCCATCGCCTGACCTATTTGTCTCAGAGTGTAGCGCGTTGACAATCGAGCGAGACTTACTGCAAACTTCGTTGAAGGTGAGGGTAAATTATCGCATTTTAATTATTATTTAACTGTTACATTTTATTGTTAGGTCCAGAGGCTATCGATGGACAAGAATGTTATATACCGAATTCGATGGAAATAATTGGTGAAAGATCGGATGAAGAAACTATGGAAACCGTTCTACCACAAAATAAAAAAACAACGAAATGTAAGCAAATCGAAGAACGAAAACTAAAACGAAATTCAGGAGAAGCTTATACTACAGCAAAAGGAAAAAGTCGGGGAAATAAAGTTTCACAAGAACTAATTATGTGTAAAAACAAATGTCGTGAGCTGGTATCAGACAAGTTAAGGCAAAAATGTTTCTCAAAGTACCTGGTCAGAAAAACGATATACAAGTCGGCTTGCGTTTATTACGAAATGTCTAAAAATACAACCAAAATCTTGCGCCACTAATTAATTTAAAAGTACCTAAAAAGTTTCGAAATTTAACAGTAAAATACTATTTGACTAACAATGAAACACATCAAGAAATCAATACATATATGTAAAACGTGATTTTTGAGGGTGCTTGGCGGAAGCAAGGGCATAATTGAAACCGTCATAAAAAATCACAGGAAGGCTCAAAATTCAGTGATAAGAGAGGTAAATCCGAGAACAGACGTAAAATATCAGTTTACCAAACAAAAGCTGTAAAAACCCATATTCAAAGCTTCCCAAAATATGAGTCACATTACTCACGTACTCATACGGGTAAAGTGTACCTACCAATAGGTTTAACGCTATCAAAAATGTATGAAATGTATCTTGAACAACATGTAACGAACGCAAATTTGCATCCATTACTTTTCCATATATTTAACAATAGAAAAAAAAAAAAATTTAAATTAACGAATCATTTTTCAAAATTAAATTAATTCACAATTTTCAATATCGGTCAACATTTCATTATTTCCTATGGTCAGCATGTATGCACTCAAATGTGTGTTTGAGTAAACACACGCGTGACCTAATAAACATAAATAAAATAAAATATACTACCTGAGTTTGCTGACGCCGGCATACCAATAAAATATAATAAATATTTTCATCAATATAACATAGGGAATAAGAAAATTTTTTTTTAAGGCCAATAATGCGAATCAGCAAACTCGGGCCAAGTATGAAGAAATACATTTTTTTTTTTTTGTTAAATATAAAAATTTGCAAAATAGGTAGAAAAAATTAATAAAAATTTTTTTGGATTAAGTGTAGAGTGGGGGAAATTCAGTAATTTGAGGCCACCAAATTTGTATAAAAAAGGCCAAAAATGACTGAAAAAGGGGGGTTCGACTAATGACAACGAAGAGAGAAAGTCAATAAAATTCTAATTGTAAAAGCATAGACATTCATACTAGATTTCTCATTTAATAGTAACTAAAGGAAAAAAACAAAAACTTCTGATAATTCCAATGTATCGTTGTGTTGTGTATTTTATAAGGCAATGATTTTAGAATGCGTTGCAAATATAATACGTATATGCAATACACCGATAATATTTGAATGGAAAATTTTTGTTTTTATTTTCTGTTTTTAGTCAAATGAGAGATCTATTATGATTGTCTATGGTAAAAGTCTCAAATTGTTATACCAGTCTAAAAAGAAAAATACGAAATATAGTTCAAAAACAAAGTTGAAGAAAAATCACATCCGTTTATCAATTTAAAGAACCGAGAACAACAAAAAGGAAAAAAAGGTGACAACAATGGTAAGTATAACCATTAAAAATCTCAACCTACTAAACACGAGTCACTAAAATTGGTGGTGTGTCAATCCAGCGGTCTCATTAGAGACGGGAGAAAGTAAGCGGAAACGCTTCTTCGCCCTTTCTGCTGGAAACGCAGCACCAAAACCCCCACAAAAAAATTCATACTAACCACTGATTTTTCCTTTCTTTTACATTTAATCTTTGATGGCTCAGAGCTAAGCTCACCATTATTGACTATGGTCGATGAACTCGCACCATAATGATTCCCCTAAGAGCCCGAAATACCTCATACCTCCTAATTTATACATCCGTTGACCAAAAATTCAAAGTTTTGGTCCAAACCCTAATTTGTCCTTTTTTCAATAATGCGGTATAACTAGGTTTCTCAACCGTTGTCACCCAATTCCCCACGATCAAGTTTACCTCTACCGGCTTTGAGCTCAGGTAAACGCCGCACAGGGTGATGATAGGCGGTTGAGAAACAAACTTTGTAAACGATTGAGTTGAGGTAACTCGACTCACTCTCGTTACAAACATTCTGACAACAAGGTCGCGCTATCTAAATATCGACTAATTTTCGAAACTTTCAATTTAAAATTCGAAACATCCACAGCTTGATACCTGTGCAAAGTGCGATAAATTTGCGATGCAAATTAAACTGGCAACGGAAGAAGACAAAAGAAAATTGGAAAAAGAGAGGGACGATCACCATGAGTGTGTGGCGATTTACGCAAGGCTATACGCACACACTTGGTAAAAGCGGTGGTAACACAAAAAAATGTAAATAAAAATCAGCAGTCAGTAGTTCCTTTTTGTTTTCGGGTTGGTCACAACAAAGAAAAAATAATTCTCAAAATTTTCTTCCGAAAGCAAAAACTCTATTTGTATTGTATAAAATCAAGAAACATAATCAAACTTGGTTATAATTTAATAAAAAAGAACACTAAAACGATAAAAAATATAAACAAATAAAAAATAAAAATATCGTTGTTTTCCAATAAAAATATATACAAGCGGGCCTATATACAGGTGGGCCTTATACACGCGGGCACCCACGACGCCCCAAGTTACAATCAACAACTCAACAACAAAATAATAACAAAATAATAAAGAAATTATCGCACATATATTGCATCCGGCCGGGCAAACAATTAAATTGGAGTCAGATAGTGTACGGAGTGGTTGTAACCGTATACACCAACACAACTAGAGAGCGCCATAAGTGTGCTGAGTTGGCCTACGAGATGAAGCGGCTTGATAAACTCAATCCACATAAAACTGTCTTGGCGGTTGATCTGCAATAATGCTTGCCGACCCCTCTGTTACGATCCAGTGTGGCTTTCTCCAAACGTAGTTTATGGACTTTTAATTTGACCATTAGAAATTGTGACGATAATTCAACTCACTGCTTCGTATGACATGAGGGTATAAGTGGTCGTGGGGCCAATGAGATCAGTTCGTCCATCTATAAATATCTTATATCTCTAGAAAATGCAAAACGCCATATTGTAATTTATAGTGATAGATGTTCCGGCCAGAATTGCAACAATATTGTATGCTCTATGATGCAATATTTTTTAAGAACGAGTAGTAAATTCGACATAATCGAACACACATTTTCGGAACCGGCCCATACACATTTGGAGTGTGACTCGGACCACAAGGTCATCGAGGATAAAAAAAAATGAACAAATATGGAAATATTCCATCCTCACGATTGGGCCCAGTTGATGAGGACATGTGGTCAAAAAAAACGATTTAATGTCATTGAAATGAGCAACAAAGACTTCTTCAATTTTGCCGAACTTTTAAAAACGTTCTATAAGAAACCCAATAAAACCTCTTGTGGAACGAATATCACTTGGAATAATATAAGACTCTTAAGGTATAGTTTCCAGAATTTTAAAATTCTAAATATAATTAACAAAATTTCCATTTTAGATATCGTAAAAATGCGGATGGAACGGTCAGGGCCGTCCTTATATACATATTTAGGCGCCCTGGGCTAAACATATTAGGCGCCTTTGTCGAAGCAAAAAAAGTTTTTCCAGTGCAGATCATCTTTTAAAACCAGTACATTCGACACCATGAAATTCTAGAGAAAATACAAGACATGAAGTTCAAACAGCATTTAGAAAGAGAGGCAATTAATTCCGTATAGTTAATTAATTCCGTTAAGTTTCGTATTTCGTGTTTATCTTTTCTACTTTCTTCTCCTTTTTATCTCCAATAAACAAAGTTTATAGAGACAATTGACGATTGTAAAAGTAAAGAAAGCTCCTCTCGAGAACAATAGTTAAAATGATGCACCTGATAAAATGATATTTGTCGAAAATGCGACGAAAGAAAATTTAGCAATGCGGTAATTAAAAATTGTTTTTATAGTCCAAAATTGGAATTATTTACAATTATTAGCAATCCGGTAAGTAAAAATTTTGTTTACAGATCAAAATTGGAATTATTTATATTTTATATTTTAACTTCTGTATGGATAGCACAAAATTCGAGAAAGGTTCTTTATTCGCAGTACTAGTGCTTTTATTTAATAATTAGTGATTTGTGAAATTGTGTGAAATCCTTGATCAAAGGTAATGGATTACGAGTTGTAATTGTCACATCTCTTCCATAAGTAACTGGATTTATTATGTGCTTTAAGAGTGTGGCAGGTTTGAGTGGCCTTGTTTTGTTTGCATCGCCCGTGATTGGCTGTGTGTGCCCGGTTATACTTTGGCATTTTGGTGGTGCGTTGGTCCTGTTCTTCACCTAGCGGGCGTGTTTTAACGCATCTTGTTGAGTGCTGGATGGTTGTTGTTTGTGGAGAGGAGCTTGTCGGTTGCTGACGGGTTTGGTGGCCGTTGTTTGTGGCGGTACCGTTGTCAGTTTAATTCGCGAATCTGGACTCTTTAAGTCTGGAAAACCCAACGCCAACCCTGAGCTCTAGCCGGCTAGAAATTTGAGGATTTCGTTATACATACTAGGTGCTTTAGTTTTAAACGCAAATGAATTGCGCTAATTTTTGAATTTTTATATTTTTTAATAAAAAATGATTTTAATAGATAATTTCGACGAAAAAATGCGTTTTAATTAGTTCTCGTACCCATGCAAACACTTACCTATGTTAAATTAGATAAAAAGGTTTATTTTTATAAAAGTGCATTGTGGATATAGACAATAACTCAAAACCTACAATGATAAGAACGTAGACAAAAGTTTTTTATGACATAGACAAAAGTTCGACGAAAATGTATCGAAAAATGGGACATAGACAAAACAATGTTTTCTTTTAACACAAATAATGGTAAACTTTATTAAGTTAGAGTTGTAATTTTTTGCCAACAAGTTTTCCCCATCCAAATGTAGGTACACTTCGACCAAAAATGGTATGTATATGTAGTAACATGCTAAGTATAAAACATATTGTGTCAAACTTCATTCACGGTTCCCCAACAACATGGTAAAGTGGAGTTAGACAAAAATAATTCTACAGCGACGAGTTAATATAATAATAATAATGATAAAATTATTAATATGTAATAGAAAATCAATAATTTTCTCGACAAACAAAATTAAGAACAAAAAAAAAATTACCTATAATACAAGCATAATTTGTATAATATGAAACGCTACAAATAATTCAATAATATTATAATTGTGTTGGTGATAACCGTCTGTGGTGGATTAAACCTGAGTAATGAAAATTATTTCCAGGCCTAAATCATGAATTATTATTACATAGGAACAAAAAAAATATTTTTGTGGTATTTTAACTCACGAGAAGCTACCCCTGACATGGCTTGGAAACTACAGATTCACCAATACTTGAAGTCTCGAATAGAACAGAAATGTAAAATAAACAAAATTTGACCAATTGGCAACTATCCGTTAGAAAAAAAATGAAATTTAATCAAAAAAAACAAATTTGTATATCCAAAAAAAAAAAAAATTTAATTAGATCGTAAAGCGATAAGAAACCTCGTTGAGCAGAGAAGCTGCTTGGATGACTTTTTAGGTCGACCGACAAAAAAAAATTGTAATCTAAAACATTGTTTATGTAAAAATAACGAAAATTAATTTAATGGAATACTAAAGAAAAGAAAATTAAAATTAAAATCTGAAAGCATGCTGAAAATTGTACTTTTGGAACCGTAAGATCACAAGATATTTTTCAGCTAATCAACTGTTATGTAACGGTATGACCTTCAGGTACCTGTTTCGGCGCCATTTTTTTACGTGTCTTTACGGTTGACAAACACGCTTGATAGTGATAAACTTCAGTGGCCTCTAGGGGGTTCTTTGCCGCCATATTAACGAAGAGTCTAAGACAGCACAAAAAAATCGTGTTGAGAGGAAAACAAACATTGGAAATAAACTTTAAATCCTATATGATCCACCATGAAACTTCAATCATCACCAACAACAAAAATAAACGATTATTCCATCATTTTTTTTTTCAAATCATATCTTAATTATTTTAAATATTTAATTAAAACTTATTATTTTCAATCGTATAATCTATGATGCTTTCTTTAGATATGATTTTTTTTTTATAAGTTTTTTTATGGTGAAGTGTGTCGTAGTGAAAATAGTAACGCAATTGTAAAAGTTACAGAAAAAAAACTCATCCCTAAGTATCCATTGAGTACTCGATGGCTCCTTATGGTTGGTACCCTCTGAAAAAAAATTGTTACTTATTACGTTAAAATTTAAACAATTAAGTATTGATTTGAAAATATAAACAAAAATTAATGATTTAAACACAAGATTTAGGTAGAAAAAAAAAATTTAAATAAATAATAAAATTAACTCTGGATCTTCTGGATGCGTCAGTCGCTTTCTTATTTATCCAACTTATAAGATCAAGAACCAGTATGTAATCGATTGAGAATCAACCATTTAAAGGTGATTAATAAGGCCCTATACAAATTAAGAACAAATCTGTTTAAACTCTCCCAGAAATAACCATAGCAGCAAAGACAACTCACTCGCAAAACTATAGCACTACGTATAGGTATATCCTATGAAGTTTCGATTTAAATTCTTTGAGTTTACCGGTGATTGGTCACACGGATCTTATTTAAAAAATAATAATAATAATTTCACCAAACTGCTGCAATCATTAAATTTGTATAGCGGTTCTTACCCGGTTAAGTAATAAAGAGAATTTTGGCCGTTGCTGTGCAAATTTAACAACTATTTGAACGTATATTTTATACACCTTAAAAATTACTTTAAGTTTTACAGGCACAATTCCAAAAAAAAAACAATTACCAAAAAAAAAATATTCCAGAAGAAATATAAAAAATGTCTAGTTTTATTTTCAATATATAACACTATATCCGCAGTGGCCTCTCAGACATAACTAATTATTCAGCCATTCCACGCGAAATCAGACACTCATACGGGTAAATATTTTTGTTGTCTGCTTGTTCTTATGTACAAGTAATTATATAAATTTTTTTTTATAATCAGTACTTAATACTAATATTCATATACTCAGTAAGACTCAAGTATGTATGATGAGCATCACTCTCACGTTCACCTAAACTAGAAATTCGGAATAAGCTATTCGATAAAAAAAAATCACAATCAATTGGTGTAGGCCGACATCATCAAAAAAAAAATTACAGATTTACATCTAATTGGCAAAGAATTCCCACTTAAAATAAACAAAAGCCAAAATATGTAATTTGCTTATGTACTATACATTACAACAACAATAAAGATATAAAATACATAAATTACAGAATGCCACACAATATAAGTCTATACGTACCGTGCCGTTGCTTGAACCACCATAATTCAAGTTATTTACCGACTGGAATTTGCGACAGTCGTAACAATAGCCTTAAGTCTTACACCCCGATTCAATAAAAGCAAAGCGCACTTTAAGGAGCTTATACAGCTTTTCGGTTTTAAACATCAAAAAAAAATTTAAATTTTTTTATCCACTTTTAATATACAGGGTGTTTGGTGCATCGTTTGTCAAATTGAGCCCAAAGGAGGGGTCATTTGCTATCTCTTAAGCCCCAATAACTCATTTTGGCCCTATACGGATTTGTTTTCATTAACTCTTAAAATATTTGAAAACTTAAAACTCAACTTAACATTGCAATAAAAAAAAAACTAAGAGTGATCGTGATCTTTGCACTTTTTTATTAAGTTCTCTAGTCTATCCTCTTTCCAACACTAGGCAATATGCCATAAAAACCATTTCAAATACTTTACTAAATCATAAAATTTGTGTATCGGGAGACATCAGCCTGATATTCGACATTCGCGATAAAAACTGGTTTTGGCTTAAATTACATACATACATCAAGGGAGGGTCATTTGCTATCTCCTAAGCTCCAATAACTCATTTCCAATAAGTTTTTTTTTATTGCAATGTTAAGTTGAGTTTTAAGTTTTTACTATAGATTTCAAATATTTTAAGAGTTAATGAAAAGAAATCCGTAGGGCCAAAAATGAGTTGTTGGGGATTAATTGATAGCAAATGACCCCTCCTTTGGGCCAATTCAATTTGGCAAACGATGCACCAAACACCCTGTATAATATTAATAACCCGATAACTAGACTGATTTCAAATAAAGAAAATGTAAAATAACCTTTTGTTATTGTACAACCCACGCCACGCTGCTAGGGGCAGATTTTGTAATTAACGTCAAAGAAACACGTCAAATAAATTTAAAGAACGGTCACTATGATTAAATGTATTTCAAAATTCAATGCTACAGTGTGAAAACACAAAATGGAACTATTTCTTATTAATTTACGATTATTTACATTTATTTCAACAAAATTGGATAAAACGTTGTATGCCACTCGTGAGCAAAGAGATATTATTATCCACTCGGGCTAATGTCAAACTTATCCCTCATGGATAATATCTCGTTTTGCTCATAAATAACTATAAAGTGGCTTTACTTTTCGTTCCCGTTCTGTTTTGCAATTAAAGGTGAATCGAAAAGATTTACATAAATAATTTTTTTTTTAACTCTAAGTTAATTTTGTCAAATTTTTCGTTAGTAGTAGACTTTTTGTTTTTTGACTATGATGTTGAATTTAGCGAATAAACAAAATTTTATTTAGATTAGTCTATATTTAGTGTCATCGGCACACACCCCTAAGTCTTCGTATAAGAAGAATAATTTCAATGCCACAAATAAAAATTAACACTAGATATACCAACCGGTCAAAATGACCGGTTGTACATTTATTGAAATATTTTTTTTTATTATTATGTAAGTATTGTTTTGGAAATTCAAGATGACTTTTAGTATGAAAACACACTAATTATATTAAAACTCATCATAAATTTTCGGAACAATACTTACATAATAATACAAAAAAATGAGTTCAATAATAGTACAACCGGTCATTTTGACCGGTTGGTATATCTAGTGTTAAACCGGGAGAATATCATTTTATTTCAATTAATAAGCATCTGATTCTCAGACATCTGCAACTAAATAGAATAATTAATCGCGATTGACGCAGATCAGCTAAGTTGATTTAGATAAATAATTATATTTGTGCTGATTATAAACATAAGTATTCTTGACAGATTATGGACAAAAATTTTCTTGGAAATTTTTTTGAATTTTCAATTACCATATTGACCATACGCTTTATTTTAGAATACAAAATAGAGATAATCGTAAAGCTCGAAAATATTGTCTTTTGGAGTTATTTACATTATTTAATTTGAGCAATATTTGCGTATGAGCGTTTGTTACACGTTTTTAATATAACTGGATACATGTGTGCCATGCGCTAATGAAAATTTGTCTTAAACAATAATAAATTTTTGTTTAGATGTTTATAAATTCAACAACAAAAAATCAATTTAACTGCAAGTCAGTTTTAGAACATAATATTATCGTAAGATATTAGTAAATTTTAATTCTATCTACAATAATTCAAGTTTCAAACGATTTTAATATTGTTGTTGTTTATAAACAAATTGATTGAAATAAAATGAGTAGTAAAAAGTGATTGTTTGTGAAAGAACTGATAATTTCCAGTGTATTCCGGTTCTAACACTAACTCAGAAATTATCATAAAATTAACAAAAATACTTAAGGTTTCAAATACATGTGTATAACAATTAATTTTGAATATGAACATTTTAAACGGATAGTTATAAGTTTAATTAATTTTTCTTTCATATTTTTTTCGAAGTCATGCTATTATTATTCAGTTCGCATCATCAAAGCAAAGTAAATAGGTTGGATTGGGGTTAAATGGGCGATGAAGGTTGATGAATCTCTCAATGCAATTTATTTTGGGTGAATATGGAATATAAATCTTGCTTAAATATTTACAAGGCCCATTTAAGCGTGATTTACATGCCCTTAAATTTTTTTTATCGGGGTAGTGGTAAAAGCTACGGCGGTTGGATCGGGAAGTTACCGGGTTCGAATCCATATAATAGGGGCGGGATGCAAAAGGGATTTTTCATCATCTGATTACGATCGGTGATGACGATGAAGACATTTATGACCACCAGTTGAGAGTGCGTAATCCATAGGCCGATCCACCTTTCATGTCAGTACTATACGCTAGCATGAAGCAATGCAATGTGCAGGTAGTCTACGCAAAAACGGGTCTATAGCCGTACGTTCTCGATTTGGCTAAATACTGCGTAAGGTATAGGACGTTATAAGCGAACTGCGAAAGAGTTGGGAGTGCTTTGAGCCCCAGAAAAAGATTGCAAAGATAAACCCAGACAAACCAACAATTAATTGTTTGTTGATACTTGTAGCAATATAAACAACACATGCAAGCAACAAAAATGTCGACTCGCTACAGTTTTTTGGTGGTATAAAACCGATGAATCGATGATATAATTTTTGATAACTAGCGGAGTAACCTAGCTTATTTTTCAAAATGTTGAAGTTTTTGACCACTATTTGTATTTGTTGTTGTTTGTTGATTGTTGCTATAAAATAAGCTTGGGTCGAGCGTCGAGCACAATTTATTGTATACATTTTGGTTTTGTAATAAAAAAGTTAAAAATATAAAAATTCCAACAAAATTTCGGTTGTTCTTATTTTTATTTGTCTTTCAAATGAAGTTCGCGATATTCTAATGAAGAAATTATTTTTTGTTGGATGGATTTAGGGGAATTGCACTAAACATTTATGTTTTTGTGGGAGTGTGACTACTGGGGATTACAATTGAGAAAAAGGAAAGGTTTTCTGTATTTAAACACTTCAACGAGAATTTTTTTATTTCTAGACCTACTTTTACATCTTAGAAGTCCAGTAACATTTCAACTTGCTCTTGATGTTGCTTCTAATGTTATTACAATTTTAAATTTATACTGTCATATAATTCTTAGTTTGTCTCTCGCAAAATAATAGTTGCAACTCTGACCTCTGAAGTAAGTACAATAGTAAGAAGCAAAAATATTTATTTATTCGATCGTGTCGGAAAGTGAATTTGATATATCATAAATTGGGAAGAAACCAAAAACAAAATTGTATTTTGCGTAACTTACTTATTTTAAAATCAAAGTTCATAGAACTAAAATAATATCATATAATTCATAATTCAATAAAAAATAGTAAGATTTTTAGTCATAAGTTAGTTTTAAGCCGGAAAAGCCAAATTTACAACAGCTTTTCTAATGGTAGAAATATGTTATCCGACGTCCTCACCTAATCCTTCAGACAGTATACCAATACTTGTCGGCATGAGATCTTTTCTTTGAAACAATTTAAGAATTCATCGAGTTGATACCCAATAATATAATATTTTAGGTTTTTGTTTTCGGCCAGAGGAAAACTTTTATTGTGAAAGGTATATGTCGTCCATATACCTTTCGGGAAATAAATGAGAGAAAACATCTCTCAAATAGTTGTTTTGGTTTTCATAAAATGTACACAGTTGAAAAACTTGCGACAAATTTCGGCGCAAACTTTGCATCGAGGCGTATGCGATTTTATCTTATGTACACCTTATTCTGATGTAAGACATGAAATGTACATTTCATAAATTACTACCATATGCGATGTAAAGCTGCGATTTAATAATGCACATGCGCATTAATCGTTATTGGAGGCACTTATAGCGCAATTTAAGTCTTATTTTAATGTAAAGGCATTCACAATAAATAGGATTCAAATTAGAACGATATGTATTGCAAAGCTTGTAACGAAGATAAATGCACATGCGCAAGAATACCTTTTTCGTGCAAAAAGAAAACAAAATCTTGAAAAGTCATACATAAGATAAAATTGAATGTTTAGCTTAATTTAAAAATAAAAAAATTGTTTGAGCTTAAGTCAAAGCAACCTAGAATATACAAAAGCTACATTCTAAAAAGGAAGCTTCTCAGCAAACGTGTCTTGAATAAAGCATGCAAAACAAACCAAAGACAAGAAGGGCTAGTAACTAGTAGAGGTGCTCTTAAAGAATTGTCTGGTTTTTAGGTGACCTGGCATGTGGTTATTGTTGATAACATGACCGGCAGCTGTGACATGTTTCAGGTTTAGTGGTAGTTATTGGCAACGCGTTTGGTCGATATTATTAGTAATATGTATGGTGAGTGTGATGGACAACATATTTGCTGGTTGTTACTGGTAACGAGTTTGGTGAACGTTATTAGTGATATGTTATGTGGTTATTATTGATTATTTGTCTGGGAGTTGGGACATATAACAGGTTTATAAGTTGTTGCCGGCAACAGGGTTGGTGGTTGTTACAGGTATTATGTACGTTAAGTTTTATGCATAACCTGTTTCCTGATTGTTATTGGTAACTAGTTTGATTAATATCAGTTGTGCCATGTAAGTTATAGTGCGTGTTATTTAATAGATTTAGTAGGGGTTAACAGCAATACCTTTGGTTAGATTTTGTTATACGTGACCTACTTTATTTGATCAACCTATTTGTTTTTACAAGGAAATGTTTTATTTTAATATGGACCGGTTATTTTGAAAATGGTGTAAGTCCATTTTTCAAAAAAATTAAATTAGTGATAACAATAAAGATATATTAGAATAATCTTTTTGTCGGTAAGCAATTGAAGACATGAGTGGATGAAGGTGATATGTAACATTTTTTTTAATTTTGATTTTTTTATATGAATGTAGTTGTTATGTCCGTATATGCATTCTGTCCCAATAAATCTTCGCAAAACTAGAGAAATTTAAAGCGGATGGAGACTAAACTATACTAAGAACAAGTGTTTTAAAACGAATCGTAGAAACTTGAAGGTCGTTTCTGAAAAATTATGAAAATGTTACATATCACCTTCATCTACTCAAGTCTCAATTTATAGTTAAAGCAAAACTAATCCCTAAGGCCGGCCCTAGACATAACATTTAACTGCACAAATTTAACTGCACAGATTATCGCTCAAGTCTCAGGCATGTACAAGTAATCACCTACACAATACAAACTTATCATTGTAAATTTAGCTCAGTTTTCTTCTAAAATTCTTCTAAAATTTGCCTCTCCTATCAAATTCTTCGAAAATTTGTCTCTCTGCCACTTTTGTTTTCTATTTTGTATTTATTTGTTAACTTTGATGTACATACATAATTAAACGAGCCTCGAATCCAAAACTGAATAAAATGTACCAATTTTCTGTACATGCAAAGATTTGCAAATAAACTTGCGCAAGATGAAACATATACAGTCAGAAACATTCAGATGTATACGGCAAATTAAAATCAACGAAACAATAAAATCCACTTGTATTACTTCCGACTTTTCTTATTTTAAAAATACATAAATATGAAGTAAATATATGTGATAACAAACAAAAAATAAAATTTTAAATATGATATCTTCTGTTTGGTTTTTAACTTTATCTTTAAATTTTCCTCTAAATATGAGCCGTATACATCTGAATGTTTCTGACTGTATGCTAGGTGAACATTAGTCAATAAATCGGAGGTGATGGTGATGGTAACGGTAATTGTAATGGTTTAGCGGTAATGGTAATAGTCAATATTTACCTTTAAATTTGTTTTTTTACAATTAACATTGCAGGTTGTTATGTTATTGGACAATGTTATGTTATGCCGAAAATTCTTTTATATTGATTTCACCACCTACTTGCGAATCTTGATCGTCAAACGATAAACAGCAACTAGAGTAAAAAATAAAACAAAAAATTCGGGGTAGACTGTGTCTTCTACACGGCCGTAGGTGTTTTCCGTGATAACGTTTATAAGAGGTGCGAGAAATGGCACGATGTATGGGTTTGTTAAAATAAATTTCTTTATTATTAGCATCATGAAATGAGAGTATACAGTGATTGTTTGCAAACGATTAAGTACTGGGCGATGGTATGAGAGATACGGTATGAAGCGCAGGGTCTCAGAGAAGATGTGCCTGATGAATGTGAGTTCCACACAAGTGCCTCCCAAAGCCGCCAAGGCTAGTGTGATGGACACGCAGTCTAGGTCAAATATATATCAGAGTCCACACTGACATATGACCTATCAGATCAAGCATTCCCCCTTTATAGTGCTCTGTAGCATTGGAAATCGCCAGTTTGTGGATCTAAATTTTAATTAAAATTTATGTGAAAATTAATTATTTTAATTTACAATAAATTATCTGCCACAGTTTCTTTACGCACAAATTAGCACTAGAATTGCTCCGATCAGATGAGGCATGAAGGGTTCTCTCGCTACAGTGATCTCAAGCATTGTAAATCCCTATTTTGTAGTTTGTAATTTTAATTAAAATTTATGTGGAAATTAATTATTTTAATTAGCAATAAGTTATCTGACACAGTTTCTTTACGCACAAATTGACACCAGAATTACTCCGGCCAGATAGTGATTCTCATGGTTGGTTGTAAATCGCTGTTTTGTACTTTGTAAGTTTAATTAAAATTAATGTGGAGATTAATTATCATATTTTAATTTAAAATAAGTTATCTACCACAGTATTATTAACCACAAATTAATAACCGAATTGCTCCGATCTGATGAGGCATTCTCTTGCTATAGTGCCCTCAATCTCTATAAATCCCTATTTTGTAGTTTGAATTTTTAATTAAAATGTTTGTGTAGATTAATTAATTTAATTTAAAATTAATTAGCTACCACTGGTTTTTTACGCAATAATTGACACCATCGGATCTCCGATCGGATGAGCCATTCTCTCGCTACACTGGTTCAGGCATTTAAATCGGCCGAAATCAGAGGTTCGCGGCGCGGGTTACTGTGCCGCCCGATGACGTCATTGCAATAATATTATGCGTGACACATAAAGCGAAGGACCAATCTAAGCAATCATATCTTTAAATTAAACGTAAAGCTTATAGTTGTGAGTAATTGCCCCCGACCAAGGGCTAAATTTCGGGTCAGTTTTCGAAAACGTTATCACGTCAATAAATCTAAAACAAATAAATAAATAAATTAGTATTGATTGTGTAATAAAAAAAAACATAAAAGGAGTGATTATAAAATAAAGGAGTAAAGGGATTATAAAATATAATTTACGTTTATTGGGGGCATCCTATTTAGGGTTTCAGGTAGAACTAGAAAGTGAAATTAATTAAAAATTGGTGTAGTGGACATGAAGTGCACAAAACCAAAACAAATTGGGTGAAAACGGAATGGAAACTGTAAATATGTCGGAATGGAAAATGTAAACATAACAATGAGAGTGAAAAAAAGTAAAGATGCCACAATAAATATTTATTTACAGACGCTTAATCAAACCGTAACAGTACTGGAAATGCAAACGTTAAAGATTTTAGCATTCAACGAATCACCATGACAAACATATAATAGGCGCATTTTATTTGACCAAATTCAAATTGATATTTTGAGTCGAATTTTATTTGTTTTTAAAATGTTGGTAAAGACTGATTACATGCAAAGATTTTCGCAGATGCAGATGTCAAATCAAAAATTCGTTTTCTTTACACCTTAAAAAATTAATTTAAACAAAAAATGTCATAAACCAATACAAATGATTGATTTTCTTGTTTAAGTAACCTTGAAGATTTTACAGAAAAAAGATGAAACTCAACATCTGCGAAAAAAAGCAGACCCCGACTTTTGGGTTTGTTTCTCGGGTTTCAATTGCCTTTTAAGCAGATGATTATTTTTTCTCTGTTTGGCTTTGCTGTTTTTCATATGTTGTGTTTCAACTTTTATGCGGACGTCGAATGTCGTTGAATGTAAATCAGCTATAGCAAACTGACATTTATGTGTACGAGTATATGATATAGTTATAATTTTTGTAATGAAATAAATAAAAATAAATAAATAATAAATAAATAAATAAAATAAATTTATGAAAATACAAAGTCAGTTGGCTTTTTGTTTTATGAAACGATTTTAGTGAACTCAAAATTTGGTGAAAATAAACTATTTCTTGCTACTCCCAATATGGCAGAAAACAGCTCAATGACGTCTGATAATGAAAAACGAAAGTAGTAAGTATTTTACCATTTTGGTTTACATCATTTTGTTTACATACAAAAATATAAACGAAAATCTGTTTAATTTATACAGTCCATTGAGAAGAACTGGGACATACACCGAAACGAGAAAGCTACTGTTATTCGTAAACAACAGGAAATACTAATTCAATCATGTGGCGAAAAAAGCATGTTCAACGAAATAAAAAATAAAATAAAAACTTTCAAATCGGCCTATAAAACTGTAGTAGATAGTAATAATCGCAGTGGGAATTCGCCATCAATTGTTCCATATATGGAGTTAATGGATGAAATTTATGGGTCTGATAATTCGCCTCCCGAGAGCAGCGAATCTCGTGCTCGTTCAGTGGGAATAGAGATGCAAGAACCTCAGACGCAGCAGAGCAGTGGCGTCGATGGCGATTCAGATGATTCAACGGTCGAGGTGTTAGTGCCAGTAATGGATGACGATGGCATTTGTAACTCGCCTTCCCAAGGTCGGTCAACTGCAGTCAACTCAGAAGCATTACTTCCAGTAATGAATGGCGTTGAAAGTTCTGCCTCGCCTCCTCAAGGTCCGCCAACTGCAGCCAACTCAAGCGTAATTCGTGATAGAGTATCAGAAAAAGAGAAATTAATAAGGCAAAAATTCGAATTTCAAAGAGAAATGCTTGAAAGAAAGGAAGAAAATAAAAGAAGTATGATGGTACTTATACAAGAAAGGGAGAATAAAATAAATAACGAAAGAAGAGTGTGGCGCGAGAGAAACCAGACAGAAATAAGAGAATGGCATAATTAGCTGATGGAAATTTTGACAAAAAAAATGAGGAAATGTAGTAAATTGTCCATTTTTTAACAAAATAATAAAATTAATATTAAATAAATAAATGAAATAAAATAAAACAATTTTAGTAATGAAATATAAAACAGTTTTTGTTAATTGTTTAATTGATAAATATAAAACAATTTAATTTAATACAATATTTCCAAAAATCCTTTCTCTAAAAGATTGTTAAAAACAGATGTACGACGTTCCTGCTCTATATCATCACTGGCGGCATTCGAACTGGAGGTTCTGTTAGTAAATCGACATCTTCATTATTATTTTGATACTCCAATAATCTCGCTCGTCCGTACATAAATTATGCAAAGAGCAACTTGCGATTGTGACAGTAATCACCGTATTTACGTCAGAATGCTCTGTGAAATGCAGAATCCGGCGAAAATGAGTTTTCAGCACCCCAAAAGCATTTTCAACTACCATTCGGGTTGCTGAATGCAGATAATTATATTTATACTTTATTTATTTATTTAGCAAAACCAATTAGAGTATTTACGTAACAATTTTTAAAACTTAATTTAATTTGTTAGTTTAATTTGTTTTTTAATTAAAAACAAACGAGTTATAATACTCGTTGTATATATGTCGCGATTTAATAAACCATTTTATCATACGAATTTCGTGTATTTTTAGGACAGCAAAAAACACCACGTTACATCCATTTGAAATTTTGGTTAATTTTATGGAGCATCACCCCGAATTTGCTGGGGGATTCAATACAACGTCTGATGCCCGCATAAATAACAAACGTCTTTGGGGTGAAACGGGTGAGCAAATAAACAGTCAAGGACCACCAATAAGGACTGCAGATGGTTAGAAGAAAGTTTGAACCTACTTCAAATATAACATAAAAAAGAAATTGAAAGAAAATAAGCAAAATATCGCTGGTTGGCGGTGGACTATCAAAATTACATACTTTCTCTCCGTTAGAGGAAAATGAAATAAGAATAATTAATTTACGAGAATCGGTAGATGGCATCCCAAGCACCGCATCACTTGGAGATTCAGAATTAAATGTAACAAATATTCAAAATATTAGTTTTTCACCACGAAATGAACGTAACCATTTAACTAACCGTTGTAACAGCATCGAATTCATACAGGGTCAATCCAGCCATACAGAGCCATTAACACACAATCAATCAAAATCAAAGTACCAACTACTGGAGCAGCAAGTTTTAGGACAACAGAAATTTCATATAATAATAATTTTCATATAAATTTCATAATTTTCATCAAAACAATGAAACGTATGTTAAGAATATCAGAAAAACAATATGAGTTAAACAAGACAAAGCTATCATTAGAAGAAAGGAAAATCAAACTAATGGAAAAGAAAATGGAACTATAGATAAAAGCAACTTGACAATGGAACAAAAGGACCGATTAGAAGAAAGAAAATGTACGGTTCAAAATTTGGAGTTAAAATAAAGAAAGTTGTAACTGTAAGAGGAACGAATTTAAAATGTGATAGAATGTGATAATTATTAAAAAACTGAAAATGTGATATAAAAACTTATTAAACTTAAAAAATGAAGTACAAACATGGAATTTTTATTGAATTTTTTATTGAATTCATTCGATTTATTGAAATAAATTAAACTACGTACATACTATTTAAATGAATAATTATTATGTAAATATTTATGAGAAAAATATTAAAATAAAACCTATCCGAAAGAATTTAAAATATTAGTTCTTATTTGCCTTGCCAATAAATTTTCTTCAGGAAGTACATCATTTTCTTGTTGTGGTTCTTCGTTGGCGATGTTTTCTTCTGCATTTTGTTCAAATGGAACTCGGAAATGAAGGCAGGTATTGTGTAGACCGGCGCTTATATTTATTATTTGGGAAGCTTTTCTAGGTGCATAATGCAATTCTGTTGCTCCTACAAGACACCGAAATCGTAATTTTATAATTCCAATACACCTTTCTACCACATTTCTAGTTTTAGGGAGCATTGTGTTAAATCGTCTTCCCGGCTGCCCTCGTTAGTGGCTCTAAATGGTGTCAACAGTCACGGTTAAAACGGATACCCAGAGTCACCTAATAATAAAAACAATAATTATAGAAAAAAATTCAATCACTATTGCGATTTGCTTGTAAATATTCACGATAACTCGATAAGCTCCAAACAAGAGAATCGTATGAAGCCCCACCATATCGAGAATCAACGGCCATAATCCTCGTACTGTGATCACAAACCTAAAAATAATTTCAAATAACACTAGTAAATCTAAATTTTCATACAAATAAGGTTTATGTACTCATAATTTATATAAAATGAAAACATCTTACAATCATTGTATTTATGTTAAACTATGTTTTCCTTTTCGATTAAAATAAAGGCGTTCACTCTCTGTGGGTCGTAGTATATTCACATGTGTGCCATCCACACAACCAATAACACCTGGAAATCCAGTAATATTGTAAACATTTTCAGTAGTCGCACGTTTGTCTCGGCTTGTTTGTCGGTATGATATCCATTTAGGGCATACTTTCTTTAGCTTCAAGTACCACAAGAATTCGCTTAACGTATTTGATACTGTGCCTTGTGACAACCGAATGTTAAAATCGTTACCAACGCTTTACTGGTAACTGCCTTGAGCACAAAACCGCCAAGTAGCAGCTAACTTTAAAATGTTCGGTATGTTTGAGGAGATCTTGCTCTGATCGGTAAATCATCATTTATTTCACTAATGAGATATTTCACTGCATCTTTAGAAAGTCTGAATAGCTTTGTAAACCGGCAATTTAAGTGGTTATTTAATACTTAAGTACATTAATTATAAAATGCATAAAAGACAGGAACATGTTATATAACTTACGTTAAGCTAAAAAAAGGTCAAATATATTCGACGAACAATTATTGTCATATCTTCACTTTCACTGGAAAGTAAATCGCTTTCGAATCCATAATAATTTTTAAATAAACTTCTTTAATTAAGACTATATTTATTTAACCACAAAAATACGCGCTTTAAATGTCAAAATTCAACAAGGTGTTTAATTTTCGTACAGGTTATAACCATTAGAAAAAAATGTCTGTTCTCATTATTTAACAGTGTACATAATTTTCGATCGAATTCCAATTTATGTTCGAATCAAATTGATCATTCGAATCGAATAGCAATTCGAATCGAATTCCCAAATAAGGGCCCTGGTATATTTTTCCATTGCAGTATAAATGCATCTTGCCAGATGGTGCTTTTATTCTGATGTGCGTACCATCTATAACATCAAAAACGCCAGGTATGCCTTTAATGCGTTCAAACCCTAATGTAACATATTGAATCATTTCGGGACTTCTTGGCCACTTCATAAATCTATCCGAAATAGACACCATGATATACGTTTTATCACAGACCAAGCCGTGCTATCACAAGTATTAAAAAGGTTTCCCAATTCTCTGTATATATATCTCACTTTCGCTTCCCTTGTTTAGGCATACACTTTTATAAGGACATAACTGAGACGATTTATAAGCTTCTACAATATTAAAAATTATTATTATTTATATAAAATTATTTAAAAAAAAAATAAATAACACGTTATTACGAAATCTGGCACTTTGTAATGACGAATAAGTTCAGAGTCAGTCTCACTACTTTTCGTAGAAGAATTCGATGTTGATTCATCCTTATCTGATGAGCTTGAACTGCTCGTACTGGTAGAATCATAAATATTCTCGGCGATTAACTGCAAATATAAATTACACATACTATTATCTGGATATGAATAATGTGTTAAAACACGCATGAAACAACTCTTTTACCTGAACTAATATTTTTTCATCGGTATCCATCACAAAAACTTATTTTTATATTTATTGAATTATTAATTTTATTTCTGCCGGATTTTTTCTATTTATTATTATTTAAATTAATATTTTTATATTTATACACAAGCAATGTGTAACAATTTTTTTTATGATAAAATAAATTGAATGTACATGACAGTATCGACAACCTTTAGAACTTCAAAAATAAAATTTAGCGAAGATTCTATGAGCGTGGTGCTAAACACATATTATTGGATTTTGAATACCGACGTACACAGGGGGGGGGGGGGGAGGGGGGGTAATCACGAATACTAAAATGGTATTGGATACATGGCATTTGGCATATTGTGGTAAATGGTCAAATAAAATGCGCCTAATATGAAATCAACTGAGAGTTATTATAAGGCAAAAGAACTTTTAAACGATATTTGTACACAATGTTATATAGATACACATCAAAAGAAAGTAAACCAAAAAATTTAATACTGAAAGGATTGTTCAGCGAATAAAATACAAATGACCTGCTAATGGATATTAAATTAAAACACATAAAACAGTAGAATTAAAATTTATAAATTGTGTACAGTGTTGCCAACTATATAAAAGTGTTATCGCTAGAAGTGTTTGGCAAAAGCAGCTAGTAACCGCTAAATGAAAATTTCTTTCATTTAATATGAATAAAATTAGTACTTATTATAACAAGTAATTTTAGCCCTTATAATTTTTAATACGCAAATAAAAATTACATTTTTCATTTAATAAAATACCATTTGTTCGTTTACTATACGGTAAGTACTAATTAGTACATATACCAACAAGTAATAATTTTAAATATTATTATCTAAATTGATGATGCCCTGAGAGCTATTTCTAGCCTAGATAGCACAAAATGCCAAATAAAAGAAATGTAGAGCCAATAATACAGAACATGCATCCACTAAATATTTTGAGCTAGCTCAGCTAGAAATATTTTTTTAAATTTTTTTTCTAATTTAGATCAAAAATGTATTTCAACTTTTAGTACAAATATTATTTAGTACAAAGTAAAACTTTGTATTTTGAATGCACCTTAACACATAATAGTTTCGTATGGCTAGGCTATAAAAATGCTCAGTGAAATACATAAATCGCCTGAAGTCAACATTTTCCAACAGAATTGATGTGCGTCTAATAATTTGGCCAGGGACTGTATATTATATGTATGGCAGGTATGTCCAGCTACCTTTAAACCACAACTTATATTAAGTAAACACTTCAATAGTTTAGTTTTCATTCTATTTTTCGCCTTTGGTTTAATCACATTCATTACAGAAAACACCCGTGTGACTTCTGCATTAGAAACGGGCATAACCAAACATGTTTTTGCGAAATCCGCACTATATCTTCAAATGGGTTTGAATCACCTGCATCTTTAAAAACATTTATATTAAAATTTCTCCAAAAGTTCTGAAATTGGTTCTTTAAATCATTTTAATATATTTGTTACACTGACCAAATTGATTTTTGTCAATATTCTATTATTTTCTGGCAGTCGTTGTTGTAATTGTTTTTTTTAAATTATAATAAATTTTCTGCATCTTCCTAGTTCGGAAACTTTTTTAAATGGAATTTACTATTTAATGATAACGTACCGACAGCATTAACATGCTTGGCCCTAATCGTATAATTTTTTAAATCGCGCAATTTTTTATTGCCTAATACCGTGTGGCAATATTTACATTTTGCTTGTTTTGTGTCATCCGGTGGAATAATAACGTACATTAGCCAATCTTTCAAATCAGGGTGTTGTAACCAATTCAACCGAAAAGTTTGAACATATTGTTTTCCTGGGAGCGGCGATTCTGTTTTGTTTTTTGGCATCTATAAAAAAATTCAAAATTAATACGGAATATAATTATACAATAAGTACAATTTTAATATTTTACGTTTTTAAATTCTAAAACTGAGTAGCACAATTTAACAGTAAGCTGATAACAATATAATAAACGGTAACGGTAAACCACCGTTCCAAAAAACCGCAAAACAAACGAAACTAAATAACTCAAAAATGTATTAAAAATGTTTTATGTAAAACCAGAGAAATCAAAAAAATGGATTTATGTATACATATATTGTACAATTGACGATTGGAGCGTATCGGATTCCATCTAGTGGATTTTCTATTAACTGGGCCAACGCAGTTTTTTGGCATTTCTAATTTATGATAATTAGTAAATAAATAATAATCAAACAGGCATTGAGAAATAAGTCGTGACTTGATATTAAATTGTGACTGTTAATTTTGACCAAGCAATGGCGTCTACAAAAAGCGTTCGGTATATTAGACGTTGTAATGTACTGCATTGTGATACATTTCGCACAGCCGGGACGTATTTGATTGAAATCCCAAATTATGTGAAATGCGACCTCTGTGAAATAAAAAAATGGGCGCGAATATTAAAAATAAAAGAATTTCCAAATCGATTTCTGATTTGCAACCATCATTTTGAAATTGAAGCCATAATAATACCAGAAAACCAATCATTGGTTATTAAACCGAGGCTATTTAATAGAGGGTATCCTTCCCGAAACCTGCCAGACCTTAATGCACCAAAAAGGAAACGAACGCCTTCTAGTCGGTGGCTCGAGGAGTTCATCGCTGAAATCGACCAGAAAATCTAATTAAATTAAAGTGTGAAAGTGAACGGTATTTAGGAAAATATTTTGTTTTTTATTTTAAGGCCTCCAACTGCAGAAATATTTAACGACAAACAAGAGGAACGAGGATTGTTTATGGAGGGTGAAAAAAATAAAGGGGCATATGCAGTATTATGCGAGAAGGAATCGGGGCTACAAACAGAGGAAGACATCATTTGCAAGGAATTGTGGCGAGTAAACCGACAGGAAGATAAATTTTCACTAAACGCCGTTTAAACGTCAAATGGACTGGGGCAAATGAACACAAAAAGGTAGTAGATTTGTTGATATTTTTACATTTTTTCATCAATAAGCGCAGGAAAATTGTGGAGACGAGAATTGTTTTCCCCTAATCGCAGTGCACTCGAAAAGACAAAAAATTGCATTGTATAAAGAAAACATTTGTCTTTTAAAAATGAGAAATTTTTCAGTTAGAAACCAGATATCAAAGCGTTCACAAGTTGAGCAAAAAGTACACAGCCATGTTCCAACTGTGTGGTTCATAATTACAAATAAAAAGTCATTGAATAAATAAATATAAAAATATAATTATTAAATGCATTACGGTTTTAATTAAAATAACTACAGTCCGTATATCATAATTCATTAAAGTGCAAGTGGTACGTGTGAGAACTTGTGGGCAGCGGACACGCTTACAAAAAGATTTTTTATAGTGCTCGCTGAGCAAGTAACTATAGAACTACCGCTGGATAATGAACTGCAAATCCCTAAATTTGATTCAACTGGTATTCAATGTGTCCCAGAATCTAGTGATAAGGAAATACAGACTTATGTCAGGCCTTTCATTAATATAGTATCTTTGTGGGATTCAGATAAAAAGTTAAATACTATGACCGGTATCCCATAAGCATGGCCATTTTAAACACAATGGAGGAAATTTGCAAAGACATTCGGCCGAACTAAAAATGCGTAACAACAACAAGAGAGAGCATTTGTTTGACAATGTACAAACTTCAATCTAACTGTAGTTTCGCCGAACTAGCAATATGTTTTGTCACTTCAGATAAAACTGCAAAGTTATATTTTGCAAATACAGTTCAGTTGCTAGCTAAAGCCATGAAATGTTTGATACATTGGCAAACTAGAGAGCAAAACGAAAACTGTATGCTGAAGTTCTTCGAAAATTTCAAAAAAGGGCAAACGATTCTGGATTGTACGGAAATAAAGACCGCTACGTTAAACTGTCAGAGGTGGAAAAAATACAAACACAAAATACATCAGCTCGAGTACATGTAGAATGTAGAATCGCGCGAATTAAACAATTTAGGGTTCTAAGAGATAAAGTTCATGTCTCAGTCGTACCTTACATTGACGATATCGTTACTGTTTTATGTGGCTTATCCAATATAACTCCACCTATTTTATCCAATGAAAGGTTTTGAAAATGATTTAGTAAGAACTAATTCAATAATATTAAAGCTTTGTTTTTGTTTGTAATTCAATTCAAAATATATAAATATTTATTAAAAAAAAAATTATTGTTTTATTATTATTATTTTAATCAGTCTACAAACCGGAAACATACATATGTACATTAAGAATAAAACTCTTTGTACACTCTTAAAGCTAATTCAAAATGCTTAAAAAGATACATAGATCACAAATATTAATATAAGTTTGTACATATCGCTACGCGTCCCAAAGACTGTTACATCTCAAAAAATGTAATTTTAGGTAAATCGAATTCGAAAGTTTAACTGCCAATAAATCTATTATCTTAATTATATTTTTAAAGGAATGTTCAGTTTTATTGTTCTTGTTACAGTAAAGAATAAGACTTCATTCGGTTTAGTTCAATAAATTATCGTATTTAGAAAAAATTAAGAAAAATTGGAAAATGTAACACTTTATAAGCAATTTTTTGTCAAATATTTTGCCATATGACTGTCTTTGTGAAATATTTTGAATGAACAATGAAAATATAAATTGAGGATAAAACAAATTTTTAGTGAAAGGTTGAATTACCTTAATAAAATATAATTTATTTCAAGTTATATAAAGTATAAATAAAACAAATATCATAATTCAATTAAATTTCAAGTTCAATTCAGTATTAATAGGTATAGGTGATAAAATAATATATTTTTAAATGAATCACTTTCAAGATTATAATAAAAATCTTTGTATTTAGGAATAATGAAATTTTTATCACATAGTTCCTTTATTTAGACACTTTAATTTCTTTGATCAAATTTGTATTGGGCACAAATTAAAGTTTTTTGAATCATAATTCAAAATATCAAGGACATCTTTTTATTGGCTTTATCGGTGCATACAACTCGAAAATCATCTGAAATCGACTCCTCAATATAAAATTGAAACGGAGTTTCCTTATAAAATGAAGAGGCCAATCATTTATAATGTATCTACCAAAAAGTAGAAATATCAAAATCCCCGTCCCCCCGTACCTTAACCCGAGAGTCAATACAAAGTGTAGCGACTCCAAAAAATGAAACCTTTTCCTTGAGTTAAATCATGAAAACAATATTTATTGTTAATGTATTTTGTCTATGGAAGGCCGAAAGGATCTTATTGATTTTAATGCAGACAAATTTCTCTTTCTAAAAAATGTACCCCTATTGGACACTTTTTATCTGGTAATTTTAACTAAATGAGAGCGCTATACACAAAACCGTCCTTTCAAGCAGAAAAATTTATATTTATGAACTTATGCCACTTTTCTTTTCTTTTTCTTTTAAAAAAAATTCCATTTAGAATATTGTTTCTAAAAAAGAGTCACATCACTTAGTGCGTTTTGGTTTCTTGATTTTGTAACAGTTTATCGTAAAAATATTTTTTTATTCTAATTTGTAACACTTTATAGAAATAAATTTATAAAATCAATTAACATTCTTTTCGAATATAGAATTTCATTTACTAGATGTTACAGTTAAATATAAAATATTACAATTAAATTTTGCATTAATTTGTCTAAAATATAATTACATTTTATTTATTACAGTCTTGTAGATACAAATTTAAGTAATCTAAAATGGTCATAACACAATTTTTTTAATTAATTATAAAAATGATAAAGAATTTACTAATTTTATTTATTTAAACAATACCTCTATGCCAAAAGAACCATATTCTAAAATAAAATAAAAAACAATTTTTTTTGGACTTGTGACAGCCTTTGGGATGCGTATATGTTACTTAAAGATAGATAACAAATTCAGTCAAAATTCAGTTCAACAGATATCACATTTCTTAAATCTAATTAAATAAATAAGGTATAACATGGTTAAAATAAATATCAGTCAGTTTTTCAATATATGTATGTAAATTTCGATAAAATTTTCGTCTCTCCGGTACTTTAATTTTTTCATAAGAATTACTTTTTGTGGAAAAAATAATTAGATCACAATTTGTTAAATTTGTTATGGCTAGACCTAGTTGGATTTGTCCATAATATGGATGTCGTTTTCGTAAGTAATTTACGTCGATTATAAAATCCGCGGTTGCGGATCAATAGCGGATCGAAAACTACATATAACAAAAATTTGAAACAATAATTTTATATCATAGTTTCATTGAAATTCCTTAGGATATTTTTACAATTCGTCAAAAAAAATTGTTTTAGAAACGCAATAAAACTATTGCGTTTGTACGGGGAATCAAAAAATGTAAATCACATGTAAATCAATAGAAATTTTCCAGGATACTTTGATTTACACCAATTGTTTCCTATTTTTTTTATATGCAGTTTTCGATCCGCGATTGATCCGCAACCGCGGATTCTATAATCGACGTGAATATTTTCTGTTTTCATTGTACAAATATTTTAATTTACTTAGCAACAATCTAGCCTCAACATCCCGACCTATAACAGGTGATTTAATCTCGACAAGATTCCACAGATTTCCGTCATATGCCGTCAGCACTATACGTAAGGTATGGTAGCTGAGCGGAAATCATTAATCCAGTATGAAAGAGGAGGCAGTGTTTCTCAATTTTCCTTTTCGCTAGTTGGTCAGCATAATGACCGTATTTCACGCCTCGTTTCCCTTGAATGATTTAGCATAAATCGATGATAATTGTTTGTTGCAATCAGGAGTTTTGTTTGAAGAATAGGTTAATAGAGCATACTTCCTGTAATTCGAATTTTTCTTTCGAGAAACCATTTAGCACTCGTCTGGTTAATCGTCGAGAACTACAAATATCCACCACCTCTTACAAAGTTTTACAAATCTTATTGAAATTACATTGTTGGTCTGGTGAAAGATATTTGTTCAATGAAATTGAATATTTTACCAAACCATCGTGATTTAATAAGAATTTGAAAAATTCGTCTTGTGCCTGATTTTTATTAATGGTCGAACATGTAGTGACATTTCGAATTTCTCCTGGAACTGCCGCAGACATATTTCTATTAATAATTTGATCCAGTCCTGACCGAGGTGTAACTAAAAATATATTAAATTATCTAAACGTTATTTAACTAAAAATAATTGTAATACCTTTGAGAAATTTCTGTGATACAACTCATTCTTCTCATCGGCAACATCATCGTTTACCATCCATACTTTCTTTCTTGTGTGATACATTTCACTTGTACATATTGCACTATATTTCTTGGCAAATAATTTGCCACTTCTCGCGCCCCCTCATTTTTGCTTTATTCCCGTACCGCTAATTCTTTCAAGCTTGGGATTTCTAATAAAACGTAATAATTGAAAATGAAATAGCATTTGAATTACATATATAAAAAAGAAAATATACAATACCTGTAAATGTGTATTAAACAAGCAGCAATATGTTTGCACCTTCTTCCTTCGCCAGCTTTGCAGGAACAAACACAGTGCTAGGAGGAACAACATTTTGTAATGTTATTTAGCTTGATTTCATTAGGACCGGCTGTGATAGCTGAAGCGCGCACAACAAATCCTTGAATTTCACCCTGTGATGATGGAGGTGGCATAAATCCAATTGCTGTAACCAAACCTGCGTTAACGATCTGTTCTCCCGCCCTAATCGGCCGTTTCGTACAACCACCAAAATATTGAATTATATTTTAAAGGGATATTGTAACTATTTTATTTTCTTTTTCATTTGAATTGGACATTTTATCACGATCAAAGAACTGAAATATGTATATATGTACATAATAAAGTTAGGTTCGGTTTTTGCGTTCTTTATAAAATGTCTGTCTCAACTTAATATATTTTTGAAACATTTCGATTTTTAAAATTTATTGTTAATTAAAAATATTACCTGATTTTGAATGAATATTGTGCTTCATTGTTCGTACAAAACAAACAAAATAAACTGACAAATTGTCATAAATTCAAACGTAAAATTTCGGCGTTGTGCCAACTATGTTTTTTCCGCTAGAGTCGCATTTCGTACTTTTACAATCGTCAATACGGTTCGTTATTCAAAATTATTTGTCTACTTTTGTAGTCTTACTTTGGCAATTTTACAACAACAATGCCGTGTATTTTCATTCCGGAATGAAGAGATTCATTCCGCTGAGAAGAAGGAATAGCAAAATTCTCTTCTTCTCCTAGTTGTAATGTTTACCACTAGAGTACATATATTAGATATATTTAGTTTTATGAGTTGGTAGTAAATAACAATTTTCAATTTTTCGATAAATCAGAATATTAAATTTTATTAATTATCATTTGGAATAATTATACCTTATTCAATAATTTGATATCATTATTTTATATTTGTTAAAATTCTAAATAATAAATTATATTTTAGAGCTTGGTACCAACTGTTGAAAGTAAAACAAAAAATTATTCTGAATAAGAATTGCTCTTACTTTGGGCAAAATTTCATTCCTATCCGGATAGGAATAACTTTTACCAAAGTAAGACGGCATTTATTTAATGTCTTTTACACTTTTGGTTTAGTTTTGACTTTTTGAGGGAAATAAAAGCACATAGAAATAGTGGTGATAAAATTTATTGTGGAAGTGTTTTTTTATGGTTCAAATTGAAAATAAACGCAAACAGCTAAATGACGCTTCAACCTGCAACAAGAAAAATGCCGCCAAACAAACCTCTATAGCGGTATACAATTTATTTTACCGCTGCGACAATACAATGGTAACTTGGTAACACTGATTGTGTACAGTTTGAATCTAATACCTCGAAAACGATAAAAACAAATTAGCAATTTACATGGTTTTAATCTCAGCTGAATTAAAATTAAATATGGTGCACAAAATACAATATGGCTGCGTTTTTTTATTCGCTCCCGACAGCTGGACATATCTGCAGAAATCTAAAATATGTCGAATTAAACTATTGTATTATAACCCGTTTTTTTAACTGTACATTTGTAACAAGAGAGAAATAAGTAAATAAACAAATACATTTTATAAGTATAATAAATATTTTCTGCAAGATTGTCATAAATGTTGTTTGCCTACTCTATGTTTATAATGACGTCAAAAAAATAAAACAATAACAAATAAGCTTAGTTCCAGCAAGAACGTTATTATATTGAAAAGAAACAAGCTTGAATCATGTAGATTGTTTCATGAGTAATGTCACGAGCCCTAATAGTACATTATTTAAATTAAAAAAAAAAAAAAAAAAGTAGACAGAGCCGAGTTTTACATCGAATAAACTTTTTATTCGATAAATATTTTTTTTATGAAAACATCGTTGAAACGAAGTCATTAATAGCAGAACCATCTTGAAGTGAATAGAGCCGGCATGTGAAAAATGAACTTAATATAAGGGATATAGAAACACTAAAAATTCATTTATTTTCATAGTGTTTATATGAAAAAACGTGATTTCGATTGACTTTATCGTTTCAATAATGTTTTATCTCAATTGTGGTTTTGTCATTGTTAGTGAAACACCTACACAATTTCAAGAAAAGCATTTTATTTTGTATAATAGCAGAACCATCTTGATGTGAATAGAGCCGGCATGTGAAAAATGAACTTAAAATAAGGGATAAAGAAACACTAAAAATTCATTTATTTTCATAGTGTTTGTATGAAAAAACGCGATTTCGATTGACGATAAAATATGAATTAAAAGTTAAACCCAGTTAAATAATTTTTTAAGAAATTGCTAACAAACAACTCAATGTCTTACTCATTTAAAACACAGATTCTCAAATTTCCATATTTTCCAGCAATAATCAAAAGAAAATAAGGGAAATTAAATTAAAAAACATTCTACAACAACAACAATGTGTATTAAAAAGAGAAAATTTAGTTTAATGACGACATCATATCTCCACATCTAAAACTAATGGTAAGAAAAAAGACAACACGCCTCCGCTCAACAATTAAACTAAAATAAATCAAAAAGAGCAAACAGAAAAAAATAAATCAATAAAATGAGTGCGAAGAAAACAAAAAATCAAAACAATCTAGCATGCTTTGCAAATTCAAAATAACTATTGAGAACTATCAATGTTCGGGGTAGTGACATCTATCAATATTAAAAATAAGCTAGGTAAGTATATCAAAATGTGACATTTATGATTTGTATGCAAAGCGTAATATAAATTCAACAAAAATAGCGCGTAAATATTCATTATTTTTAAATTAAATTCTATTATAATTTCATAAAGCTGAATTATGTTCAATTAACAATTATTTTCCTTCTTTAAAAGATATGTTATACAAATGTGATATTTTATAAAAGGCAGTGAAAATAGAATAATATTTATGTAAACAAATCTAAAATTAAGAGTTATGCTTTTGTTAGTTCGAATATTTATTGAACTTATTAATGAAATTATTCTAATTGTAAGCAATTCGGGCGTCATAAATAAATATTCATTTTGAATTTTAGGTTTATTTGCAATAATGTCTACGACAAGTTGTCCAAATGTAGAGTTATGTGAGAATATTACAATTTCGCTCACGCAGATAATTGAATATTTTGGCACTTCAAAAAGTCCATTCGTGAGGGTGAGGAGATATTGAACGCAGGCTGGATTCAACCTGTTGGGATTGATTCAAACTCCAGCACTAATTCTCTAATAATAGTTGGTTTGGTATTACAACATCTACTTAAGACTTGGCAAAGCGCCATTCGTAAATTTTTGTTTACCACTCGGGAAAGCTGTTAAAATTTGCCCCCTTTTAAAATGCTCATTACATATCACAAAAAATTTGGGGAATTTTTCCACATCCGTAAAATAACCGACCATTTTGCCAGCTCCAACTTCGAATCTAACACTATTTTTGGAATCAAATGCATCGACACTTCTGCTGATTGGTAATTGTTGCATTGCGGTATTCCACAGTGTCTTAATGATTTTTTATTCATTTTTCCCATAGATGAAATGGATATTTCAAATCACTCATGTTGATATAACGATTGTATATCTATTTAATTTCATTAATAAATTTAATAAGTTTTCGAACTAACAAAAACATAACCTCTACATTATACACTTTTTTTTATAAAGATTCTTCAACTTTTCACCGCTTCTTATGTATTTATAACAAGTATCTTAAAGAGCTTATATCTTTGTTAATAGAATATAATCGAACACTTCCAAATTATAACATAATTTCATTTACAATTAATAAATATTTACCCGGCCTTTTTGTAAAATTTATATTGCGCTTTGTATACAAATTGCAAATGTCATATTTTAATATACTAACCAAGGTTCAATTTTTTTCCACCAGATCTACCGACAGTTCTCTATAGAAACATATTCGAATTCAAATTTGAATGGAGGCAATGAAAGAGATGATTATTGTATTTTTTTATAAACGAGTTATGTTGATGACGTAGTATATTACAAAAACAACAATATTTAAAATTTCAAAAATACCTTATTTTTCATGACGATTTTCACTTAGAAATAAACATTTTCAAGACTCAATTTTTTAATCAAATAATATTAGATGTTTCATGAACATTTTCATATAAAAACAAAACAAAAGCTCACATTTCTAATAAACTAAAACTGTAAATGAAAATAACTGTTTCCCCATATAGTTTCATAGTAAGGGAAAAATTGTTTGTACCTTATTTTAAGCTTAGCAAAAAAATACAGTCGATACTGGAGGCTCTTATTTATACAGTAGGCTCTGTTAATAGTATAACCAGAACCATCTTGATGTGAATAGAGCCGGCATGTGAAAAATGAACTTAAAATAAGGGATATAGAAACACTAAAAATACATTTATTTTCATAGTGTTTATATGAAAAAACGTGATTTCGATTGACGATAAAATAAAAATTAAAAGTTAAACCCAGTTAAATAATTTTTTAAGAAATCGCTAAGAAACAACTCAATGTCTTACTCATTTATAACACAGATTCTCAAATTTCCCTATTGTCCAGGGGTGAGATGTTGTAACCATCACGTTTTTCGCTTCGATGCATTTTCGCTAGAATAACGGCACTTTAGAACTAAATTGTTTTAAAATTTTATATTTTTAACAAAGGAGTACAGTTATTCTATCGAAAATGCATCGAAGTGAAAAACGTGATGGTTACAACATCTCACCCCAGCAATAATCAAAATAAAATAAGGGAAATTAAATTAAAAAACATTCTACAACAACAACAATGTGTATTAAAATGAGAAAATTCAGTTTAATGACGACATCATATCTCCACATCTAAAACCAACGGTAAGAAAAAAGACAACACGTCTCCGCTCAACAATCAAAATAAAAATAAATCACAGAGAGCAACAGCAAAAAAAAAAATAAATAAATCGATATAATGAGTGCGAAGAAAACAAAAAATCAAAACAATCTAGCATGCTTGCAAATTCAAAATAACTAAAGAAACATATTCGAATTCAAATTTGAATGGAGGCAATGAAATAGATGATTATTAGGCCGTATTCTGGGATTTAAAATTTTATGTTATGTTATGTTATTTTTGTTTTTTCAATACAAATTCAAATAGGAAGCGGGGAAATAAAATAACATAACATGGATTTTATGATGCCGGAATACGGGGCATTAAGCCCGATTCTGCGCTCAAAATTTTATGTTCCGTTATGTTATTTTTGTTTTTTCAAAGTAAATTCAAATAGGAAGCGGGGAAATAAAATAACATAACATGGATTTTATGATGCCGGAATACGGGGCAATATTACATGTTTCATGAACATTTTCATATAAAAACAAAACAAAAGCTCATATTTCTAATAAACTAAAACTGTAAATGAAAATAACCGTTTTCCCATATAGTTTCATAGTAAAGAAAAAATTGTATGTACCTTATTTTAAGCTTAGTAAAAAATATAGTCGATACTGGAGGCTCTTATTTATACAGTAGGCTCTCGTATAACATACAGTTATAGAATTTTTTGAAACTTACTTGTGTCTAAATAAAATCACATAAAATTAACAGGAATTAAAATCAATAAGATTTGATAATTTATCGTTGAGATAATACCCTCAACGCGAGTTCGACAAAGAATTAACATAGAACAACAAAGTTTATTAAACAAACGGTCAAGGCGACAGAAAGGGATTTTGGGATTCGATTAAGCTAAAGTTAAGCATATTAACGTCTTCGAAAATTTCACGTTTGACGGAAGTGTGCGTTTTTAAATGTGTATTAATTAAGAGAAACGTGAAAAGTTTATCAAATTTAGTTATTTGGTGTGGAATTCGCCTTACTTAATATCTCGCTGAAAATTCCTATTCTTTCATTCCCGAGTAAATACAACAACAAATTCAGTTTTTGTTGTTGTTTTACTCGAGAATGAAGGAATAGGAATTTTCAACGAGATATTATTTTAACTATACATAGCTATTATACAAAATAAAATGCTTTTCTTGAAATTGCGTAGGTGATTCACTAACAATGACAAAACCACAATTGAGATAAAACATTATTGAAACAAAAACAATTCGATAAACGTAACGGAGCCACATATCTGCTCCATCGCGGTGTGCTGCTTCCAGCTGAATCTTTGCAGAAACCATTATTGCTGTGTAATAGCTCAAAAACGGTTATTTTTGTGTTGTGTCAATATTGCAGCAAATGAGCGATACTGCCTTGTTGGCCAACATTTGTGTAGATCACAATATTAATTGCTGTAAGTTTTTAGTAAATTATGTTTCACTTGCTTATTTAAAAACAACGAAATGTAAATACTGGAAAATAAATTATAATTTTATACAAAACAAACACCACCCACTATCATTTTTAGTGAAAAACGGTAAAGGAAGGTTCCTTGTACAAACAATATTTATTTATTTTCTATTATTAATTTTGCAATCGTAAGCGGCAATCAATCCGGTAAATTTTTTCAATTGTTTTCTCACATGTAAGTACTTATGTTAGAAGATAATGTAACATACATAGCAGTAAATGATACATGCAACATGACAAATACTCGTAATAAAATTCAACAGTAACAAAAATTAACTGCTAAACTATCTCGTGCGCTATACCAGAAATATTATAAAAATAGTCAGATGCTCGAAAACTATCGTGCAAAATAACAAAAAGCGTAAACTACAACTAAAACCAACATTATTCGGTGTGTGTTGTTGTGTTCTCTTGTTGGTGAGAAACAGCAACGCGTCAAAAATTTTATTTTTTATTTTTTACGCTATGTAGGTAGTTTGTTTTTATTTTTTTGTGTTTCTTGTGTAAAATTCGCGAATTCAGTCTTAAATCTAAAACGTTAAAAGAAAGGTCGCGGATTAATAAAAATATAAATTTTTATTAATTTTTTTTTTCGGCTACAAATAAATAACGAAAACAAGAACAATTTTTTTTTTTAAATCGTGTGTTTTTTTTTTGTGTGTGTGTGAATAAATGATTAATAATTTAGAAAAATCAATCATAAAATTTAAATATAAAAAAAATGTTTAGTTCATTAATAATAATTTAGAATTATTTGTGAGTGTGTGTGTATGTGCGCGCGGTTTTCTAATTAATTTTAGAATAATTAAATTATTATTATTTTTTTTAAATATTATGATTTTAATTAAAATTGTAAATAATTATTATTTGAAAATTTTAATTAAACTTTAAATATTGTGACCTGTGAAGTAAAATATACTAAAACTAATTTATTTATTTTTTTAAATTTTGTGAAATAAACAAACCTTTTTTTTATTCCAAATTAAAGCTAAAAAAAAAATAAAATATATATTAGTGTTGATTAAGTGAATATAATATAAATCATATTAATATGAAGTGTTAAAATATTGTTTGTTGTTGTTTTGTGATAATAAAATAGAAAATTTAGTCTCATAGTGATTTATTAATTTATTTATTTCAAAATTAATATTTAGATTTAATTCTAACGTATTACATTTGGTATATAAATCAATACTGGACCAGAGGATTTTGAAACTAAACAGCTGATTTGTACTATTCTCATATGGTAATTATTTTATTAACTTTCTGTCGGATATATTATGTGATAAAATTTTATAAAAACAACAACGTGCAGTTTTTTTTAAATAGTTCATCTGAATAAATAATGAGTTTTTTTATGTAGTTGTTGATAAATACAATATTATTATACAATTGTTATCGTTTGGGAGTTATACAGTGTGTTTATGGGAAACACAATACAAGGTAGAGACTAATTTGTATTTACTACAAAAGGAATAATTCTGATGTATCTGCCTCTATTCATTTATGGTGATTTATTTATGTCGAAAATTTACAAGATAATCTCACAAGCGGTTGAAAGAACTTGATGAAGGTTGTGTTCTGTGGTATCTTAGGTATATAAAATAATATAATATTTTTGTACCTTACACACTACAAATTCAGCTCAATAGTTTTATTTTGTTTTGAATTACTCATTTTAACATGTGTAACTCATTCATAATTGGGTTTATGTGTACAAAATGAATGTTATTTTCGTGCAAAAGACAATCTTCAACCCCCACTGATACATCTTACAGTTATTGGGATCATATTACGTGAAACGATTCGATTTCTTGTTTTAATGGAATAAACTCGTTCTGAGTTTGTAAATAAAAAAAATATTTAGCTATATACTATATAAATATTCAGTGTAAGGTAAGTATGTAAATAAGGAAAGTGATGCTGTATCACTGTCGGCTTAAATTCTTGCGTTTATTGGCTTTTATATGTTAAAATAAAACTTTGTAGATCAAGCCCAGTTTTAGTACCAAATTTTTTACTGTATGGACCGTAGATTACTTGGTTGCGAACAACCGATGTTTAAAATCTAAATTATTAAATTATGTGTATGTAACCTTCATTTAGAAGACATACGGTGAAGGAAGCAGCAAATAAAACAACTAAATGCTTGGTAATTATATTTTCTTGTATTTACTGGTTAGCAGGTGAATAAACTTCAGTTATTGACTTGTTAGGTAAGTACATTTGTAAATATGAAACTCATAATAAAGCATTTTTCTACATTATAGTACTTTGCTAATTCGAAATGTTTGGTACATAAATAAGTGATATGTATTACACATACATTACTTTGTCCATAAACAAATTCGGTGTATGTCAGTCACAGATATTTCAGTTGCCACGCGCTCTAATCCTGTCGTGAAATACTTCCAAATATAACTCGGTTGAATGTTTATTAATTTAAAAAAAGATTTTTTAAGTTGGGTCGTCTTCAATTTGTAATTTGTGGTCATGAGGTATTCTTTGGTACTTTTATAAAGAAAATACTCACATAACGGCCTTAAATGCATTGAAAACAATTTTGGGAGTAACGACATGCTCCAATTTTGTTTTGTTTTGAGTTTGAGTGTTTATGATTTCCTCTTGTTTTACATTGTATGATAGTATCGTGCTCTAAACATGGTGCTAAAATTCTACAAATGTCTCCTGGGTTAATACTTTTCTCGTTTCTAATAATACGCTAAATTTCGAAATGCCTGTCTTAAAATGTTTTCTAGAATTTCCTTTTAATTTGTACACCCACAAGTTCAGTATCATTACCGCTTGACTCATATCAGTGAGCAACATTTCTTCGGAAATGATGAGGAACCTTTCTTTGGTCAAGGAAAAATTTCCGTTTTTCTGTGAGCTCAAGAAAGTTAAAAGCTCCAAGCACTATATTAAATAAAAGAGAGGATTTCAAGATTGGTTCCGAAAGACTGTCCGGCAGACTTCGTGGTGCGTATAAAACAAACTTTTTCTGAGCACTCAATTCGAATGACAGCGATACGATGGTGACGAGATGCATATTCCAAAATAAAACAAATAGAATAAGCGTATACGTTAGAGAAACCGGGTCGGTAAAATCTTCACAGCCCGCTTAAAGAAGCCTAAAATAATGTCAGACTTAGAGATACAGGCACACTTTTAACCTGGGCGAAAATTTTCATATCATCGGCGAAAAGGGGGCAACTGGAAAATTTAAAGCAGTCAAAGCTATTGTTGACAAACAATGTAAATAATATTGGATCAAAAAGACTACCTTGAGGTACGCCAGATGTCGCGCGAAAACACTGGAAAGGTAAAAATGTAACCATTCAGTTGGGATGAACTGACAAATTAAAGTTCTTGATAGAACTACTGTTTGGAGTTTAAATTATTAAATAATTTGAAAGGAAATAAAAGATTTTGTGTGAAAAATCAAGAATCTGTGAACCATAGATTCGCATAGATTGAAAGAGCTTGTGTATGATGGGGAGAATGGCAATCCCTCGATCATTATACGTACCTCATTCTTTCTACTCGCCTTGAAGATAGGATGCATACAGGAAATTTTCCAATGCTCGGGGAAAAAAAAAACCCACTACCTAAGCTTTACTTGATAAGCGAATCAACGGAGTACCATCGTAAACCGCACCCTTATTAACATCAAGATTAAGCTAGCTATCACGAACTTCTTACTCAGTAAATGCAAAAAAATTAAAGTGCTCGGAACTATGAGCACGTAACTGTTTTATAAACTGATGTAAAAAAGCTAGCACAAAAATTGCAAATTTCCGAGGTTTTGTCTAGGGACGGAGCTCTTTTCAGTCATAGGTGACGGAAAACCAATTCTTTTTCATAAAATTTAAGAACTCCATAGGATTTGATGTCACTTTCTTCTCGATTCTCACTTATAAGAACCAGTTTAAACTTTTAAACTTTTTGCGAGCTTCATGAACATGAGGATAAAATTACATTCCTTACTGCATATATAACAAATAGAACATATTGTGTCGTTTCTCGAGATGTACCAAATCTTTATTGTAGCATGGCACCCGAAGGTTGGTTTATTTCTTTACCAACGGAACGGGTCTTTCAATACCTTTCCTGAGAAGGTCGTTAAACATTAAAACAATGTCATTTCAATTTCGGCGCTTTTTGCTGAGAAACCCGGTTAAAGAGACGTATAGTCGGCGTTTCTGAAAATAAAAAGAAATAAAAAATATTAGAATTTTCAAGACAGTACCCAATAAATGTTACCTCACAAATCGTAGAAACAATTATTATTCTCGCATCGTAAACGGATTGCCTTGTTCTAAGGGGTAAATGTCAAAAATCAAACCTATTCTAGATTTCAAAATTACCTAGATTAGATTTCCGTTTAACTCAGATAAATTAACTTACGTTTCTAAGATTCAAACCCAGAAAAAATAAAAATGTTCATCACGCTAAATGATTCAAGAATTAGTTACGCTCGGTCGGAGTATTTGTAAATAGTGAATTCGACTTGCCATGTTATCTATTTACATACTACATTACAATTTTGAAGTCCATTTGATGGACGTTCATTTTCATCTTGCTTTTTATAAAGAATTTCCTTTCCTGTGCGATTTTATTTAAAAAAAAATTGGATTTAAACAAATTTGGGCCAAACGTCAATATGAACTGATATGGTTCTTTGAGAAGGAACTTTATATGTTAGATTTTTCGTGATTGTTAGGAATAGGTTTACAACCATGATAACTAAAGAACTGCAGAGTTAAGTCTCATGAATTGTAGTAAGGGTATATCCTTAAACACCCCAACTAACTAAGAGTCCGTATATTTGTGACAAAATAAACCCTAAATAAATCCAATCTTTTTAAATTTTGGTTAAAAAAAATATTTTTTCTACGATAGTGCTTTCGATGATGATTTTTGAATTTAAATTATATAAGAAAATAAAATAAAATTCGTGTGGAAATATTCATTACACAACGATTTCTTAATATTGCTACACGATTTGTGAAAATCCAAATGTTTCAATTTCAAATTTTATTGCGAATAATTTTTTTTTCGATCGTAGAAAAAATAGCGTGTATAACTCGTATGAAATTGAGTCATTGCTCGCTATCGTTCGGGCTGCAAATTTAACTTTCGTATTGCAATTACTCGTTTTCTTCACTTGTTATACAATATACTATTGCGATACGCATACAAATAATAAACAAATAAAATTAACAATCTGGAAAATAAATTTAACAGACGAAGCATTTTTTTATGAAAATTTCAATAATTTGAATTAACTTCTTCACGCAAAAATGCTTTTTATTCACGACGTCAGTTGCCATCATTCACGAGTAAATAAAGTTAATTTGCGACATCACGGCATTTGCAGTCAAATTTCCTGTAACAGAACGGCATAGAAACTTTATCTTTAAGTCCCGGTAAAACGTTGATTTAAATTTTGACCCATTTAAAGTTTCATAGTGTTGAAGTGTGAGAAGAAGTGTGTTGTAGATATCGATCACATTTTTATAGTGTTTTTCGAACAAAAAAAGTAATCCTGTTGTTGTGTTCCGAGAGAGGGGAATCTCGGAACACAACAACAGGATTACTTTTTTCTTTGTGTTGGTATTAGTAATTATGTTCGTATGTGAAAACATTCTTTATGGAATGATACAGCAAATACATTTCACGAATTTAAAAATTATTTTATATTTATAAAGTATTTTTTCATGAATCAAAATTAGTCAAACTGACAGTTATTTTTATTGTTGTTCAAAAGAACAGCGCTATTATTAATCAAAATTTTGTAGTAAATTTTTTTGTTTGTAGTAAAAGAGGAATTTTTAAAAAATGATCTCCATCCAACAAATTTTGCTCAAATCAATTTTATATATCAATCGCATATTTAATTCATATTGAGCAGGAGATTGGATGCATTGGTCAGTATAACCGGAAATATTGATGATATTCAATTATTTTATTATTAAACTAGTTTCTACATAAAAACATTATGATATATTTTATTTGTTAATGATGAACGATGAATTCTTGTAATTGAAATAATATTATCAAAAGAAAATAAATCTCGTTCTATGCATCCACTGCACCAATTATTTAATAAGTTCTAACCGCTAAGCTCGGTTAATTTTCTCAGAAGAACTAAAAAGCGCCTAAAAAATTATTCGTTTAGCCTTTTAATTAATTAATTAAAAAAATTAATTCATTTAATGAATTATATTTATGTATATAATTTGCAAAAAAAACTAATGTTTTTTAAAATTTACTCTGCAAAATTTAATCTCGGGTAAACCAATAATAAGATCTTTGTAATCTAAAGATTCGCAAATGTTGCTTTCAATGTACATCACCAACTACCTAGTCATTCTTCCCTAATGAAATGCATACATTTGGAATAACTGTTAGTATATTGTTTTTATTTACGAATTAAGAAATTTTATTGGTTCCATTTTAAATGGTAATAACGCCGTCAAATTAACTAATTGTTAGCACAGTTCAAAATCATAATTTCCTTATTATTACCAACGGTTAATACTAGCTACATTTCTTAACGTTTGGACGAAATCATGTTTAAAAGAAAATGTTAAAAAGAAATTATTGTGTGATACCTTTTGTTCAAATCTGCCCATAATTAAGTTAATCACAGACAATTGTTGAAAATATGGCTTTATAGTTATCTTAAGGATGAAAAATTGGTTGATCTTCAGATTAATAGCCAACACTATTTTCTTCCTCCGGATTCGAACTGTTGAAATAGTTGAAATATGTTGAAAGATTTTATTTAGAAAATCAACAGTTAAGTGTGATGTGTTAACCTATCGTTACCAATTTTGAAATATTTAAACGTATTTTATAGGTAATTTCATTATTTATTCAGAAATAACCAAATTTGGTCTTGCTTACTAAATCCCCTGATTAATTTTTGATATCCAACAAATTAACAAGTAATTTTGCTAACAACGCAAAAGATAAAACATTATTCCAAAAATAGGTCTTGTGCTATTTCTTATTCTATTTTCCTTTCGGTGAAATACAGTTTATGTAGCAGTGGCGAATTTTACTAAAGTGGAAGATAATGTAAAATTGAATTTTCGTTATTTAATTTCGATCGATGATGGCGATGAACATGTCTGTGGCAATTTATAAATGCTATAGGCTGGCATTGGCATGTAGCTATAGTTATTTACGTCACAAGGGCGGTAAATTAGTTGTTACAGGAGCCGAGTCCAGAATTTTGAACGAGTACTGTAATGATCATTTAACGTACGTGTAACGTACAACGTTTTATTTCATACTACATGGGACATTAATTCGATTTTTTCATTTAAAATTGAATTTTAAAGTCAAAACATGAATTTGAAATTTAAAGTGAAATCAATCCAAATGATTTTCAAATTATCAAGTTACCCTAGTTATTTTTTTTTTGTTTGGTTTTATATTTTTCTGTACTGTAACTGTAATAGCTCGTTTTCCGGACACTTTTGTTCTGTACCGTCATAATTCATTTCCCGGACAGAAATCAATCACGTAATCATTGATTTTCGGTATAGTATGAAATAAAAGAATGTGCCGCTCTATACAAAGCTGATGTATATGTATGTGAAGTGAGTCCGAAATTCAGCACGAAAATTTGTTCAGGATTGTGTATAGTAAAAAATAAATAGACAAGAAATTATAAGCAACCAAAAGACAATTTGTATTTTGTACTAAAATAAATTATAATGTAATAGTGGCCACGGGATTTCCAAACACATCTGTTGATTCCAATAGGTAGTTGTACCTATATACCGTCAATTATTCATAATATAATTATAATTTATTTTAGTACAAACTTACAAAATACAATTGTTTTTTTGTTTGCTTATAATTTCTTGTCTATTTTTAATTCAATTAAATACTATGTAAATTTCTGAAATTTATATTAAATTTAGCCGAATTAAATTTTAGGATTGTGCTAAAAAAAATTCCGAATGAATTTCGGGCTAACTTCTCATACACGCAAAACTGGTCTTACAGCTGTTCTTCCTTAATTTGGCTAAAGCGAATGATAGGAAATTAAAAATTAACCGTGGAAGAGTTGGAAGTGTCTGGAGCTTGATAGCAGATTCAAAAATATAAACAAACAAATAAACAAGTTTTTAAAATGCACGATTTTAATTTCACAAAGACAAAAAAACAATCAAAATAGTTAAAATTTGGTTCATCTAGTAGGCTTATAATTTAAATGATGATGAACGCTACTTGTATCCGAAACCATGATAAATAGTTTGTAGTACCGTAGAGTACAGGTCTGGCCAGGAAACTCCTTGTTATTTTGACATGTCACACAATCGTATATTACATTTTTAAGGATAAAAACTATTGACGGGTTGAATATAGGACAATCTAAAAATCGATTTACAGTAGTTCTGTGTATTTCTGCAGCTGGGCTTGTAGTTCGAACGCTCATCATTATAAAAGGTTTAAAAAAAATGCCCAAGATAAATATTCCCAAAAATATTGATGTTGCAGTAAGTACTTATGGTTCTATGACAACTGAACTGATGGTTCGATGGATAAATAATTGTTTTTCAAAACGTGGTGGTTTTGCAAACGAAAAATCGTTGCTGTAATGGATTCGTTTGGATCTCACTTTCGTAAAGAAGTTCAGGACAAATTAAAGCATACATGCAAATACAAATGTTTTGCACATACAAATGTTTTGCACAAATTAAAGCATACATGCAAATACAAATGTTTTGCACATACGACCAAAAACGATATCCTTTTTACAATCACTTGACTTCTCTGTGAACTATCAATTTAAAATTGCAATGCGGTCAACTTGGGATGATTGGTTGTCTAATGCACCAGAAGAGTTCACAGCAAAAGGATATCGTAAAAAACTCTCATATCAGGACGTAATAAAATTTGTCGCAAGTCCTGCAAAGAAAATTTCACCTGATATCGTGAGACGATCATTCGAATGTTGCGCCATACATCAGTTTGGAAACGAAAGTCAACACGATAAATTAAATAAAAAGTTTATTCGGGTCTTAAATCGTGAGCCAACTAAAGTTGGCGGATTATTGATTATCCAGTTAGAAGAGGAGATGAAGATGAAAGTTATCACGAGGAAAACTATGAGTTTGTTGAAGCTGGTGGGATGGTTCATTCAGAAGATTCTAATGACACCGATAGTGTCTCCAGTGATGACGTTAGCGAAAACACCATTAGTGATTGATGAAACGCGGTTTGAAATTTAACAACATTTTGGCTTACAATACTTTGAATTGTTTGTAAAGTACCAAAAATGTGCAATTGTTTAACCTATTTTGACGTTATTTATTTATTATTTATTATTTTTGAAATTATTATTTTTTTTATTTTCAATCGTTCAAGTTTTATTTGGTCATTGCCAAAAAATCAAAATTTAATGATATTTAGGTAATTTGTTTTTTTTTTAATTGTACGTTACAAATAATAATCCTAAAAAGTAAAAGTTACGTAAAAAGCAAGTAACGTCCATGTTCTAAAAAATGTTGATGGATTTAATTAATACATATATCATGTTGCATTATTTCCAAATACTGTACCGTCCTGATACAATATATGGATTTCAGATTTTGTCTGGAAAACGCTGTGAAATTATTGCTCAATTAGTATACCATGGTATTATAATAGGCACTCTATACATTACAAATTTTTGACATTTATTTCAAAATTATTCCCCTATATTCACAATTTTTTATTATTCTGTCCGAATGTTGTAATAATTTTTCTGTAAATTTCCCCGTCTCACGTATTTTTTGCTTCATTTTAATTACAGTAATATCAGAGAAATGGATAGATGTTTGGACAGAAAACGTCCTGGACACATTTATTAAGGCATCAATACGCCAATTAAGTAAGTAAGATTTTATTCTATAGATGTCACAAATTATCATAGGAATTGACTATGATAATTTGGGTGTGTGCAGTTTTTTCAAATAAAAGTCAAAAACTAGTTCATACTAAAAATTATTTATCACAGGTTTCGGACACAGTCTTAGTCAATAATTTAGATGATTTCAATTTATAGAATAAATTTGAAGGAATTTCTATAAGTTCCTCGACTGTAAAGCGCTCCTTAAGACTTGTTCGATGTTGTCTGATTATATCGGTGATACTGATTAATAATGGGATAATATGCGATTTCCAGTAAGGTTGCTGATATCTGGCTAACAAAATAAGAACACAATTTTATTATACAACAAAGTGGAGTCAGAATTGACAACAAATTTCAACAATTCCCTTCCCTTTGTAGACATAGAAGTAAATGCCATCTATAGTTGATGACAATATTGAAAATTCCGCTACGCTATAAAAGGAGATTAAGTTCCTATTATACATATTTTAGAATCATTCATATAGTTAAGTTTGTTATTTGGTTAGCATTAGCTGACCTATTAAATATTTAATAATGAAACATTTGAAACAATCACCTAAGTATTATAATTATAAATTATCTTATACGAAATAATATTAGTTTGAACAGTTTTCGAGTTTTCGTAGTCATAAGGAGTGGCGCAATTTTTAATCGCGATTTTGTCTAACTATAATGGCTGAACGCCGAAAAAGAGAACCTAGATTACAAGTAGTAAAGTGGGGCAAATTCACAATTTTGCCTAAAATCGCTGTAAAAAATAATGATATTTTTAAAAATCGGTTTAAAACAATGGATATTACTTACACATTTTCCAAAAATAATGAGATTTTATAAACTTTTAGAAAACATTACAAATATTTATTTTATTTCCGCTGGAAGGTGACAAAATGGCGAAAGTGAACCAGCGTGGGCACTTTCGCCTAATACTTATAAATTAAAAAAAAAAACGTTTTTTTTAATTAGGAAGAGGCGTATATATTCATCAAATAATAAAATAAATACATAACATTAAAACAACATTAAAAATGAAGGTGTGGTCAACACACGACTTTCTTTTATGGTCAGGAAATTTTGAGAAACTTATTATGCAAATTTCTTACAAATTTATTCTTTTGTATTTTTTCTTTTTTTTTGCTTATTAGAATAATTTACTATATTGTTATTGATATACCAAGACATTCTATCACTTTGGTATATTAAACGACGAGAGAAGAGAATTTTAGATTCCCTGTTTTATCAAAATAGCAATACAACCCATCACCTATAGAGTCCCTATCTAATCTATAACAAATAAAGTTTGAAACATTTAATCTATCGCTAAATTAAAGTTGGGTTTCATTTAAAATCAAAACATCTATTGAATTATCATTAACATATTGAATGGCTTAAATAAGCTTGTTTTTGATACTGCTAGCATTCTAAAAACATTCCTTCAGATTATTTATTACTACCATAATAATATTTCGTGGAAATTTCTAATATTATGTGTAATTGTTGGCTTTTTGAATGGCACATCTGAAACTTACCAATCATAATTTCATTTGATTTTGTAGTGTGTGTTGATTATTGTTGTTGTTGACACTGTTTCGAATATTTTACCAATTATTATTTCTTCCAGCTGTTAGACCCGGAAAATGTAATTCGTTCGACAGAGGGGGAGGATCATTTGTTTGTCGAGCAGGTTGTGATTATTGAAATTTATGTTAAATGTTTTTCTTAATCTGCATATATTCAGCTCTTTTTGGGCAACTATGAATGTTGGCCGGATGATTTTCCTTACAGTTGGCACATTTATAGCGAGTTTGTTTTTTATCTTCTTCTAGCTTGCTGAGCGGGCAGTTTATAATAGTATGGTAGTACACAAAGGCGATATTTAAAATACCTATGGCATAGTTCTTAGTTCCATGTCCAAAAAATTGACATTTCCCGCATTGTGTTGGACCACGTCTCTGAGATCGGTAGCAATTTCAATTTACTATTATATTATAGACAGACTTAAAATTTTCTTAAATCGGTTAGAGTTGTTGTGGCTTTACTATAGTATAACAGATACACCATTTGGATATAGTTATTTTGATTGGTTTGTTGTTTGGGTTTTCAAATGTGTAGTATTTAAACTCCGTTTGTTGTGCCAATATTTTAGAAAATGAGTGAAAATCATTCAGGTTATCAATTAAGAGTATAATTCCAATTGATTGGATTTTAAGTTTATATTTGGTAATGTATGTTTTCAATAAATTATAAACGTTCTTCAGTTTTTTGTTTATGGAATTTTAGCTCTGGTTGTTTTAGAGATGATTACATCTTCATCGATTTTTTCCTTTGGGTTTTATTTGTTGTAACGGTGAAAATCAGTTATTTGCCATGTTGTTATCGCAATTATTAACTGACAGATTTTTTGGTATTATCTGTGACACTTTTTAACCATCACTTACACTATTTATATTAGCAATTTTGCTCGAATTTGCTTGTGTATTATCACATATGAGGGGGCTTAATCCCCTTTTGGGACTGTTAGAGCTTTTCTGGAATGTCGTAGATGTGTAGAAGTATAAATTCGAGGCTTTTCTTATTCTGAACGCGTTTATTTTTTAAAACTGTATTGTCCTTTTGAAAATTAAATTTTTTACCTTAAAACCGTTTTTAAATGTTTTTTCTCGAGAACGCTTTTGAAAATGGAGGTATTTTAACTGTGCAACTTTGTATATGGTAATATCTTTTCCAGGATTAGTAGTCATAAAGTCGTTGTAAGAAGTTTTGCATAAGTTTTTAAATGGCTTAAAAACGGAAACATATGTTGACTGAAGTTTTTGCAATGTGTGTGTGTTGGAAATGATAACATTATAATTCTGTATTCTCGATCGTACAAAGTTGGTAATTTGCAACAATGTGAAATGCGGTTATTCATTAGAAAAAGGATTGGATTATCGTCCAAAAATTGTCCGCCCGCTGCTCGCTTTGCTCACCAACCCCCGACCCCGACGACAGCTCGCTTCGCTCGCGCTAACCTTCTTTTATATCTTCCAAATTTGTGTATTCGAATTATAAATATTGTAAACAAATGAAACATGTGTATTAACTATTAACTAATAATTTATTATTTATTAATCTAACAGAGATCCAACAGATACAATATTATTAACGGACTTACTTCTCTTGCATTCGAATTCTATACCACTCTTCGATGTGCATCTGGGTAATGCGACGTAATATATAGCTCACCATGCGTAAACATTGTATCCGCGGAATTGACGAATATGCCAATTTTATTGAATGTTTGACCCTGTGACTTATTAGCATGTATATGTATTTCATATACATATTTCCATACACTTATACTTATCAGTATATCGTTGATGTCAATTTACAATCACGTATCTAAAAATATTGAAAAAATTCCGTATCTAAACACGTTTAAAATTCGCCGTACATGACCAATGTCGATGAAAGTGACCAATAGCAAAACTATGTTGTGCGTAAAAAGTTATTTCTTTTGGTCACTTTCATCGATACTGGTCATGTACGAGCAATTTTAAACGTTTTTATATACGACATTTTTTTTCAATATTTTTAGATACGTGATTGTGAATTGACATCAACGATATGTATGTACATATATAGACATACATATATACAGTAAAACTTGGTTTAAAAATAATCAGATAATAAGATTCATAACAAACATTTTTGTTAAGCATTAGAATAATGAATGAAACATTTAAATATTCATGTCTTTTGATGAAGAAACAAATTTTCTAAATATTTATAATACTTTCATATACAAACAAGGTTTATAAACGTACTTACATATGTATGTACATACAAAATGTAAAATTAAAAAAAACAGTTAACATAATCATCCTTAGATAATCGTAACATTAATAAATTTTAGCTGATTATATCGGTCGATTTGATTTTTATATATAGAGATACGATGCACATTCACCAGTTCTGCTGGGCACTTTCTCGTCAATGACGAATCTGCCCCATATCATATTGACGATTGTGTCCCCAATTCAAAAATATTCCATTGAAACCAAAAAAAGAAACTCCTTTTTCTTTAATTTTGATTGATTAAATCGAATCTGCCTCACTTTACCTAAACTTGATTAGGCTAATATGAATTACTATTCCTACCTAGTCTGAATATGACATAACCTGGGATCGGGGTAAATTACCTATTCTATGTAGGACCGTCCTGTTGAACCCACATATTGTTCACACCGAAATTATCCAAGTCTGGCTAAAAGGTTAGTTATCATGGTACGATAGCGTTTACCATTCACAAGAAATTTGTGATAGATTTGGTACCATTGAGTTAAATGAACAATTTATTATTCAGATTGTGTCCGAATACTGAATAAATATTTTCTCGTGATAAAATATTCTCCTCTATTACAGTTTACATCCGACTAATATCATATCAATTCAGCAAAAAAAATTTAGGCCCGAATCGATAGACACAACTACAACTTTTAGTTGCAGTCACTCATTTTTCGAAATGATGTTCGAATACCGTATTTTTAAACCACGATAAAATAGCAAATTTAATCAGGAATCTAGTACAATTTCCAAAGAATACATTTTTCAAATAAATTCTACCTTTTTAAAGGCCAAAATCACAATATAAATAATCTTAATTGATTATTTATTGCTAAATATAGGTATTTTGTTTGATCTGTTTGATCGATTTTAAATGTCCATTGTATTCACTGATCGTAGTCGCCGATATCCACACTACAACTTCTATCTACACTTTAATCTGTGATTTTATTGAGGTTTAAAAATGCCAAAATAGGATGGACAATTTTATGACAAGAAAATATTTTTCATAATATTCGGACACATTTTTTTATTACAATACCAATATTTCGTTGGGCGTCTTTTTAGGGTATGATAATGGCTTCATAACGGTGGAGGGGGATTGTTTGATAGTTGGTTCCTTAAATTCATCACAGGAATAGGAATATTTTCGTAGTTAAAGATCGATTTTATCAGACAATTTTTTTTTTTGGTTTGTTGTTTGAATCATCAAAAATAAAACATTTACATAAGTATAATCTGCTTTTAGCTCCAAATTTTTTCAGAGAATGAATTAAAAACATTGACATAGTCATGTGTTGCTTATTGTATTATGGCGCGCTGCTTATTTGATAACAACATGTGATTCAATTTATCAGTAATTTTTTTGATATTGATCACAATTCGTGGTATTATAACTTTAGGATTTTTTGTTATATTATTAATATGTCATCATTTGAAATTTTAATTCATTGCAACGATGCAAACCTGTTACTTGGTGATGATCATCAGTTAATAAATTCGTTTCTGAAGAACTTTCACTTATTATTTTAGCAACTTAGCTAAGTTATCTTCACTTTCCTGACAATACTAAACTTTCCATGCAGTTCACTGTGAAGCATAATAATAAATAAAATTATGTATCGAATAGGATACATTTTTATTCAAATTAAATTTCGTTGAATTCTAAAAGAAATTGCATGAAATGGGAGTAGGGCCATTGGTCTTCAATTATTTCAACAATGACCACGTCTCTAGTTTCAGCGTCTTATTTGAATTTAGATTGATGTCACATGTTGAGGCTGTTTAACTTTTTTTTTATTACAAACACACCATTATCACAACCATATTTTTATTAAACAAGTTGATCATCAGTGGTGCTGCTGATTTTTCAATTAGTTTTGAAGAAAATAAAACGGTTTATCGACTGGTCGGTAAAAAAAATCTATAATCTAATTTCAGAATTAGATTTAAATGTCTAATTAATGATCAGATAAATTGTATCGATCGCCGTTGATGTTTTATTTATTTATAAATAAAAGGTTTAACCCTTAAACCGTTCATTCACTTACGTACGGCTCATATACGCGTATTGTAAGCTAAATGGTCCTTAACGACTGATTGTATGCGTGTCAAAGGTTCCTCTAATATATGTAATTATAATCATGTACGAACGTAATGTAAATATGTACATACGTAACGCCAAAAGTAATCAAATCATAAGTTTTTCTTACGAATTGTATGTAATAATTTTTAGCATGTTTAGTAAACATTCGGGATCATATTGTAATTCGGATTAGTCTTCAGAGTAAAGTTTTTTGTAGTAATTGAAACGATTTACAAGTAGACACAGTACAGTCCTATTCAGCTCTTTAAAAAATATCCACGGACACACAATACCCTAAACAAAAAATGAGAAATAGTTTTCAAATGTATTGGTTAATTTAACAGATTTTAATTTATAAAACTTACATTTATTTACAATATTAAAACAATACATTTATTAAACCGCTTTTATATTTTTGATATCTTCGGAAATTTTTGTGTAACTTTCTGTAGCCAATAAGTTAGTTTCTCGAAAATTCTGTGGAAACTATTTCAGAGAAAAACATCAGAAAAATATTTTGAAATTTTATTTTCACTCGAATCAATAATTTTTTGTTATCTCTGAATTGTGTTAACCCGATGTTTGTAAGAATACCTAACTATGAGTATTGCCCAAATAAAGGATAAAAAGCAGCTTAAAGCCCATTCGATCGATTTTCACCTACTTGGTGAACTTGCATGATGTTCTTCGCAGTATAACTTATAAAAGTATTTTGCGAAAGTTAGGCCATTTGAAATAAACTCTAAGCGAAGTTAATTTGGCTGCTATCGTTTTATCCGAACTGAAACTTTTCAGAATTATGTTTTCTCAGAATTGTATCGTTTTTTAATAATTAAATTATTTTAACTTTTTATTAAACTATATTTTTAAACATAATTTTCTAATGTAATTGTAAAGTCCTTCCTCAATGGTAATACTATATGTAATATTTTTACCAAGCAAGTGACGCGTAGTTACGAAAAAAGGATACAAAGTGAAATGATCATTTGTGCATATATCTAATGTATCTACAAACCTTGATCCTATATTAGGCATCCTATACTATTTAAAAGAATCTATATAATATTCCAATGTTAACCTACCCAGGAGAACTGTATGTTTGAGATGAAGAAAAAGTTGTATTTTTCATTTGATGGCATGTAAAATTTAATCTTATGTCTAGTCGGAATGGCATACTTGCTGGTGAGAGGATGATGTTTTTTATAATCGAAGCTAAAAACGGGCCTTTACATCTTTTCTGAAAATTTATTTCATAAAACAAATAATCCAAACACACTTGGAAGCAGACTTGTTAAATGCACTTAACTAAAATCGAATTTAATCCCTACTAATATTCAAGGAGTCTCTAATCCTAAGTAGTGACCTAAATAACACCATTGGATTCCTTATCAAAAAATTTACTTGAGTTACAGAGAAAAATTGTAAATAAATACAAATAATTTTATCACTCCTATTGAATTTTATGTATTGCAAGGAAACCCCGTATTTAATAATAATTTTGTAGATTAATCGAATTTTCAGTAGCGCGCAGTTATTCCATTATGTTTCAAATATGTAGTAGCTTATCAGTTATATATGAGAGAAATTCAAAACTATAAAACTAAAAGTACAGTTAGGGATAGAAAATATTTGTTTCGTATTTTATTTTATCATTTTCATACAGCTTGGAATATTTAATAAACAGTTACTAAGCCACTCTAAATACGGGCACTAGATTAACTGGAATTTGTAGCGGCTGCAAAGACGATGACGCACATTTTTTCTCATCTTGCGATTTGTTTCATGCCGTATTGTAAACTGTCATCCAAATCTGCTGATTGGTTTTATAGTTTTAATATTCTCCATGATTCTCATAACCAAACCCAGCAATAGCGTGAGCGATACTAACACATCATTTTGCCAATACCACTACTTAATTAGCCGATCAACTGTGCTTCTTGAAAATATTTGTTAACCGACAAATGTAGTAAAAAGTTTGAAAATCAATGGGCTTTGCTTATTTATTTGTATTATTGAAAAGGAAGTGAAAGGAAAACCTAAAATTATATTATATCCTCTCTTTTGTTTATCGAGTAGTGATATGAAAGTATTTTACCAACCCAGCTAGGGTCTCGGTTGGCTCAAAACCATCAAAAATATTTATACAAGCCGTACTATTGCGACCCAAACACAAAATGAAACCTACTACTTTGTAAGTATTAGTGTCTTAACCCCGTATAATCTCTGAATTGATTGAACAAAATGGTTAATAATATGACAGCTATCATATAGCTTACTAAAAAATACAAAAAAAATGTTGGCAACATTGTATCTCCGCCGATAAAATTAGAAATAGATTCTAAAAAAAGTTCGGCGATATTGCCGTCGTCGCCAGCGACATTGGTTCTGTTAGCATCGTATGGTTTCTGTGTATTTTAATTTGACAGGTGTCATCGCTCGTCGTCAACGCTCTTGTTCTGTTTATACTGTTACAAAAATAGTAGGTTTGGATTTAATAGTTAGCGTGCGTCACAGAAATAATACGGCTTGTATAAACATTTTTGTTGGTTTTGGTTGGTTATTTAAGTATAGTGTAATTGATAAGACGAGTATTCGAATATTACTATGTTTCGTTCTCAGAGCTCGCCAAGATATAATATTTAACCCTTTGAGTGCCGAGCGAAAACATAATGTTTCTGGAAACGGTGGTCCATACAAAAGCTGTATGGTTTAAAGGGGGAAAAGGAAAATATTGTTTGTCCACGGCTAACGTATAATATGTTCACTAAACAGTTTACAATAATTTTTGCTTTTATCATTGAAAACTTAAAACTAAAAAACACTATTTTTACTATGAATTCCTATGGAAACCAGTAAAAAGTTATACCACTAGAAAATCTTCTAAAAAATACGTCATGGTGATTATGGCTTTATATTCTAGAAGGCTCTGGTCACGGTGTGCGGGAAGCCGAAAAAAGTTGGTCTAAAATGCCGAAAAAAAACTAGCGTTTATATATGTAAATACAGCATGCTCTATACTAGTATCGTAATCCATTAAACAGAAAATCGTACCTGATCATTTAACAAAGAAATCGAGAAAAACGCGATTTTTTAAAATTTTAATTGAAATATCATTTCGGCGGCCAATTTAAAAAGGAAGAAATTAAAGATGATGCAACTTTTATACTTTTTTCTTAATCTGCATTTCTTTTTCTACGATAAGTAGTTTTTGTTTTATAACCAAAAATACACTAACATACCATGCCGAAAATCAAAATACTCCGCCTACTTTACTTGAAACAATACTAACTCAAGGTCACTGAATACGGAAAGGAGAAAGAAATTTGCCAAATAGGTATACTGAATTCAATAAAAATTTAACCCATTTTACAGAGAATCAAAAATGGATCGAAATTAGACCGGTTAGAAGAGCTGGAAATATACAAAAACAACAACAATTTACTTAACGTCAAAATCAACACCAAAGCCAATAAAAATTACGACTTAATTTTATCCATAACTTAGAAACAAAAGAAGTGCCAAACAACAGCGCACAGCAACAGTATCTAAACAGCTTCAAAATACATTATGTAATAGTAGTAAAAAGAAACCGAAGAAGAAATTATCCTCGAAATCGATATTTCTAAAAATATTAAAAATTTGTCACAATAAAACTAAAAATTAAAAATAAAAAGCTTCATCTCTTTCATTTTAAATATATAAAGTGATAAAAGAACACAAAAAATAAAGTGAAAATCGGCATGTGAAATATGGATAGACGTTTTAAACTCAATTGCTTTTGTTACGTGTGTGGAAAATTTAAAATTATAACTAATCGCCGCAAAATAAGTGATGAAACCGCTGATTTATCTCGATTATAGTTTTCACAAAATGTTACTAGTATTGCAACTTGGACGCCGCATCGTATATTGTTTGTACGGCAAGCATTTTCCATCTGCATAAATGGCAAAGCACTGAAACCTCAATGCCATTTGGTGTCCCGATGATATGGATAGATCCACAAGTACATGATAAAATTCAATGTTATGGGTGCGTGAATTATATTCTCAGTTCAAATAGAAAAAAAAAATTGGTGCTTTGACATACACTGCAACGACATATGCTCAATTACCACTACCGCGTTCAGATGAAATTGTTGTTCCGGAAAGATCAAACTCACCTGAAGAATATTTACCACTAACATTGGAATCAGATGAGAAACACCTGTATTAATGTATCAACCATCAAATGTCACTGCGCCCGTACACAGTGATCTTGAATTATTAGTATTGTTTCAAGTAAAGTAGGCGGAGTATTTTGATTTTCGGCATGGTATGTTATTTTTGGTTATAAAATAAAAACTACTTATCGTAGAAAAAGAAATGCAGATTAAGAAAAAAGTATAAAAATTGCATCATCTTTAATTTCTTCCTTTTTAAATTGGCCGCCGAAATGATATTTCAATTAAAATTTAAAAAAATCGCGTTTTTTCTCGATTTCTTTGTTAAATTATCAGGTACGATTTTCTGTTTAATGGATTATGACACTGTAGAGCATGCTGTATTTATATATGACGCTAGTTTTTTTCGGCATTTTAGACCAACTTTTTTCGGCTTCCCGCACGCCGTGTGGTGTAACACATGCTTTGTTGCATTTGTAAGGTTCCTTTTCTTACGCGTTAAAGTAACACATTGTGCACAAATAACTATTATGTGCAACGACTATACAAATAACAGCGATCCATAAAGGTTTATGAAAACATTAGCGCGAAGCATAATGGGCGAAGCCCCTAATTGCTTATAAATGTTAAAAGTAAAAATTCCAAACGCGATAAAAATTGGATGTGAAAGTTTGGAGCTTTTAATTCAACCATAAAAAGAGGAAACATAAATAAACTATGTTATAATATATTCGTACATCTGGAACAACTAATATAATTGTCTCCAACAGCTATACTACAAAAGCAAATTTTATCGGCTAAAAAATCATTCACCCTAAACTCCAAATGACTCATGAAATATGAACCAGCTGCACTCAACACATTTATTAGGATTGGAAATACATGAGGGTAAAAGAATCTCAATGTTTCAAACTTTGTAGAATATTGTAGATTATTCACACTAATATCTGTGTATGTGGCAATATTCTAATTACACACCAAAAATTCCCAAGGTGCTGTTTTACTGTACAATACAACAAAACTCATCATTTTGGCTTTGTTCGCATTGTCACTACGTGTACAAAACGATAACAGGTTGTTATATTTTGATTACTGTGCATTTATTCTAGACATTATTTTTCCTTCTGTTCCACTAATAATATGAAATTTAATTTTCTTTTAATTTCTTCGTGTCTACATCGCACACACAACAAAGCACCAGTTATATTTATATGTTCGTGCATATTTTAATGCATTGATTTGTTGCACTTTTGCCGTAAAATGACAAAATATTGTTGATTAATTTATTAATTATTATTTTTTTTTACATAAAATAAAATAAAAAATTAATCTTATTTATAGGCGACGAAAACACTTTAACAAAATACTGGAAAATCAAGATTTTGTCGCGCTGCTGCATAATAATTACTTTATTGAGGCATTACTAACGATGATAAACATATGTATGTATATATTATACATATTAATACAAATTATAAAAATTACCTCGCTATATAATATTTAGAGATCCGATCATCCGACATTATACATATGTCATTGAATTTATTGTTGCTGCTTTAAATAAATTTATTATTGCATCGTTTGTAAACTTGTAACTATACAGGAATACTTTGTAAAACGCGGAGTTTACATTCAAGAAACATTTCTTGACTGTGAATTAATTGCAATAGTTAAGTCCCTTGGTGTTACTGGTCAACCAATGACCGGCAATTGTTACCAAACCTCAATAACAAAATAGAGAAAAAGTACTACGTTATCAGCGTCTAATTTCATGTGATTTCTCATAATAAAGGCCGAAAAATATATTTTAGACTTACAATTAGTTTAGTACCAATAGTGTTTTTTGTATGTTGTTGCTAACGATATGTAGGAAACTTTTCAATTTTTATAACATTTGTGCTACTTTCATTAAAAAGTTGAAACTAAAACACAACATTTTTAATAAGGATTCCTTGGAGAAATAGTAAAAAGTTAAACCGCTAAAAAAGCTTCCTTGCTTACTTTCTAGCTGTTTGGTAGCCCTTATGAAATATTGATGCGCTAAATGCAACTCTCCTACACACAATTCAAAACGAATTTTATATGTTCTAGACACAAAAACAAAAATGAGAGTTGAAGTGATACAGAATAAACCATTAATGAACTTAAATGAAAGTGTTACAAAATTCGCAACTTTGGCAGACACCGGAAATATTCGTGCATATTCGTTTTAATTTTCTAAATTACATTACCAAACAATTCTTGAGTTTTTCTGTTATTGAAAATGTTCGTTGCATTTTACGAAAGTAGATATACAATACTAGATAATCAATAAATGCTTTAGAAATGTTGGGAGATACAAACTTGAATCTAACCGAAACAGCATTGACATTTTTTACTTCTGAATCGATCACTAATATGAGTTGATTTTTTACAGAAGAGAAGTGATTTTAAATTATTAATGCTGTCCATAAATCAGACAGAAGAAGCAGACTTCATGTAATTGCTACGAAGCTACTTGGAAAATGCTCAGAATATACAAGAAGGTTAAATTCTTTAACTAGGATGTACATAGAGTAGTTGAATTGTGGGGTGTGCATTCCGAAAACTTTTAAACTTTTAAAAAATATTGCGATCATAACAAAATCGCTCGCACCTTAACCTTTTCCTCCCATTCGCCCCATGAAAATGATATAATTTTCCAGTATTCCGACTGCCATTTTACGTTAATAACTCCATGAGATCTTAACCGGCACGGACGTTTGTAGTGTCGATAGATGGAACTGATTGAGACCAACTAATTAATGTGAAAACAAAGTACTTCAGGTAAGAGGTACCATAAGTACAAATTTAAAAAGAAGACGTGAAAATTTGTAAATCTTAAAAATACCTCGGAATCCAAGTGTTTAGATAATTCAAAAAATGGGTCAATAAGGCCAAAACCACTGCTTTTGGAGATATATATGAAGATATGGCAGACATAGCGATGGATGCAATTATGTTGCTTTTGAATAATTATTGTTTTTCATTTTAAAAATACATAAATTTATGTATATTTGACAATATAATATCCCGAGCATCTTCCACTTCTCCTCCGGTCGACGCTTTAAAATTATGTCATTTTTCTGCGTTCCGGTGGTCCTTTTAGATGTGCAATCTCAACCGGTACGGAGATCAACTAAATTAATGAGAAAACAGTGATCCGGGGCTTTTGAGACCACAACCAAGAAAAGTGAGGTGAATATTTGTGAATTTTGCCATATTTCTCTAAATTCAAGCGTTTGAAAAATGGAAGGTCAGAGGCGAGTATATCTGGAGGTAAGATCATCCCAAGATGGTCAAGGCATACATGCACTTAAAAATAAGATTTCTTTGGAAATAGTAAAATGTTGGTTTGATGTTTCAAAGTATTTGTGCACAGCTTGTTTCGCTGAAAAACTTAACGATTTTATATTCTATTTTATCTCAAAAAATGGTTACCCGTTTTGAATAAAATTCAAATGCTTTAATCTAGTACTTGTAACAGGGTTTTACAGTCCGTTATTCATCGTAGATAAAACAAACCCCTGTTAACAGATGTTGTTGTATTTTAGATTTGTTTGCGGTTGCTTATTAACCGGCCTTAGCTAAGAGTTAATAGTGGATTCCATGGTCCCAAAAATTACAACAACCTAAATCTAAACCGCTAAAATAAAATTATAAGATTATGTTGATAAAAAAAAACGGTATCTCTGTCATTCGAGCATACTACCGCCAAATCACAACGTGAGTTAATTCATATTAATTTAGAAATTTATACCTAAGCGAACACGATAAGTAGAATTAGTTTAAGAAACACAAATGATAACAAATTGTGTTTATAACACGTAAAACTAAAGAAATATCCTAAATATTATGAAATGAATAAAAATGAGAAACAAAAGTAATAATAAAAAATAATAATCTTAAGTTTGTATTGATGTTTAAACAGGTTGCCTTCGACCTTTGTTATTCTTCGATCCAAAAATGTTATGCTGGTAAATTGATTGGCCGCGTTTCCACAATTCTCGAACGATTTAAACGAATCACTTCTTAGGATTAAAAATATTCTCGGTTCGATTTTTGTTTCTTTTTTACGTAATACACGAATGGATGGAATCATAAGACTTGCACTAAGTGGATTTCAACTGTTTACCAGTTTTATATATACCGGGTGTTTCTTTTAAACTGAGACGATCAAATATCTCGAAAAATAGCCACTCTACGGAAAAAATGTCCATAATCAAAATTTAATCATACCACGGGGGAAATACATTAGTGCAAAAAAATAGTCCCCCACCCCCGCTTTGTAGGTGGGGCAGGGGTAACTTTTAAACTAAGATAGGAAGCCATATTTTTTATTGCAGATACGGATTCTACGACTAAAAGTACGTATGATTTGAATGAAATATTTTGTTCGGTTCATGATAGATGGCGTTGTAATCGACGAAATTCAATTTTTTCAATTTCTTCTTCTTAGAACACACGCATTCGATTCTGCAATACGTTTGAAATAAAAAACATCACGTTTTCATTGGAAATACTCGAAATTCGTCATCAAAACAATTTATTAATGTAAATGGCAGGTGAATAAAATAATTTTAGCTTAAAATAAGTGTTCAAAATGATGGCCTGCGACTTCAATGCACTTATTAATACGCATTTCCAATGATTGTACACAACTGAGAAGTGTGTTTGGTTGAATTTCAGCACACGCATTTCTGATTCGCTCAATCATGTTCTCACGTGTTGTTGGTTCTTGTTTGTAAACTTTGTCTTTGAGATAGCCCCACAAAAAGAAATCTGGCGAAGTAAGATCTGGTGATCTGGCGGGCCAATTTATCGGACCAGCTCTACCGATCCAGCGACCATTGAAATCACGATCAAGTACCTCACGTGCTACCAACGAATAGTGTGCAGGACAACCATCATGTTGAAACCACATGTTCCGTCTCAATTCTAAGTTCAAATTTTCAAGTAATATTGGCAGTTCATTTTCCAAAAAGTTTCGGTACAATTGACCATTCAAGTTGCCTTCAATAATGTGGGGGCCGATGAGTTGGTTGCCAATTATTCCACACCACACGTTGACAGTCCAAGGGCGCTGATGTTCAACTTGGCGAAGCCAGTGTGGATTTTCAACACTCCAATAATGCATGTTGTGTCGATTAACCGTTCCATGGTTTGTAAAAGACGATTCGTCAGAGAACATTACGCAACAAAAAAAATTGGGGTTTTGTTGTATTTGTTCACGTGCCCATTGACAAAAAGTTACCCGATTTTAGAAATCAGCGCCATGAAGATCTTGGTGTAAAGACACATGATATGGATGAAACTTGTGCCGTTTTAAAATTCTCCAAACACTGGTGAGGGACAATCCGGAATCGCGAACTATTTCTCGTGTACTAACATGAGGATCATGAGTCGCTGCAGCCAATACAGCAATTTCATTATTTTCTCCAGTGACTGTTGCTCTACGGGTCCTCTTTTTCGGTTGAACATTTCCATCAGCAATAAATTATTTGATAGTACGGCCAAATGAAGCACGTGAACGAATCCTATTCGGAAAACGTTGAGCGTAAATAGCAACAGCATTTTCAAGATTTCTGCCAGCTTCTCCATAAACCAGAACCATTTCAATTTTCTCTGGCACAGTTAAACGGTCCATTCTAAAGTATTTTATCGTTTATTTTGCAATTACGAAAAACATGAAGATAAGAAATAACACAAACGTTAAATGTGATTTACAAAACTGAATAAATTGTTTAGATGATGAATTTCGAGTATTTCCAATGAACACGTGATGTTTTTTATTTCAAACGTATTGCAGAATCGAATGCGTGTGTTCTAAGAAGAAGAAATTGAAAAAATTGAATTTCGTCGATTACAACGCCATCTATCATGAACCGAACAAAATATTTCATTCAAATCATACGTACTTTTAGTCGTAGAATCCGTATCTGCAATAAAAAATATGGCTTCCTATCTTAGTTTAAAAGTTACCCCCGCCCCACCTACAAAGCGGGGGTGGGGGACTATTTTTTTGCACTAATGTATTTCCCCCGTGGTATGATTAAATTTTGATTATGGACATTTTTTCCGTAGAGTGGCTATTTTTCGAGATATTTGATCGTCTCAGTTTAAAAGAAACACCCGGTATACGAAGATATATATGTATGTATATAAAACTGGTAAACAATTGAAATAGGGTATTCTCTATTGTCATCATACACTTAATATTTTTGGAAAATGGACGTACATCACTTTCAAAATAAACGGTCCATATGTTAATTTTTTGTTTTAATCAGTTGCGAACATAATGCTGACGGCATTTCAAACTGAACATTATTAATTAAAAAAAATCAAAATTGAAAATATTTCAAACCTATTAGTTCTACGTTATTCTTATAGGAAATTGATTTAATTTAATGAATTTTAGCTTGACCGCCGCCAAAAAACAAAATTTCAGTGAAATTAAATCAATTTTAATTAAATTTTATATGAATAGGTAGTACAAAGATTTAAACTATTTTTTAATAATTTTATTATGCAAAGTGAAATAATTTTACTAAAAATTAGATTTGACGGATTGAAATAACGGTTTGCCGTTTTGCATGGGGTTACGCTATCACAGTGAATGAAGCATGGTTGCATTTAGGGAGCGCTACTAAATCTCGCATATAAAATCCCGCGTTACAAAATCTCGCATTACAAAATTTCACAATACAAAATCTTGCATATTTAGTTAGTAACATCGTAAAGAAAGCTCGCAACTTCTCTCCGGCTTATACGATTTTTGAAGAGAAAAATATATTTTAAGTTTTTAATTTTATTCAAAATTTTTTTATAATTCAATTTTAAATTACAAATTTTAATATTTAATATGGAAATAATTTAATACCTTTAACTTGTTAATAAAACTAAAACAAATAAAAAAATAAAATTAGGTAAGCATTTGTAAGCAATGTTCTTTAAAATTTGTGTTGGAGTGAGTCTATATTTTCTTCTTATTACTTTTTTAATTTTATTATTTCTATGAGTTTGCTTTCTTTTTTTAGGAATCGGTTCACCAGATTTAAGTCTATCTATCCGAAGTTTTGCTAGAACAGCTTCTTTCGACAAATCCTCAATTATTTTATAGACACTTACGTGGCGTTTACCAACTACGACTTCTAAGCAACGGGGCCATGCTTCAACCCTATTTTGTGCTCTTAAATGTAGTTCCAGCAAAGAAAAATGATGCCGACGAAACAATTGTTTTTTCATAATCGCATATTATCCTTTCAGGTTTTATGTTAATTTAATTTTCAATGCAAATTTTTTTTTAAATGAAAAACAATTGATCATATACTTTTATTGATTTTTTGCTCAGCAAAAAACTAGTGGAACTATTGCACCATCGAATACATCCGTGTATGGGAAACAGTTTTCGCATTATGTATGGCACAACATCGAATGTACCATCCATAATCTAGCAACTGGATTCAGCGAGAAGTTTTAACGATGAAATAGTTCCCAATAAAATAATTTTATCGCCATCGAACTCTTCTTCATTTAGAACAAACAGCTCTCCATCAACATACCGAAGATTTTCTGAAATATTAGTATCTTCAATACTAACTGGTTTCTTTATTTTATTACGGCGGGCGCGTTGTATTTTAATTGTTTGTGGTTTTATTAATGGAAGGTAAATGCGAGTGTCACTGGAAGTATTTACTATGGATTCTCTTGTTATAATTGGTGGTAGCTGATTTGAATTTCTAGATTGGAACTTGACAGTATAATTCGCTTCAGCTACAACTCTTGACAATGTTGCGACGGAGGTTTCATAATTTTGTATTTATCTTCCACAGTGTGAGTTATAGCACCACTTTTACACTTATATTTTTTTTGTTCGGCACAAACCCAATTGAACGTTTCCTTAGTTTTTCTACTTAAATGATAACAATATCCATCAATGAATAATTTATCATTGCATTACCTTTGTTTGATTTCACGATGGATATATTTATGATTAATCTGTTATTATTCTCCTATTATAATCAATATGAAATTATATTTTGTAATTTGAATAAAATTAAAGTTATTATGTAGGTACATACCTGTAAACTGTTGACTTTTTGATATTTCACATATGAATTGACTGATCAATTTGATACTAAATAGATCTGCAGGAATAATAGTACGTTAATGTTTAACTGAAAACGATGAGAATTCAATTATAGCAAAAAATTGTATTTTTTTATTTGTATCGATATGAATTATATGAATAAACAAACTGTTTATTCATATAGCCAATATAGAGAATAGCCTGCCCAGATATCTATTTGCATTGGTATATTTACTATGGAAAATACTTGACCAGTCACTCTCGCGAAAAAGTTGGGAGTTCATTGAGCTCCAGAAAAAAATCCAAAGATAGAAATAAACTTTTTATGCTGTATTTAATATTGGTTTCTAAATATTTTATTTTGCACCTGTAAGTACAATACATATATCAAAATATAAAATATAACTCACTTATTGCTAGCAATACAAAATTTCGTATAAACTTTTTCCCGTAAATATGGTATATGAAATCGCGCGGTTTCATATATTTACTGGAAAAAGTTTATGCGATATTTTGTATTGCGAGATTTTGTTTGCGAGATTTTGTGAAAAAGATTTTGTAAAGTAGATTTTGTATTGTACAAATTGTTTATTGATTTTATTATCACTTAAATTTTCACATAAATAAAATTAATACATATATTAATTAGTATTCGGGTTGGCTACATATCTCGCAATAAATAGAAAATTTCTTTTATCAATTAGTACTCAAATACAAAGCTATTAAACCAATTAACAGGTCTATATACTTAGTTATTTTATCTTTTATTTTGTGCGTACAGATCTCGAATACACACATTTTTAAATTTTTTCAAAAACATTTGTTAAATACATATTTCGCAAAATTACAAAAGGTTTAAAAAATCACTTGATTGCTTTCGGCTTGTTAGGCCATCATCAGGAGTATCAACTAAACTGTCGTGTGTTTCGCCAAGTGCCTACGGCAGAAAGTGTAAAAAGATCTCGAATAATACATACATACATATATCATGAATATCGACATAGTCAAGTCTAACAAAGGCAAAAATAAATTATTAATTAACGGATATTGTTATCATTTAAGTTAGAAGACAAAATCCACATTCAATTGGGTTTGCGGCAAGGAAAAAATTTATATGTGTAAAGGTCGCGGTGTAATTCACAGTGTGCAGAATAAACATGAAATTTTAAAACCACCATCGATGCATTCTCATGAACCATTGGCGTCTGTTAAAGTTGTAGCTGAAACTAATAGCGCCCTCAAATTCAAAGCATAAAATTCTGATCAGCCACTATCAATTTTAATGAGAGATTCGGTTATCGACGCTTCCTCCGGCTTTCGCATTTATCTTCCAACAGAAAAAGCTCAAAGAATTAAAATTCAACGCGTCCGCCATAACAAAATAAAAGAGCCTGAAAACTTTGCAGATATTAACATTCCCGACAACATTCGATATGTTGAAGGAGAATTATTTGTTTTAACGGAAGAAGAGTTCAATGGCGAAAAAATTATTTTGTTGAGAACGATTTCTTCGCTAAAGCTCCTCGCTAAACCCAAATTATGGATGGTACTTTTGACGTTGTACCATCCATAATGCAATAGCTAATTTCAATATACGGACGTATTGATGGAGAAATATTACCATTCGTAGTTTGCTTGATGAGCAAAAATAGTAGAAAAGTATATGACCAATTGAATATGCAATTTCGAAAAGGGCACATCTCGAAAATTTTGACAAAACCGTTTTTTCACGTTAATGTGATGGAAATATATCTCCGCACCTATTTGGTTTGAAATAAGCACATCTCTTGTGTTAATAGGTCACTAGTGTCGGTTTGTATAACGATAATTTCGAAAAGGTCACAACTCTTGGAGATGTGCCGTTTTCGAATTTAATGCATTTTTTTAATCGGCGACGGCGATATATCTCTATCTATCGCTGAAGTGATTTTTACACTTATGATAACAGTTTCATAAAGTTTATACGATCTGTTTTTAATTAGATTTACTTTCTATTTTATGAATTTCGAAAACGGCACATCTCATATGCATATAATATATAAAAAAATATATAAAATAATGATTAACATTAAATATTTATATAATTTTCAATTACTTTTTAACCCTACATTTAACCTTAAAATAAATTGTATAAATTTATATACCACTTTAGAAAATAGATATAATAGTTTTCTTTAATTCCTGAAAAACTTAATTTTTCAGACATGTGCCCTTTTCGAAATTGCATATTCAACTGTTTTTCAATTTAAAAATATTTGCTTGGAAAATGAAATTCAGTTAAAGCCGACGAGAATAATTTGCGATTTCGAAAAAACAATAGTATCGTCAGCATCATATTTTTCCGGAAACCGTTTTTAAGGGATGTTTATTTCATTTCGGCCAAATTATTTGGTGAAAGATCCAAAAAGAAAGGTTGGTACACAAGTATGGGAACATCGAATCTTTTTCGAAAAGCCTAGCTTTTGTGCCAGATTATGGAGTTACTGCGTATTATGCCAGTTTGTTCAATGAGTTTAATGACACAAATGTCGAATGGCAATGGCAAGCAAGCACCAAGAAATAAACCTGAATTCTGGTCTATAGCAGACTCAGGAAATGCTATTGAATGCTTCCCTCGAACGCAAAATAGTGTGGCAGCCTGGCACCGTCAAAGGAAGCGATTTTGGAAAAGCTTAGTATTGAACAACTTAAATCCCGGTATCCAGTTTCCCAAAAAACGAAAGTAAATTAACAAGAATAAAAAAATAAAAAGAATATTAAAGAAATAGGCTAGACTCACCCCAATAGAATTTTGAAAAAGTATTGCCTATAATATAATATTTTAACGCTGTTATTTTTCAATAATATTTTTGTATTTGCAAGAATTTGTAATACGAGGTTTTGTAATGCGAGATTTTAAAATACGAGATTTTGTAGTGCAAAATTTTGGAGTGCTCCCAGACTCAGCCCCAGCACTTGTTTCAAAAAAGCCATTGAAATTTCTGAATATCAACAATAGAAATTTTATCTGTTCTCACTTGTGTACACTTCGAAATAGTATACTAGTTGCTCTCCATGGTAAAGTAATAAAAATTTCGAAATGTACCAAACAATGTACGGCACTGCAACAACCACTCAGCATAGTTGAATCGATGATTGAAAATATCGGTCTGCTGAGAAGATCGATTAAGCGTGACATCAGTAAAATAACTCTAAATATAACACGGCACAGTCACTAGAAACGTGGTCGAAACGGTGTTTTAATGTTTATAATAGTCATCATCGATAACATTTAAAATGAAACTAGTAAAATGTTTAATCAGAACAACCCGTAAAAGCCAAAATTCAGCTCATGTTTTAACTCCCTCCCCCCTTATGGTTACGTTAGACCATTTTGGGATAATAATCCGTCTTTCCTTCTTAGATTTTTTTTAACCTTCATTCAGTTAGCTGAATTATCTTGGAAATTCCTCTACAATAATAAATGGAGTATCTTTCACCCATCTCTGTTGCAAAGTGGACTTTACCAAAATTTAAGAACTCGGAATGTTCTGGATTGTTAAGAGTTTATTTGTCAGAGGTTATATTCCAGATCATTATTTGACCAAATTTATTAAAAATTAATTTTTTTTAAATTTGGTATAGAGCTAGTTCTCCCTCAGATTACTGGTAGAGATCGATTAATTCATAAACACTCAAAACTACTTATAGATACAAATCGCGCAACATACCTGTTAAAATACAGGTATAAGAATATTACAAATTAAAAAATCAGTAACTTTCTAATAAATGTTAATTTTAAAATGAATATTTAGGGTGGGAGTGGCTTTTCAAATAAATAATTGGATGTATAAATTGAAAATTTTGAAAGTTCTATAGCGTTTAGCAGATAAATTCCGCAGTACACCGCATAAACGTTGTTATGTGCAAATATCGCACATTGGGTAAAAAATATTCATTTTTAAAGAATTCAGAATATTAAATAGATACGCAACAGCAACATTTTATAGTTATATAAAGCCTGTAGTTCTGTCAACATAGCCTAAAAATCACATATTGGGTTTGTCTGTTTTATTTCTGCACAAGAATGTTGGTCTTATGTATATTACAAATTTAGAATAGTTTAGACCTTATTATTACGGTCCGTATAATACATATTGTAATATTAATGAAAACAAAATATTTAATAGCAACCGAATATTCAAAGTCAACACCAGCGGTATAAAGTGTTTAAGCTTAATATTTGTGGTAACTAAAAATTTTGAGGCCGCCTGGTATAAAAAGTACTTAATAGTGGCTTGACAAAATCACTAAATTATAGTCACATTAACCCAGTAGAATATGTATTATAGATTGAACGTTATTCAACGTTGAATGAATATTTTTAAATTATATTTCACCTTTCTTACAATTTCAGTCACCTCACAAGATACCTAACCCGGTATTAGAAATTTACTTAATTTAAACAAAATTAAATAAAATTTAAAAATTATCAATGTAAGAATTAGTGAGTTTCGAAGCTGCGTTTTTAAGGCTGTTGACCAAATCTCGGGTGAATTAATTTATTAATTACTTCGATAAAAGCCGACTTTAAGCATCCCAGTTGCTTTTAAATATGAATTTTTCAATTTTTCGCATACTCAATTCGAAGAGCAAATAAAAAATTAATATCTATAAAGTATAAAACATTTACTGTTTTTTATTCCGTTTACCTTCCTTTTGAAGTTGACGAGTTTACCGAATTGCCACAGCCATAGGTATTTCATTTGAAAAAAATCGGTTTTACATATCTACCTAATTTTATAGCGACCCATAAGTTACTCTATTTTCATGGCGACCTTAAAAAAATGTGAAATCTTGACATCGGCATTTTAAATATACATATTATAAATTCACTATTTTGCATTAGGATTAGGTTACTGCTGCGCCATATGAGGCATGCTTTAAATTTGATTAATTAAACTTCACACTGGCGCAATATTTGGAGTTACTTGTATCGACTGATAAATAGGAAGTAAAACTACAAAATACTAAATATTATTATTCTTAATTGTCCAACGACATTTTTATTTCCTTTCACTTATTCCTACTTTTCATTAATTTTTTATTGTTCTTCATTTTGTGTTAAAATTAAAATAACGTTATTTTTTTTTTAATTATGTGTAACGACAGAGCGATTCTGCGATGTACTTGGTACACCTGTAAAAGATGTACTGATCATGATCAACACAGAACAAACAATATTATCGCAAGCACATATCTAAAAACAACAAGTTTTCGCGATATTTATAGGCTTCATTAATTACGGTATATTAATTTTAATGACCATTTCAAGATTCGTATACCTTATAATCGTGGTTGCATAATGCCGACCAACAGTCAAGTCAACAAAAATGTTTACATACACACACACACATAATATGTATACATAATTAGTATATAAATGCTCAAAAAGGAAAGAAACAAAATTGGCTCAAGATAATTAAGTAACATAATTTTTTGTATTTAACATTAATTAGCATATTGTATATAGCTGGTTGCTGGAATTTCTTGTATGTAATTTAAAACCGCTGTAAATGCTGGTTCTAACATACGGACATAACAATTACATACGGATCGAGAAAATATCTTATTTTTATCACTAAAAAAATTAGTTTTTTATAACGTATTTTTGACGAAATTATTGATTTTGGCTACCAACAAATTAATCTGTCATTATTCATTAATATACATATTATTGTGTCGCCAAATAAATTTGATTGGTGTTAGACCGCGTACTCAACCAAGATCGTGTCAAATGAATGAAATAATCAAGTTTACTAGTTTGATTAAATTTATTTCACAGAACATGATATATAGTAGCTTGCACATGTCTATATATTAAATTTCCTTGGATGAATAATGTTAATCGAAGTATTTATATATGTATGGGGAATGCCAGACTGTAGTGTTAGCACGTTTGATATAAATTTGAGGGATAAGGGCAAACCTTCACATAGTGTGCGATTACGCACTTATTTTTGAATTTTCTATTGTTACATTTCTTAGAAGTTTTTACTTAAAATAAATTTCATGTACGCATTTCATCTAATACGTTTTTCTTGTTGTGGGTTGTTAAATATTCACACCTAGTTTTGGAAAATAACATAATATAGAACAATATAGTAGGCAGGGGGTTGTTTATATTTTAATTCATTCTCGTTCTGTTTTAGCGATAATGTGACGTCAATAAATAAATTTAAGCAAATGAACCAAATTTGCGCGCTAAAAATAAATTTTGTGCTTGATAAATTTCAAGAAATCGAACTTGGTAAATTTGTGCATAAAATTATAATTCTCAGTAAAATCTGATTCACAACAGGAATAACCTAAATACTTAGAAAAATTTGGGTTATTAAATAAAACCACATTCGTATCAGGAGAATTTCGTTTGGTTGATAAGTTTTACATTATTATCTTTATCTGTCTGTAACAGAGTGTTATTTAATTTATCGTTTTTCTGAATTTGATGGGGAATTTGGATTGGTAGTAAAGGTTGGTATCATCAAAATAAAAAACAAAGTGAATTAAACTTTAGCCAAGCTTAACCTTGAAACCGAATCAAATAAAGGTATTTGAGACTTATTTTTGATTGTTTCCCAATTTGATCCAGAATAGCAAACGAAGGAATGCCTGTCATGGAGGCAAGTTTGAAATTTTCGCCGTCTATTAGAGACAGGACAAATTGTGCTGTAATGGCTCGAGCTTAGCTTGTGTCCCAATAGTTCTTGCTTCTGTTTTATTTGCATGGCAAAAGTAATCACAAACTGCATCTTTTTCCAAATTTTCTTGGTAAACATTATCTTGATTACAGATTTGTTCGGAATTCTCATCACTAGGCTCATTTAGTAAATCTGATATGAAAAATAATCAGTATTAATCAAAACCACAATCAAATTGATGCAAACCTACCTATCGGATAAATCATTTCCAGTAGTTTCCCAAGGTGTATGCTATTTAGCGTTGCTGTTTTCCTCTCTTTTTTATCAAAAGTGCCCACAGGCAAATTTAAGCAGGAGAAAGCTTTTTCAGAGAGTCTGGTCTTTTTCACCTTGCCAGGCAATCGATTAAGGAGTGCCAGCAAGTCAGACTGTTTGAAATGACGACTACACATCATAAACCTTTTGGGGAATGGCTTGCCCATTTTCATCAGAATCTTCCATTTTAAAGTATCCTCCCTTGAATTCACCACACGTTTTGGGAGCCTATGCATCAAAATGCTGTCCTTATTGGCATAAGACCTGTATTGTGGAACCCCACAGAAATTACTACCTTTCGTTTTTTTAGTTGAATTTCCGTCATTGTAATGAAAATTATTTACTTAAACTTTTCGAAATGTTTATTAATTTTTAAACGAAAAATTATTGGCTGTCAAAATCAATATGTAACGGGTCGTACAAAAAATCCGGTAGAGCACACGCTGGAGGTCGTCAATCCGAAAAGTGTCATATTTTGAGGAATTTACTCTCATATATTTATTATCTTTTACTTTATAACTTTCAAGAAATGGGAACATTTTTGGAAAGAAAATGACGTTAATGATACCCAAAAGTAACGTCAACTGATTGCAAATGCCACTGACTTTGTGCCTTAATGCATGAAACAGCTGCAGTTTTCCAATCCTGCACTTTGCATAAATTTGATCCAAGCCGGATAACTTGTCCGTTTTCCGCAAATATTTCCAAATACTCATTTCATTTGGTGTTACTATGCGTTCCTTTGATTTCACCTTCTTCTCCAGCTGGGCAAATACTCTACCCGGGGGAATATACGAGTGGCCGAGAATCGGAAATATAATTTGATCTTCAGAAACATGTACCGGTGCGATTCTCCTGAGCCAAAACGAGAGCATCCCCATAACGGCAGAATTTTTATTTTGGGCGCCACAACCATCACAGATGAGTCGCACAACTGAAATTCCTTCAAAACTATTTAAACATAGTCGGTGGTATAATGCGGATGCTATTTTATTGGATCATTTTCCATGTTCGTTTTCCAGCCAAGCCTTGCACAACTTGAAAATTGAAGAGATATAGCTGCCTAGAGAAGTAGGCTGCCTGATCTGGAACTTTTGGGAGAACCATGTTCTTCAACCATGTTCATCAACTGGTAAAATGTTTGAGCCTGTAATTTATGAACCCTCATCTGTACCATTAGATCTGATTTTAATTTTGGGTCAGTAGCAGCTTTTAATTGCTCGGAATTAGGGTATCCAAACTACTCGAGTTTCAAAGTGCCCGGGTATTCGAGTACTAGTTTTTTCAATACCCGGGGTACCCGGGTAATAAACAAAAAACATAAATATACATAAAATCTTTAAAAAAAAGCATAGATCGTGCTATTGTCCCCCTCTCTTTAGATTAATAATTGGCGCATACTACATTCTGAGTCCTATTTCTCTTTCTCCTTAAAATGGTCCCATATGAATTATTTGTTAATGGCATGCATTAGAATTTATGGATTAGATCAATTTTTTTTAAATCAAATCAATTCAAATATTTGTTACATTTTTGTCGTAACCTAAATATTTCGGAAATGTCTGATAAATATAAATTTGTAATTATTTTCTGTTGTACTCATGATTACAAGCCAATCAAATTAAATCATTATACTTGATTAAATTTAGTTGAATCCAGTTAATTTTTATTTTACCATGTATTATAGAGAATTTAAGGAAATGGTTGATGTTCCACAAACTATCACTTAATATTTCAAAAACAAAGTACATGGTAATATCAATAAGGACCAAAATAGATTGTGATGAAAACATAAAAGTAGATAACCAAATCATAGAACGTGTAAACAGTATAAATATCTGGTTGTTGTTATTGATGAAAATTTAAATTTCAACGATCAAAAATTGGGACTTTTAATAGAATTAAGGACAATTTGCCGCTCGAGACAAAAATTATATTCTACGAATCAATTGTCGCCCGCATATTGACTATTGTTCATCAGTATTTTTCCAAATGAACCAATCACAAATATATCGTCTTCAAAAGATACAAAATAGATTTATGCGAGCTATTTTAAGGACAGAAAGTAGAACCCATATAAGAGAAATGCTTGGAGTGTTAGGGTGGAAGTCCATAAATCAGAGGATTAACTTTAATGTTCTGAAACTGTTGTTTCGCCTTGAAAACGGAAACTTCCAAGTTAAGTATTTAGATTCAATGCTTTGTACTAATAGAGAAGTTCACAGCTATAATACGAGAAATAACCATTTTCGATTACCGCTGTACAATAAATCTTTTTCACAACGATCATTAGGGTATAATGGAGTTAAGCTGTATAATTCATTAAGTAATTCCTATACTTTAGGTAAATTGCGAGAATTGAAGTACGATAATTTTCTAAATTTATTGAATATATTCATCAAAGATAACATTAGTATTTAGATTAAAACTTAAACAAATTTCACTTTTATTTAAATAATTAAAACAAAGAAACAAAAATGTCATATATTGATAAATAAATAAATAAATAAAAAATAAAAAAATAAAATAAAATAAAATTATTAAAAAATGATTTTAAAATCCTTCATGGATACGTGATACCCTAAATTGAATTTGTGATACCCTAAATTGAATAATAAAATAAACTAAAAGTCTAAAAGATAACCAAAAGCCCAAAAACATTCTGTCAAAAGAAAAAATTATCGAACTTTCAATTACCTAATTTGAAAAATTGATAGAACGCATCAAATTCACATTTATCACTTGACGCAAACTAATGTCGATTGATTTGTTTCCTCTCTATGAAAAATCAATCGCAATTTCGGCGTTAATCATACAAGAAAATTCCATTCATCTTTTATATTTCTGCATTATCCGTCAAAATATAAGAACCTTGCAATTGCAAATTGCACATATAAAATCAAAAAAAATCGTTTGCCAATCAATGTTGAGATTAATTTAATTGGCATTTCTAACAAACATAATAACCACAGTAAAGTTGTCAAACTGAAAACGACAGCCAATTAGCCAAATGGCTTATAACCATTAAACATACTTATCTAAAAGGGGAATAAATCTACCGAAAGTTTAAAAATCGAAAAAGTGCCCTCGAGCTAAAATATTTTGCTTTCAGAACAACGTTTTTTCTTCAATCGAACAAAATAAAATTCGCCCTTCCAAAATTTCCTTTGAATCAAATTACCCGGGTGTTCGCTCAAAATACCCGGGTAATCGAGTCATCGAAAAAGGCCAAAATAGCCGAGTACCCGGGTACTCGATAATCGGTATTGGATACCCTACTCGGAATACATAAGACAAGTGGAACATTTGTCGGACGATGGTGATTTAAACCCAAGATTGAAACACGTATTAAAAGTTTTACGAAAATAACTCGGTTTCACATGCAACACGAGAGAATGATTGGCGATGTACATGCGGTACATTTTGTTTATTGACAAATCACCTGCCAAATACTGGCGACCACTATTTTTCGAGCGGCAATAATGAATGTTCTCAACTTGAAATTTGCCTAAAATAATTTAACAGCTGCTCTTTTTAGGCTGTATTTGCCGCTGCTGCGATCACCTCCGCGTGTTTCCGCCGGAAGAGAACGCTGTTCATAAAACCGCTTGCATACTCCACTAACGCACGGTATTTGGAAATATTTAAAATATTACAAAAAGCTTTTTGGCAAACCCGCATAGAAACTCCATTTCTCTTGCGAATAAAATGCTCAATCGATATTTTTCTGGATATGATTGAATTATCTTTCTTCCGGTCGGTTCTTGCCGGTGGCATCATATTACAACAGGTTAGGATGAATTTATCCTGTTCTGTTTTATTATGCGAACTGTATAATACTTTTGAAAATTCAAAAGTTTCTTTTACTTTGAGTAGCGAGCATTTAAAATTCGATCCGTGAATTTACATTTTGGCATTTTCGGTAAATTTTGCATGCGGTATCTGTTAAAATATGGAATTGATTGAACCAGAATAATTGTGGGTAAAAGATTAATCAAATTTGTTAAATTACATACCTAATTTCCTTTTCTTGTTCCCTTTTCCATGAACTTTTATTTATCGGGATTTTGCGCGGTTTGCAACCCCTCTCAGTGGTAACCGTTGCCTTTTCCAAAATTTTGATATTTTTTTGTTTAAAACACTATCTATAGTGAAAATAATATCTCAGCGAAATTCTGACAGCTCTCGCGCATCAAAACAAATGGCGTAAACACAGCGATGTATTTAGGCTAATTTGTTTACATTTTGAGGTTAGAATTTGTCTATTTTGAATTATGTTTTTCCTCAAATTTATTCACAATAATTAATGTAATTTTAATTTAGATAATACACTAGCACTAGAACTTTTGATAACATTTAAGATAATTTTAATGTCATTAGCTTGCCTCGAACAAATTGAAATTTAAAATCGAGTTTTTTTATTGTTTTTCTTTAACACGAAAAATGACATTTCTTTCTAAATATGCCTAGTTCGTATCTTAAATGGGTATAACGTTACATATCCAGTGGTGTTGTTAATATTTTTTATATTTTTTAATTTCACATGTTATTTTAGAATTTACCTATAAAATAACGAGAATTTTTAATATGTTCCAATATAAATTACATTATGTAATTGAATCAAATTTCACATATCTTTATTTATAATTTTTTTTGTTTTTAAATCTATTACTCAGCCGACCCTTCTCTGAATTTTTAATTTATTTTAACTACTTCACTGTTGGCTGCGCACAACGATGAAAAAATGAGTTTCGCTGAGATATTATTTTCACTATACTTACGTTTTATCACACTTAAATCAAATTAAAAATACACTGATACAACGAATCCTAGTGAAATCTCTTTTCAATTGAACATATTGTAAATAATTAAAACAATCGATTTATCATTTTTTGCAACTTAAATTTTAATCGGATATGATGATGCAAAGCCAAGGTTGATTTTTGATTATGAGAAGTTGTGGATTTTTGAAACAGATTTTATGATGGGATTAGCGGTTTTGCATCTAACCTTGATTTTCAAATCATGTTTCCTATGGGAATTACCTAATTTTGTGATTAAAATACCGTTTGAACGTATGTAAAATGATCGTTGGGCATAGTTAACTTTGTTTTTATGAAAAATGGAATTATCGAACAAAATCGAATGGGTTTAAATCGAACAAAAATTCTTACGAAGAAATCGAACAAAAATTCACACGAAGAAATTGAACAAAAACTCACACCAATTGCACAATGAATTTATTTTGAATATGTCAAAAAATATCATAGGATTTGACTATTATAATTTGGGTGTGTACGATTTTTTCAAGTAAATGTCAAAAATTAGTACTAAAATGTATTTATCACAGGTTTCGGACACAGTCTAAATAATTTGTTTACGTATTTTTCTGTAAACAACTAAAGACATCTGAGGTACACTAGTAAAACTAAATATAACTTTAGCAAGTATTCTTTTACTACGTCAGAGCCAACTTTGATGTATGTATTTTCAAAATGAACCAAAGAAATATGTTAGGCATAATTTAATTTTAATATTTCGGCAATTAGTATTTATTTTAGTTGTAATGGCCTTCTTGTATGTTGCTGTTAAAGATGTGCAGATAACTTTTATATAAACCTTTTCTTCCTTGTTCTTTTTTTATTTGTGATATTAAATTAAAAAAAATTATACTACTAGTTTCGAGTAGAGGTGGAGAACTATCGATAGTCCTATCGAATACTCGATTATTCGGAAAAAATTTGCCTGGTTCTCAATCGATTATGATATGACATTTGATATATGCGTTGGAAATGGGATTCTAAAACGATTTTTAGATGAAGTTCTGAAATATGGCAATTTAGGAAGGAACTTGGCCATTTCTTATCCGATCTTGATAAAATTGAGCATGTACGATGGAAATGGGATTCTAAAATGATTTGTACAAAAAGTTCTGGAGTATGGCCAATTAGGAAGGAACTTGCCAAGTTCTCAACCGATTATGATGAAATTTGATATGCGCGATGGAAATAAGATTATAAAATTATGTTTGGATGAAGTTCTGAAATATGGCCATTTTGGAGGGAACTTGGCCATTTCTTCTCCGATTTTGATGCAATTGATGAATGAAATGGGATTCTAAAATGATTTTTGGATGAAGTTCTGGAAAATGGCTATTTAGAAGGGAACTTGGCCATTTCTTATTTGATTTTGATGAAATTTAGCATGGACGATGGAAATCGGATTTTAAAATGATTTTTAGATCAAGTTCTGGAATATGGCCAATTATAAAGGAACTTGGCCAATTCTTATCTGATTTCGATGAAATTCAGCATACACGATGACAATGGGATTCTAAAATTATTTATAGAACAAGTCATTAAACACATCAAATAACAATTTTAGTATCCCATTTCCATTGTAAGCTGAACTTCATCATATTCGATTAGGAAATGGACAAGTTTGTTTTCTAGTTATCCACTTTCCAGAACTTCTTCTAAAAATCAGTTTCCAATCCCATTTCCATTGTACATGCTGAATTTTATCAACGCCGAATTAGAAATGGCCAAGTTCCTTCCTAATTGGCCATATTTCAAAACTTCGTTTAAAAATAATTTTGGAATCCCTTTTCCATCGTTCATGCTGAATTTCATAAAAATCAGATAAGAAATGACTAAGATTCTTCCTAAATGGCCATATTCCAGAAATTCATCCAAAAATCATTTCAAAATCCCATTTCCATCATGCATGCTGAATTTCATCAAAATCAGATAAGAAATGACTAAGATTCTTCCTAAATGGCCATGTTTCAGAACTTCATCCAAAAATCATTTTAAAATCCCATTTCCATCGTGCATGCTAAATTTCATTAAAATCGGACAAGAAATGGCCAAGTGCCTTCCAAAATGGCCATATTCCAAAACTTCATCCAACAATCTTTTTAGAATCCCATTTCCATCGTGCATGTTGAATTTCATCAAAATAAATGCTGATTAGGGTTAAACTATCGAAAACTATCGATAGTGCAAACTATCGACAGTTCTCCACCTCTAGTTTCGAGTAGTACTGCTCATCATTAGGCATATTTTTTGAAACTCCTAGAGTTTTAAAAAAGATGCCTGATGATGAGCAATACTGCTCGAAACTAGTATTATAACATTTTTTTTTAATATATCACAAATAAAGAAAGAACAATTGTTTACAAAATTTTTTAAATTTTTTGAAATTTAAAAAAGTATTTTTATTGTGATAAAGTGTGCGGTAAAGTGACAAGTTTTTTAAAAAAATGTCAATATACACACTTTTATAAGATTTTTGTTTTTTTCATTGAAAAACTAGAAACTAAAAAATATCATTTCTATGGTGCTAAGGGTGAACGCTGCTATGTTAAAATATTTAATTGTTCATGAAGCGGGTTTTTAAGTTTAAACCGGTACCATAAATTGAATTTTTGTTTAATTACTACAATATCGAGAAGTTGAGTTCCTTATAGGGTTTTCTTAACAAAAATAAGGAGATGATATTAAATTTGTAAATAGTTGAGACATGCTGGCAATTTAAACGAAAAATAGTTTCTTTTGACGTATCGTTATGTTATATCATTAAAAAAGCTTCTAAAAAATTATGACGTATGATTATAGCTCTATACTCTAGAAGGCTCTGGTTAAATACTTAACGAATTGATTACTATGTTCGTTAAGTGGTAATCCTGTAGGTCAAATTTTTCTCTTGTCAACCATTTTGGTTACATTATGTTGATAACCTTCGTCACATTTTTGTACGAGATGAGGATAATTCAACTCATTTAGCTAATTACGTGGTGTACAGGTTTTTACCAGAATTCTACCATACAACGTACCTTGTGTGTTTGTTACATTTACAATTTTATGTCCAATTTTAATTAAAATGTTGTATAAGCAATTTAATTAATTTGGTTTTGAAAACATTTAAAGTTGCATTAGTGTATATTTAAAACATATATTCAATTTAATTGGTCTCGAAGTCAATAAAACCTTAGATTTAAATTTAACTTAGTTTTATATTTATATATTGTATAATTTATTAATTACACACATTTTTATAAATTGTTACATATTTATTTTATTACTAAGTTCGCGAACTAGATGAACAACTCTTAAATATTGTCTTCAAAGCTTTGGTATAAAATTCAACGTGTGTGTTGTTGTGTGTAATATAGTTTGGGCCTCTATTTGGGAATCCGTTTTGTTTCGTCATTCGAAACGAATGTTGTATTTGTTTCGAATAAGAATTGGTATTTTTGAATTCGATCGAAAATAAAAACGTACTGTGTCAAATAATGAAACGGGAAAGTCTGGTTTTTGGGTAAACTTATGCGAAATATGCAAACCTTAAAGAATTTTGACGTTTTAATTGTTTTATCTATTGTCTAGCAGTTTGAAAATTTTAAATAAATAATGTGAATGTTGGATATGTTTTCTATTTTAAACAATTATTTAAAAAAAATAGTTATTTATTATTTGTTCCTTACTCCCGGAGCTAAAGTTGTTGATCCACGAAATGCTGGAGATACCCAATTTTTACATTCAGTCGTATGTTAAATGTGAATTATCGCAAAACAATGATTTTTCTTAAGGCCGATATTCACGAATAATTAAATTGCGCAATTTAATTGTGTGACACCAATATTGCACAATAAAATTCATAAATCTTGAATAAAATTGAGTAGATTGTGCAATGTTCTGACGTCACACACTTATATTGTGCAACTTAATTGTACTTCGTGAATAACGGCCTTTATACGCTACTTCATTAAAGAGACGATATTATGTTTAATTTTCAAAATGTTTCAAACAGTTTTAACAAACTAACAACACATTTATTTGTATTGCTTTCAAATGTATCTTGTTTAATTAAACAAGACATATATTATTACATCTTTTTGGAATCCCCTTTACTCTTGGATTAAAAAGGTTGGGCAGTGTCCGAATTTAAAAATATAAAAAAACATTTCTTAACCGTATTTTCTTGGAAAAATTAAATGGGCAAAATTGTATTTAAATTTAAATAACAAATAAATCAATTCAATAATTAGGTGGTCAGAAATTTCAAACTTCATACAATATATTTTCTTCATAAATTTTGGTTAAGTGTGTCACATTTCCTCAATGAAGCTGAGTTTTGTTTAATGTATGTTCAAAGAAAAAATATAATTTTTTAAAATGTCAATCCAGTTCATTATAAAATATAAAATCTAAGCATTTAGAAGAAATTAAAGTAAAAAGGTACCTCTCGTTAATTTATAAGCAGGGTTTTGTGTATTTACGTTTGCCCATAGTCCATAGGTATGTATATTGTTTAATAATAATTACAATTTATTACTGAAGAGCTGATCATCTTGGTCAAAAACTCCAATTCGAGTTATGTACCTTGACTAAGTCAAGCTTAAGACGGCATCGTTTTAAGTTTTAATCAGTTTTGGAAGAACACGATATCCTTCAACATCTTCACTGTAATAAACAAGTGGAAACCGTGAAGTGGATCATTAATTTATAAATAATTAAATACTCACTTGATTTATAAATTTGTGTTTTTATGTTACTTTATTATTACACAATTATTTTTATACATACTTTTGTAAATATTGTATATAAAATCAAGTTTTTAATATCAACGTTTGTCGCAATGTTAAAATAATCAGAAAAACAGTCTCTTTATAAAAATGTATTTAATATTAATTATTGTACAGAATAAAGTAAAATAATTATCTTAATTACCAGTACTAAAGACATACGAGTTCTAGAATCATACAATTTGAACTAAATTTATCAGAAAAGCAATAAAACTTTTGTTGCGGTGGCTGCTGATATAAATTCTGAAATTGGAATACCAAAATTTCCAAATTGTGAAACAAATAGTAGTTGGTACATCGAACTTAAATAGATAAGAAAATATTGGTCACATTTAGGGAACGTTTAGAAAAAAAAGACACGCACGCGAAACATTGGAACATTTAAATCAGGCGGGTTTTAATTTACCAGTTAATCAACAGATTTATTTTCGAGATCGATTAACCCAATTTAGGCAACAAATTATATAGAAAGACACGTAAAGTTAAAATAATAATTAATATGAAGAATGTGATGCGAATGTGAATTGAGGGCGTTTGTAAATGTTATTTGAGAAGATTGGGTGATAAACTCAAATCTGAGCAGTTATTTAGAGGGCAAATAGGCAAATTTTAATTTGTCTGTAAAAAGCTAAAAGTAAATTAATAAAAGTATATTTAAAACACATTAAGTTTCAAATATAATTTTGTTATTATTTTGCTAGAAACAACTCAAATCTAAATTTTGGGCTGGTCTAGAATAACCTAGCTTAAGTGTGCGTGGCTTATAGTATTTGCCTCCAGCTTGTGAGGTGAATTCACCGTTAGGTCTTCACGGAAGATTTTATCAAACTCGATATAGTACTCCCAATTGGACTCAAACACCAGTTCTGTACCAACTTTTTTAATTTTCAATTTTTTTTTAAATTTGTAAATTTTCTTTATTGATGTCACAAAATTAAATTTTGTCAATACTTCTCCATAATTCCTCTTTTGGAACGGATGCGTTCTTTCATCTACCTTGTCTCATTTTCGAGAAGTTCTTCATAGTGAAAAATGATTGAAATATATGAAAGTTTATACGTAGGGCCTGTAGAATATAAGTAGCACTCATAAATTAAAGCTAGATTAAATTCTCACCCTACTTTCACTGCTATAACTTTCGGAATTATTTATTTCTGTTGCTTATTTTATAAATTTGTACTTTCTTGTACAAGGTATAGGAAACATGAAATTTTACTTCCAGAGAAGTCCAAACTGACCATTTCTGAAAAATGTCTGTATATATGGCTGTGTGTTCTCCAACTTAAAAACCAATAGGTACCTCTAGAATTATGAAATTTTGGATGTTATATTACGGTGCACCTTCTAATTTGGTTACGATCAGAAAAGGGAATTCCATTGTTTTTAAATCTGTCACGAAAAATGTATTTTTTGTATAAGAAAGTCGTAAGTGTGGGTTTATAAACGTAGGGAAATTCTAATGTTTAGATTATAAAGGGTGAGAAAAAAGTATGGAACCCCTAGAAATCTCGCGGAGTTCGATAAATAAAAAATTAATCTCGTTAAATTTTAGATAATTTTCAACACGGAATTTAATAGTGAGCTTGGATGTAACCTTGAACCTCATTTTCAAAGTTATTTTGAGGCCAAGGTAATCTTTTTAAATAGGAAGCGTCATTTTAGTGCCATAATCTGAAATATCGGGAACTTGTACGTCCGAATATGTATTTTCTATGACCTCCCAAGGTTACCTGAAGGAATATAGATTGTGAAGAAAAAGTATGGCGAGACCCCTACAAATCTCAGTTCTAGAAAAAATTTGCCAAGGTTAAATCTTAGGTAATTTCCAACAAAGGAATTCAATGATGACCATGAATGTGACTTTAACTTCCTCTTCAAGGCCATTTATAGGTCAATGTTATTTTTTTAAAATGGAAACCCCTATGTTTGATATACATATACACGATTCGAAAAGATTGGGGAATTTTATGCCCGAATATGTATATCAAATGACCTCCCAATGTCACCTGATGGAATATATTTTAATTATAAAGCTTATCATTTGTTATGTAAATTAAAAAAATTTATAAATAACAAAACATGGTAATGCTTATATTTTGCCATAAAAATTAAAAAAAATTAAAAAATATAAATTTTAGAATGAAGAATTTTTTACTTTTAATTTTCATAGGAAATTATAAGAATTTTAACTAAAATATATTCCTTCAGGTGGCCTTGGGAGGTCATTCAAAATACATATTCGGACGTCGAACTTCCACCCTTTTCGAATCCGATGTCAAAAATAAGGGTTTCCATTTTATTAAATGACCTTGACCTCAAAATGACCTTGAAGATGAGGTTCAAGGTCACCATTGAATCCCTTGTTGAAAATTATATAAGTTTAACCTTCGAAATTTTGTTTACCGAACTCCGCGAGATTTGTAGGGGTTTCCAGACTTTATCCTCACCACAGTGTATATTCCTTCAGGTGACCTTGGGAGAAGATGAAAAATTGCGGTTCCATTTAAAAAATGACATCGACCTCGAAATGACCTTGAAGATGGGATTCAAGGTCACATCCCAGCTCACCATTATATTTCTTGTTGAATATTACCTCAGATTTAACCTAGTTAATTTTTTTAACCGAACTCCGCAAGATTTCTAGGGGTTTCCATACTTTTTCCTCACCCTGAACTCTTTATGTAACAGAAAACCGCAATTTGTTTTTTTTTAGGAAATACAAATATTCTCGTTTGCTATTTGAAACAAAAAACTTTTAATCAAAAACGTAAAAAAATGGAGGTGTGGCCACACACGACCTTCTTTTACGAAAGGGGAATTTTGAGAAACTTATTATGCATATTTCTTACAAATTTATTCTTTCGTATTTTTTATTAATTTCTTTCCTATTATTTTTTTATAATTGTTATTTTTTTATTCATTTTTTTTTTAATTTTTAATATTTTTGTTTGTTGTAAATATTATTTCTATAAACCTCATTCTTTTTAAGATATTTTCAAAATAAATGTTCTTGCCACTTCCGGACTAAAATACACTGGGACCTTCCAATTTATGAAAAAAGTTTAAATATGAAGTTACAGTTCGATAGGTTAAGCTATGTGGGATGTATGTAGAGAGGACGTAGATTGACAGACTGACATCATTTCGAAAAGCACTTTTTCTGGCTCAGGGGACCTCAAAACAGATAAATCTTCAAAAATCTCAAGGTCGAAAATTTTCATGATTACTATACATTATTTTATTTACGCAAAAAATAAAGTAAAAGTGAAGGCACAAACTAAAAAAATGTCTATTGTATGTAGACTTGAGATGTATGTGCTGAATCAAATGTTGTTTCATAATTCAAGATAGTCCATCCTTGAATGAAGTGTATTGAGTTAAAAGGAAATTATAATGAAAATTAATATTGCTTTATAAAAACATTGCCAAAAAAGTTGAGTTTTATTATCAAAACAGGATTAGCGACTTAAAATTTTTTTTTTGAACTAGCTAGCTAATTTTTAGTAATTGGCCGAGTGCAATTTAATATTAAGAATTAAAGTAGGTTCAGCGTTAACAAATTTTGTTTAATTAGTTTGTAAGATTTGATTACATTTTAATGACATTTCATTTAACCACAAATTGGAATTGGAATTCAATTTTGGTCAAAAGAAAGAAGTAACTATGAATTCCACATTTGAATTCATTATATAGCATTGTTGTTGTAAATTGACAAATAAAACGTCACTCTTGTGACTTTCGTATGCCGAATTGATTGAAGACGAACAAAAGCCACAAATCACTTATAATAGATTACGCCTTCGTGGATTTCGTTTTCGTAGTTCACTGCGCATTACGTCAACTGAGAGTTGCTAGTAAGATATTGCAAAGGAAATGAATGAGAAATAAGGAATTTGTCTAATAAATGTATAATATATGGATGTATTATGGTTGAATATGGACATATTAGGTTGAATATTTCTTTCCTCTTACAAAATAGGATCCAAGCTTTCAACAATCTCTTATTTGTTGGAAAAGAATGAAACCTATATGGACAATTATTTATATTGTTATTACAACAATTAAATACGGTGCACCACAATATTTATTTAATATAATTTAATTTTTGAATTCAATTACATACAACAATATTGTGAAACAAAACTGTTCACTCTCATTTGACGTCATTTTTTTATGCCGTTTAATTTATGATCCAAATAGGCAAAGTGCGCAAGGCGTAATCTATTATAAGTGATTTGTGAACAAAAGCCATAGGCAGTTTAAAAAACGGGTGATTTAGTTGTTTTATCACAACGATTGTCAATATGTTACAACCGATAGTTTTATTACTAACATCACATGGAAAATTTATAATATTATCCTAAAAATAATCGCTCGCGCTATACTAAAAAATAACTCATGTAATCTGTACAATTATAACTCACTGAACAAAATCATGATATAATCTCGCGTTTATTGTGGTTAAAATACAAATTAAAAAATATAATTATATGTAGATTAGGTTATCGCAAGTCGCGTGAAATATCAATAATTACACATAATTATGTTTATGTAGCTCTTATACAATATACGCATATGTATACCCGTGTATATTTAAACTTTCATCCGAAGCTATTTAATTATGCTAATTATTATTTTATGTTTATTCGTAGTGCTATCCTCATTCGATATTGAACTTTTCAAAATTGGATTAATTCTATTTATTTGTTTTCCCATCGGCAATAAAAATAAATATATTTTTTTTATATACATACATATATACATATTTATATATTTGACTTGTGTAAATTAGCTGGTTCGAAGAACAAAGCCTTGTTCCTCCATCTACATATTTTTAGAATTGATACTATGTATATAGTACATTGTTTTTAGTAAAAAATTATGTCATTTCAAAAAGTGTTCTAATCTAATATTGACTTACGTATTATTGGGTTACTGAATTGGAAACCGCAGATGTATCAAATTGTTTTGTCTCGCGTTCAAGACAATTGAGATAAGGTCACGTATTATGTCATTAAATCTATAATTTACGTGTTTTTTAAATTATTCCATAACAATAATAACATTTTATTTGGATAGGTTTTCGGATACTCTGCGCTGACTCATTATATTTAGAATCTGTTTTGCAATAGTGGCTCTTAAGCTACGTACCGATCTAAATCTCATTATTGTTTTGTTTGAAAATTTGGTTAAAAAAATAAAGGCTTATTGGGAATAATTGGCAGGTTCAAAATCGAGGTCGACTGCATTAATAATATCCCCCAAAATCAAGAGCGAATACTTACCCTTATTGAAGACCACGTAATAACAATGAGAGAAAATGGAATTAACGATGCATGGTTCCCCTCGAATGGCTACCGCAGTCATCGGATTTAAACCCTTGTATCTTTTGTCTATGGACTATTTAAAAGATCGGGTGTACGTTGATTATCCAAGAGATGTGAGTGAATTGGAAAATGTGATTTAAACGTAAGTAAAATTACAACTGTTCTTCTCCTCCGAGTTACTAATTACATACCTAAAAGACTAGAAAAAATCATTAATGAAAATAGAGGACATATCGAATTATAACCTTAGTACACCACTTAGTACATAATTTTTGTAAAATAAACTATACATATTAATAAATTTCAAATTATTGCTTTATTGTTTAAAAAAAACGAAGAGTCGCGTTTTGAATAGTACTTAAATTTATTTCATATATGTTTATACAAAATTTTACCGCGGTTTGTGAATTACATAAACGTAATTTTCCGTTTGCAGATTTTTTAATCATAGTTGACTTATTGGTTGAGTAAACATCAACATTTATATTTTAATTTATGTTTTACAATTTTATTTTGTGCTTTAATTTGTTTATATAAATATGATGGTTCACAAAAGTTTTAATGACATTTATTATAAATTTACCTAATGTAAGTGTGAATCAACAATTTTTTTACAATTGTTTGGTCAAATTTGTTATTTATATTTTTAAACTTTTGCATTAAATTAGATTTCTCTTTAAAAATAGACTTGAGTCCGGAATATTAGATTATTGATTTTTAATGAAACTCCAAATTTGTGTTGAACTATGGCTATATATGTACACGTTTTTATAAAAAAGTTTGAGACATCCAAATTTGTCAGTAAAATAATTTTTGACAAAAAGTAGCAAGTAGACATTTTTTATTGCAAACCTCTAAGACCTCTATATACATTTTGTGTACTACGATGAAAATATATTATTTCTCCGACACACTAATAATTTTAATAATATGGTGTTTTTATGGTAAAGATTTTTTATTCTGTGATGAAAAATAATAAAAAAAATCTGATATGAGTGATAATATATGTATTTAATTTTAGACTATAGGACCACAAAGGTGACTTCACGTACATTTTTCTGCACAAAAATATTCTGCACAACATCGTGAATTTTTAGTTTTTTGTTTTCATTTTTTTATATTTTTTTAGGAGAATTCCCTGCTTTCCTTAGTTTAAGTAAAGAAGTAACCAGCGAATCAGTAAGAATCCTTAAAGAATTTGACGAATTATTTCCTTACAGAATATTTGACATGTCGGCCACTGAATCTGTACCAACTGACAAATACAGTATTGTAATGTGAACAGCAAAATATATTATTTTTAGGAAAAGCGTGCTGTGAAAATTTTGATGTATTCTGACATATCCTTCAATTCGCACTGTTAAATGACAGATGAACTGAACGAAAGTTCTTAAAGGTTCGCTGGTCAGTAACATGGATTGTCTGTATATCGCGGTATTCTTACTTAAAGTTGTTACTGACTCGCTGGTTCCCCAATTAGTCATGAAAATAATCATTTTTATTTGAATTTTGTTATGGTGTACCAAAACAGCAAATGGTTGGACATTAGAAAGTCGACAGTTATGTGCTACATTATCGGTTTAGTTTAATTTTAAAATCGTACAATTTTATGGGTGTGAAGTTTATAACAAATAACAAAATATAAAAGTATGTAGAAGAAAGTACACAGTTAATAAAATTCCAATAAGAATTTTGAGTGAAATATTAGGCCCGATTCTGCCTTCCAAAATTTTATGTTATGTTATGTTATTTTTGTTTTTTCAATACAAATTCATATAGGAAGCGGGGCAATAAAATAACATAACATGAATTTTATCGTCTCAGAATCGGGCCTATTAGGCCCGATTCTGTCTTCCAAAATTTTATTTTATGTTATGTTATTTTTGTTTTTTCAATACAAATTCAAATAGGAAGCGGGGAAATAAAATAATATAACATGAATTTTAACGTTTCTGAATCGGACACATTAAAGTGTGAAGTTTAAAAAAAAATACCACAAAATAGGGTTTAGAATTTTTTGACAAGAATAATATATTTTCGAGAACGATTGCAGTAATAGTTTAAAGTAACGTAAATCATATGGTGTATGTGCCATTTCTCAACGGTGGATACAAATCCTAAATTTAATTTTTTTTTATTACGTCGTATCGCTTTTGCTCGTTTGAGTAATTTATTATTCAAACCAATGACATGATCACAAGAATTGTAGCAAGATGCCATTGGTGAGGAATAATAGCATTAGGTGTACTCAATCAAATGATGTATACCACAGTTCTCAATGGTGGGGAGGAATACCAAATTTCTCAATCCTTGTGATATTCATGTTATTGGTTGGAAAAATAAATTACTTAAACGAGCATATGACGGAACAAAAAAATTAAAATTTGATATTCCTCCCCACCGTTGAGAAATGTGGTATACGGACACTATTAGATTCACGACAGACTATTATTCCCAACTAATGGCATCTTGCGACAATCCCTACTCCCTATGCTCAACGCCTAAGGCTATTAATCCTATAACTCATAACTTTATTTTTTTACCTTCAAACGCATGACTGGGGCCTAACGTACCACGCGCTTTTATTGATCATAAAACTTTATCATACATGGTTTTCTTCAGTTTTTAACCCTCTCAAACGCCTTGTACAATATATTGTACATCAACTTTCATCGCTTCGACCAACCGTAATTTTTAATTTTTGTCTCATTTCTCTTGTGCGATCGTTCTCTTATGTATTTACATAATTCGTCGGTTTGCGAGAACAGTGACACATCTCAAAAATGGCCAATTTTGAGATAATAGGAAAAAATCCTTTAAATGTAACAACCTTTTTTTTCTGGCATAGTGTTACTTCTAAACTACCCATAGTTTTCAATAGATGTGACGTTGAATTTGATGAATTCAACTATTTTACACCAAAAAAAAAAAATTCAAATCGATTTCCTCAAAAATATGATATTTTGAGATGTGTCACTGTTCTCGCAAACCGACGATATGTTCACACTACAGTTTTATGAGCAATGCCATATCATAGCAGTGCATAATGGTGCTACGTATTTTATTTTTGGAAGAAAGTCAATTTTAAATGGCGTTTGAAAGGGTTAATAAGAAAGAGAATGGTGTACGAGAAATCTGATTTTATTTATGTTTAGTTAATGAAAATCCCATTCGAAGACTGAAAATCGAAAAAATCGGCAAAAACGCATTTTGTTTATAAAAGATTTGTAATTTTTCAACCGTTCAACCGATCTTAAAATCTCACGCAGTGTTTTGAAGGAGAGACATCAGACTATTGAACAAAAAATACTGTCACTTTATTCAGTTAAAAAAGTATATTTATTTGTAAGTACATATGTTTATTGTAAATGTCTTACATATTTTTTTTCAAATACTTTTAAGCATAATAAAATGAATTTAATATATGTATGTATGTATATTTAATTTGGAAACATGAAAAAATGAAAATAGTTATTACAATACATATTACGAAATTTAACAAATTGGGAGCTCACTGTATTTGACTATTATCCCCAGATTATGTAGATTTCAATATAAAATTTAAAATTAACTTACCGCCACAAAAGTTAAACGTCAATTTATAACTGGGGTTCGTTCACACCCCACATACAATTTCGTAACACACTGCGTAACAGCTAGCGATCAACTGAAACTGCAATCGATCTGACATCCATAGACCTTCGAATTGAATTATGGTTCAGATCAGGAGTCGATGATATTACTTGCTAGCTCAGGAGCATAGTTTAAAGTTCGCATGGCGTTTGGACCCCACTGAGTTGTAGTTCCATCAATGTGATCTCGCGGTAGTCGCTGTGTGGTTTATTGGCTAGAACAATACCCATTCTTTACAATAAAATTTGGCCTTAGGTTTATTAAGAAAAATATCCAAAATAAATCCCCCCCCCCCCCCCTCCTAGAGGGTGGCCTCTTTCCTATTGTATTGTAGTAAGAACGAATGAAGGTCATTTTACAGAAAAACAAATCATAGAAGAACAATTCACAGAAAAACAATTCACAGAAGCACAATTCACAGAAACGTAGCATACAGAAAAAATTATTTTTTGAAAGCCGCGGCGACTTTCAAGAAATTATTTTTTAATTATTATATTAACAGCACTTAAAAATTCAGTTATGCCCATTGTTAAATAAGCGGATACAATTTCTTGTAATCTTTGATCATAATCACAAAATTTTTCTATTTAGGGGGCACAGGCATGCCAGCAAAAATCTGTTGTAACGGTTTTTCATTTTTTGACTGTTCCAATTGCAACTTTTCCAAAAAACACCATATTGAAGGATGCTCTGAGTCAACCAATTTCTTGGAACCATTCTGCCATCCCTCGACATTATTGTTTGTTCGCGGGAATCCTTGTTGCACGACTTCATAAACATTCCATGCTCTGATGGCATACCTTGGATCTCGCCTACCTGATGTATTTTTAATGCGAACGTCTAATTTACCCATACAATTATATTCGAAATAGTCTAGCAATTTATTGACTGCTTCAGAAATTATATTTCGCTCTTTTAATGATTCAAATGCTTTTATAGCGTCAACAGAAGGAACAAACGCAAGTGCTAATAACATTTTAATCTTGTGAGCAAATTCTGCATCTTGATTGTATTGATTTTTGAACCCTACTTCACACAATTTCCGATACAGGTTTTGTGAAAAATGGAAGACACAAAAATGTTGTCTGGCGCCAGCAAAGGAAAACTGAACAGCATTCACAATTGCTTGTTCAAAATCAAACATAAAACTGGTAGGATTTAAACTGGATGATAATTTTTTCAACTGCTCAAATAAATTCTTATAAGTATCTGTTTTCTTATTTGGAAGTAGTGCATATACAACTGGTAAGTATATTATGTTTTGACATCGTGAATGTTAAACAATTTATTGAAAATCAAAGGCACATTTTTAAAGATGCCTTCCGCGTACCAAGTATTTGCATTGCTCAAAAATTACAAATTTTCTTCTGTTGAAAACAACAAAATACGATTTTCTGCGGCTTCAGAGTCATATAATAAAAATGGCTTACCATCTACAATTACTTTGTATTGCTCCAATATACACAATTCATTAATGATCCTTCGAATGCTTAGTTCCATGGGTATAGAAGGCTCCTTCGAATGCTTAGTTCCAAACCTTCCATGAGTATAGACGGTAAATGCGGTTTAACTACGTTGTTATTGTAGTTGAACAATTAGCAATTACTTATTGAGTAGAATCGTTAGTCTATTTTGCTTTTTCCTTTAAATCTTTAATAGATCTTTTTACACCAACATTATTTGCGTTATGGTTATGATCACCAATAATTTTTATTATGTCTCAATTTGTTTTATTGGTATGAATTCTCGCTTTACAATTCTCTGTCCTGTAATAATTATTGCACAACCAATAACATTTTGTTTTATATTCTTTGTCGCGAATAAATAGGAATCCGTCAACCACCAAACACAGTTTCCCCTTTTTGGACTATTTGTTGGGACAACGATTTTGTATATTTAAGTCCACGCGGTTCGGCGCGACTGACCTTGCCAAAATTTTCCCAACGCTGCTAAATCCGGTTCCAACCAGTCTTCCCTTTTCAGTTTCCGCAAGTTTATTAAATAATTGCGCACAACGATAGATAGGCTGGCGTAATTGGTTCTGGTTGAAATTGAATTATTAGCAATTGCCATACTTTGACACATCAATTCGTACAGTCTCGAATGTAAAAAAGAAATATTCTTTTTCTGCGACAAAATTGTGAGTTTAGTACTGATGGTAATCATATTTTAGTACATACATATTACCGCAGTTTTGATTTGGTACCACTCATAGTATAAATGAGCCGTTTATTTTGAAAGTGGCTTAAGTCCATATTTTGTTGAAACGAGATAATGAAAGAATAGAATAACAATAAATGAAAAAACATAATGGGATTTTGAATTTTCTTATTTTTTGCACAGGTGTTAGAGATTAATTTTTTTTGTTTTGACAATAAATTATTTACCGTTAGAAAGATTATACTGTTATTTATCTATTGTTATCATTAACTTGATTTTTTTGAAAAATGGACTTAGGCCACTTTTAAAATAAACGGCTCAAAATATAACATTGATTGATAGACAAACAAATATTTTGCTTTGACGTTTTGAAATTAATAGTTAATTTTTAAAAGTAAATAGTTTGTAATTATATAAATAGTGGATGAATTTACCATCACCAATTAAGATAAATTAAGTTAGGAATAATTGAATTATAAATTATAAACATAAAATATTTATAACTAATTTGAATTTTCAGATTAAATACATTTCCATTTGTCTGTTTATAAGATAATTAAATTTAATTAGGCCCGAAAATTATTTCACAATTATAGAAAAACGAAATTCGCGTGAAAAATGACAACTTTTACACGAATTTCATTTTTCTCTAGTTTTGAAATTATTTTCGGGCTTAATTAAATTTAATTTGATTGGCAACATTATAGTAGTCTTATAAATAGACAAACATTTTGGGTTTATCTGTTATTTATATCATAATTTAATAAAAATTGGTTACTCGCATTCGCAATTCGCGCTGGGTGTGAATATTCCCTTTCGGTTTTAAAACTATGGTTTTAACAGTGTAAATCACTCACACTAACGAATAAAACAAACTCCAATTGGAATTGTATACGTATGTATACGTGTTATTTTTTTTTTGTTATAAACTTCACGCCAATACAAATTTTCTATTTTACTTTTACCCAATCCTTTTAGATCAGATGCTAAGAGGCAGAATCATAAATGCGAGTCTGGGGAAATCCTCCGCCAGAAGATTTGCAAGCAGAGGCACGCCGCAGGGTGGCGTACTGTCCCCCCTTCTCTGGAACTTGGTCATAAATGATCTGTTGCTGAGGCTGGAGGATACTGGCTTCAAGGTGGTTGCCTATGCGGATGATGTCGCTATTGGCGTTCGGGGAAAATATCCCGGGACACTTAGCGAGCTTATTCAAAATGCTCTGGGCATTCTTTCATTATGGACCAATGGTTGTGGGCTAAGTGTGAACCCACAGAAAACCGAATTGGTTCTCTTCTCTAGGAAATATAAAATTCCTCATGTCGATCCTCCTACTTTAAATGGTTTCAACTTGGCTTTTACAGGTGAAGCAAAGTTCTTGGGTCTCGTCTTAGACTGTAAATTAAACTGGAAACCGAATATTACGGAAAGGGTAAAGAAAGCTACGGTAGCGCTATACTCCTGCAAAAATGCAATTGGGAAAGGTTGGGGGCTGGATCCCCACATGGTCCTTTGGCTGTACACAGCAGTAGTTAGACCCATTTTTCTGTATGGGGTAACAGTTTGGTGACCTGCTCTGGACAAAACTGTCAACCTAAAGTTGTTGACAAAAGTTCAGAGAACAATCTCTCTGTGGATCAGTGCAATGAGGAGCACATCCACTCAGGCACTGGAGACTCTGCTATTTCTAACTCCTCTAGATATCATGGGAAAACAGTGGGCAGCTAGCACTGCCATACGACTGAAATCCACCTTAATGTGAACCTGCAATAACACAGGGCACTCATCTATACTTTGTAACAAAGGGCTTCCCAAGACCACCGACTATACTGTCCCGTCACTATCTTTTGATAGAAAGTTCCGGGCTATTATACCATCTAGAGAGGACTGGATGATGGATACAGTTTTGGAACCAGGAGTTTTGAACTTCTTCACTGATGGTTCAAAACGGGATAGAGTAGTAGGGGCTGGGGTGTTCTGCGAGGAACTAATGTTAAACCTCTCCTTTCGTCTCCCTGACTACTGCAGCATTTTTCAAGCTGAGGTAACTGCGATAAAGGAAGTCGCGGACTGGTTGAGGTATAATGTAATATCGACTAGTGATATTCGCATATATACGGACAGTCAGGCAGCCATTAAAGCGCTTCAATCACACCTTCTCACGTCGAAAGTAGTCCAGAGCTGTCTCTCATCTCTTAACGAGATGACAGATCAGTTCAACATCCATATCATATGGGTGCCAGGACATTTCGTTAGTACGGGGAACACGAAAGCCGATGAACTGGCTCGACGTGGTACAACGGACCACATTTCAAACAGCAAAAAGGATATTGAAATTCCTCTTGCGGTATGTAAACTGCTGCTTCAAGAGGAAGCCAGTAAGTTGACGAATGACAGATGGTCAAATAGTACCTCATGCGTAATAACTCGGCAAATCTGGCCAAAGTTGAACTTGGCGAGATCCAAACAGCTGATCTCACTTGAGCGGAGTCAGATCAGTGTGGTTGTTGGAGTGATTACGGGGCACTGTCTCATAGGCAGACATGCAAGTAGACTTGGTTTCTTCTCACATGACTACTGTCGTAGTTGCGAAGATGAAGAGGAGGAAGAGACAGTACTTCATCTTCTTTGCACCTGTCCTCGTCTGGCACGAAACAGACTGAATTTTCTAGGGGCACACCTTTTCAACGACCTGGCGGAGCTCAGCGAGAAGGACGTCAGGAGTATCCAGCGCTTCATAGCAAGCTCAAAGTGGTTTCAATGAGTTGGAGGAAAAATTTTTAATTTGTGGTATGGCTACGGACCTTTTTGTGTCTATGCCTGGTCCTGGTGGACCGCCACCCAAACCTAACCTAACCTTTACCCAATCCTTTAGCAGCTTCATGTTTCGTGAGGAAACTTTTGACTCGGAATTTTTTGTGTACTCGTAGTTATAACAAAAAAAATCGAACATAATTAGATTTTATTTATTGTATAGTTGTAGTTAGATAATAATGTTTCAATCTGAACAAATACCGCACTTGATAAATTACTACAGGGTATGTACAAATAATCAAAATTGCGTCTTTTAAACCCTAAAAGACCCAAACATCCCAAGTAGCACAAAATAACTTTATAGTTAAATGACCCATTCTCGACGTCGAGACAACGTCACAAATTTCTAGAAATTCACTTTTTTGACATTGAACAAAATATTTTAAGCTTTTCGTCGGCACGACCAAAATACGAAGTTTTATATTACCAATGGGCAGGTCGTTATTTTATATCTACTTAACAACTTCTGTTTACTCTTTTCAACTATTGGCCGACTAATAAAACAATATTGTATTTTATATAACCGTGTATCTATTTCCCTTTTCAATTATATTTTTAATTTTTTTATTTTAAAACAATAAGAGCCAAATTAGAAATTACCAGAATTGATATAATGTTTATATATTTTAATTGAGTCAAGATTAAAGTGATGGTGTGAAAAAATAAAAGTATCAATTTCTCTTCAAAAAATTAAAAATAACATGACCAAGATTTTAGGAACCTATATAATAACGGGATGCATTGCGGTATTGGCTATATATCATTTCTGGAACCGGTTTGCCTATCGGAATATTATAGACAAAACGGTCTCTTCTTCAGAATTGGTCGAGCGACAGCTATTAATATTTTATACTAAAAATGTGTATAGCTTTCCATCTGACATTATTTTACATCATATTCGATAAATGTTCATTAAGTGTGCTCTAGTAATCACAAAAATCAATTCTTTAAACTCAAATATCAGAAATTAACTTTTTAACTGAAATTAACATTTATAGAAATAAAGAAATAAATGTAAATACTCGCTTTAAGAGATTGAAACTGTCGTTCTAAACTGATGTTCGAAAACGTACGTTAACCTATAGTCCGAACATTAATCATAATTAGTATTCCTATACGTTTATTGTATTATAAAATAAAAATATAATTTAGTATTTGCATGCAATAGTTCAAATATTTCTCCTAACACCCAAACCATGACTAATTATAGCGTAATATACAGGGAAAACGGAAAATTATATTGTCATTGTAAAACTAAACTCAACATATTTTCCTTGTTTTCTATAAATAAACTATTTTTACTATTATAGTAGTTTCTATATACACTGTCGCCGTAAAACGTTTTTTACTATTTTCATTCATGACTCAAATAAGAAAAAGAGCAACAGCACATATCATATAGTATTCGGAAAAACATGTGATATCGTTAAATTTCATCATGTGTGTCATCCATTATTTATTATAAATTAATGTCAATGTTCTAATGTTGTTTTTATGTACGAGTATATGCAATTTGCATGTCTCGTCTACGTTTCGCCCCATTTAAAGAAAAGCTCCCGTCTTTATGTCTCGTTTTAATAATCATCATAAACCCAATTATGTAAAAAAAATATTTTACTTCGCTTTTATATAAATTACATTTATACAACGGGAAGAATAATAAACATTAACATTATGAAATTTAACAGACATGATTCATATTTTTCGTATTGAACGGTTTTTCTGCGTTCAATCGAAGTTCTTTCTGGTGAATAAATCTGGAAAATGATTTAATGGCGTGCGTTTTCTTACTTGGTTTTTCATGGGTATATTAAAACTAAAATGTATCTGTATTGAGTGTGCGAATACAACTAAAATAAATTAGGTTAGATCAAATTACAAATTAATTTTTATTTTAATGACGTTAATTTAGCGTAGCTGAAGGATGTGCGATTTACTCGAGATATAATAATATTTTTTTTTTCTAAGATTTTAATGGGTTTTTGCCACCCATGAAATTGAATATGATGCGGAAAAAAACATTAATCGTATTTTATTAAGCCTGCTGTTTCTAGTAAAATTTAATTAATTAATGATTGGGATGCTGTAAATTTCATTGGTGGATGGTTGCATTATACGAAGTAAAAGGGCATACGTTTCCTAAAAAATTGTTCGTGTATTAAACGTGTAATTGACACGGTGACATTGGTTTGAAAACCAGTTAACTTAAACGACAAGCTATCTGAAACCCATAACAATCTGGTTTTCGAAAATCAGAAATTTTCGTGATAACATGACTGTACTTTATGGCAAGTGCACAAAATGTGTGATAGGTACGAGGGTGAATCAAAATGTCTTACAATATCATATGAAAAAAAGAGTGATTGATACAGCAATAATTTTTTTTCCGACATAATCTCCTTTAAGGTTTATACATTTGTTACATCGATCAATTAACTTGCCTAAGCCCCCATAAAATATTCATTTCCCACAGAGTTCAGAATCACTGGAAAACTTCCGGCCCTTTATTTTTTTTCAAATTGGGAAACTGAAAGTAGTCACTGGGTGCGAAAGTTTGGACTGTAGGGTAAAACCGAAATTTAGCCTTCTGCACTGGTGTATTGTTGTGAAAAGGTAGGTAAGGTTTTTTTTCTAACTTTTTTTGGCCATTTCTCCCGGATCGGTTTTTCCAATTTTCGCAAAACCTCTGCTTAATAGACGCCTGTGATTATGGATTTCGGTGGCATATAATCAATCATCAATAGTCCTTCAACATCCCAAAAAATTATTACCAAAACCATACCAGCACGGTTGAGTTTTGAATTTCTTTGGTGGTGTTTCACCACGTTTAATCCATTGCATCGATTCTTGTATGGATTCCGGAACCCAATGATGAATCCATATTTCACGTCTGTTATTATGTTATCAAAGAAATTTTCTGGATCTTCTTTATACATACACTGAGAAAATTACAATACTTCAAAGTTAAAGATTGGATACTTCTAAAATAAAGAACTGTGTTTTTCTTAAAAATGAATGTAAAATCCATTAAATTCATGTATTTATTCTTAAATTTAAAGTACAATGAAACTTTAAAATAAAGGATTAAAAATCTTTATTTTATTAATGACTTAATAAGAGAATACAAACTAAAATTGTCCATTTTTCTTTATTTGATATTTTTGTGTATTTGATAGGGAGCGAGTAGACAAAAGAGAAGAGACGCAATAACTTCAACATCGATGTCAAGCAACATTTGCTACGGTTAGTACAAATTTAGGTCACCGCTTGGGAACATGATGATGGAACATAGTGTCGATGGGGAAACATAGTGGAGACACAAATAATTAATTAAATTAAGGCTTTTCAGATCTTGTGGTTAGAACAGGGAGGAAGTAAAGGGGAAACTAGACTCCTATGTGTCTTACCCTTCGGTTCTGTTGTATGTAAACGGGGGTACAGTGGGCCCGGCGAAATCAATCAAATTTGATGTTTTTTGTATTTGATGCGAATATTTTTTACTTTAAATTTAAAGTTTTAGTTTCTTAAGTTTAAATCTATTTTCTTTGAAATTGAATAATTTTCAAAACTTAAAACCAATGATTTTAAATCCTTAAAAATAAAACCTAAATTCCTTTGCGCAAAAAATATAGAGAAAATATCTTAGTTTTAATTGGTAAATTCTTAAATTTGAAGGATTATTTTTCTGGGTGTATCTAAAATCGCCTGTGAAGTTTGAACATGAATTTTCTTTTGTTCTGCATTCAATAAACGGGGAACACATCGGGCACTTACTTTCAACATATGAAGGTGGTCATATGGTATAAGTGGTGCCATATGAAAGTGAATGAATGTCTCCACGCTAACCACGAAACAGAAATACGGCGGTCTTTCAATACAAGTGATTCTACCAAAAGTACGTTTTCATGGCTAATAGCATCTGCGGAACGCCCGGATGGTTGCCGTCTTCTAATGATTCCCGACCACTTTTGAACAATTTTACCCATCTTGGTACTGTGGAATATGATGGTGCAGATTCACCATAAACTTTTAATATATCGGTCATTCCACGGTATTTCATTAAATTTTTTGACGATTTCACCCTTGACCTCTCCGAATTCAATTTTTTTGTTGTAATCGTGTTCCTTATTGAAAATAAGAAGACCGTTTCTTTTCCTTTTTTTGACGTTTGGTTGTCCCGTTATTTGATTTTTTAATTTTGCCAGTTTTCAAATTCTAATTTTTCCCTTCTACATAAATGGTTGTATCTTCGGTTCTAAGAGGAGTATTTTCAATAACGAAACCATTTTGGAAATGTATTAATTTATCCTAAACTCTATCATAATTTATTTTTGAAAAGTACCGTTATCTAAGGAGTTATGAGCAGATAAATCTGTGTTTATATTTTTGCCGCTAGAGGGCACAGCTACCAAAATATCGAGAAACGTAATATAGCATTTGATAGATAATAGTTCAACCTTTCAAACAAGTATTAAATGGTGTTTAGCCGCTAGGTAACTCGAAAGTTGTAAACATGTAATTTTGATCATTTTCAATTTGTGTTAAATGAGTAGGTAGATAGCGCTACCAGTGGAATTTTCAGTTCTAAATTTAACAGACTACATATCTCTAGTGGGAATACTGCAAATATAGGTCTTACACTTCCGTTAGATGGCTTAAAAATTATAATAAATTATTTGTACGTGTGTTTGGAAGCTAAGACGAGAAATTGCTGCCTGCCTTTAATAGATAATGATCTGAAGTCTCCAGCTAGTACACCAGCTTAAATGTTTAATTCATATTTAGGCCGCTAGGTGGATTCAAATTTGGAATAACACATTATTTTTTGGTATACAAAAGAGAGAATATATCACAGTAATGCTATTTTTAGTAAAGATTTTATTACACAACTATTATTTAAAAGCAATAGTTTGACTCTTAAATTGCTTCAAAGTTTTCAGTATTATGATAGTATACAATAAACTTATGTTTCGAGTACAAATTTTTAAATGAGTCGGCTATTTTAAATGATTAGAAGTAAAAGGAGTAAATTTTAAAACAATTGTTTTTTTTTTTAGTATAAAGAACATTTATTTACAATATCAGAATTTGAATACATTTTAGTTTTAATAAAATGTTTATCACACTTGAGTATTATCAACTGTTTAAAGCTTTGCAAACCTTTTATTTAAGTGCTTTTCAGTTTTTGCATACTCTGTTTTGGTTACATAATCGAAATGAATAGATGTTATACCACTTTTTTCTTTACACCAATCAATAAACTCTTTAGATTATTAAAATGGCTCTCATCTACGCTTCTCAAGGAAGCTGCTCTAGCTAACCTGTTAATGGTACCGCCAACTCCATCTTATGGGCCGTTGCCGTGGCTTGTAGCAAAGAAGTTCCATTCGCAGTCAAGTTTAAAATCCGTTTCATGGTGATTGATGTTGGGAATATTTTTTTTATTCTTGAACTGTGATACAGCACTATCCAAAAAATAACACATTTGTTTTGGAGCTGGATAAACAGACTTTTTGCTTTCTAAAAATTGAATAAATTTCTCTTGAAAACCATATACAGCTAACAGTATCACGTATTTCTTCTAAAGATATTATGGTATAAGAAATTATATTTGTTTTATCTGGTGCTGGATAAACAGACTTTTTGCTTTCTAAAAATTGAATAAATTTCTTTTGAAAACCATATACAGCAAGATTTGTAGTAAGCGACGATTGGAAATAACGTATCTTGTTGTGTTTAGTAATGTGCTGCTTGTATTTCATTTTGTCACAAACTTATAGTTCTCCGAAAATTCCAAAATTACAACATATTCCCCATCTTGAAGTTTATTTTTTACTATCTGTAGATATGTAGTTTGATTGTTGTCTAGCAATGTAATCGTGTTTACGTAATGCTAAACAAAACTTTGAGGAGTCTGATAAAATTTCGTTAATTTCTTCAATTGGAGTTATAATTTTTACATTACTTCTTCTATATTTGCAGCTTCTGCAGCGGTTTTGAGTCTCTCAATAAATGTATAAAATTAAATTCTCCGGGTTCATTTTTATAATTTCATATCAACCACCATTTGTTGAAATACCGAATTTCTTTTAATATTGCTGAGTGCTGCATTATCATCATCATTTGATATTCAAATTGATTTTCATGGATTATATCTGCATTTTATTCACCATTACGTTCAAAATTAGAAATATAGTTTGTATTTTGCACGCGGCTACAATACAGTTTATGACAAATTCGATTTTTAGATTATCAAAACTGAAGAATTTCCGGAAATCACCTTTCAGTAACCCAAAAGCGTGTTCAACAGCAATTCTTGATTTGGAATGTAGGTAATTAAATTTTTTTTTCTGGTTGTTTAAATTCCCGTAGTCCTTAAAAGGGGTAACAATTCAATAATATTTTTGTAACCTGAGTCTCTCAACAAAAAATAATGTCCAAAAATATTTTGCTCCTCAGCATATTAAAAAAGTTTTGCTTTTCACAACAACCTCCAATCATGCATCGACCAGGGTTCACCGCATGACAGATCTATACATTTTTTTGTATGATCTACGACATCTTGAATTAGAACACTGTAATACTTCTTTCTGTTGTAGTAACCCATGGGGCATTGAGACGGTTTTCTAATTCGAATGTGGCACCCATCAATCGCACATATTAACCCTTTAATCCAGGCGATTTTTTCTAATTCAGCTGATATGCTTTGGTATTCCTCAGGCCATTTTATATATTTTGGTGCAAAAAAAAAAAAAATGTTGGGTATGTACGCAACATTTTTTTTTTGCTATATTAATCCTTGCGATTTAATTTTTCTTCGAAGAAAACGCTTTCGAGAAATCTATGAAGCGTATCTTTGTCTGCTATATTTTTACTGCGAGGTTCTTGTTGCGATATTTTGTTTTCGCCGATTATTTATATTAAATGGAATGGTAAATGGCCTAAGTTAGGTGGTAGGTGGTAGGCCCATGGTGATTGGTTGATGGTTGGTCGTCGATGGCAGATATTGACTTAGACGTTAGATTTGATTGGCAGAAAACTATATTAAACTAAAAAAAGACTATACTAAAAACAGCAAAAATGTCTTTCATAGCCTTAGCCTGCTAAGTAGAAAGAAAGAACGTTCCGGGGTTGAAGCGCGAAACACGCCATTGCTTGGTGAAATTTTTTTTTTTAATGTTTAAAAGTTACCTCTAATTTTCAATTTTGAATGTCTAGCATCGTAAATTTTATAACAATCACTAATTATATTTTACCTCACTTTTTGTGTGCAATTTCATGAATTATAATATTTACGTTTTTGTATTGATCTTTCTTATCATAATTTTCACCTTAAACAATAACATAAACGTGCGAGAGGTACGAGTGTTCTATAAACATAAACCAAACGTTGCGCACTTTAGGTATGGAAACCACAAAGACATGGTCGTATATGAAACGCAATATTAGCTAGCGTTTCATATACGACCATGTCTTTGTGGTTTCCATACCTAAAGTGCGCAACGTTTGGTTTATGTTTATAGAACACTCGTACCTTTCGCTCGTTTATGTTATTGTTTAAGATGAAAATTATGATAAGAAAGATCAATACAAAAACGTAAATATTATAATTCACGAAATTGCACACAAAAAGTGAGGTAAAATATAATTAGTGATTGTTATAAAATTGAATATTTAATTTACCACAGATTAACACTATAAATTAGAATATTTATTAATAAATTAAAACTTGGTTTTAAAGCTGCTGAAATTTTAAATAAATTTAAACTTAGTTTTGAAAGTTTTAATTTATTTTAAATTTAAGCAGCTTTAGATTAAATATTCGGGATTTTGTTCATTTGATAAGCATATTAACTTCATTTAATCACAAAAGTGTTTGGTCACTCATCGCTTCTTAGTTTCCAATTGGTCTAGAGGAAGTCTTAAAATGTCTCCTAAAAGTAAATACAATGTTTATCATTTAAGCATTTGGTTAGAAATCTCATTTACATTTTATAATTTAATAGTAATATTTTAGTTTAAGATCAGCTGTTACTTTCTGTTTTTAATTATTTTCCTACGTATGTCCTCTTTTTTCCATGTAGGCCCTATTTAACTGTGTTCGAGGGAAAGCTTTTGAATCGTAAGAAAAAACATTGTTATTGTGCGTTATTAACTGAACCTATACCTGTACAAATTTATTAACTGAACCTATACCTGTACAAATGGTATCTAATAGGTGCGGGGTGGTTAACAAATTCTACATTTCATTCTTAATCCAAATACATTTGATGAGTTTTAATTGTGTAATTGTGATCACAATATAGCTGCTTGCAGTTGCAATACAAAATTTCATCTCTGTTTCCTGTCATTTTGTCACCTCTACTGATAAAAGATATATAAAATAGTGTGAAATGAAATGTTGCGAACTGCTTTTTCTTAAAACAGGTAAATCTATTTACCGATACTACGAACTTTTCTACCGAAACTCACTAAAACAGTTGTCGACATTTTTGCTACTAATGATTTGAATTCAACAATTGAACAGGAGCCTAACCAAGCGCAAATTTTAGTGATAAAAAAAATTACTTTGGAAAAATATTTTTTTATTAAAAAACTGTATGCAGCCAAAACTGCTATAAGTTCTATTTTTCATCCATACAAAACAAAAAATATCACTAAGGCAAAACATATTTTAGTGATACATATAGAGATACTCATAAGGAAAAATATATCGCCATTGTTTCGTAATTAATGAATTAATGTAAACACACCAACAAATCTTATAAACAAATTATAGAAGACTGTCAAAGTATCATATATTTTATAAACAAAAAACATTATAAGTAATAGACATACGTTTGCTACAAAAAAAATTTTTTTTTTGATGTGGACGTACGTTTTTCTAGCATACTACAACCAAATAATAATTTTTGTATTTATCACTAAAATTTGCGCTTGGTTAGGCTCCAGAATAAAAAAAAATCGTTTTATATTCAACATCATCAGATGTTCCTAACTTTGCAGTTAGTTTAATTTAAATTAAAATTTCCTTACCACTTGCTATGCCATGGAATTCAATGGTGACCTAAAGTTTCTATCATACCAAGCGCGGCGCGTCTGCGGCAAATTTAAATACACTTTTTTTTGCTTATGTAGTGATATGAAATCTTTACTTGAACAAAAATAAAATTATTATTCATAAAAAAATTTACAAACTTTATATTTTTATTAGAAAAATTACAATTTTAAAAAATGTATCTACTGAAGTTGCATCTGCCGCCGCGAAATTATGTTCCACACTCAGCGGCAAAACAAAAATCGCTCTTCATCGCGAAAATTTTAAATTTAAATAAAACCAATCGAGTTATTTCGCATCGCACAACATTTTGTTTGTTTATAGCACAATATTTTCAAAACAATGAAAATGTCAAATATTAATCAATTTCATATAATATTTGGGTAAATGATCAAAGCTTACTGCGATAATTTTCTCCAAATCTGGGTACGAAGCTTTTTTTTCTGGCCAATAGAGCACACAGTATAATCATCAATAAAATTAATTGCGCCGCGCTTGGTGTGATAGGATATGTGTGGTATATATTGTGGGTTATATGGAACATGCCGCGCCGCGCTTGGTGTGATAGAACCTTAAGATTGAAAAAATATAAATTTTAAAAATGAAGAATTTATTTTTTTTACTTTTTTGTTTTAATTTTCTTAGCAAATCTAAAGCATTATAACTAAAATATATTACTTTAGGTGACCTTGAGAGGTCATGGAAAATACTTGTCCGAACTTATTCTTTTCGAATCCGATGTCAAAAATAGAGTTTCCATTATTTAAAAATTACATTTACCTCAAAATGACCCTCAATATGAGGTTCAAGGTTACATCCAAGGTCACCATTGAATTCCTTGTTGAAAATAAGCTAAGATTGAATCTTGGTAATTTTTCTACCGAACTCCCCTAGATTTATAGAGGTTTCCATACTTTTTCCTCACAATGTATATTCCTTCAGGTGACCTTGGAAGGTCATGGAAAATACATATTCAGACTTCTTGAAAATTATCTATGATTTAAGCTTATTCCATACTTTTTCCTCACCTTGTATATTTGAAAACTAAAGATAAAATTCAAAGTGAACCAAAAAGTGGTGTAGTTTATAAAGTTGGTGAGTTTGATTTTGAAAACGTAAAAATTGTAGACTTTAAAATTAAGAAATATAAAAGACAATTTGAAGAGGTTTGTCATATATGGTTGACTAAAGGTGCAGCTAATTACCAAGTCGACTCTAATGAATTACACAGTACTTTATTAATTTAATAAAACTTTGTTCAAAATAAAAAATTGTAAAAAATAATTGGTTCGGCTTTTTCCAAATAATAATATTCCCGAACATCCATGTATTCCAAATTCTATTACGTATTATGTTTATATTGTTAAATCAGCTATTCATAGTAATTTGATTTTGATATTATCATAAATTACTATAGTTTTGAAATTTATTCAAAATTTTTTGATTTTTGAATCGTGAAAGTACAGCTAGAAGAAAATATTTTGTAAATCTTTAACATCCATGTTTTTTTTATATGATGGGGTACAAATTGAAAATGCGGGATTGATAACAGATGGCGTTACTAACGCTATACGCATCAGGCAGTACTGTGACTATGTTCATGTCAAAGCTACGTCTTATAGCTTTAATTTTCAGTATGTGTCAATTTGTCGCAGTGTCAAATTCATAGTTTTTTTGAGCTCTCAATATGTCGAGTTTCGTGCCAACAAAACAGCATTTGCGGGAAGTTTTAATTTACTTCTTTAATTTGAAGAAAAGTGCTGCTGAAGCACATCGATTGGTCTCCGAGACTTATCCGAGTCATGTTCCATCGGTTTCAACGTACGAGAGATGGTTTGTGCGGTTTAGAAGTGGTGATTTTGACGTTGAAGACAAAGAGCGGCCGGGCCAAGTGAAAAAGTTTGAGAATGCTGAATTGGAGGCAATACTCAATGAAGACTCGTGTCAAACTCAACAAGAGCTCGCAGATTCATTGGGAGTGACACAACAAGCCATTTCCCATCGTATAAAAGCCCTCGGAATGATCCAAAAGCAAGGACATTGGGTGCCGTATGAGCTGAAGCCGAGAGACGTCGAGCGCCGTTTTTTTGCATGCGAACTGCTGCTCGAACGGCAAAAACGGAAGGGTTTTTTGCATCGCATTGTCACTGGTGATGAAAAGTGGATCCGTTACGATAACCCGAAGCGCAAAAAATCATATGGTTACCCCGGCCATGCATCATCATCGACGGCCAAACCAAATATTCACGGCGCCAAGCTCATGCTCTGTATTTGGTGGGACCAGCTGGGTGTGGTGTATTATGAGCTATTGAAATCGAACGAAACCATCACAGGAGCACTATACCGAACTCAATTGATGCGTTTGAGCCGCGCACTCAAAGAAAAACGGCCACAATACGAGCAAAGACACGACAAAGTAATTTTGCAACATGACAACGCTCGGCCACATGTTGCAGCGCCGGTCAAAATATACCTACAAACGCTGAAATGGGAAGTCTTACCCCACCCGCCGTATAGCCCAGACATTGCTCCTTCCGATTACCACCTTTTCCGATCGATGACACATGGCCTAGCTGACCAGCGCTTCCATTCTTACGAAGAAGCCCAAAAATGGGTCGATGACTGGATAGCAGCCAAGCCGGCCGAATTTTTTCGCGACGGTATCCGTAAATTGCCAGAAAGATGGGAAAAAGTTGTGGCTAGCGATGGACAATACTTTGAATAATTCATTTGTTACCATTTTTTCAGAATAAACGTTCAAAAATAGAAAAAAATCCCGCATTTTCAATTTGTACTCCTGATAATTAATTGTTTTAATTTTAAATTATTTATAAAAATATTCCATTCTGTAAATTAAAATAGATAAGCCTTAAAATGGACAACAAGACCGAAATATTGGAAACATAAATACACAAATAGAAAAGAACTTTAAAATTAGTCTATAAAAAAAGTTAGTTGACAAAATAGAATTGCTTTGTTTGGTGTGTTTAACCCAAGTAACAGAGTAGGTCGAATACAGGTAGACTTTTACTTAAAACACGTCTTTGAAGACGAAAAACACCTTTTAAATAGGTATAATATTACGTTGAATCGACGTCGAATCGACATAATTGGAGAATTTTTCGACGTCGATTCGACGTAAAATTATACCTAAGAAGTGCTAATTAGGTAATATTTCACTTTCCACTTATACCTATTTTGGGGTAATAAATAATACGTCGTTTCGACGAAAACCATAAGTGGGATTTCCCTAATTTTCAACTTATTATCAATTTATCGACAAATTTTATTATAATTCTCCTTTTTGGTAAAATTTATTACTTTAATATAACTTAAAGGTTAAACACAAAATAGTAAATAATATACGATCATAATTTATAATATATAATATGAAAAATAATAATAAACATTTTTATAATTATGCAAAAAATCGTTTTTGCTGTAACAAAGTTAATGCCCCTGTAATTTTTTCGATAAAAACACATATCCTACCTCGAAAAATTACAATGCCCTAAAAAAATAATTATATTGTAAAATTAATTTTTCGATTAATTAAAAAAAAAATTTTTGTTTTGTCTTTCGGGATCAGAATTTTGGTATACATCCATTATTAAAACAAAAATAAATGGTGGATTTTTGAAAATCGTCTTCATTCTCCATAATTACTAAATTATTCGACTTTTAAAACGAATTGTCCCTCAGCTCTAAACGAAACTACCTATTTTAAGACGAAATTTCTTATTTAAGGAATTCCTACTTTTAGCTCTATTGTAAATTATGTTGTCAAATTCCATTTTATACCTATTTAGGTGAAAATTTACTAAATAAGTCGAAAAATGTGTCTAAGTTTTTGATTCGAGTTAATTTTGTGTAGTTGAGTTCGGTTTCCTTTATAGCTGATTTACATTCATTCTTTTCGTTCTTTTCTAAAAGATGAAAGATGTACGATAAGAAATGCGATTTGGTATGATTTCCTTCTAATCAAATCAGAAGGAATACTCAAAATGTATTACTCAATACAGGGAAAAGCCTGAAAAATATGGTCTTTTCTCGTAAAAGTTGCTCAAAATTAATAAAATCAAAGTAACGTTTAGAGGTAAAAATTCATTTGTGTAATGTAAGGGTTTGTGATGAGATAGAAAAATCTAAAGTTGACGAGATATTTGAATAAAATGTCAGATTCCAAATTTAAATTTTCTTTTTGTTTATAACATTTACGTTCCTACAATAACTTGACGAATAACGATACGCTCTTTTGTAACTTTTATTTTTGTTCATTGTTAAAACTGCTTTCTATGTTGAAACCACGCGAGGCGAACTGAACCGCTTGACAAAAAAATTATACAAGCTGCAGTGTTGTAATAATATCCAAATGTCTTAATTTGGTAATTTTTCAATATTTTCGACTTTAAAGAAAAATGTTTTCGAACCTATTCGAAAAATCGTTTTGGAAGTAACATTTTCAGGTGATTTCGGTCTTTATAGTCGAGCATAAAAATAGATTTCTACTTATTTTCTGTTTTAAAGAAATTCTCACCATACGGGAGAAAAATTGGCAAAAATAAAGAAAAAAATCCTTACTTATCGTTACTAAAGAAAAATCCTTCTCAAAGTCGAAAATTGGGAAAATTGTATATGAGCAAAGTTCCTCCTATTTGTGACATTTCGATTTAAAAGTTATATTTACTTTAAAGTAGAAAATAGGTAGAATCTGAGGAATTTTTCCTTATTTTAAACCCTATTTTCCACCATAAACAATTTTAAACTTTCAACACACTTCGCTGGTGTGAATTACGTTAAATTTTCTTATTATTCTACCATAAGTAAACACCGGTTCAATATGCAAAATAGAGGGAGAATTTTCGAAATTTTTCCCTAATATTTTACCAATAGGGAATAACTCCTTCATAGTAGCAAAATAACTAAAAAATAACGTAATTTTGACTTAATTAGAACAAATTGCACCAACCGATGGAATAAATTACCTAATTTGTTACTTGGGAAATTAATTGGTTATTTTTGACATTTTAACTGTAAATTCTTGATATATTTAAAAAATTTATTATATTATTGAAAGTTGAATTTAAAGTAGAGCAGTTTAAAATTTTTAGTTTCATGCAACAACATATAATCTCACCAATACAACCAATCCCACTCTAGCGTTTTGTTTAGAATTTTAATTATGCCATTCTTCCCCCTACAAATATACACACCTAGCTACTCATTTCTCAAAATATGTAATTCAAAAATGGTAATTTTTAGAAGATAGTAGAATTAGATTAGATAAGTAGAATTTTATAATACGTATGTTTAAATACTTACACCTGCGTGCGAAAGTTTACATACACTTTAATTGTATAAGTCCTTTAATTGTCTCATAAATCCAAATAAAAAACAATTTTCTTAATTTTTGTTTAATTTCAGACTATTTTTACCTTCAAATAAAAATTAGTTGTATTTAATGATTACAACTAGTTTTTAAAATCAAAATCAAAAAAGAAAATATGGCCAAATTCTTTGTTGCATAAGTCAACATACGCTTCAGTATTACAAAACAATAAAATGAAATTTGTGAGATCTTCGTACGAATCAGTAATAAGTCAGACCACCCTTATATTTGATAACCTCTTCTATCGATTTAGGCGTAAACATCACCGACTTTTCGGTAACCACAGGCTCTATTTTGCTCCATTCAGTTTGCAAGGCATTTTTCAGCTCTTCTGATGCTGTTAATCCGAATCCGGTGCTCTAATTCGTTGCATAGATGTTTCATCGGATTCATGTCCGGCGGTTGGGGTGGTGTTCTGAGTTGATGTGAGTAATTGTAGATAAGCCCACTCTTGAACAATATGTGCAGTAGAAGGTAAACATTCCATCAAGACCAAGTTGCTGAGCACTTGTATACCTAAATCGTGTCATCGTTGTATCCACAAACACCAGTTTTCCTTCTCCTGCTGACGACATACATCCCCACACCATAATACTAACTCTGCCTTGCTTAACTGTGCCTACTGTATTTTTTGTTTGCTGTTCAGTATTTGATTTTCGCCACAATTTGACCCTTCCGTTGTTCGCATAGATGTTAGACTTACTCTCGCCAGACAAAATGACAGCGTCCCAAATTCTTTAAGCGTACGGACATGAGATAATACAAAATTTAAGCGCTTCTGCCGATTTTTGTTTGTTTGTAAACGGCTTCTTTCTGACGACGCGGCTCCTAAATCCTCTTCGTCTAATTATTCTGCTAATAGCTGATCGATGACATTTCTTTCCTGCATTTACAATCATCTCCGCAGCTATTTTACTTGCAGATTTACGTGGATCAGCTCTGATTTGTGTTACAACTCGCTGTTCTTCGTGTTCATTGAGCTTATGTGGTCTCCCCGATTGTTGTTTTGATGCTACAGAACCATTTATTTCGTAATTTCTAATGATTAATTTACCATACACTCACTCTTCTTAATAATTTTAGATATTTCATTTAAGAATTTTCCTTCCTTCTTCAAATTCACCATCAACAAACGCAAATCCTCCTCCCGCACCACCTTTCGTTTATCTGACTTTTCAAAAAACTACTTATTGGACACGGACATAAAGGACTATCAAGTATCAACTTCCAAAATAATAGTAAATGTGTTATTTTTCGAAATATTCGGTAAAAGATAGGTAATTAGGTAGAACCTGAATTAATGTACACTAAACCAAATGTAAAAGAAGAGTATGTAGACTTTTGCAACACCAAAATAATCACTTATATATTTCTTCGTTTAATTACCAAAATACCGCTATTTGAAACAAACGATTTTTTGTTTTAAAAAGAGAAGTGGAAAAATATAAAAAATAATAAAAAGGATATCCTAGACAAATCCCGTTCGAGGTACGATTGTTTTGTGACCCGAATGCAATAGCGATTGAAAGGTATGTAGACTTTTGCACGCAAGTGTATATATAAAGTTTCCATTCATTATTTTGTTGTTTGGTAGAGCACTAATATAATTTGTTTTTTTTCATCCGCTGTCACTATTTTTCAGTCAGTATTATTTGTTTTTAATTAATCTCTATAGTTTTTTATCACAATCTCACAATTAAGTTTTTAAGTCTTGAAATTTATTGAACAAAATTTAATTTTTTTTTATTTAATTATGAATATTACAACACTATATTTTAAACATTTTACTGCCAAAAACCAGAGTTGATGACACCGTATAAAATAGTAACTGCCTCGTTTTATATATCTATTTCTCTGACTTAATTTTGAGTTTATTTTTTTTTTATTTTGTATTTGCTTATCTCAAATTGTTTTTATGTATTATTTGTTTGATAACCCTTTTTTGGATAGAACTTTTATTGCATTTGAAATGACAATTTTAATTTGTAAAATTATTTAACAATTACTTTTATTGAAATTCCATCTCTAAAGTGCAACAAACTGCTAGAATCGTCCTGTTGTAATTCACTGAGATATAAAAACACAATGTTTCCTTACATTTCATACAGATTTTGTTTTTCGTAATGACGTTAATGATTTTTTATACTCTATGGACGTGTGCGCGTACAATTTTGTCTACATTTTAATTGCTGTCTCATAAATTTTATATAAAGCATAAAACTCCGAGATATACGTTCTATTATGACTGAAAACGAATCATAATCTATTTAAGTGTAATTTTTTTTTTATTTTTTTGTAAAGAAGGGAATTTCAATTTATAAATAAACAGATGTACGATTTTTTTGTTTATATAATAAAATAATAAAAAAACAAAGTCAACTGTCAAATTTAAATTAATTTTAGGAAAATGTAAATTTTTTGGTAATCTAAATGAATCTTTCATGATGGAAAAGTTCATTACAATTTCATTGTCATCTTTTATTTAACTGCCACATGACTAGGTTAAACTGCTTTTATTAATATTAAAAACAAAAAGTAAAATCACACTATTCATTTTTTAAGTACGAAACAAACAAATTTAAAGATATACGAGTATATATTTTAATGGTAAAATTCCCTTCTTGCACGTAAGTAACAAAATTATATGGCGGACGGTAGTAACAAAATTATAAAACGACTAGTAGGTTAAGCTGCTGATAACACACTCACCAACAAAAAAAAAATCAAAGTCGCACTAATCATTTATTAATTACAAAACAAACAAACAAACATGAAAGATACATATTTTTATCATTAACCCCATGTGTACTTTGCGTATGTACGTACAATTTATAAATCAAGCACGCTTCAACATTTTCACACCTATATTTCATGTTTTATGAGATGTAAAACAAAAACAGTTTTTGTGTTTTATATATTTGATTAAATTACAGTTATTATATTTAATTTTGAATTTTGTTTAATTACACCTAATTAAAATTATAAAGACGTGAAAACAGATCTTTAAAGTAGCACAATATAAATATACAATTTGATTTGTTTGTTATCTAGAGCTCCACCATTATAAATTACGAGTTGAAGAGACGAAAAAATATTATTTGCGTTAATCTTATTTATTTAAATTAAACGTAATTATTTTATAATAGGTACATTCGTGCCATAAATAAAATTTGTATTATTTATTAGATGTTCCCATAAGAAAATTTGTGAATGGTGGTATACGTTCGCATAATGGGTTTGCGTTGTTTTTTTAAATGTTTATATGTTGTTTAGAGGCTAAGACATCTTTTTTTGAAAAGGTTTTCATAGTTATTCTTTACTATATGTAGCAGAAAACAGTCATTGGTTAATATCTAGAATTTTGCTGAAGTTTTGAGCCGCAAATAGATTTTCTTTGGGGTGCCCAAATAAATACATGAGTTAGGAAGACCTGGATTGTACATCGCTTAAGAAAATCCTTAAAATTAAAATAAAACTTACTACAAATCGTGTCGTCACTAAGTTAATAAACATAACATAGATGGCAGCACACGTTTGGCAAAGTCGAAATTTAAAGTTCAAAAATTGTCAAAAAAGCAGAACAAATTCACGAAATATTACAAAACTTGTTTAAATTTTATGATTAGACAATTTTCTTCCTCTGGTTTTTTACGCAAAAATTGACACCATCTGATCTCCGATCAGATGAGCTATTCTCTCGCTACACTGGTTCAAGCATTTAAATCGGTCGAAATAAGAGGTTGGCGGCGCGGGTTCCTTTACCGCCTGATGACGTCATTGCGATAATATTATGCGTGACACATAAAGCCGAAGGACCAATCAAGCAATCATATCTTTAAATTAAAGGTAATGATTTTAGTTGATGAGTAATTGCTTACGACCAAGGTCTAAATTTCGGATCAGTTTTCTGAATATGCGGTGTAAAACGTTATCATGTCAAAATAAAATTATTTTTGGGCATCGAAATAAATTTTTTTAGAGACAACGATTAGAAACAAAAGTAATAAATTCGCAACAAATTTATCATTTGGGGCAAATTTACTACATATCTGCTATGAAAAATGAAATTATAAATTAAAAAACTAAAATGAATTTTAAAATAATTTGTAATTATGAAGTTAATATTTTTTTGAGAATTTTAAGAGAATTTAATCCAGTTTCGAACTGATGAGATGTATTGTGTACAGGTTGTACTTAACGAATTATACTAATGCCCGATTTCAGAACAAAACAGCAATTCGTCAGTTAAATAATATTTTCTCTCTTTCTTCTTTTATAAAATTGCAATTTGTTTCATAATTCAAAATCAATCTACTTGGATCATAATTCTTTTTTACATGAGAATTTTAAAGGGAGAATTAAATATTTGACTTTTCAATATCGCTCGAATAAAAATTTAATTCGCCCTTTAAAATGTTCATGTAAAAAAGAAATATAATAAGATAGCATTGATTTTGAATTATGAAACACATTGCAATTTCATAAAAGAAGAAAGAGAGGAAATATTATTTAACTGACGAATTGCTGTTTTGTTCTGAAAGCGAGAACAGTCAAATTTCCTTAAAATTTTTGTTCGTCACATTTGTTTTATTTCCAATTTTATTACTTTTAATTTGAATTAATTAATTAACTCGTGTATAAATAAATATGCAACCATCCAAAGACCATTTTGATGTGTCTTATGGTTATGTTACAAATAAAACAAATAAAAAAAATTAAGAAGAGGAGAAATTGTTAAGAGTTTGCGATTCAGTTTCGATCTGCGAGCATGTGAAAAATAAATCATTTTTCAGTACATCTCATCAGGCTATAGCGACTGAACTGCTAATTTATTACACTGATATTTCCTATATATAGAAATCAACCGTGCACTTGTAGTATTAGCGAATCTGAAAAATGATTTATTTTTCACATGCTCGCAGATCGAAGCTGAATTGCAAACTCTTAACAATTTTTCCTCTTCTTAAATATTTATCAATCTGGAATACACCAGAATAATTCAAAAGTTTGAATAAATAAAAATTACATTACAAATATAATTAACTTCATAATTAATAATTAAATATAATGAGAACCTGTCTCTATATGGTGGAGTTAAATAATTGTTCTTAATGTTAAAATATTCTAGAAAATGGAGATTTATTGCAAAATTGCTTTGTCCAACCGTGCAAGAAATAATTTGTATTAATTAAATTTGTTTCATTTTTTTTTTTTTTTGTTATTTTGTTACTAAAAATGATTTTTTGGTATTCACCGTATTTGTTCCAAAATTTTATGTTTGTTGCCGATTTATTAATTTTGATACTCAATGTTTGTCGCCTATGTATTTAATTATGTCACATTATTTTTGTGTTGCCAAAGTATTATTATTAATTCTAATGTTTGCCACTACAATATTTTTCTTAGTTGCTCATTTAAATTGTCCCATGCGCAAACGTGTAAGACTGCACCAACCAAGATCAGGTTCTGAATAATCACGCACACACTAACATCGTCAATTTGAAGTAATGTCACAATAAAGGTATGTACATCGAGAACAGTAGCAAATTAGTAAATAAGTGCATCCAATTTGCGGTCTAAACACCAGTTTGAATGTTATTTAGTGAAATCTTTTTAAATTATTATTTGAAAACGAAAAATCTAATTTTGGATTGAGCAACATTTGCGTCAAAAATAATAAAATAGCAACATAAATAAAATTTTGGAACAAAAAAATATTTTTGTATGACATAATTAAATATTCTGGCGACAAACATTGAGCATCAAAATTAATAAATTGGCAACAAATATAATATTTTGAAACAAAAGGAACATAAAAAAATTATGTTTAGTAACCTAACAAACAAAAAACGAGACAAACCATCAAATTTAAACGATGCAAATTATTTAATATTTGATCAGTGTCTGCAAGGTTGTTGAGGCAATTTTAAAATTAAATCTCCATTTTCCAGAATATTTTAAAATTAATTTTAATTTTTTGATTTATAATTTATTTTTCCGTCACAAGTAGTAAATTTGCTCCAAATATTTCTAAAGATTGTGGCTCAAAAGTTTTATTTCGATCCCAAAAATAATTTTTTGTATTCACTTCCAATAGTTGCAACAAATTATAAATGTGGCCAATTTGTTATATTTTGTTCCAAAATATATTTTTTTTATGGGGACAATTTCAAAAAATGTTGGCAACAAATTTAGCATCAACATATTGGCACCAAAAATAATATTTTGGAACAACATCCATATGTTTAAACAAATATTTTTGAAAGACATAATTAAATACTGTGGCGACAAACATTTGGCAATCAAATTTAATAAATTGGCAATAAATATAATATTTTGAAACAGAAAAAATTAATTTTTAGGTACAAAAAAAAAAAAAATTGAAACACATTAAATTTAATCGATACAAATTATTTAATATTTGACCTGTGCAAAATTGATGAATCCATTTTAAAAACAAATCCCCATTTTCCAGGATATTTTAAAACTAAATTTCAATTGTTTAACTTTTAATTTATTTATAAATTTTTGCCAATTTATTATGTCTCTCAAAATGTTTATTTTCGATGCCCAAAAATAATTTTTTGTGTTCCCTTCCAATAGTACCAAAGAATTATAAATGTTGCCAAATTTTATATTTTGTTCCAAAAAATTAATTTTATAATGCCAAGAAATTTTTGTTTGTTGCTAATTAATTTGTGTCGTTTTATTAATTATTTTAAACTTAAATATTAATTGTTTGGGTGCCGGTTTATTGCCAGCTTTTTCATCATGATGCAAGAAATTTTTGCTTGTGGCTCATTTTTTTTTGTATCTCAAATATTAATTGTTTTGGTGCCGGTTTATTGCTAGCCATTTAAAAAATGAATAAATATTTAATTTAGTAAATAATTTCTTGGAAAAAATTGTAAACTTATTATAATTTATTAATAATAACAATAACATTTAAAAAATCTACATCTGGGACACTTTCATTTCATTCGCTAATCAATTCATATTCTTTCGAACAGCGAAAATATAAATTCCAGTGAAAAATTTGGTACGGTAAATTTTGTTATAAATTATAAAAGACAAACCATGTTGATGTCGACCCATGATGTCGACATTTTAAAAGGAATGGTAAAGGAAAATTTATGATAAATGACAAGAGATTTTGCAGTAAAACTTGGCTACACAACATTCTTTAATAATTTAAAATCTCTCAACATGGTTAGTGAGCTGGATAGGTTTGGGTACCATTCAAATTAAGTGAAAAGAATTCGTTACACCGATATAGTGCTTGTTCTTCGTCATGAATGTGAACCATTTTTAGAAAGAATTGTAACGGGTAATGAAAAATGGATAATCTACGATAATGTGGTTCAGAAAAGGCATTGGTCATCTAAAGGAAGCGCTTTGCCTGTCGCCTAAGCTAGAAAATCTGAAAGTATTATTTACTTTAAACATCTTAAAGCTGACAAATGATAAAAGCATATAAGTATTGTCACCGTCAGGTTTTTACTTCATAAGCATTGAAAATATTCTTTCGACCAGCACTAACAGCACAATTTTTCGCCGAAAATTATGTTTATATTTTAGTTTGTTTTTCTTATAAAAAAACTAAATTTTTTACATTGCGCCATAATGGGTGTAATTATAAATTGTATTATGATTTACCGTTTCACAGCAACGCGCTGGGCGGGTGTACAATAAAACAGTCAACTGATTATCCCACCGAGTAAGAGTGAAATAGAAAGTATAAAAGAATCAAGTCATGACCAACTACATAGAGTAACGCTACAATGAAAATTGTTGTTAATATAAATTTCTGGTATTTAATATAAAATTCGGATACATCAAGAGTTCAGATTTCTCGAGAAATGAGAATGTCGAAAACTTCAAAAGTACATTTTCTGAGAATGGAGAGTTAAAGAACATTATCTATATCAGTGGTCAAGTGAAACAAGTGTGGTAAGTGAAATAGTGAAGTAAAGCATTAAAAAGTATAGATTGGAATTTGTTACCACTAAAATCGCCTTTTAACCCTTTCAAACGCCATTTAAAATTGACTTTCTTCCAAAAATAAAATACGTAGCACAATTATGCACTGCTATGATACGGCATTGCTCATAAAACTGTAGTGTGAACATGAATACATAAGAGAACGATCGCACAAGAGAAATGAGACAAAAATTAAAAATTACGGTTGGTCGAAGCGATGAAAGTTGATGTACAATATATTGTACAAGGCGTTTGAGAGGGTTAATTGCAAGATCCAGTGATCCTAATCGATTTTAGTCCAAATCGTAAAATAACAAAATCATTTTTACAGAAAGCGGAGTTTTCGTTGTTAATCGAACAGATTTTTATGCAGTCTTGAATAACTATATCTAGTTATTTTTTCCATCGTAGGCGCCCTCGCGGTTACAGCATATAGTTGAATCAAAACTGCAAGTGTTTTTAAAAAGTTTTGTAAATAATATATCATGGTCAAGCTTGCCGTCAGAGATAAATAGACAACTTCTTATCAATTTTTTAATTCAGAAAATTCATGATTTATACGTGCTTTTTTATAAAAAGTAAGATAATGTGTAAACGTGAAAACTTGTACACTTTGACACTTTTAGGTTTGACTACTACTAAAATAATGTCGAAAAATGTTAAACTATAGTAAAAGTAGCTTTGTTTTTTACAAGTATTCACGTTTATCCATTATCTTATTTTTTAGAGAATTAGAGTCTGCTATAAAGAATTTGCTTTAACTAAAATCATTTTGTAAGTCGGAATTCAAATATTTCATTTCTTTACAATTTTATTATTTGTTATTAATTTAAACTTCTTAGTTGTGAAATTATTATTATTTTTTATTGAATATCGGTTTCGGTATAAATTATATAATTTTCAGTTAACTGTTACTTACAAATTCTAAAGACAAATTTAAGTCGAATCAAATTTTGCTCAACAAAGTAAACGACACGCAAAATGTTGATCAGAGATAGAAGTTTCATATGGATTAAAGAAATTAAATATAAACAAAAATTGAAACATTGAAATCGATATATTGAATCGAAAAAATAAAATAATTAGTTTCACAATAAGGAAGTTTGTTTTGTAATTTTTATGCACAATCCCGCACGTTATACGTTTTTTATAGCTTGTACAATAGCATAATGACACGGCTCACACGTCATTACATTTTATAATCATTTTTTTTTTCTATAAACGGGATTTTTAACTGGATTTTTAAACGAAACTTTTTCCGAAATTTCTGGTATCATAATAATATTAATGAGCAGTTTTTTAAGTTTTTACTAAAATAAGAAAAATATTATTCTCAATTTTTTTCTCTATGCTCTGAATTTCTCTCGTTTATATCGCTTATCATTACTATTCCCTGTAAATAAGTTCAAGATAGAATTTTTCCTTTAAACCTATTATTTAATACAAATTTTGAAATTGTTGAAAATAAAACATTACATTTAAAAATTACTTAAAGCACTTTCGAATTGGGAAAAAATTAATGAGTGAGTTCATGTTCAATTCGCAAAAAATGTATGCCAAAATATAAATCACTTTGCAGATGTACTATCTCCTGCAAATGTTTGTTATATACAAAAACATAAAACTACTTAGGTTTCACGGGTTTGATGGCAACAATCGCCTTTTTTATACGTTTGCAATTATAATTGACGATTGGAGCATCACGATTCCACGTAGCGGAATTTTTCTATACTAAAACTATCTATCCATTGACGTTTAAAATTTTAGTTTGTTGCTGAAACAACCGCAATTCCTTCTTTCAATTTTTCCTATATTGTTTATCTATGCAACACAAACTTCAAATGGATGGTTCTTTTAAATAAACAATTTTTCCATGAGAGGTGTTCAGCCTACTTTTACAATCGTCAATTATGATAAAAAATGGGGTTCTATATAATAATAATATTTATCCAATTTTGAAAGCCCGATAACTAGACTGATTTCAAATAAAGAAAATGTAAAATAACCCATTGTTATTGTATAACCCACGCTGCTCGGGGCAGCATGAGTTATAGTTTGTATAGCAAAATGTTGAGTAGTCATTGGAAAATTATTCGTAGATTTTGTAATTTACGCCAAAGAAACACGTCACATAAATTTAAAGAACGGTCACTATGCTAAAATGTATTTCAAAATTCAATGCTATAGTGTGAAAACACAAAATGGAACTATTTCTTATTAATTTACAATTATTTACATTTATTTCAACAAAATTGGATAAAACGTTGTATGCCACTCGTGAGCAAAGAGATATTATCCACTCGGGATAATGTCCCACTCGGCTATCGCCTCGTGGGACAAATTTATCCCTTGTGGATAATATCTCATTTTGCTCACTAGTACCATAAATAACTATTGTCCATGACTATCGTCAATATACTTTTGTTTTTTCAATTATAATGATATCCATTATTCACTGCTAGCAGTGATTAATCATTAATCACTGTTATTCATTTTTGAAATTTTATCTAGTAGGCTCTTTTTTCATTATTCACTATTATAAATTTTGAAATCATTTTTGAAATTTTATCTAGTAGTATCTTACCATTTTCAAGATAAATGACATAAATTATATAAATCTGAAAAAATAAATCACTTGGCAATTTTGCATGCAAATAATTTAATTCTGGATCACAGACCGAGCGCAGAAACTGACCTAATACGAAAATAGTTTTCTTGTCCTTTGTTGTAATAGTTGCTACGGATTTATTATATTCTAGTTTCCATTAGACTACTTAAAAATTTATTATCGATTTACCACAGTAGTATTGAAAAAATAAAATTATTAGAATTTGAACTTTGGAACAGATATAATAAAAAATAATAATGATCCGTATCTATATATTTTTGACTTAGTTCCAAAAGACATTCGATTTCTTCTTAGACTCATAACATAATATTGTAGAAGGTCCAACCCTGAGGATGCATGATCACAGCAAATACTGAGACAAAAAAAGGCGACTCGCCCTGCAATCATTGCCCTGTTTGCATTTAATGTGTATTAGAGTAATAAATGTTCCGGCATCATTGAAAAATCTCATCCAAACCCGCTTAATGCTTTTAAAGTTGTGACATTCCAACTTAAACCGTCTTTCAATTTCCTTATTTTATTGTATGAAGTTGTAGATATGTGTCCTGTTGTGCATGTATGTAACTTAATAATGCGAATGCTTATTTGATTATTCTCCGTTCAGATACCAAACAATAATAATATGCACTTAAATACTTTTTGTATTATGAAAAAATTTTATTGAATAAATAAGTTATGCGGCAATCCGCGAACTTTAAATTGAATTAAACACCGTGTGTTTCAAATGAAATTACATTAAATTTATTCACTTTTTATTTATGTTGTGTCGTACAAATTTAATATTAATCACCACTGATTTTTTGTTTTTATAAATTTTAGAAATAATGTGTGCCTGTACTAAGAACAAAAACCGACTATGTAAAAAGTAAAGTGAAAAATCGGTATAGCGGTATGAATTTTAAAATGATGAACAAAAAGATGAGAAATAGAATCAATAATTTTGTTTTGTTTATCGGTGCAATGTAGTATATTTCTGTGGTCACAAATCAAAAGGGCACATCTAGAAAATTCGCATTTTTTGAATTAGAGTTTGTAAACAGTAATTACGGTTGTTTGAAGGTGCCGGAATATTATAAAAAATTGATACTATATGAAATCGAATATGGAGAATTCGAATTTTAAATAATATGTACAAGGGCACAACTCGACTTGTGCTCCTTTGATTTGTGACCAAAGATTCAAAAAATGAATTGTGTGTTTTTTGTTGCTTGGTGGTCGTGTATGTGAGTTTTAGATTTGTACACCAATGCGCTGATATCGCGGTGGTGTATGAATGAAGTTAATAGGTGGTGAGTGCGCCAAATATGCACGTGATTGGTATATTGTGGCGATGAACGAGTGATAAGCATTTCTGTGATCAATTTTGTATGAATTATGGGTGAGTTACAACAAAGTATAAAAAAGTCTGGTGCCACCTCATTGCTTTTACCTCAACGCAATTAAGAAAATATAAAGCAGACGGTTTTTTTAAATATTTTTTTGATTAAGTGGATGCTCTTGGTGTGGAGAGCCTCTATTTTAACAGGAAAGTGCCACATGCCAGATTGCCGGTGAAAAATAACTGTTTTGTGGCAATTGTTTCGTGAACATGTGATATGGACATTCGGCGATAACATATCACCATATCGCCCGATAACCAGCACACTTTTTTGTGGTGCTATCTGAAAAGCAAGGTGTACATCAAATCAATCGTCTGCTTTTGCCGATCTGAAAATAAATATTCGACAAGAAATTTCCAACATTTCGATGCTATGAAAAGCGCTCAATAACGAGCTGAAATTTCCATCAATGCTAGAGGACGCCGTTTAGCGCACATAATTTTTCATACCTAGGCAAAACGAATTGTAATGATGCCAATAAAAGATATCAATCGTAATTTTGAATATATTTGTTTAATTTACTGAGTTATTCAACAACCAAATCGTCCATTTTCTCAATCTTTATAGTTTAGGAAATTCGATCTAATTTCAAAAATAAATTTTGCCTAAAACCAGGAAATTTAGCTTAATTTTTTTAGGTCGAATTTCCTTTATGTATTTATATTATCCCTTATATATTCCGGTCGCTGCGCTCCCTGTTTCATTCTAAAGAAGCGGTGTTACAGAACCGAGAACTAGGAGTAGGTTTTGGATTGTGATTTCACGTTGCAGCTTATGGACGAAAATTATTGGCAAACAAATGAAATGTTAACAATGATGTAAAAAATCGGGATTAATTAACAGTCGGAAATCGGAATATAGTCGAAAATTCTCCAATTGGCTGACATTTCAAAATTTCCCATTACATTTTTATTTCACATTTGAGGTTACATCATATTTGGTGAAATGAAAAGAGATATTATGATGAATTTATGTCTTGCTTGATAGATTTGTCTTAACCCAATCCTCAATCAGAATAAAAATTGTTTGCCTCAGAATTTTAAACAAAGAGCTCGATTGAACCAAACAGCCCAATGTTACAGGAAAAATTATAAATTTATAATTACATTAATAAAATTATAGTTTCTAAAACGGGGTATCTCAACCTGTGCTTGTAACTCGGATTTTGTTTTTTATTTTAAACCAAATTATATAACACGAAACCTCAACAAAGTTAGTAGGTAAGTAAGTAGCTGATTCAGTTTATTCCTTTCGTGAAAAAAAAAAAATATTAATGTTTAATTAGTGTCCAAACTGTGTTTTTTAACTACAGAAAACGACGGTTGTGCGTGGGCCAGACATACATTTTCCACTCCTTCTTCGGACCCATCTAAGATAAAAATTAAAGCAGGGGTTAAATTTGTAATTTTTCGATAAGATTTTCAACAATAAGCGTATTTCTTTGACAAATTTCCAACAAAACTTGCATAATATGATAAATCCCCGCAAGAATAACTTTAGCTGTACATATTTTGTTAAGCAAAATTTAAACAAATTCAGTTTTGATTTATATTTTGTCTTATACTTTCCTATATACTTCTATGATTCTTTGGCTTTATTTAAATCATGCGGCGCTTTATATCCAATGCAATTGTAATTGTAGTTATTTAAACATAATTCTAATTTTTGGTTATGGTACCTACCACCAGGTCATAATACATATTAAATTTATATTTTATTTCGAAAAGTTGGGGAAAATATTAACCCAAAATAATTCGAATTCAATTTTGGTCAACAAAATACGCTTAATGAGTAATCTAGAGAGACAAATTTGTAAACACGAACGGAAAGGAATATCAAACAATTACATATTCTCTAGGAGTCTAAGAAATTACAATAAAATATCATTACAAATGAATTCAGTAAATAATTTTACCAATATTAATAACGGGGATTATTCAAAGTAACTGGTGTAGAACATTAATCGTAACATATACAATACATATAATTATATCTTAAATTTTGACATTGGATTTAATTTGAGAATAGCAAACAACAGAATTCCGCCTCTCTTGAAGCCGACTTTTGTTACTTTCTGTGTCGTTAATTTCCGAAGTATTACTACTACTGAGAATATCATTCATAGAGACTAAAAACTTCGGATTGAAAATTTTTCATTTCGCGTCGTAATACTCTCCAAGCTTGCAACCTCAAATAATAAATTTAGAAATTATTGGTGTTCATTATGTATATTTGCTCATTTGCGTTTTGCTAATTTTGATTGTTTGCCATTTTACAACAATAACAAAATTTTGTGTTAATTTATAAACATGCGGAGAAAATATATTAATGTTTTTATTAATAAATTTTTCTAATTTATTTCGTAAATTATTTTAAATAAAAATAAGCTACAAATAAATTTTGGTGGGATTTAGAGAGCGATTTATTTGGAAATAAATACATAATTTCGAATTGTGATCGAAATATAATGCAGGATTTTTTCTCGCAAGTACGAATATTATCAATCAAATTGATTGAAAACAATTCTGCTGAGACCCGATTAACAATTCAATATTATCACAATAATAGAATTGGCACACAATAACAAAAAATGGCGTAATATCGTATATTATCACCTAAAATAGAATTTAATAAACAAAAACTCCATGCTCAATCATCAAAGCGCAAAGGCAAACTAAAATGTATGGCTGAGATAAACTCGACGCGACCGAAGTGGCTAAGTAAAAAAAATGTTAAACCATGAAAATGTATACTAAAGCAATCATTCTTAGCGCAACTCAGACACGATTAACAAAAAGATATTTAAGAAAGAATTTTAACTTTTGGTTGTTGTTTAGTTACAAAATTTCAAAGTATAACAATTTTTTTTAGTTAGTCACGTCACGTCGTTCGCGTCGAGTTTATCTCAGCCATTAATGAAATGAATTTATTTGTGATGCTTTGACATAAATATGATTAGCGTATTTTGTTGACCAAAAATGTAATTCGAATTATTTTGGTTTTATTTTGTTCCCAAGAAAATAGCCAATTTGATTTAATTTTCAAAAGCCAACGTTTCGAAATAAAATATAAATTTAACATGTATTATAACATCTGGCGGCTTCTATCGCTAAGAACGAAAACTAAAAAATGGGATAAGATTTAAATAATCCCAAATAAAATTTGGGATTATTTAATCCCTCTCAAGGGATTATATAGTGCAATTGTTGTTGTAAATGTCTCAAAGTGCGGAGTAATACTTCGGAATTTTACGACACAGAAGGCAACAAAATGCGGCATGAGGGATAAATAATAATAAATTGAAAATCAAATAGAATTTTTGAAAAGAGGCATGTAAGATGGCAAATATGAGAATTTAAGAAATTCGGAAGGGATTCATTTTACTGACAATGTTTACAACATTACACGATCCACGATCAATATTCATTAAAACGGCTTTGAGTATATAACAATACTATTTAAATTGTGACTATTGCGGCTTCAACGCCGGATCATTGAAGAAATATAGGATAGATGGCTCAATCGATATTTGTTGTTTAAACTAATGGAACATCAAAATAGTTTCGCTCATTATACCGAAAAATCTGTCAAAAATGGCTTGGGCAAGTCTGGACTAAATCAATCAAAACACATCTGCTATAAAGTCGTTTATGGCAATTGTTCGTCGATGAGATTAAGTAATAATGCGAACAATATCGTCTTCTGTTATGGAGTTACTTGTTGAACTTTACAAAATCAACGAAATGTAGTGAAATGCAATAAAACCGTCAACAAGTGTTTTCTCAAGTTTAAGTCAAAATAATAATTTGTATTTTGATTACACACTGTGGATATGACGACTACAGTGGTAGACATTCGTATAAACGCACTATGTTTTTTGAATATAGTTCTAACAGTAAAGAGTTTTGATTTTTTTCAAGTAGTCTAAATTATGTCTATCATCTTAAATCTGTTGATAAGATAAACCATTAGTAAAAATTTTAATGTTTTACTTTAATAAATTGAAAAATCTAAATTTCAGGTGGACATTCGTATAAACGCACTTCTGATAATGTACTAAAATAAAAACCAAAATTAGCAATTTTTCATATATTATTTTATTTAATATTTGGTCTGGCCCCGACCTTTCTGAATAACTTCGAAAATTCGAGAAGGCATTGAATTTGTTAAATTTTTGAGGGTGTTCGGATCAATTGTGGCCCAACATTCACGGATGGCACTTTTCAAATCTTTAATTGAATTATATTGCTGTTCATTTCCATAAACTTTTCGAGGAAGGCCCTCTAAAGATTTTCGATAGGATTGCAATCAGGACTATTGCCTATCCAAGATCTCAGCTCGCCAGAAAGGTCTAATCCGCAAAGAAGCTATACACGAAACCGTCTATCATGCAGGCCATTGGATCTTCCTGTGACGACCCGACACATTGCCCGTATTTTTAATAGTTCACCGAACATAAAATGGACAAAATTTTGGATCAAACCACTTTTAACGGCCATGCATACGAATAATCCGCTCAAATTTGCTCGTAAATACATGTCGTCGATAACGGATTGGCAGAGTGTGATTTTTTCTTACGGAAAAAAAATTAATCTGGATTTTCACGACTGCTACAGTAGCTACTGGCATAATTTGGAGGAACATGGCGTCGTTAGGTCGAAGCTTAATTTTGTGGCGGTGTGTTATGGTATGCGGAGCATTTTCTTATAACGAGGAGCTTCCCATCTGCTTTATAACGACACGAATGAACTTCCGTATGTACGTGAAACTTTTGGAAGACGTTTTAATAAATTATCTGGATAATAACATCAACAAAAATTATAATTTTCAACAAGACAATGCCTCGATCCATGCTTCGAAGGAGACCACACCGTGGTTTCTCGAGAAAAACATTCCCCTTCTTGAATGGCCAGCTTGCAGTCCTGATTGCAATCCTATCGAAAACCTTTAGAGGGCCTTCCCCGAAAAGTTTATGGAAATGAACAGCAATATAATTTAATTAAAGATTTGAAAAGTGCCATCCGTGAATGTTGGGCCACAATTGATCCGAAAACCCTCAAAAATTTAACAAATTCAATGCCTTCTCGAATTTTCGAAGTTATTCAGAAAGGTCGGGGCCAGACCAAATATTAAATAAAATAATACATGAAAAATTGCTAATTTTGGTTTTTATTTTAGTACATTATCAGAAGTGCGTTTATACGAATGTCCACCTGAAATTTAGATTTTTCAATTTATTAAAGTAAAACATTAAAATTTTTACTAATGGTTTATCTTATCAACAGATTTAAGATGATAGACATAATTTAGACTACTTGAAAAAAATCAAAACTCTTTACTGTTAGAACTATATTCAAAAAACATAGTGCGTTTATACGAATGTCTACCACTGTATGTAGCGTAGGATACATATTTACATACATATTCGCGAAATAAACCCATCTTAATAATTTATTCGCACAGACACAACGTTTCATGTACCTCTGTAATTTGTTTACAAAAAATACAAAAACAAAAATGTTAATATGTAATTGTAATCGCGATTATGATCTTGAATCTTGATATAGTTTATGTTTTCGTTGTGTGCTTTCTTCATTTACATTTTAATGATGACGACGATGATGATCTCGTGTTTTTATTTTTATAATTTTACATATTCGTATATAGAGTATGTACACACATATCTATTATAATATGTATGTATAGTTAGTTTCCCTTTCTTAAATACAAGTTTTTTTTTTTGCTTTATCTACTTGAAGCAAAATTAAAATTAAAATTCAGGAAATTAAATTATATGTATTTGATTTTATTTTTACTTATTTAGTATTTATATTTATTTGTTAAATTATTATAAATTTTTTTTTTTTGTTTATATTTTTTAGTTCTTTTGTGAAGCTCACCGTGCAAAGATCTAAGGAGGAGAAAATAAATTCGCCACACAACCGTTGTGTTAATCGTGTGTGCGAGCTAGCTCTGTGTACAATCAAATTTTTTTTGTGATCTTAAATTATATTTAAATAATTCAATCAAAGTATTATTATTTATAAATAATTATTATTATTAATAAAAGTGTATAGTATATCATATAAGTGGTTTGTTTTTCTGGTTGGTGAAGTGAAATATTTATTGTATCATGTGCATCTTGTGAATTGAGTAATATACTCTGTAAATAGTACCCTTTTTTGTTATACAAAAAAATAGTGATAGAATTAATCGTGTTTTGCTAATAAATAATTTATACAAATAAATTAAAAAGAAAAAAATGACGAAATTTGTAGAAAATTTAACCGAAAATAATTCAAGCGATATGGCATGGACTAAATTGCTAGACAATTCAAATTCATCGCCCAGCCCAGTGATTGTACATATTGATGAAAAAATTAAAGATAGTCCCACATCATTGGGCCCGTTACCAATGGGCTGCGGTGATAGTATTGATATACATACGGATAAGTCAACAAATGGTAGAAAACAATCTATTTTTGGTACATTCCAAAGGCATCTAAGAATGTCGATAAAAGCTGTTAGTGATTCCCCCGGACCAATTTCAAGGTGAGTTTTTTTTTTGTAAATTTTATTCCTTTATGTGCAGAATCGTTTTTTGCAAAACCCTTTTTTTTATAATTTATTCATCATTATAAATTAGGGTGAATTACTTTGAAATTTTTTTAAATATTTGAAAGGGTGAAAAGTAAAATACATATACAACTTTTAATGAAAATTTGCATTCTATTATTTGCGATAATACAACAAAACTGTTGAAAATTACCTTACTATACTCTCCACTGTAGTAGGAGATTTTTGCAATACAAATGTCTTTATTTTATAAATTTTGTAATTATATTTCGCACAAGTTTTTGCGCCGGCGCCAATTTTATTGGAATTATGAACCTCTGCATTACTATCTAAGCATATCGCTTTTAAATAATCGTTTGATAATTTTATGATAATCTATATCAAACAAAAACACATTGATTAATCGAGGCTGTTTGCTATCGTAAAACGAAAATGTTGACTGTTTAAAACTAATTATTACTGCTTTTATTTATATTTTAGTAGAATTGCTACTAAATATTTTCTACAGTTGCTAATCGAAGTTTTTTTTATTAGGAATTATTGTGTTGTGGTCTTTACTCCAGTAATTATTTAATTAAATATTATTTCAATGTTATTCAGTTCGTAAATTATATTTTGAATTGAGGGATACGGGTTAACTCATTTTAATTTAATTCGTTGTTCAATTATGGTAAAATAATCTTAAGGTAACTAAATCCAAATTGCTAGAGTGAATAACCAATCTCTTAGGGCAAAAACGAGGCTACAAATTTGTCGTCTTTAGCAAATCATATTTTAATAGCTAAAAACGGTCGATGTCTTCATTAATTTACAATAGTGTTGAACTTTTCCGTTACACGAACATAACTAGATCTGCCACTTTTTATTGCAACGACCCATATACCACCTCTATTCACTTGCCCTCAAATTAGATATTGTCTTTTCGGAAAATATAGCACCCCTTGTATCTAAGTCTCATTGGTGTAAATAAGCATTTTTTGTGCTGTATGGGTGTCACGCCGAAAGTGTCCATTTTCAAAACTTTCTTTATGCTCAATGCAGAGTTCTAATATTTGGGCGGAGGTTTGCGATCGAAATATGGGTTCTACCTTTCGAAAAGACTACAATGTTCCTCATCGTTGAAATACATTTTTTAATGAGGAATAAATGTGCCAATTCGCTAAAAATCTTCGGCAATTGTTCCTTCTTCAACTGCAGCTGGTAAGGCTAATAAATTCTAATAAATTTGGAAAACAAATTTAAATAGTTTAATTTGAATATCGAGAATGGTTTTAAATATCGTATTAAGCCATTTGCGTATGCAGAGATTTAGATTGCTCTATGCCTCGGCTAGATTTGCCGTATCCCGTTCTAGAGACCCAATTTTTCAGTACATTTTCAATCATTTGAGCCTCTATTTCACCAATAGTCACATTAATTGTGTCCTACAAAGCCTTAATCGTCTCTGGATGATTAGCATAACATTTGTCCTTGACGGCTCCCCACAAACAATAGTCCAACAGTGTTAAATCGCAGCTCCTAGGGTGCAAAATGCCGATTGAATCATTGACTTATTGAAACCTGCCTTTTCTATCGTAGGGAATAAAAAGTCAGTTAACAAGGAACGATAACGGTCACCATTGACTATTGGTGCGGCTCCTTGCTCATTTTCGAAGAAAGATGGCCCTATTATGCCTTTGGACCATATTTAACACCAAACAATCACTCGTTTTTGGTGCATTGGCTTCTCAATTTGCATTTGTGGATTTCTGTGCCCTAAATATGGCAATTTTGCTTGTTCACATAATAATTTTGGACTCACCAGTTTGGAAATAAGTTTTCAATATTTCCGAACGTTGATTAAGCGTATCAACTCATTTTGTTCACCGGGAATATAATACTGAGTTTTGAAAGCAGTTGCAGTTTATTTGGATCCACGCCCACACAAATATGTTGTTGCGAAAAGTGATACAAATTCACAGTCATTTCCGATAGCATTGGATACTCGCAAAACTTTACTCTGTTGTATTTTAATTGACCATTTTATAATCGAATAAATCCCATGTTTTCTATTCCAAAAAAAACGATATTGCCTCAACTGATTACATATATGCAGACGCAGTACAATAAAAAACGGGATAAAATCAGTTATATTTGTGGTAGTAATGCCAATGATAGATTGAACTATACGAAGTACATTTCTGTGACGGATCAGGTTTGCTTCACATTTTCTTTATAATATTTTCTATACAACACTGATTTTTATAATCATTTGCTTATGGAATTTGAACGTCGTATATGTATAATATTATTTCTTTATGCGAACCCGAGACAGATGTTAATTTGAATTCTTTTAAATTGGTGGCCAGCCCTTGTTAAGTAAAAGGCGGGTTAAATAATTTTTCAGAAAATTTGAAAGTCGTTTGTTAGTTGGGCGTTAATAAATTCACAAAGTTGACTTAGCACAGGCCATTTTAAGGACATATAAAAATAATTTTATTTTGTGTCCTCAAGAGTAAACAATTTATTTTCAAACGTTTTTGGCTCCATCACAAAGACACCTGTTAGTAAACATTCAAGATTGTCTTTGTATCCTCGATCCGCTATGTCACTAATGTCATTATTGTAATGAACCAGTTTTTTCTATTCACACTTGGATTCTGTGCATATGGATTGTCGTAGAGGAAATGGATTCGTCCGAACATGCTTCTGATTAGAATAGATTTTTGAACATTTCAATGTAAATTTTAACTTTAAAAATTTTATTTGATAATTTGTCTTCACAAGAGCAAATCACCTCTTTAAAACGACAAATTAAAATAGAACACGAATGATAAAATAAAATAATTTAATTTTTATTTGTGACGTTTATTCCATAATATGGTACCATACATACCAAATTTCAAATTTCCTTCATTTCTGATTACTTACCTTAATTTCCAAAAAGTAAAACTCTATATGGAAGGAAATTCAAGAGATACACTAATGACACATAAAAATATTGTTGTGGTACGGTGCTGATGATGTTCCTTAGTTCTGCTTATATGTTTTCTCCTAAATAGGTAAAAGTTTTGTTTTATGCACAGTTCCGCAATTTTTTTATTGAGTTGGATCTTCTCATCGCTAACTCCCTCTTGTCTTGCATTTTTTCAAACATTCGATAGCGATATCTACTGTAGTCCAGTGTTTGACGGTTTCTTGCTTAGAATTCTTGCGGACAAAACCAATTGCCCGAAATTTGGACAGTAGTACGGAATGGCTCAAAGAACAAAAATTATATAGTGCCGATGTGTGCTTTTACCTTGGTGGTGGATACCAACCTCTCTCGGGGCCGGAAATCAGCACACATAAAATAACTACAAAAATCGTAAGAGGGTTGAAATTTAAGCAGAAGTTTCTTCGATAAATCAAAATTTTTCGAGTTATTTGCTGTTGAAAATGTTGGTTTTTCATCTAAAAAAATGTTTTAGTGCGATTTTTCACATATAACTCGAAAACCTTACATTTTATCAAAAAATCATGCAGAGCTGAAATAAAGCTTATAAAATAACAAATTTACTGTTTTTTTTCTTTATTACTGTAGATGCAATACGAGCATTGTGGCTCGTTGAATATGACTGTTTGTTCCCCGAAAACTGAATTTGAACCTTTCACGTTAAATAATGGAAAAACGACGAATTTTTGGAGGAAACTTATAAGTACTTAAAAAGACCTTTAAAATGAGCTTTAGTAAAAGAAGTTAGCATAACAACCTACGGAGTTATGATTAAAATAAAATGGTTGTCTCGATTTTTCGGAGCGATAATGGGCAAAAACACCAATGGCTTAAGCGCAAGAATTGAAATTAAACGTAATGCATTTACAATGCACTTTGTTTAGGTACTAACAATATGTTCTACACTCAGAGAAAAAATATGATAAATGAATGATTGGAATTATTTTGTTATAATCAAGGAAATCATATTCAACTATATTTGATATATCCTAATATATTATAATAATAAATATCATTTATCTAATTACTAGAATTATATATGATAAATTTTATTAAAATATGATAAATGCAATAATTTTCGACTTTAATGATTGCAGCAATCATGCGATGTGATGCAATATAATCGAGACAATCATATAGTATGGTTTTATATATGATCTGCAATATTTAAATATGGTTAGAACAATCATAATATAATAGGGTCTATAATAATAGAATTAGGTCTATCAAAACAAAATAAGGTTTATTGGAAATTATTTGTGTCTCCTCGTGTTTGCTACGGTCATATCAAATTGAATTTGTACTCTAACTAGGTGCAATTATTACCTAATCTTGTAAGAAGTATTAAATAAAGAAAATATTATAATAATTTAAAAATAAATTATTGTATTTACTTAATTTATTATTAACGTTAATAGTTAAAAAGTGTTTTAGTGATATTAGTAGTTTTGAAACTAAAAGTGAATTTTTAGTAGGACAAATAGTTATTAAACCTTATAAGGGGGTAATTGTCTCTTGCAGTGGAAAATTATGGCACGTAAGTACATTTTTTTATTGACGATTGTAAAAGTAAGAAAAGCGCCTCTTACGGAAGAGAGAAAAAGTGGACTGGATACATACAAATTGCGACGCAACCATAGTAAATATGTTATCAGCGCTTCGGCGGAAAATAGAAAAAATGAAGCGGATACATAAATATTGAGACCCTCCAATCGTCAATACTACAAAGCATTAAACACCGTGTTGGTTATTGAACCATTTTCCTTTCTGAATATTTGCTCGTTCAGTGTTATTAATTATTAAAATAAAGGGTGTTTCCAATTATTTAAAGTGTGTTTGGAATACAATTTTAAGAAAACAATTGTACAAAAATAGTTTTTGAGAATTACAAATTCAGTTTTCTAAAATAGTTTCAAAAGAAGTAAAATAGACATAATTTTGCAATCACATTTAAAATTTTATTCCACTAAACCAATTTTTAGCCCTTAAAAACAAATTTATTCAAAAACTATCCAACTATTTCGGCTGAAATCGGCCAACCAATTACGCTTGTAACAGAGGAACGGAACAACGTATCTGCGGTGATAATTGAATATATTATGTATATCATCAATCGCAACCTAAATAAATTGTAAGTAGTTTTATTAGAATCAAAATATAAATATCTTTCATTGAGGTTTCTTTAGGCTTTTTAAGGACGATTTTACAAAATTCGCAAAATTTTGCAGACGTTATTTTCAAAACAGCTACACTGCTGTACTAAGGAAAAAGTCACAAATGCCAAAAATCGAAAAATGAGTTAGGGGCATATTTGGATTCTGCAAATAAATACCTGTCTTTCTGCTTTTTTAAACAGCTAAATATCCTGCATCAAATGCCATAAAATCACGTTATTTAATAGTCAGGTTTCATATTAAGACAAGGCAAACAAAAATAGTTAAATTGAAATTACACAAAACTACAAAAAAGCAAATGTGACTTTTTTCTTAGCAAGACAGCAGGAGACGTACTTTATTCCATCTTCCGGAGGTTGCATTGCCAAAGGTAATACAGTATAATTTGCATTAAAGTATATTATAAGAATGCTCAGTAAAGTTACTTTTATTTTTAGGAAAACTATTCAATGTTTACACCAATTACAGCTCACCTTTCTTGCCTGAATTAGTAAAAAGATGATCCATGTCATCAACTGCTACCTGAACCTTCTCAAATAATGTGAAATATCGAATTTAGGTAAATTAATAATAAGCTCTTGAGCTGATAGATACCCATTTCTATGATGACATTGACTATTTAAAATGTAGATAACTGCGGGGAGCTTTACGAGCGCTGGTAAAAAACAATAGTTATAGAATTAATTTATTAACACATATAGCAACATTTGAATATTTGAACCTGTTTCATTCATTAAAAGCGGAATTAATTTCTTAATCAATTTAGTTGCATAAATTACTTGCGTCTTGTAACACTATTAATAAATATTTTTCCACTATTTCCCGATGATCATTGGTGCTACACTAAAACATCCAAATATTGATACCTCTGAGCAGTGGAATTTCCGAAAAAAATATTGATTAAACCAGATCATCTTTGTATGTCTTTGGCCCACGCCAAACTAATCTTTATATGGTTAATAAAAGGCCAAGAATAATTATTAAATTTTAATTTAAAAATTCGTTCTTTTAAAACACTAAGACAACAAAATTAACCTAAATTTCTCGTAATTTTTTGCCAAGATGGTGTTTTGAAAAAACGAAAATTCGGCACAATTTTCATATAATTGTTACATAAAAATTTAATAATTATTTTTGGTGTATAATTTAACCACTTATACAAAATATAAAATTTAAAGACCATTATTGAATTGTTCCAAATTAATCAAAACGTTTTATTGCATAAGGCCATGCCACATACGCAACCTGCAAACTGGAATTTCAAGCCGATAAACCCATTTTTTGGACCTCTAATTTGGATATAATTATAATATCTACTATGTGTACTGTACGATAAATTAATTTAAAATAAATGTACATTTCATGAACTATAGAATATGTTCTGTTATTTAGTAAAATATATCGATGGCTTAATTATCAAAAGCCCTAAGCCACATTTGTAAAATTTTTGGGAAACTCGCAAAGAAATATTATTTAGTCATTAACTCAGTTATAACTAGTTAAATAAAATTAAATGTGGACCGTGATATATTGTGATTCAAGCAATTTAGCATTAAAATGTCATTTTTGAAAAAAGTGTGGGTTAGGGCCGTTATTAATTAAGCCAGCGATACAATATATAATATATATGGTATGATAGCTGCTATCACACCTAGCAGTATACTTCATTAATTGATACGATAACAACTATCACAGCATCTGATGGTCTTAATCATATAAACATACTAAATTCAAATAATTTATTGATAACAACTATCATAATATCTGATTGTCTTTATCATCTCCAAATGATAAATTCAATTATATTATTGATACGATCCATCACAATAGCGATATATGTAATCATGGATATGGTTAATTCAATAATTTTGCATAATAACGTGCATAATTTATTAAATAGATACAATCATTATTATTAATTGTATACATCAAGGTATGATTTTCTTAATTATTGCATCTAATCATAAATGTGATGGTCACTTTTATGATCAGCTCAATCATATTTTTTCTCTGAGTGTAGAAGTTTGAACGGTTTAGAATGCTTAGATTTGAAAAAAAGTTTGATTAAATTTTGAAATTTTTGAAAAAACTTCCTTTTCTCACAATAACACAAAAGATAAAGAAGATACCTACAAAATGCAAGAGTACAAAAATTTAGGTTATTCTTGCAGAAAATTTTGTTATTTTTTTATTTCTCTTGGATGAAAATTAATTGAGGTATCACCGTTTTAATTTCGCATTTTAATGAAAAGACCACTTTGACTTTGCTAAAGGAATTTAAATTCAAAAATCTTAAAAAAAGGGTTCAAGAAAGTTCAAATTTATAGGCCTGGTAGATCTGGAAATTCCTTGCAAAATGGATTTTAGAGCGATTGGATATCTTAAAAATTAAAGAAGTTATCGTTAAAAAACCAATCGCGTTTTTTGGTGAAATATTCGGATTTATCTCAAACGCGTTTTTTAGATGAGAAATCAGCATTTTTGCGAATAACTCGAAAAATATTGATTTATCGAAAAAACTTCATAAAACATTTTTCGCTTAACATTCATCCCTCTATCGATTTCTGCGGTTATTTTCAATGTATGTACTAATTTCCGCCCAGATAAGGGGTGGTCTACAGGGTAAAGCCGCACACATCGGCCTATATAAGTTTTATTTCTTGATCCATTCCCTACTTACTGTCCAAATTTCACGATAATCGGTCTACTACTTTAATTTTGTTTACGGAATTCTAAAGAGCTTTTTATGAAATTTCTAGTCGGCAATTTTGTTTAGTTCTTAATAAGCCAAAATGAACGTTTCTCTGTTGGTGGGCTAATATTCGAAACAGTTGGTCTCATTTTGTCTGCTTGTTTGTAAATTTTCGGAAGAGCATACAACAATGGAAACTTTGTATTCAGTGTGTTCATATTGTAGTGAAAATACGGTATTTCCAAAGTTCTTTCCAAAATCATTCGTTGCAGATTTTTTGGGTTGGAATTTTTATATTTGTAGTCCACATTGTAATTCGATCATCATAACCTTTGTAACTCTTTGCCAATTCAATGATCATCAAGAGAGAATGGGAGGATTAGAAATTTGATGCGTATGAGTCAATGATAATGAATAAATACAAAGACAATTTAACGAACTAAGAAGATGGGCCTTTATCTTCCAATTTATTTTCGCTTGTTAACACACTAAAAACTAAAACTAAAACACCAAAAGACACAGAACAACAAAAATACAGTAGAGATAATTTTTTTTCTTTTTTAGTTTGGTTTATTAGTTATAATTTGTTGAGTCACATAATTTTGCATTCACCCATCTGTGTTGATTGGTTCAGATTTTTTTACTTAATTTTAATTTGTGCAAAGCTTTGTTAACTTTTATATTTTATTTTATTTGATAGTTCCAAGGTGCAAATTTCCTTGTATTATTATATTTTATTTTTTGGATCACACACACAATTTTATGTTCATGCATATGCACAAAACATGTTTTAGTCTTTATGATGATGACCATATTATGGTAGAAAACGTTAAAATAAAAATTAAATTAAAAAATTGTTTCATTAAAGCTAGAAGTTGTTGATTTTTAATAACTTAATTATTGTTATACATTGGTTGATCTTAAGCTGGCATATCAAGTTCAACTTTGTCTGTATACAAGCCATTCCTACCAAAATCTTAGCAAGTAATATGTAACGTTTGGGTTTAGTTTTAATTTAGTTAATTTTCCCAATTATTTTTTAAAAAAATGTTTTTAGTTTTAAAATGAAATAAATGATAACTTTTTATTTTCTCATTTGACGTTTTCTTGTGTAGTTATATATCGTTAATAAATTTTCAACACTTTTTTTAATGTACTACTACACTTTAAATTAACGTTAGAAACTTCACTCGGGTAACTGTATACCTTCATAACTTACATCTTTCATTAAATAAAAATCCGCCTAACGCCGATTTTTTGTCGGTTAAAAATTATAGCACGTCGGTTTTAAATAAATTATTCGATTTATTATACGGCCTCTTGAGAGCTAATTTTAGCAAGTATTAGGAACTTAATATATTCACAGCCCATGTCTCGACGTTGACTAGAAAAAGGCGCACACAAAATTAATGTACTTTTATAACTTCTTGTAAACATCTGTTTCGCAACCTATGTTTCCCTGAAGGTGCGTACACGAGTTGAATAAGTAACGAGTTAGTTACTATTTTCTTAACCCCGCGGGGCAAATTATTATCCTTTGAATCATTTTAAGTTGGTAAAAATTCAACTTATCTAGTTACTTCGCGGTGTGCATTTTTTCACCGCAGAAATTTACCATAACGTAGCTTCAGCGTGATGCAATAAGCGTCTTCCATTGGCGAAAGCAAACTACTCGCAAGTACTTGTATCTACTCACAACTACCCATGCTCATACGATGGTGTAGAAAACAGAAGTAGTTACGCATAAAATTTTGCGCTAGTGGATTTTAGTTGCGAAAATTCCATTAGATGGCTTTTAGACCTTTTTCGATATTTTACGAGAGTTTTTAGTACGTTCGAGTTTTTTATTTTTAGATGATGTAAAAAGTCAAAATTAATACAAAATTATTTTGTTGTTGATGATACATTTTTAAGAAAAATGTGTTTAAATAACAATGCGGTAAATAGCAATGCTTTCCTTTTATTACATGTCCATTTCTTTTTTTGTCATATTTTGAATCTAATTTTAAATATCGCCATTACTATAATAAACAACTTTACAAAAGACAAAAAAAACAACTAAACAGAAGGTTGTGTTTTACTTGTGTTACTCAATTTCTCGTTCCATTGGGTATCTACTCGCAAGTACTTCGAAGTAGCAAATTTTGCTCATTGGAAGACGGCTAATGTGTGCAACCACAAGCAAAAATAATCAAACGAACACTTAAAACCAATTTATTGATTAACACGGCTTAACGGCGAAGTACAAACTGTCACCTGTGAGAAACCGAGAATATTTTAGTAAAGCTGCAAAATAATAAAAATATATGAGAGTATTTCAAGTATGCCATGATCTCTATGGTCAAAAACAATAATTGAAGGTGCTTACACCTTTATGCGTTGCTAAGCAACACTATAGCTGTTGTTATTTATCTATTATTTTAAGCATCATACATACTACATGAACAAAATTTTAATTATTTTGATTGGTTTTATTGTTTGTGTTAGTGAGTTGCAATTCGTTTAGTACATACAATTTTTGTTGAAGCGATGCAACACAAATTATTACCCCATTCAACAGAGTTGGTAGGCAAAGAGGTAAGAAATGTGGTAGTGTTGTGATCCGCTGTATACAGGTGTAAACACCCTCATTATGGATCGAAAATTATTTGGTTTTACAATTTGATAAGAAAATACAAATTTATAGGGGTGACAGTAAAGTGTGACCGTAACATTTTTGTTATATTGGCGTACGCTATTGCGCAAATACATTTTGAAATTGTGAATGAAGCACCCAAAACCGATTATATTTTTATTTAGTCGCAGAATTGAAATTCGGCTGCAGGGACAAAATGTAGAAAGACAAAGGACCGAATGCATAAAAACTAGAATATGCTATTTTCGTGAGATTTTAAGCAAATGCTACGTTTTGTATGTATACATTTCAAGCAATTGCTTCTGGTTTTACCTTTTGGCCATATTTTAGCATTTGCTTGAATCAAGGAAAATTTTCAATCTTCTGCTTCATTTGACATGCATATACATTAGCACTTGCTAAATTTTAAAAGCAATTGCTAGAAATATTCCATTCTACTACTTTGTAGCTTAAGGGGGAACCTACTCCAGCTATTAAGTTTTTTGCATTTTTTTTTTTTTACTTTAAAAATTCATTTAGTATCTGAAGAATAGATTTCCAAAGTTTCAAGCCCAACAGAAAGTCCTAAAGATCCCTAGGAAGTCACCGAAGTGATGCGAAGTAATGCGTTCTCTTCAAGAACGAAAACTTTAATCGAGTTTTTCTTGAAACGTGTCTTTTTGCGCGCCGTGGAATGTAACTCAAAAATTAATGGACCAATCAACTTGAAATTTTGTACACATTGTAAAATTTCGTATAAATTGTTTAAACAAATATTGGTTTTAACGAATTGTTTATAAAGAAACACGTGTTTTTTTTTGTCCTCTAATTTTCAATTTTATTTTTTTTTGCAACTTTTAGGTTCATGCAAAGCGGAATGAATTATTTTAATAAAAAAAATTTGTTTCGTTGATTTTAGTTAACTACAAGGACCTGGGCGTTCCACGGCGCAAACTTTAGTAGTCTAGTTCGAGCACCTCTAACGCCGCCATTTTGTTTCTTTTTCACTGATAAAATTTTTTTCTGTATTCATTTAAACGTCAATATTATTATGCAATTTGTTTTATTGCAATAAACGCTCTCAATTTTTTGTAAAAAATTATTGAAAAACCAGTTGTCTGGAGGAGGTTCCCCCCTTAAAATCAGTTTAGTGATTAATAATTTTTCGAGATAATCATTAGTATGGCTGCGTTAACGAAATTAACCGAACAAAAAATTTATAAAGATCGTACAAAATTAGACGAGAAAACAATATGTAAAAAATTATACCGGTTTAATAAAAATAATGTTAACGCCGTTAGCCCTATTGATAAAATGCGGATTTTTCTTTGGTATGTGCCTGATCCAGGTTTTCAAAACGGTGTTGGTGAAGACATAGGTGTGCATCAAAGTACAGTTTATCCTGTTATTAAGGATGTAACAAATGGAATTTTAAAGAAATCTGAAGAGTGGATAAAGTTTCCTAAAAGAGTAAGAAAAAACAATGTGGCAAAAGGAGTGTGGTTAACCAAATTTAAGTTTTCATATGCAATCGGTGTTATTGATTGTATACATGTTAAGATTAATAAACCTGGTCAATTTGGTGATGAATACATTAATCACGTCTGATCCACTGAAAAATTTACCAGTGTTGACGTCCAATGGCCGTGTTCCGTTAGCGATAGTAGAATTTTGCGAAAGTCATCACTATTTTTTTTAATGAATAGCATTACCACAAATGCTGTTTTACTTGGCGATGAAGGATACAATAATTATAAATGGTTAATAGTTCTATTTAAAAATCCAATCGATGCTGTTGAAATAGAATTGATTCGATTATTTACAAAGAGTAGTAATTGAACGTTCTTTTGGGCAATTAAAACTGCGCTTTCCAATTTTACATTATAAAGTAAGAGTTGCTCTTCATAATGTACCAAGAATAATTTTATGTTGCTTCATTTTGCATGACATTGCAAAATATTTGGATGACTCTGACGATTTCGATGAATTCAAACTAATTTAAACAGCCTTACAGCAATAAGATCAAAAGGACAAGAACGCAGAAATCAAATTAAGGAACTTAAAATTTAGTACATATTTCAAAATGTTTATTTTATAATTCATTTTGTTTTCAAATTATAAACTTAATAATTTACATAATTCAGAAAATAGTTATAATAATAAAAAAATATATATAACAACTATTACCTAAATTAGTTAAAATTCATTAAATGTTAGAACTGATTCCATTGAACTTGTCTCAGTATTATTTGTTTGTTGTTTGTCTGATCTGTTCCATTTGCATTCTTATAAGAGAAAGCTGTTCCAACAACTAATCTAAACTCTAATCTTTGGAGTTGCCTTGTTGCAAATCTTTAGTTTCTTCGGTTTCTGGAAGCTTAATTTTTGATGGTAATTGCATTTTATTGCATGGAACTGATATTTCGGTAGTAGTGTCTGATGACGGACGTTTGGTTGTTTTCGTCACTATCTAAAATTAAATAAACAACAATAAAAAGCTTAATTATATTCTTCATAATTACCTTTGTATTATATAATTTATCAAATTACTTCAAAGATACCTGAAATCAAATAAAAATATGAATTCTCTTGTTACTATTTAATAAATTATTTAATTACTATTAAATATATAATTAACTTAGTTTATAAACATCAAATGTAAACAAAACTATCACATAATTTGTAAATGTCAAAATTTGTATTTAACGCAAACCAAAATCGTAATAGATTTAATATATTTGGTTGCACACAGTATTAGCATTTTTTTTGTAAGAGCTTTAAAGCTCAGCGTTGTTATAACAAAAATTATGTCAAGTTGGAAATAAAAAAATTATAACTCGGTCTCTTATCTCACGGACCATCGAGGAATCAACATCAATTTTATTGAAATATTGGAGTTGTGTTGTTTTACTTAAACTAGTCAAAAACACCATTTTATTTAAAATTCATACAGTCCACGTCGTTCAAGTAGTAATATACTGAGAAGAATAACTACCTTCTTCTACATTTATTTGTATTTCATCATTTTGAAATCCAGCTGAAAGCCCTTCGGATATTTTCGTGAATGTTGGATTATCATCGGTCCTTAAAATATTTAAATATGCCTGCTCCCATGATTTTAACATAATTTTTTTGTTACCAGTTTTATTGCTGTCGGCTTTATTTTTCACGTCAGTTTTCAATTGGCCCGAATGCTTCTTCATATTTTCGATTTAGGTCTTTCAACGCAACACTCTTTTTTACCTTTATTTCGGCTAATTGTGATTTATTTAAAATGATTTCATGATCACCAATCATTTTTACAAAGATCATTTTGGTGCACTCGGTTTTTTGATTCATTATTTAATTCAAATTTTTTTAATTAATTTTATTTTAATTTTGTATCGACTTGTACGTACCTAACTATACTGATTTTATATTAAACATAGATATCTGCTGCAATTAAACGGTATTTCATCCGTTTTTTTAACATTTATCAATTTTTAGTATTGTGGTAATAAAATAAAAAAATGAGCATATGCTAGAAGCAGATGCTTATTTTATGAAGCAAATGCCTGCCTCTTTCGAAGTAACTGCTAAAAATTTTTCAGTAAACCATATCGTATCAAATGCTACTTTTATGCATTTCCTTTCGATCTTTTGTGTTTAGCATATGCTCTTACTTGTAACAAATACTTGGACAGAAGGCATTTGCTATTAGCATATGCTATTTTTTATGCATTCGGCCCAACATCTCGTTAGTCAAGGTCACTACTCTAATCTGAATTACTAAGTATATCTTTGAAGAAGAGGATAGTAATTTCGGAAATCGATACCTGCTATTAAAAAAGAATTAAAATTATCACAAAACATATTTAAAATTGTAATTTACAATTTAGCTTTAATATTAATTTCTTTTTAAATATTTGTCTGATAAAAATTATAAATATTTGCCCAAAATGATTTTCTCACACACGTCTTATCGGCTTAACATTTCTATTGACAATTTGGTCTTGAATTGTGTAAAACAGTGTACGCCATTGGTTAATTGCGCTTGTAAACCATGCAATATTACACTGAGAGAAAAAATGTGATTGAGGTAACATAAAAGTGATCATCATAGTTATGATTAGATGCAATGATTAAGAATATCATTTATAATAATTGTCATAACAATGAAAATAGTGCACCTTATTATAAATATTATTGAATTAATGTTATGATTAGAGGTATGGTTATTATGATGAAAATCGTCAATAATTTAATTGAATTTACTGTGGTAATGATAAATTTAAAAAACCAATCGGGAATTTATGATGGATGACATCATCTCAATTAATGGAATATGCGGCGGGATATTCGTAAATAATATAAACAGAGCAGGACGAAAAATGTGGTATACTGTTACAAATTTGAAAAATATCCCAAATAAAAAAAATATTTATATTTAATGCATGTGACCTTAAACAAAATGTAAACAATTGATCGCAATCTGACCTGTGCATAAATGTACGTTTACAACTATTACACAACAAAAAAATTAACTAAAACGTGTAATCAAAATTTCATACTAAAACCGCTGACAAAAAATTTCTCTTATACTTTTTCAGTAATGCACCAATTTTCCCTCTTATGTGAGTATAACAAAATAACAATGAAAAAATAAAAATATTATTTTGTAAAATACTATATAAGCTGAAAATAAACCTGACTTATCCTCAGTAGTCAAATTAAAAATAAATGCCATGAGTGTGAGTGATCGGCGGATGTGTTTACTGAGAGGAAAACCCGAAAGAAACAACAAACAATGCTAGAAATCTTCTTCCAATTATAGGTGATATTCCTCTCACATTTTTTTTAGATATTTTGTAATGTTTGTTTTTTCGAATACCTCTCGGCTCTCGCCTCGCAAATAAAAAAAGCTGAAAACACAGTTCACTATTGTAAAATGGCATTATAAGGCATGTTTCCACAATGTAGCAATGTTATACAATAAATATTATTTGTAAAAACAATGTTATATAACAAGTAAAACGTAATCAGCTTAGTGATACATACAAATGTTTTATTAGTTTTTGTAACATGTTATATAACATTGTTATATAGAAACACAAGCATTTTTTATAAACATATCTTACTGGACAAATAATATTTTCTAATGGCAACAAAAAATCAGATCACCTGGTATACCTGTAAACTACCTATAAACGAAAGCGCGTCCACAACCTAAGTGAAAACATTAGTGAGTCTTTTCCGTTGTAACGGGCCACTAAGTTTCTATTGCATGCCTAATCCAATATAATATTTCACAGTACGTCACTGTACCTCACAAACAGATTTAGAAAACAACTTTTTATAAAATTAGTAAACGAAGTTTAATGAATTTTCCTACTTTTCCACTAAATTAAAATGTTTTGTATTCATTAGCATATTTTAATAACTATGCGTTAAACGAGCAAGTAGTTACAAAACAAAATGGTTAATAATCAACACGTACTTAACACTAGAACATTGCGTCGTAGATTTTATTTGCAAGAATGTTTTTTCCTAAGCACTAAAAGTTTTTAAAACCACTGCAAGTGCAATTTATAACTATTTTATTTAATTTACGAGATTTATGTTAACTTGCGTACGTTGCAAATAAAATCACCGTGAAATTAACGTAATAAAAACCGGTAAATATCAATAAAACCAACAATACGTTGTTTTTATATGGTAGAATTAATTAAATTTTGATTGCTCAAACCATATTTAAATATTATTGATCATACTTATCACTAAAGTTGAAGATTATTCCATTTATTAATTATTATAATAATGTATAACAAATTCAACCATAAAGGATTGTAGTAATTAAATTTAGAGGTATACCGGCTAATAATTTTGTCATTAAAAAACAATATAATTTCAAGAGAAACGTTAAAAGTGTTTTATTTAAAGTAATGTGCATGGTGCATCGCTAACTGCATGATTCCCCTCCCCCCCCCATCTTTCAGTAATTTGTGGATAGAACTAAATAGAATTTTTTTTTGTTTTGATGCAAACCATTCAGAGACCTAGTTTTTCATTTTTTCGTACGTTTTGAAGTGCGTGAGACATCGATCGAAATAAGTGGTGATCTGGTGAATAAGGCGGGTGAGTTTATGATTCCCAGGCAGGATTCTTCAATGTGTCTTTAACTGGGTTTGAAATATGTAATAATGTTGCATTATCATGAAGCAAAATCCTTTGCCATGACTTCTAGCCCATTCTGGTCGTTTTGCGACCAAGGCGCTGTTCAAATTGATTATTTGTTGTCGGTAGCGATCAGTATTAACGGTTTCACCAAGTCACGACATCTTTCTGATCCCACAAAACTCAGAGCATTGTTTTTATGGTTGACCTGGATCAACTCATGCTTTCTTGCGCTTGGATATGATGAATATGATTTCTTTGAATGAGAAATTTCTTTTCGATTCAGTTTTTGTTGAATTGTTAACGAATACGGCACTAGTTTCCAAGCAGCTTTTTCATACGTAATTCTTCATGTAAAATATGAAATACTCATTCGTCCGAGATGCCTATGCTATCAGCAATTTCACGCTTAGTCAAACTAAGACTTCACAAACAATATTATACACTAGCTCAATGATTTATGGTGTTGTTGCACTTTTGGACGTCCACTACGTGGTTTAATCTTCAACGCTTGAACGACCACGTTTAAATCCTGAATTTCTGTTGCTGATAAACCTTCCAAAACAAAGAATTTTATCACTGCACGATATTCGATTTTGTCCATTGTAAACAAATACACTGACACGTCAACTTCTAATGGCTTGTAAACAAAGAATGAATTGCAAGATCGAAACAAAGATTTTCATGTGTTCAAATGAAAGATGAAATATTAAAATGCCGTATAAATTTTGATTCCTCTACTGGTGAATAGGTGTCGCTTTCAATAGTTTTCAACCAACCCGTATTTTTTTATCTTTTTTTGTTCTTTCTTAATTTCGATTAGCTAGAAAAACAACCATCTATGGGATTCAAAATTAAGCCTTACCTAAACATATTTGAAATTATCCATAAATAGTTTATATATATATACATACGTATATATTACAATTAGTGTTGTAGGACCATTTGGGCGTTTAGACACCTCGCACTGCGACCTAAAAGATCTTTTGTGCTTTAAACCTGCTTAATTATCCGCCCAGTATGCTCAGCTCTTAATGAACCTGATAATACTGCCGTACGCAGTACCGGTTGTAGAACACTTTGAGCCATATGCAAGTTCTTCTTAGGTGCCACTGTTATAATTCAGGTACAAAAATTGAGCTTTTCTTGCATTTAACATAGTAGCAAATTTATCAATAATTTGACTTAAATCGATTTTGTCACCAATTTATTTTTCAATGGCTATACTCGATAATCCAACCAACCTTTCCTGAGATATACTTGATCTCAAGTAGTTTTTGATTATTTTCAGTTTTGAATATAATCATTCACCACTTGCGACGGAAACTGGAAGACTTAAAAGTATCCGTAAAGCAATCGTTGCGTTCACAAATATATTCTCTAGTGCAGTGCTTCTCAAACTATGGGTCCCAGCCCCCTAGGGAGCCAAGGAGTTGTTGCCAGGGAGCCTTAAAACATCGCCTTAATATCTATAATAAACCGCACAATTTCCTCGCACACAAATTTCTGAATCTGCCTATTATCAATGACCGCTACTGTTTTCTGGGCTGTTAATGGATTTTGTAAGATATGTGATGTGTATATCAATTCCAAAATCACGGCTATTTTGATAGGTAAGTTCTTATTCAACAATGAACATGAACAGACATTTCAGATCGAAAACCTTGATCTGCAGGACAAAAAAATCATGGTTAAAATTGAAACCTTTTATGAAGTAACAACATTTTTAAATCAGAGGTCGATATCTGAAGTAAATTCTCGGAAATTTTGGAGCTAAATTTAAACTAAAAACTACAGAAAATGTACGTTACTCGTACTTTAATTTAATTTGAAATTTCAAATGTCAGCTTGCTAAATTTGGCTTAAACAATTTCAATTTGGTTAAATTGTATATCAGGTTAGTATTGAGAATTCCAAATCAAAAATTCCAGGATTCTAATGCCGAGTTTTTTGTAGGGAATCCAATACCGATTTTCGCTAAAACGATTGATTACCAAAATGTTGGTAAATTTTTGGAATACTTAGCGAAAACTTCTGTAACTATCTTCAGATAAAGTGCCTCTAAAACACAAATTATTAATAAGTTTTATAAATTTGTTGAACCCTTTACTTTGGTTTTACACATAAAAATGTCATATTCATCATTGGTGTCATTCTAATTTTGAAACCTACCAAATCTAAAGAGAATTCAATTAATCCGATTAATTTATCATAAAAGTTGACAAAAAGTAGACACCAGGTATGGGGAATAAAACCCTTCAACGCAACATATAGTTGACTAGCAGTTTTGTTTAAGTAAACAATTACGAGGGATTCTTTTTAGTTAGCCTGGCAACTCTTTTTAACTATAAAACTAACTTCCGTGGAATCGAAAGTGCCTTTTCGGCTGTAGGGCAGTTTTGCGCAAAACGTAAATTTTTCTTAGAACAGTATGTGATCATAACTATTGATAAGCTTTGTTTAAGACTCAAAACTACCATACATATGTATAAAATTTCTAGCGGATGCAGACCTCAATAAAATAATGGGGTCACTCAGTTTTCTAAAAATTAAGAACCAAAGTTTGTGCGTCAAATTACTAATACTAACAATGAAAAAATTTAGCTTTCAATTCTGAGAAATTATATGGTCACTTGGAATTTATAAGGGAAGTAGGAATATTCTTTAATTTTTTTCTAAAAAAGTCAATTTTTCGGTAAATTTCGGATATTACAATTAAAAAATTACCAGGAACCTAATTATCGCCCTCCCCCCCCCCCCACACATTTCAAAAGTTCGATAATTTTCTATTCCGTAGATATTTGGGACTAAAATAACCGATCTACTCTCATCTACTGAGCTATCTTTTTCTATACTATGGCGCGTTCCGTTTTTTTTTTTTTTTGAGAACTCGTCAGAAATAAAATTTCAATTACGTTGAAAATTGGTAGTTGAAATAACCTAAAAAAAATTTTGGCTAACTCCGAATTTTCAGAAGAATATAATAAATCGAAATTTGGTTTTAAATACCTAAGTAAAAATAATTTGACACAAAAATTAAAAACGAACCAAATTCGGGTTGGATTGCGGTCAAATTAGAAAAACTTGCAAAAATGAATTTTGATAAATTTAGAATAGTCGTAAACTCAAAAATGATTAGCTTTAACTTTAGTTTAGTCATTTCGGAAACTGTTTTGCTCCACTCATACATATGTCCAGCTAGGATCCTGAATCCTGAGTTTTCACAGCTACATCTAATTTTTAATAGTTCCTTATGTAAAATCCTCTAATGTTTTTTAAAATCAAGCTTAATTTTCTGGATTTCTACAATTTTTGTGTATAGGAATATTTTTACCTGTAAATCGGATGAAGATGAAAGAATATTTTGGGTTGGTAGAACATTTTTTTATTTTTTTAAATTGGTGGGACACAGATATGAGACATCTGAGGTTCTTGAACAAGAATGCCCAAAATGCTTAACTGTAAATTCATTAATTGAATAACATTTTTCTGGAGTCCTGGATTTTATTTTTTCGATTTTGCGGGCCGCAGTATTAAAAAGTTTAAGAAGTACTGCTCTAGTGCATTCAAGTAAATGTATTGTAATATAAACAAGGGATTTTAGTATTAGTATTAGTACAATTTTTCATTGTGTCCTTTAAAATCTTTAATTCGTTAAATAGTTCTACCGCAAAAATATCTTTGTCATCGCTATCGGTTAACATATTATCTAACGCGTCACAATGTGCTTTTAGTTCCTCATTATTCGATTTACAAACTTCTGCAACATCGGTTAAAAACTGAAAATTATTGTTATGAGACATTTATGACCTCAAATCTTTCACCTACAGAATTAAGTACAGTATCCAGTATATGAAACAAAACGAAATTTTAAATTGATATTATGGAGCAGTGAAAGTTTCGTCGTAGGATTCGTAATCAAAAAGCCCTTTTCTATGTAATCGCAGAGCATTATCTATAAATTGAGGATTCATTTCTAAATCAGTTGCTAATTCTTTTGCTGTTTCTTGAACCCGATTAAAACGTTCATCCGTTCGCATTTGTTTAATGTACGGTATTAACTTATTTAAGTCCTTGATTGCCTCATTTATATATCGGTTGGGAGGTGAGCTTTTTTGTATTTGTTGGTGTGTTTACTGTTATCGCCCGACGAGTATTGAAACTATTATACTATTATCATGTTTCGATGTAGTTTGAAAACGTGTTGGAGTTCATAGAAACAGAGTTGAGCTAGGTTTTCGTTGAGCTATTTTAAGCTCGATGAAACTATTGTAATCGAGTTGAGTTGAAATTCAAAATTTCTAATGAAAAATATTTTTTTAGTAGTAGTAAATTGTTTAGAAAGCGTGAGAAAAATTGTCAGCGTCCCTAATTGGTCGGCGCCTCTATGCGAGGCATAATCTGCTTTGTGGGTAAAGCCGGCCCTGGCCTTACGTGATACATACCAATACTATCGTATCGTACGTATATATACTTAATATTATGTTCCCGTGTTTGTTTATTTGAATAACATTACTAAGAGAAAAAAATCAGTATAACCGGAAACTTTACATTTCATATTTAGTGTTTTACATGCGAGTAAGATTAAACAAAACAAAAATTATTTGTACAAGAAATTCAAAATACCCCATGTACATAATATTTGTAGTCAATTAATATGTATAAAAATTAAGACTTCATTACGGTCAATATAGTTTTATTATTGGTCACTTTCATCGACTCTGGTCATGTACGACGTAAAAATTTTCAATATCTTTAGAAACGTAAAATCAGGATTTATCAAGGTGGTTTAATAATTATAATTAAATCTTTGTTTTAATTATTTTATTTATAAGAGAAATATATTGAAAAATAAAATGTTGCTCCATTACGAACTAATCCGTCCTAATTTTGTACAAAGTTCTCTGGTTATGATTTAGCAGAGTTAATCTGAAAAAAATAAAAATAATTTGTTTTCTGGAAAAATATTGAATTAAACAAACCTACACTCTTAATTAATTAAAATTTTGACGTTGAATAATAATTTGAATATATGTATTTATTTGTATGATGAAATTTGTTCGGGCTAAATTAATGTGTGTGTACGACAAAAATAAAAAAAAAAAATTGTCTTAGTTGAATATTTTAATTTTGGACTAGATTATAATTTACTTACCCACTTAACGATTTTGACACGCATAATCATGTAATTGATTGATTATGTGCTGGCATTTCTTAAACTGTTTTGTATAAATTAATTAAATAATGATGAGCTCACTTTGGTTTTCTTTAGTTACAAATTACATAATTCTAAATCGAGTCGCATATCATTTACTTTAGCACTTCGAAGTCACATGTCAAAAATAGCACAAAAATAATCAATATTTGTAATTTATTATATATACTTGTAATTACAACAATTTTCTATCTTTATTATATTACTCTGGAATTGTATATTAAAATAAAGAAAATATTGAAATGCTTCAAGCAACAAAAAAAAGCTCAATAGTTGTCAACTTTTATCGTTTTTTCATAATTAACCAATTCAGGAAAACCACCAACAACAATAAAATACTTTATTGTTTGTGTTACTCATAGCCACAATATTATATTGTATTACAGCAGGTATGCGCAGCAACCACACCTAAGTATATAGATGAACTATATATTATATATTTTTGTTTATAAGACATTATGTCTGATTAAATTATATACAAGACATAATGAAACTGTTTAATCTGCGATCTACATAAATGTTAACAAAGAAACTCGTATATTTTCTTAGTCCGATAGATAAGCCGTAAACAAAGTGATTGTGTTACCGGAAAGTTAATTTGATATACATATACGAGTACATAAATTATTTGTTTGATAAACGATCAAAGTTAAAATTGAAAGACAATATCATGTAAATAATCATTTACGTTTTTTTTACATACCCACATACACATATGTACATACACTATATGATTTATTGAACTGACGATTGTGTATTTATTTACAAAAATATTTTGAACCGCATAAAAAATTCTGCGAATTGAATGGGCAATGAATTTATATTGAGATTATCTATTCATTATATACACGTGAAGAAGATCGCTGTAATAAATTATATCTTATAAGTGGGAGCACACGACAAATATAGAATTGTGAACCATACCACATTTATTAATTGCAAAACTATAATAAAATCTTGTAATTATGTATGTACATGTAAATAAATTATAAAAATTATTCAACGAGTATGTATAATTGCTTCTCGAATAAATATATAAATATAAGAGAATATATTATGTGCATGTGTATAAATCTTAAAATTGCCTTAGATCATATTTTTATTTATTAATAAAAAAAAAACAGTTTATGCACTTAGCGGTTTTGTGGTACAAAGTTCAAAAGCCCAAAACATGTATAAATATTTATGTACAGGTAACATTTCTAATTGAATGTTGCTCAAATAATTTATAGGTACGAACGAGTTTGAATTTGTCATTTTGTTGGAATTTGCTGTATGGACCTTCCCATATTTTCTGATATTTCCTAATGCTAAGATTTAACGAGGTGTAGAGCTCTACCAAAACCGAGTCAGTAGATTGGTGGTAGAGACGTAACACATATCGCTTTGAAGTCTTTTTTCGTTTATCAGTTTTATAATGTGTTTCAGTGCTGAATGTTGCTTTTATTGTTGAATTAGGTACCGGCTCGAATTATGACTGTTTACATAAACACTTATATTTTATTAAAAATTATTAAAATTAAAATTTATTTACAACTTTTCAGATCAAATTTAACTGCCCAAGCTAAGGTAAATCTACCAAGGACTTGCAAATGATTGCAAAAAATATCTTGCTTCAATTTTTTTTATTCAGAAAGTCTAAATATTAAAACTTTAAATTACTTAAAACTAAATAATTGTAAAAATTATCTTTACAGTTGTATTTTTGTACTCAGGTGACTTGGTTTGTAAACAAATAATACTAGCATTTTGGGCAGACAAAATCATTGAGAATATTGGTTACAAAGTATTTTACACGACCGAACTCACCATGTCGAACTGCATTAATTAAAAATCCATTGATTGGTAAAGTTTGACAAAGGTCATCTAACTGAAAATATGATTTTTATATTAAGATTTCAGAAGGCACTTAACTGAAGTTTTAGTTACATGAAAGCATTGATAAAACATGACTCCTTGCTGGTTTGCATTTGGTAAAAGAAGTTTGTTTTGTTGTGCCTGATTCACATAATCTATCTTTTTCTTCATTGGACGGACCTTTTCGTGCGAATCGCGGTATTTTAGATTTTGCAACATTTAAATTGAAAAGCTTCCTCCTTCTTGGAGGATTAAGAGTTTGCCAATTTTTCATTTGGTGACTTTGTCTTCTCTGTCTTGTTATTTTTTATATTATTACACCTTACTTATTTTAGTACGCCTTACCCCTCCTTATATTATTATAGGGTATTAAATCAGGATCGATGGCTATTTTAATTCATTCTTTGTGTATTTGCGTTTTTGGCATGTTGGACCTCTTTTTTTAGTAAACAAATTTGTACTAATTAACGTATATCTAACTGACGAACCAATATTGGGTCGAACAGTCGCCGTTTTGGAGAATTAATTTTAATTAGAAATATACAGAAATAACAATGTTCTGTTTTTGAAAAAGTTGGGTTTATCCAGAGGACGTCATTTTGGAAAGGTGGCCGCTAAACCAATGTGAAGAACTTAATGCTAATATTAAGGAGTAGCTACACAAATTAACAAGTGGCGTTTACACAAAAAAGTGGCAGATTCAAACGAATCAAAATTATATACATAATTTACATTTTTACTTGATTGTTTCAATTTAAATTGTAAAAAGGGTAAATTTTTCATTATAGTTTGGCCAAAAATCTATCTAGCAAATAATCGATGTAGCGCTGCAATATGCCAGATAACACGAATTAAACCGATATTTTAACATTTATTATGACAGGTTTTGTGCTTTGGTGAAATTTTTCCTTAGAAAGTTATTTGTATGGAAGTATCACTAAGCCAATTAACACAAATCTCAGAGACTTCCTCATATTTACATATTATTTTTTTTAAATCTTTAATCAATTTGAATTTGTTAAATTTCAATTGTTACAACATTTTATAATTACATTTTATAATTTATTAAAACAAAAAAAAATAAAAAATTAAACGTTTTTAAATTCCTGTTAATTCTGATTTTCTTGTTGTTCAGTTTCTTGTTGTTTCGTAAAATTATTTAAAAATTAGTATTGATTAACTCAAATTTCTTGAACTTTACGTTCTTTAACTTATCCGTATTCATAACCGTATTGTTAAAATTGTGTAAAGCTTTAAAATTTGAAAAAATTGCTTGAACTTTCTTAGGTTTGTCGAAATTCTGTAAATTTGTTAATTTCTTCAGAAATTTAATAAAACAAAACTATTAAAATTCTAATCCCTCTTCTTCTTCTTCTTCATCGAGCCACCCAACTTCCGCCCTGTGTGGTATCGGGAATGTTGCAAAATACAACCATAAATTTTCATATATTTGATCGTAGCTCATATCAATATATGGTATAAATTCCCATGGATTATCCAACAAATGATCTGTATGATATATTATTTCTTGGGTATTATAATATTTAAATAAAAAGTGAATGTTCTCATGGTTTATGATACATACGCAATTGACAGGTTTTCACAATCATGAACCATTAATTCTTCTTCTAAGTCCGATAGTCCGTAAAATGGTACAATTTCAATAAACCGTTTGCGATATATAATGAAATCTGGAATTACGCAAAGCAGTTGTTTAAATTAAAATCTATCTAAATCTGTCCGCTTACCGCTAATGGGGGCTATGACAACAGATTTATTTATTTAAATAAAATAAAAAATAAACTTACGCACGCTATACTTACAAACACTTTTAATATTTTAAATCACCGCCAAAACAAACAATTGTTTTTTTAATAAGATTCTTTCGGCTTTTTATAGACACAATATATTAATAATAATGGCATTCACAACATTTTCGACTTGTCAATCAGAAAAATGAAGAGGCCAGTCATTTATAATATATCTACCAAAAAAAGTAGAAATATCAAAATCCCCCGTACTTTAACCCCAGAGTTAATACAAAATGTATTTTGACTCTAAAAAAGAAAACTTTTCCTTGCGTTTTCTGTGGGTAGTTTGGTTTCGTACTGATAATCTCTTGAGATTATCAGTACGAAACCAAACTACCCACAGAAAACGCAAGGAAAAGTTTTCTTTTTTAGAGTCAAAATACATTTTGTATTAACTCTGGGGTTAAAGTACGGGGGGGATTTTGATATTTCTACTTTTTTTGGTAGATATATTATAAATGACTGGCCTTTTCGTTTTTCTGATTGACAAGTCGAAAATGTTGTGAATGCCATTATTATTAATATATTGTGTCTATAAAACGCCGAAAGAATCTTATTGATTTAATACAGACAACTAAACTTCTCTTTCAATTATTTTTTTAAATTACGGCGGGAAATGTAAAGTTTAAGAAAACAAATTATATCAATGTTACCCTCCTGACCAGGCTTAACATAAACGAACAGTTTACGAAAACTTTGTTATACTAAAGTATTCGTAAACGGTACGCTAAAACTGAAAGAAAATGTGTTGTGCATATTTGAATTAATTACCAACATAACAAGTCGACCACTTGGCGCTAAAAAGCAAAAAGTGCGAAAAAAACATTGTAAATTTTAGTGTCTGACTCTGAATATAGTCCATAATTTAAATTCAAAAAAAGGACATAGTCCATAATTCTATTTGTAAGTGAATTAGAAAATATGTTAAAATAACGAATTTAAACTGGAGTGAAGAGAAAGTAATTGAATTTTTTAATATCTATAAAGATTATATCTATAATAATAATGATCTATAAAATTTGATTATTTTTACAAAAAACACAATGCGTATAACACACAATGAATACAAACGATACAAATTGGTTCACAAATATTTTCTTTTATTCATATGAATTTACTTGCTTGTTAAACAATCGAGTGTGTGCCCTTTGTCCTACAAATTATTTTATAACTGCTAGGAATAGGTTTTTTGTAGAATCTGGAAGAGCTATATTTATGCGAAAATAATTATCGGCTTGAAAAGTAAGTTACCAATAAGTTGCCGATTTTATAAAAAAGATTACCGACTACCGTAAAGTACTAGCCTGCTAACTGTTGAATAAATATTAAAAAATTTCCAAACATATTCAATTATAACTTTCTACAGTCGAATAAGTTTAATTTAGTCAGTTTTTGATAAATGCACCTACCACATGCAACGTCAGATAATATACAAATTAGGCTATATAACAAAGTTTAAACAAATTGCCCCCATTAAAAAACTGTTTTAGATCAAAAATCCCCCGAACTTGGCAACCACTATTAATTTATACGGAATCGTGGCCATGAATCACACGAAAATACGCACATGCACTAAAAGGTGCAACAATATTTCGAGCACAACATAATGAAAAAATAAAAAATAAAAATAAACACTAAAAATTTAGTTTTATAATTAATTTAAGAATTGCATAATTTATTTTCGCATTTAGCACAAACGTTTCATAAAAATACAAATTCTAAATTCTAAAAATAAGTTATTATAGTTTATAAATAAAATTTGTTTAAAATTAATCATGAAATGTGTGTGTATGTTAGAATAATTATGAAATTTACTTTATAATTAATCAAATTTTTTCGGTTCATTTAATTTAGTAAATAAAACAAATACTCGTTTAACCTTGAATAATTAACTTAATTAAGTGAAAACTGATTGATTATGTTTGTTATGTTTGTAAACATAAACATAAAAAATTTTTATCAAAGAATTGATCTTGGCCTAGTTTTATAGTAGTTAGATTTTTTTTACCACGCACGCCGTCATAATATACTGAAACATTGTTTGATCAAAATTTGGAAAAATGTTTATATGAAAATTTAGATTTATTTATAATTTTGCTAGTTGTTTATATTTCAAGTTAAATTTTTTCCCATCATATTTTTAAATTTGATCTAAGTTTACTAACCCAAAATGTATACAAACTAATATATTTGGTTTTAATTACACAAAAAAAAAAAAAAAATTGAAGGCTTTGCATTTTTACAAAATTGCACAAACAATCATGTGGTTTTTTTTATCCTAACTAAAACATAAAATTGCCTTTATAAAATATGTTGTAAAAATTTGTCATTGTACAAAGATGAATATTGCCGTGGCAAATTTTAATGTAAATGTGTATATGTTTTCCATGTGGACTGCAATAATATGATGTGAAAACATTTCCATTGTGATATTTTTAGTTGATGGCTTGACGAATTTCTAATGAACTGTGGCACGATATTAATTTGCAAAATGATTTCGTTTGGAGCAAGCGTATACGATTTTCTCGGAATTGAGACTATTACTTTGGCACTATATTGGAGGCGAGTTCAAAGAAATTGTCTTTAAAAATGTTACATCAAAGGACAATTTTCATGTTATACGTTATACAAGAATTTAAATAAATCAATGCTATTTCTGTAGAATATCTGAGTGAGGTCGTTTTAATTCGACTTGATTTTATTTTTGGTTTTCCATATTTTGACATTTGCTTCACCTACATATAAACATTAAATAACTATATTTAAATTTTTATTGCTATTAAAAGTATATTTCTTTTGTCTGTCTATACTTACCAAAATCATCCGGTTTACTCTTACTTAACCTTGACTCTATCTTCTTCATTTTGGGCATATTTTCTAATTTAAACGGGCGATACTTGAGATGATCCCTCGGTCTTATATTGTTAAAGAAACAGCTCTATAAGAATTCCAATTAACTGAAAGCATTATGAAGACGTGCTGGTGGGACCGATATATAGTATATATGTTTGTAGTATTATGATACTCTTTAAAGATCCAACAATATTTACATTAAAATCCACTTCCTACTAACTAAAGAGTGATTTCATTGTCTATTTAACTTTCTGTGGTACGGTAAATAGATCATTTAGCTCTGCAAACGAGAATTTCAGCATACCTTCAATTCTTTTAGCGAATACAAAAAAAATGAACTCAATAAAGGTACAACCGTCATTCTGGTCACCTTATCTATAATAATAATAATGCTTTTTAATTTTTATTCAATGTATAACCCGTGGCTTTTGTACATCTTACATATTTACAATAGTATAGAACAACTTAAAATTAAGAATAATAAAGTTTAATACATACTCCAATACAACAATAATTAACATATATACAAAATGTACATAATTAATTACAATATGTACAAGAACTTTGATTTTAAGTTACTAGTTTTAACATAACCGCTTTAAATTTATTAATGGAACTTATATTTTTTAATTCTGTAGGCAAACTGTTCCAAGTGACAATCGTATTTATTAATTCAGAGGTATTGTAAACATTAGTTCTACTAACAGGCAAATTAACGTTCCTGGTAACAATGGTATACTCGATTTAATTATTCTATACTAGCTATTATATTTGTTTGTATTTGTCTATTCTTCGATTTCAGTTTAAATTTCACTCACATTCTCAAAATGTAAAGCCAAACTTAATTGCCTAACAAAGTTCTGTGATACTCTAGAAATTTTGTAGATCAAGGGCAGGTAGCATGTACTAAGATTTTTTAAATTCATTGTCAACAACCAATCTTTCTGAAATTTGAGTACATTAAAAACAAGCAAACTTGTTTTACTGTTATTTTACCAAAGTTCACATTTCTTTGTCTAATAAATAAGATTAATTCAATTTCAAGCATCTATGATCAATAAAACAAAAATCAATATTTTCGACATTTAGTCAAATACTTCACATTTCTCTATTCTGCATACATACAGAACATGGATTAACCCAAAGAATGGATTCAACCAACTTATAACGTAATTGGAAATAAAGTTGGCGGTGAAAGAAATTTGAATTATTATCAATATTTACTTAGACATTAAAAGTTTAACATTAATATAGCTAATCGATTATTGGGTTTAGGTTTTAAGTTATTAATAGGTTTATGGGTGCGCTCTCTCCGATTTTGTAAAAGTTTTTTGTATTGGATTGTCCTAAACGCCAAGTTTTGCGCGTACGAGAATTTTGTTTATATGAAAATTGCAGTTTCTTTGTTCTTAACATGAATTTGTGTTATACGTAGTATCAAATTAAAACAATTAGAAAGGAGACTATGTGGGTAGGAATTGGATTGTGTGCTTAGTGTTAGAAAAAAGATGGAAATTTTTAGTTGGTTGTCAGCTAATAATACAATTACCTGATTTCTTTGTAAATTCCTTTAAATGAGCAATAGTCTAAATTTCATACAAACTAAATCCTTAAATTTGAAAAAGGCAATATTTTCAAACTCTACTTTAACATTAACGCTGGATATTGAATACCAGGAATAGTGTTAAAAAAAACAACCACCAAAAAACATTGACAACTGCGGGAGCACTATTTAGCTAAAAAATTAACTCTATCCAGAATACAACTAAATCAATTCTTTAAAAAAGGGGACTGATACCAATAGCTTATGTATATTTCAGTAACAAGGCGATCAAGACTATTACAAAACACTGTTAAAAATCAATTGATGTGATTCTAAAATATCTATTATGAAGTAAGAATAAAATATTTTTAGTTATAGGCTCCAAGAAAGGCTTAACCTATTTTTTGTGATTTTTAGTAGACTTGTTACAATTGGAAGTCTGATTCAATAATATTAATGTAGAATATTCTATAAATAAAAGTAGATACAATTTGGTTAAAATGAAAAAATCTATCGGCAAGTTATTTTTTAATCAACACTTAAACTTTGATGCACATTTTCCACCAATTATGCAAATTGCATTTAAGGGAAACAATCGATCGAAGATATAACGATATCATTCATTAATTTTTACCTAATTAAGTGGAACAAATTTAGTTAAAATTTAAAAAATGTATAACTGGTTCAACGTATTACTGATTTGCTTCTATTACTTATAGATGAATTATGATTTCTCACCCAATAAATATTTCGTATCAACCATTTTTCGAAACGACTGTTTGTAGAGACTCATTTCAAAATGGACGAAGAAAATACTAAGTAGTGTTTTATCTTGTGACCCTTTACCACTAGTGTACCTTATAATATTGTGAAAATTTTCGAAATATTTTATTATAAAATTTGGTAATATCTATGAGAACATTTTAATTGAAATGGAAGGACCAAATTTGATATACATTTGTTTTCAAAAATCCTACCTACAGTTTGAACTAAAAGTTGTTGAACAATAAATCATTCCGAGTCTACTACTCAGAAATATGGGATCACATTCACAGATTGTAATATTACTAAAAACTGTGGCCCTATTGTGGTTTTCCCAAGGAATTTCCAATTGAGGATTGAAGTATTGTGACTTTTTTAGTATATTTTGGTATTATTTTTTGCAAAGCATTCTGTGGCGATTGATATTTTTTTCAAATATAAAGAAAAATGGCTCTTTTTTAAAGCTCCCGCTTATCGGGGCATTATCATGAAATCCGGTACCGGTGGAATTTTGACGGAAACCGTAAATTGCAAGGTTTTATAAAAACGGTATCATGAACACCGCTTTGATGGTAAGTTTCCGCCAAAAATCGCCCGGTAGATATTAGTTAAAAGGTTATATCTTCTACAAGAAATATCTTTTGCTACAAAATATTGTCCGTGTAAAATTAGTTTAGTTTGAAAAAGTACTAACATTTTATATTTATTTTTGCTACAAAATACTGTACGTGTAAAATTGGTTTAGTTTGAAAAAGTACTAACATTTTATATTTAAAATGTTACATCTTGTACAAGAAATATCTTTTGCTACAAAATATTGTCCGTGTAAAATTGGTTTAGTTTGAAAAAGTACTAATATTTTATATTTAAAAAGTTACATCTTCTACAAGAAATATCCTTTGCTACAAAATATTGTCCGTGTAAACTTGGTTTAGTTTGAAAAAGTACTAACATTTTATATTTAAAAGGTTACCTCTTCTACAAGAAAAAGTACTAAAATTTTACATTTAAAAGGTTACATCTTCTACAAGAAATATGTTTTGCTACAAAATATTGTCCGTGTAAAATTGGTTTGGTTTGAAAAAATACTAACATTTTATATTTAAAAAGTTACATCTTCTACAAGAAATATCTTTTGCTACAAAATACTGTACGTGTAAAATTGGTTTAGTTTGAAAAAGTACTAACATTTTATATTTAAAAGGTCTACAAGAAAAAGTACTAAAATTTTACATTTAAAAGGTTACATCTACAAGAAATATGTTTTGCTACAAAATATTGTCCGTGTAAAATTGGTTTGGTTTGAAAAAGTACTAACATTTTATATTTAAAAGGTTACAAGGCTACAAAGAAACAAGGCTACAAGACTACAATATTTTTCGTTTAAGAAAACTCAATAGTTTCAAACCAAAAAGTACTCAATGACAAAAATTAATTTGAAAATGTTTTTCTATTAAAAAACCAACCATTAATTTTTTATAATATTTATTAGAATAATTTAATACTTCTCAAATATTGACAAACGCCATTTAGAAAAAACCAATGGCCGATTTTTGAATGAGTTGAATAAATATGCAAACAAAATAAAAATTAGATACACCTGAATAATAATTAAGCATTAAGGACCATTTTAATGCAAATTAAAAAAATTAACACAAGTTAATCTTAAAGAAACTGACTCCATTATTATTTTTATTTATTAATTTGACAATTCAATATGGTATGATATGGTATTATTCCGACGGACCGCTAACAAACCGCTAGTAGAATATTTTTTGTCTTTGATATGGTTGATTGGTAAGCTCACATTTGGATGTTATGAGTGAAACATAACCTCAAAATCGTAATTGTGTGCTATTACCCTAAAGTTGTTATTTTTTTTTATAAAATCAATAAAAAAAATAATTAATATATAACGCGCTAAACAAAATCAATTAAAATGGGCTGGCAATAAACCGGCACACAAAAAATTAATATTTGAGATACAAAAAAATAATAAAACGGCACAAATTAATGAGCAACAAACAAAAATTTCTTGGCATCATAATAATAATTTGGCAACATTTATAATTTTTTGGCACTATTGGAAGGGTACACAAAAATTATTTTTTGGCATCGAAATAAACATTTTGGGTGACAAAAATAATTAACTGGCAACAAAGTTATAAATAAATAAATTAAAAATTAAAAAAATTAAATTAGTTTTAAAATATTCTGGAAAATGGAGATCCCTAATTTAACTTAGAATTGTAGAGGCTAAAGGCTTCGGTAACTCTCACGGGCACGCGGGAGGTCGCTTCGCTCGCCCCCGCTTAGCCCTCCGAGGGGCCTTAGATTTAAACTTCGAGGGACGTAGGAGCCAGGATAGGCAAACATGTCGCACTGCGTGCCGCACGTAGGAGCGGATTATATAAAATCTATTAATGACACTGCAATATTTTATATCGATCCCTCATTAAATATTAAATAATTTGTATCGATTAAATTTAATTTTTTGTCTCGATTTTTTTTTTTTTTTTACTACTAAAAATAATTTTTTTTTGTTCCAAAATATTATATTTGTTGCCAATTTATTAATTTTGATGTCAATGTTTGTCGCCACAGTATTTAATAATGTCCTTCAAAAATATTTGTTTGTTTTTTCATAGGTGGTGCCAAAATATTATTTGTGATGCCAATTTATTATTTTTGATGCTAATGTTTGTCGCCAAATTTTTTTTCTTGTATGCCCGTTTAAATTGTCCCATTAAAATGTCTAATTTTAACACAACATATAACCACCTGGCGTCGAAATTGTGCGTAACTGCTTCTAACTGCTCGTAATAAAATAGCAAGAGCAGATACGAGTAGATAATTTAGCGAAGACAAAAACCATTATACTATTGGTTTGCTAGCGAGTGCTTGCGGTTGGTCAATTGGAAAGCAACTATTGAAAATTAAATGTTGGAAAAATGATATTAGATCATCACATTGCCATGCAATTTTCGGTAAATCGGTAGCCTTTAGAAAACAACATGATTATTTTACTACAACAGTTGGCGGATCTGAACGCACCACAAACGAAATTTGTTTTCCATAAATTTGAAAAACAAAATACTAATTGCATCAGCATGCTTTGGGAAAAATAATACCAAAACGTACTACAAAAGGTCACAATAAAGCAATTCCCAATTCCAAATGCCCCGAGAAAACCAAAATAGTGTCAGTAGTTGGAATGAATATCACCAACATTTTTTTTACAAATTTAATAGAAATACTTTTAATTTTAAAGTAAAATTTATTTAAAATATTTAAATTTTATGCAAGATGCATTTCACGAACTTAGCGGTATCATCAGTTATTCTTCCTCAACCGTGAACAACTTATGGGCTTTACAAATAGCAAAAATATATTATGTATGTACTACATAGTCAGAAAACTAAATGAGATAATTGAATAAATACAATAAAATTCGTTTAAAAGCGGAAAACATTTTGATTTGGTTTTTAAAAAATTGCAAAGCATCTGACTGCCAAAATTAATAAAGAAAAAAGAAACATAAAATATTTTCAAGCATAATTTAGAGAGGGGAATACCATCATATTCCCGAACGGAAAAATCCCCCAAAAAATACCGAAAAATGCAAATTAAACTGCCCCATCGAAAGGGAAGACCCCAACAAATTTTTGATAACTAAAATATGAAAACAAAAGGAATCTACATAATTTCATGTCATCCTTGGGCGGAAAGGACCCATGCCAAGCGGCTTTGAGGAGTTTTATTTACCTGGGGCTAATTCCAATTCTGGGATCAAGCAGCACAGGCCAAATAGTGCAAAAATTAAAAAAAAAACAATTGCAACAATATTATATCGTCTCTTTACTAATGAAATAGCGTATAAGAAAAATCATTGTTATGCGATAATTCACATTTAAAGTTTTTTTGATGAAACTTTTTAATATAAACTCTTTTATTTGATAGAAAATTAGATTATTTATCGACCAAAACAGTTTAGATTAAAAAGTTTCTTCAAAGAATCTTTAAATGTGAATTATCACAAAACAATGCTTGCACCCAAACATTCATTTTGGGGTCTGCTATTATTTATATCGTAAACTGAATCGGTTCATATTAGTTCTACACATCTTTTGGTTGCGTTTTAAATATAAGAAGAATTGTTTGTGTTTTACATATTCTCCCGTAGGGAATACAATTTTGTGACCTCGATCATAAAATTGAACTACTCCTGGATGAAACGATGATGAAGATATGCAAAAAAAAAAAAGTACAAGAATCTCATTCAAGAATACTGTCCACGACAACTCATGAAGAAACACTACCAAAATCAAGCATCTTACTGAGTAAGCACCGATTAAGTATTAGAGACATTGTAGTTATTACTGGAATATATTTGGATCAATTCAGTCAATTTTGAAGAACAATTTAGGCTTATCTTGTATGTTTCTTCTCGTTTTGTGCCGAAAATACTGAATTGTTTTTGAAAAAACATTGTTATGTGAAAGTTGTAATAGAGGTGGTTTCTTGTGATGACATTCTGAAATACATAAATTACTGGTGATGAGGCATGAATAACACCCAGAAATAGCTCAACAATAAAGCAAATATCGTGCTAAAGATGAAGCGAAGCCGAAAAAAACATTAAGATATGGTAACAGTTTTCTTCGATTACAGTAGTGTCTACAAAGAGTTCGTTCCAACTAGTCAAACTTTACCTAACAAAGAATTTTGGGGCTTCTTTTTACCACATATGGTTTCATACACTGAATTTTGGCAATATAATGCACCACTGCATATACTTAATCTTGCGACACGAACTATGAAATACGAAATAATTATTATAATTATTATTATTGTTGTTCACTTTTTATTACAAAGAAAAACGTAATATACAAAAAGATGCGCACAGAATAATTTTTAATACAAAATTTATTTTACAAATGGCTGATGATGCCGCACTGAATGTTTGAGAGAGAATGTGTTTTGCATTGACTGTACGCGTATGACATTTCGCTTTCGGAGTTTGGTATTATAGACGCACGGAGTTTAATAAAATAGATTGGATAAAATGATTTGACATCGCGAATTTGCGTAAGTCTGTTTTGGATAATTGTGGTAATAAAACGAAATGAGTGAGCGATTGAATCGCTACAGAATTTTATTTAAGGGTTATGCGTCATTTAAAGGAAGTCGAAATTTCGAATAAAATGTCCAAATTTGTGGCAAAACAATTTATGGTTTTTGCATACCGCATTAATTATTCGTCAATTTCCAGATATTTCGTCAAACACCATATGGCACCGCCTAACTTTTTCGCCATTTTTCGCCAGTGAGAAGGAAATTGATGAAAACAAAATAAATTTGGATAAATAAATATTTTGTTTCAAAAGTCATCTTACTATTGCTTCGTAATATTATTATGAATAGCAGAACAGTGAAAATAATTCTTAAACTGCAATCTGATATAAGCGTTTACACAAAATCTGGATATGGGCATCCACCTGTTCAGTAATTATTTCGAAATCCTCAAATGCCTTATGTGCCGAGCACTAAGCTCGTCAAAATGTCGAAAATGTCTAAGGTTTATATTCGGACGATTTCATTTGATGAAATAAAAAGTTGTTTTAAAACCTTATTGTTTGATTGGTTTACAAACGTTTTTGTATGAAAGTGGCTGATACTGGGAGGTAGTCTTTATCTTAATACAAAAAGTTTTTTTAAACTATGAACCCTTAGGTATACTTAACTTTCTTTTAGACATTCTAGAAATATACTTTTATTTATATTTTTAATTATTGCTTTCTTGTGTAAATTATAAATGAATCGGCTATTATTAGATTTCTTTTTTACCGGTACTAGTTTTGTTTATTGTTTATTTACAATTTCTAATTTACGAGCATAAGTGTTTATCGCAATTAAATTTGTTTTGTTTTGTATGATCTCTTAGTACTTTTTATATTTATTGGTATTTTTGTTTCCATTACAAGTTGTCAAGTAACAGTTCGTCAAAATATAATTGCAGATAGAAAAAAACATCTGTACGAGCGTTGATTTACTACTTTAGAATAATTATTCGTGGCAGGTGAACTAAATGACAATGAAGTTGTTATTATAAATCGAAATATTAATTTAGCTGCACCAATTCAAAGGAATTATAAATAGAATGCTGTACAAAAAAGAAAAGAAATTTAAATTGTTTTCTCTACAGGAACAATTAACCGGCTTTGAAATCGATATCAATATGCACGAATAATAGAATGAAAGTTGAAGGATAAACAAAGCATAGGACAGAGTTGCATAAGTTATTATTTCGAGGTGTGGGGAAAACGAATCCAATTTTATAATTTTCTTAATACCACAAACAAATATTTTTTGTTTTAATTGTCGTAAAATTTTTAGTTATGATTAGTTTTCTTTTGATAACTTTTTTATTACTGTTATTTTATTTTATCCATTTTAGTCGCTCCAACCATCAAGGTTAAAGCGCAACTACATGTAGGTATCTTGTTTGGTGATTTAACATGTAAATAAGTAAATAACTATAATAATAAAGATAAAACTAACAAATAATTTTTGTTTTAAAAATTTCTTTCATAGACGAATGTCTATTTTATAGATAAATATTATATAACATTAATACTCTTAAATAACAACCTTAATTAATTCAAAAATAGCACAAAAATTCATTTTGTGTTTCTGATTTCCAACATAAAGCAAAAATATTTAATAAATTCTGATAATAATTCAACATCACAGATTCGTTAATAATTTATTGGCATAACATACTCAAATCAAATTTTAAATGATGTAGTTCACAGTTTTAATTTTTCTCTTTTATGTTTAATTTAAGTTTAGTTTAATTCCCAAAACAACAGCGTTCAATTAAATAAAATAATTTCAATGATATAAAAAATCAATAATATAGTATAGGTAAATTCAACAAAATAAAAGTAAAGTTTCCTGCTTCAGTCCTGCGCTTGTCCCTAGAAATTGTATTTATTTAATTTAACAAATTCAGCTTTGTAATTCAGGTTTAAGTATTGACATGATAATTTGCTTGCTGCTAAAAAACAAATGTACATAGAAAGGAAAAGTTTTATTACTTTACTTAATTTTAAATTTTTATTTAATGTTCTTTCTACGTAACTCGAAATCAAACACATTAATAAACATTAATTAGTTAAAACCTTTCTTGTTGACCTTTCAAAATCTTAATTATTTGGAAGTTTTTAGAAGACAAATTCCCTTGGTGGTGCCTATTGGTGAATTGTTGAGCAAATTCAGTTGTAAATATTCTAAATCATTCTAACAAATCTCAACAATAATTCAAGCCTCTTTCATAAAGATTGAGTCCTGTAAAATATAAAACGTGGTTAATTTAAAATAAATCAAATTAATTTTATGGTTATAATTACTAGTTGAAGAATTCTGTAACTGCATGTAATTTTCCATCGAAATTTATAATTGAAAAATTTTCTAAATTAGCATATTTGATGTGAAATTTGGTACTTTTTAAATTGATAGTTCTCTCATTAATGATTTTTGCCCATTATGGATCACATTTATTTTCTTTTTCGCACTAGAGTAGCTACATATATCAGCTGTAGTATGGTATTGTGGTTTTCATATAATACAAAATCAAATGAAACTGTTACAATTAAAGAATATGATGCCATTGGAGCCATACCAATGTGAAGGCTGTTTGAATGACTTTTCTTGCGGCATCCACTTGTATTTTAATAATTGTTGATGCCACGTCTGTTCTGATTCACATTTAATTTATAATTCAACTGAAGATATAAATTATTCTCGGACTTGAAAGGGCTAAGATCGTCTACAGATTTATTACAGATTAATTTACTAAATTCATTAATCAATATACATTTGCTCGCCCTTGGTAGTTCATTGAGTAAAACTTTGCTTTCTAACTGGGCGGTCCCTAGTTCTCGCTTCGTGGTATTGACAAGAAGAACTTTGTCTCGATTGGGTGTTGTTTATGTGAACTAGCTTGTCCTCCAAAGGACGGTTAGTTCATTGGAAGAGTAACATTACATTTAAATTTAAAAAAAAAACAATATTCACGTTTCTTTCTACAGCTAGATTTATTTTAGTTTCGGCATATTACTACTAATTAGTATTACTAGCAAATATCTGCAGTGTAACAGCTTTATTAATTTTTATAATTAATAAAATTGCAATTGCACTTGAGCGAAGCAAAATATGTAAATAGTAAATCAAAGTTAAGAATAAAAAGAATCTTAAAACCATCTTTCAAATTATTGATTTTCATGGCTTTCTTTGAAATTCTATAGACTATGAGCCGTTAATTTTGAAAGTGGTGCAAGTCCATTTTTCAAAAAGTTTAAGTTAATGATAACAATAGACAAATAAAAGTATAATCTTACTAACGGTGAACAATTTATAGTCAAAAAAAAAAAAAAAAATCCCTAATACTTGTTCAAAAAATAAGAAAATTCAAATCTTCTCTACTAATATAAAGTAAGGTTCTGTCTATCTGACGATCCCGCTAATCTCAGAAACTATCTAACCAATTTTTATGGAATTTTTACCATTGCACCAAATATTTTTTCGTGGTGGTTTTTACAATAGTTTATTAAAATCGGTTGTCGAAGTTTCAATGTTTTGATACAGTTTGAAAGACTTGACAACCTTTATTGAATAACCTGAGTGATCACATATCTATGTTATAATGAAGTAAACATTTTCAAGAACTCTTTATTTATAAATCCAAAATCCAAAAGTATGAATAGTACCTCAAATGGTACACAGTAAAATAACTTTAACAAAGGTTGTTATATTTTATGTATAGGGTTTTCCAATAAGAGGTTTCATTGTGATATTTAAAAAAATGGGTATTTTTAAGGAGAAATCATTTGAAAACGATATCAGCCAAATGGCCGCCACGGCTACGCTTGCAGCACCATATCCTTTTCATGAAATTTTCCATGACCAATTCGCACATTTGTGGCTGTATGTCCTCGATAACTTCACGAATTCCATCTTTAAGGTCTTGAATTGATTGTGGAGCTTTGGCATAGACTTTATCTTTCACGTGGCTCCAACGAAAAAAGTCTAAAGGTGTTCAAGATCTCGGTGGCCAATTGTGATCACCTCTTCGAGAAATAACACGGTCAGGAAACTTTTCTTGCAAAATTGCGATTGTTTCGTTGCTTGTGTGGCACGTAGCGCCGTCTTGCTGAAAATAAACATCGTCCACATCAATATCTTCCAATTCCGGCCATAAAAAATCTTAATCATAGCTCGGTAGCGTAATCCATTCACCGTAACAGTTGCACCAGCCTCATTTTCGAAAAAGTAATGTCCAATCACATCGCCGCGCCAGTCCAAAAACCGCACCAAACAGTGACACGTTGCGGATGGAGAGGCTCTTCAACAATCATTCTTGGATTTTCTGAGCCCCAAATGCGACAATTCTGCTAATTAACGTAGCTTCCGAGGTGAAAATGGGCCTCATCACTGAAGATGATTTTTCGATGATAATCCTGATCATTTTGATGCATTTGAAGGACCCAATCAGCGAAGATACGATGTTTATGGTGATCGACCGGCTTGAGTTCTTGTGTTAACTGAACTTTAAAAGTCTTAAGACCTGAGTCTTTATGGCTGAGATAAACTCGACGCGACCGACGCGACTAAGTAAAAAAAAAATGTTAAACCATGAAAATGTATACTAAAGCAATCATTTTTAGCGTTATTTAGACGCGATTAACAAAAAGATGATTAAATTTTAACTTTTGGTTGTTGTTTAGTTACAAAATTGTTTAACAATTTTTTTTTAGTTAGTCACGTCGTTCGCGTCGAGTTTATCTCAGCCATTATTCAAAATACGGTGTAATATCGTTTGTGGAATGTCTATGTAGTTCCAAAAATCGACGAGGAATCGACAAACCTGGGTTTTCTTCAACATTACGGGCTATAGCAGCAATATTCTTAGTTGTTCTTGAGCGACGTACACGGTTTCGATTCTTCACATCACTAATTTGTCCCAACAGCTCAAATTTTTCCACCAGTTTCACTATTGGCGGCCGAGAAGGTGCTTCACGACCACCAAAAAGTTCTTTAGTTTTGCGAACTGTGACTGCAAAATTTTCACCATTTTTGTAGTGAATTTTAATAACTTCAATGCGTTGTTGATGCGTGTATTTACATGAGCATATTTGCCCCCGTGCCAATATTTGAGAATCTTTAATATATGATATAATAAAATATTAGTTGTTTAAATGGTAATTACACCTATGTAAATTACATAAATTAATAATTTTATAAGAATGAATTTCATAGCTACAGGTTATTTTCATATTAGTATAACTCTCGCTAAAATTCTGATACATCAACACTCCTTATATAAATAATAACCTTAGTGAAACATGAGCGATGTTAGTTAAATGTTGTTATTATAGAGACTAACACATTTTGTAGAAAACTTAATCTGGCTTTATAACACATTTACATTTACACTGTAGCAATACCTAATAAGTTTAAACACGAGAAATTATTGTCAAAATAATAAAACTGATGCGGTAAACATATTAATAATTAATATTATGGAATGGAGCACTTTCAAAATTTTCATGACAGATTTATATATTTTTTAGAAACTTTTCGTAAATTATAAAAGATTCGTTATAATACAATTTATTAAATATTCTTATGTAATTTCGTAATGATAGTAGTTTAAATAAATAAAAGAACAATTTTAATTTAATTCATTAGTTTATTATTTACAACATAATTTACTTAACTTTACGTTTTATATATTATAATCTAATCATTAAATCTATATTTATATATCACGATTAACTTAATACAATATAATTTTTTTTATATAATTTTATCGTAGAAATCTTAGCAAAAATTCATTTAAATTAGTTTTACGTTCTACTAAAGAATTAGTTTCTTCAACACAGAAAGAATAAAGGAGATTATCAAAATAAATTGTTTTTAATTCAATCAGAACTAATTTTATCAAATTATTTGAACAATCATACTTCTGTGGTCAAAAGCCATAAGGGCATAAGTCGATTTTTGTTAGTTTTCAGGAGAGCAATTTTTTAGTAATCAATTCACCCTGTCGAAACTAACAAATTTTTATGAAGACTGTTAGATTTAATTTGTATAGAATTTTTCGGGCTTTCTATATGACGATAAGGGAATTTCATAAGATAATTAAAAGATCAGTTACTTAGGTTCTAATGACTTGTGCCCTTTTGCCATTTGTGTTTTTAAGTTTATAAAAAAATACAATATTTTAAGTTGATTTGTGCCCTTTTGTTTTCGGACATTTTTTTATTATAATTCAATACAAAATTTCGTCATCTATGTGCCGACATTCACTTTTAGGGGGGTGAAAAGCACCCCTAAAGTTCACCCCCAAAAACCGATTTTGCTTTATAACAACTAAGGTTATAATTAACATTTTGAAATAAAGCATAATAGAGATAATGACGCATCATACCTGTTTTGTTTTGTTTGAATATATGTAATAATTATAATTCGATTTATAAAGAAAAATCGGGTTTTGGGGTGAATTTTGATGGGATGGGTACGTTATCTTGCACCCGAAAATACCGTTTACAAAAAACGGTTTCCGAAAGCCCGAATTCCAAAATCCTGTATTCTAAAATCCCGTATTTCAAAATCCCGTATTCCAAAATCCCCTACCTATTATAAAATCCCGTATTATATCTTAATACATCGTATTATATCTTAAATCGCACGATTTTTACCCTAATCTAAGCCGATGTATTAAAATATAATACCAGATGTGTATGTTTCTGTGCTTTTGTTTCGATTACTTAGTGAATTCAATTAATTAAAAAGATTAGTACAGCTCTATGTATTTAGGTACTTTGATATGTACTGAATAGGAATAAAATAAATCTTAACATCAACTCTATTATTTAAATCCATAGCCATTAATAATTGAAGTAACATTAAAATGTTGGTTTTAATTTGTTTATTGCTCATGTTACGTTACAACATAAGGTCTCTAAAACACTTAGTTCTACGCCACTTGCTTGTGAAAAACATTTCTGTTCATTGTCATGATCCAAATTCAGCTGAAAAAGCGGTTATCGAGGCTAATAATTTTGTTAAAAATAAGGCAATAACTAATCTACAAATTATTCCGTCACAAATAATTACCGAGAGCATAGTACAAACATCACGTAAATGTAGGGTTTACTTACCGAGCAAGCAAAACCCCAAAATTACTAGGGGCCGGAGCTTGGAACAGGGAGAGCCAGAATGTTAAAATGACATAAATATTTCGGAACACCTACTGCATTTAGAAGGGCAATTATTCATTTTGAGTGAAAAAGAATTTCAAAATGAAAAATCAATTTTAATGGGAACACGCTCAAGTCTTAAACTTTTTCCATGCTGGTTGATGGATGGAACCGTTTACGTAGTTCCAATGTTTCGTCAACTAATGACAAAAAAATCCAAACTTGTTTACAAGGAATTTTTGTCGAGATATGCAAGGTGGATTCCGATTGGGGAATCGATTTGAAGCCTTCTCATTCTCACATTATTACTGATTTTGAAAGAGCATTGCAGTAACTGCGAAACAATATTTCAAGTCAGCACAATTTAGCGGATGTCTGTTCCATTTTGGGCAAATAATCTGATGGAAAGTGCAAGCCAATATATTTACCAGGAAGTATGGCAACTCAGGGGTGTTTAACCATTCGATCAAAATGATGGAAAGCCTGGCTTTCGTTCCTCCTGAACAATTTTCGGAATATTATACGGAGTTACATAAAAGTTTTATTGATTCGGGTATAAAAAAGATCAGCAAATGGTTTAAGGACAATTTCATAGTTGGGCCGAAAAATTGAAATCCCCAATATTTTCCCCACTTTTCGTCTGTTAGCGAGGTCATTAACAATAATTTACCTCGAATGCAGAATAATGTAGAAGAAGATCGTCGGAAAGCGCCATTCAGGCCTTTATACAATTATAAAACATCTGGCAAATGAACTAATTGTTTCACAAAATATTGTAGAAAAAGTCAAATGTGGCGAATATATTCCTCGTAAGAGAATTTAAACTTGATTTTTTGAGCCGGATTATCAATACATAATATTGCTTTAATTTGAAAACAACAATGTTTTGTTATAGTTTTCTTATTTTGTTTGTTTTAAAATTAAATATTCATTCGTTTGTTAAATTGTTAAACATAAAATAAAATTGTACGAAAAAAAAAAAATTTTGAATTTTTATTTCTAATTTAGTTAATTCCTTAATCCCGTAACCAATTTAAATTTCTAGATTTTTGAATACGGGATGTTAAAATGCGGGATTTTGTGCTTTCTGGATTTTGTAATATGGGCATACATACCGATCCCAATTTTGATTCTGATTGATTCTCAAAAAAATTATTTAATAATTTTTCGAAAAATTGGCTCAATGGGTCAAGATTCCGCGAATCCGAAAACAAAGGATTCGACTCGAAAACCTTATTCGTACTTAATCTTTAGTAAATTACAAAAATTGTGGTGGATTCCAATTATCTAATGCAGCGTTCTTCAAACTGGGTTCCGTGGAACCCTAGTGTTCCGCTAGATGTTTCAGGGGTTCCGTGGCAAAATGGAATCCAAAAATATTTAATTTAACCATTCATAATAAATAAATAACTGCCTAATCCAAATATATTAATTTTGAATGTACGTCTGTATGTCCGTAACTTTGTTTAAAACGAAACTTTTTTAATTCGAAATCTATATTGCCAAAAATGAGCCAAAAGAGCTTTTTGTATTGTGTGAGCAAATAGTGCACAACAACAGTTTAAATCTTGCGAAGTTAAGGCGTCACTTGGAAATCAAACATCCGGATTTAAAAGGTAAGAGTGAATATTTCAAGAACAAGTGCATTCAACTGAAGCTAAAAAAGAATACTTTTGAAAGATAAAAAAATGCATTGAAAGCATATTATCTCGTTAGTTTGCGCGTCGCTAAACAAGGCGAAGCTTACATGATTGCTGAAAAATTACATATAAACCTTGTACAAAAGATTTAATGACATGTATGATCGATGGCCTCATTTTCTGATACGACGATTTCCCGACGAATTAAAGATATGTCAGATTACTGCGGATACAAAGCGGAACTATTAAATCGTTTGAAAAATGCTGAACATGGGTTCACTTTGCGACTGGACGAATCAACGGATGTTGCTGGATTAGCAGTTTTGTTAGTGTTCGTGAGATAAGATTTTACAGAAGATATGCTTTTTTGCAAAGCTCTGCCAACTCAAATAACAGGTCAAGAAATCTATAATTTACTTGATGCATATTTTGAAAATCATTCAATTCCTTGGGATTGATGCCATCATATATGCACTGATGGAGCCAAAGTCCATGGTTGGTGTTACAAAGCGCGTAATAGCACGCATACAGCAAAGAGTTCCAGATATCTAAAACAGTCATTGAGGTCTTCATCGTCACGCGCTTGCTGTTGAACGGATACCACAAGCACTCCAACAAGTTCTCAATGAAGCCGTTAAGGCTAAAATTTCATCAAATCCAGACCCCTATATGCCAGAATATTTACCCTATTTTGCGATGATCTGGGAAGCTTCCATAAAAAATTGCTACTTCATACAGAAGTGAGATTGTTGTCCACATGAGCATGATTTCCCAACATGAGCATGAATTGACTACAAAACTTAATAATGTTAGTTGGCTTCAAAATCTAGCCTACCTTGCCGATATATTTTCGTACCTAAACGCAGTCACGCATCTTTCACTTCAGGGGCTAAATACTACAATTTTTAAGGTCAGTAGTAAACTCAACTCAATAAAATCGAAGCTCAAGTTTTGGAAGGAAAGGATCACCAAAAATAATACAGAATGTTTTGTTTTATTAAATAATTTCTTGATAACCGACCATATCGCGCTCGACCAGAATGTCCAAAAATAATATTTTGAAATATTTAAGTGGATTACAAAAGACATTTTTGGAATATTTTCATCCTACTTGCAATAATTTTAGTTGGATCAAAAATCCTTTTCATGAGTGCAGTGATTTGGATACATTGCCAATAAAAGAAAGAGAACAACTTATAGATATATATACGGACACTGCATTAAAATCTACATTCGGCCAGATTGGCATTGACCTATTTTTGATAAAATAATCAAAGAGTATCCAGAAGTTTCCAAGCGCGCAGTAAAAGAATTGATGCCTTTCGTAACAACCTACCTATGTGAGAAATCCTTTTTCATATTCGTCGCTACGATAACCAAATACAGAAATCGACTTGATGCAGAAAATGATATGCGTCTCCCACTAACAGCAATACATACATCCGGATATTGATAAATTGTGCTCTAATAAACAAGCTCACCCAAGTCATTAACTTTTCTGGCTAATCGGGCTCTATTGCACCATTTTTTTGGGTCTAGCGAAAAATTATTTTTCAGGCCATTTTAATGCAAAACTGCACAGTACCTATCGAAAAAAATAATTTTTCACTAGGCCCAAAAAATGGTACAATAGCGTCTCATCAACCAGTTTTTTTAAAATTTCTTTTTTTGCTTTTCATGTGTTTTTTGTGTTACATAATATAATATGTACCTAGCTACATTATATGGAATAAAATGATTTTTTTTGTTGACTGAATAAATGCAAATTTTTATCTTGTATAAAGTTTTTAACATATATGAGGGTTCCGTCGCAAATTTTATATAGAAAAAGGGTTCCTCGAGATGATAAAGTTTGAAGAACGCTGATCTAATGCATTCTATCAAATACAAAATATCAAAAATAAAAAATATGTTAGTAATATATAGAAAAAGTAGATAATAGAAATAAAAAATTAAAGCAAAGCAAAATATTAGGATGAATTCTGGAATTTATTATGTGAATAAGTTTTTATTTTTAAATTGTGAAATTGGATAAAAACAACAGGTTTCTATTTAATATGATATCATAACACGAATTATTAAATAACATTAGTCTACGATAGATAATATTATTATAGTATCCTTACCTCGTAAGATTCATCATAAAAGTTAGTATTTTCTCTTCTGGAATATGAATATACATACACTCACGAGTATTAACAGCTGTTAACAAAGGAAGCTTAATCATTGGTAGTACTGGATGTAGTAGATAAGGAAGCGGTTAATAGTTGTTATGGTCATCGTAATCACCGATTACACTCAGAAGATGAAAAATCCCTTTTGCATCTCGCCCCTATCGGGATTCGAACCCGGGTGCCTCCCCCATCCAAACGCCGCCGCTTTAACTACTGTGCCGCGTGTTCCGTAATAAAAAATTGTGAATTTGGGGGAATATTTTTCAAATAAATGCGAAAAATTTGTACTAAAAGATATGTTTTAGACACAATCTTACAGAGCATCCCCAATGAAACAATTTTTTACTTTTAAATTTGAATACGTGAACTGCAAGTAATAAAACATACCTGCAAAAAATTATCCATACAGCACTCGGATAAGGAAACATTGATAAAAAAAAACAAATATAAATCAAACAAAAATTTCAGTTTTTATTGTTTTAAAACTAAAATTTCATTTAAGAACCTGAAAATAATAATAATCTGATATAAATTAATTTATTTTCACGTTTGATATCATTTACTATTTATACGGCCTAACATACAAATAAAATGAAGGAATTTGGTAAAAAAAAATTAGGTCTAATATTTGGTGTTGTAACCTATTCATGCAATGACACTTTGCAACTTTCTTTTCATTGAAAAAGAAAATTTCGGAGTTATTTCGGGGATATTTTTGGCCCATTCTTTACATTGTACAATAACCATTCCTTGATCAGCTTTGAGGAATGCTTCGGGTCATTATTATGTATGGAGCAAAAATGTTGCCCTTGTTTCATTTTCTCCGCACTAGTTAACAAATTATCATTCAAAATATCCAAATAATCAAACCGGTTCATTATGGTTCCAGTGAAAGTAAAATGTCCTACACTCCGTGCCCTTCAGCTAAGAGCCCCCAAACCATTTTACTTCCGCCACCATGTTTTACTCAAGTTCGTGTTAGCTTTTTGCCACACCATAAAAGTCGGTGAAGTTAGCCCGAAATATCAGCCCGAATTTTTGGTTCATTTCTTGGATAAAATGTAGCTATCCCGAAAAAGTGTAAATTTTTGTAAAAAGTGTAGGCTTAATTTAAATGTATCTAACACGAAAAAAACAAGCTTAAACCAAATGAAAATTAATAAATTTCTTAATAAAAATTTGTAATAAAAAAAATAAATTCTTATATGAGTAAAGCCGTTCAACTTATTTTACAAATTCTATAATGTATCTGCTGTGGGTAGTGTATTCCATTTACTATGAAGCAACCTTAAGTTATATACAGACAATACTAGATATATTGCTATATAGTTATTTATATGGGTCAAGATGCTTGCTAAGATTTGGTCAGCACCCCAGGTTCAAATCATGAAAATAACCATATGATTTTTCAATAAATGTGTACACTAAAATGTAGCGCATGTGATATGGAAAAATTTTAAATTATAAACAGACAATATTAGCTGAAACTTAAATTCAGTTTGGCGATACTAGAGGAATATACCACCAGATAGGCTTTGGGTATTATAGTAATTAGTAATTCATCAATAGGCCAAATTTAAATCAAGGCGATAAGACATATAAATATCACTACACATAATAAGCCTTTTCGTCCGCGTCCAGCTGAAACTTAAATTTTTTGTGGCGATACTAGAGATAAATACCACTAACGGTATACACCACCAGATAGGCCTTGGATATACTAAGTAACCCTCAATAGGGCATTTTGATATCATGGAGATAAGACATGAAAATATCACTACACATAATATGCCTTTTCGTACACCGCGTCCAGCTCCAGCTGAAACTTAAATTTTTTGTGGCGATACTAGAGATAAATACCACTAACGGTATACACCACCAGATAGGTCTTGGTTATACTAAGTAACCCTCAATAGGTCATTTTCATATATCAAAAATATCAAAAGAGACAATTTAGTCGCAGTAGCGAATTAATTGTAGTTTGTCGATTTGGCCCTAAATATGAGTTGAGTTTAAAAAAAAATAAAAAATAAATTTTTTGTTTGATTTTAATTGTTTTTTTAATCGAGTGGTGTAGAAACAATTTTTTGATAGTGTATATTATAAAACCTCTCTCGTGTAAATAAAAATAACAAAATAATTTAAAAAAAATTAAAATTATTTAATAAAAATTTGAAAACTGTAAAAATCAAAAAAGTGTTTATTGAATTCGGTTGTGTTTATTACATGTTATTTCGATCTTACTTTTGGTTATCGCACAAAAATTATGTTCGAAAAATTACGCAGAACATATTATAGTAAACACAAATGAATTCAATTTTTATTAAATAATTTTAATTTTATTTACATAAGAGGGTGGTTTCACAATATGTGATGGCAAGGCAAGTACGTCTTATCACTTGAAATTCTCGAATAATAATTAATCGTTCCCGGGTTTCGGCTTTTTACTTAAAATGAAAAAATTGCATACTAATGGATAAGGAAAAGCCAAACTAAATTCAGGTTCCATTATATAAATCGACTTTGGTTTACTTGTCAAAATTTTGTTTGTCAAATTTTCCATTTCCGTGTAACAAAATCAAAAATACGATTTAATATAAATATTTATTTATATAACTAGACTTAATTTCGTTTGAAATTAATTTTGTCAACTCGATAGAAAAAACAAACGAAATTAAATTTGTCATCTCAGTAATTTGAAAATTTTGGGGGTTGGCCCAAAATGTATATAAACAAAAAAATAAAAATATGAGCACCAAAAATAAAAAGTTTGTTAACTTTTTCCTCAAGGAATCCACCAACCTAACGAGAAAAAATTTGTTTTTTCTCAAAATAATTGTCTTGCAATCCTTGCGAGTTAAAAGTAAATAGATTTTCACTGGGGATGCGGTGTTAGAAAGATTTATAATAAAGTCAAAATTATTAATACACTAGACTAGATTTTTAAATGCTTATTCTCATAATTCTTTACATTTTAATGTCGCAATAAACCGTTGTGAATCCCTTGTGGTGTTCACCATGCTCTCGGTAAATACGGTTGTTCCCTGATGATCTACATCTTGGAAATATTTGCGTGGTCCCTTTCCTTAGTCTTAAATAATTTCGCCCAACTATATGGACTCTGTCGGAAAGATAAAAACCTTCTTCTAATGGTGGTTTTCATTATCAAATACTTTAGTAGATGATAAATTTTGGAATTATTTTTTCCGGGGTTAGAAGAAAGAACTTACACTTGATAACGAAATTTTATTGCGGTGTAATCGATTGGGAAGTTCGATGTAGTCATCGATCGCTGTCCTTTTAATTTTAGAGTAGCTATATAGCGGCTTAATTAAAAAATAAAAATCGGATTGTATATAAATTACAAATTTATAGAGTTAAATTGTGCTGGTTTTAGGTTTACGATCGAAATTTCGGTACACCTTTCAAAATTTGAAAACTATGAGGAAGTTGCATTTTTGCTAAAAATTAGCTAAAATAATAATTTCGCAAGATAATTAACCTCCAAAATATAATTCAATTTAAATAAATAACATATAATGAAACATGTCGATAACAACAAACCCATTTAGAAAATCGAAAATAAGTAGTCGCATGATCGCAATAAATTTTAATGTTATGACGCGGGAATATAATCTCTTCAAAAAAAAGAAACAATATTAAATTAAGAAAATGTCAAATACCGAGATGTGGATAATGGGAATATTAATAGCCACTATATAAATAATTCAAATTTTATTGTAATATTATGTATATTTACATTGTGTACAATCAGATCGTAAACTATTTCTTACGTTCAGTCTATATTATTCCACATTCAAATTGGTTTATAGTTTTTAGTTTATCGGCAAAGTATTAAGTCAAATACATATCTATAAGATGAATGCCAAATGATAGAATTATTACTAAGTTGGCAACAAAATTCAAATTTGTTTTATCTGACTTTGCAATTTAAATCTACATAATAAAGGATTTAAATCATATATTCTTGTATGCATTGTTGTTGCTGCAACGATAGAATTTTATCATCTTTTAGCAAAATCTATTTATTATAATCTTATTATTATCAGCATCACAATAATAAAAAAAAAATTGTTTTTGCTATAATCAACAGGATGCTGAAAGCAATAAAATCTACTTAGTTAATTAAACTAAATTAATATTTTCAGTTTACGGTATAATTATAACAATATGTACAATTCTAAATAAATTAAAATCACATTGTGCACACGCGCCTCAACAAAATTTTCTTATACATATAAGCTCTCAACTCTCTAGATACATAAAGCTATAAAGTAATGAACGTGTAATTCGCTTGTCACATTTATACTTTATAGTGATCATATAAAATTAATTTTTTTTTATTAATTTACAACAAAATGTAATTAGCATATTATTAAATATAATAATTTAATTTGCCGTTACTTAATACTCGCTGTACATATTTTGATTTATGATTGCAAGTTTAATTATACATATTGTCTTATTAAATCTAATGAACGGTAAACGGTGACCTAAGTAGTTTTAAGTCATGTAATTAAAACATGCCTCAACAAAAATAATAAATTAATATAATTTTATTACGATTTTATTAATTAATTAATTACATTCTTCTTTAAGCGTTTTGTGTGATATTTTTTTAGAACAAGGATTATTACTTATGTACAGACGGAAAATGATTTATTGGTTTTGAAAATTTTTGTAACAAATTATGCGGGCGCCACACTGTTTTGAAGGATAATTTAGGTGATATCCTAGACTTCATTGAATATAGAATGCAAAAAATAAATTTTAATTAATTAATTTCAAATAAAAATATTGACTATACATTTGAATAATTATTCGATTTAATTTTTAGATTACAAAATATCACATGTGTGATTTTTGCGTGTTTAGAGGTAACGCTCGATGTCATATAATTATGATCTGTTTATGAATATTTTTTTATATAGGTATATAATGAGCGGTGTGGTGTATCCGCGGGAATATTAAAAAATTCTAAAGCTGGTCGCACAAACATAATAATACAATTTTTTGGAGGAAGTTTACATTTCGAAAGGTTAGCGTGTTTGTTTGTCTCGCCTCTAGAATTTACATAAATCAGATACAATGTCATAATAACGGTTTTTGTTGTTTTAGATATCTGTTCGTTTTTCGATTCATGTATATTTTTGCCATATGGATAGTTTCCACTGCAAGATTATTATTTCCGACGATCCATTATAAACTTGAAATTCCAAAGATGTGTAAAAAAATGTTTATATTGGCCCAGTTTACTTTAACTTTTATTTATAAGATGCTGTCAAGTTCGGATGACTGTAACCCATTGGTTAAGATAGTTTTAAATTATTTTAGTTTTTATTGAAGAGTTACAATGACACGGAATGATTATAATCGCATATTGGTTTTTAGCCACTGCAGCTTTTAAAATCATAGTGGAAAATCATAAATCATAATTTTTGTAATGTTAAACAAAAATCGTTTACAATATAAGGATGAAATATAAAGAACATAAAGAATAAATCATAAACCGAATTAAAAAGTTGCGACATCCTCAAGACTGGTTCAGAAAGTCGGTAGTTAGTGGACGCTGAGCCGATAAGCAAAACACCAACACGGGATGCATACAATATCCAAAGCATACAAATCAAATATAGCCAGCAAACTAGCACCATTTATTCGAGAATTCAATACATCGCTAACAAAAATCAAAGCCGCTATTTCCCGTCGATGATCTAATCTTTGAAAACTTAGTAAAGTACAGCGACCTTGATATGGTGGAAGGACGTACTTTGTAAACGAATGAGGCATACAAACGGCGATTTTAATGTAACAAAATTCACAAAATTCTTTACAGTTCCTTTTAATAAATCCCACCATCATGTCAGCTTTAGAAATGCTATAATCAATGTGTTTCGTGAAAACAAGATCGATTTAAAAGATAACTCTCAATGTATGAAGTCGACTCTATAAACAACCTTATTGTAAGGAAAATATTGCTGCATTATTGGTGAGCGATTTCAAAAAAACGAAAGCATCTTACATTTGCTCACATTCAACATTAATTTGTTCTCAATTGGCCAGCTACAAAATCTATTTAAATTCACATTGCAACCTCATACTCTTAGATACGCTAGCAACAGGTGCAAATATTTTCATATCGTCCGCAAACAAAAGGTAATACGAGGGAACTCCAAACACTCGATTACTTCATTAATAAGTAATAAAAATAATAGTGATCCCGAATTAACACGAAACATACGTGAAGGCGAATCCTTTATCTTAACATATTACCAGCGATCAAAAACATAAGATACACAACCCTTCAATAGGAATGAATTCGCATTTATATTTTTCCGACTTGCAGGTGAAATGAAAGTTTTTAAGTGAAAAAACAGGATTTTGTGTACCACGGCTTGAAAAGCCTTCGTATGGCGGATAAGATACCGATCCCGCGGTAATATTTAATCTCACATGCCTTAGTCGATTTCAAAATCGGCCGAATGAAAGAAACTTATCAAGCATCAGGAAAAAATCCAGCTTATAGGCTTTCGTTTAAGATGAAAGCTGGAGGGGCACCTAAGTTAACAGCATAATTTTTAAGAAGGCTCTCTGGAGCACCATTATGCTCAGTCCCCTTATTACCATTCAGGAGGGACGGTCTCTCGCAAACGAAAGTTTCCCAAACGTTTTTCGGATTCGAAGTGAATTCCCTTCAATTTCCAAAATATAAGCATTATCTAAAACCCAGTTTAAGATCTTAAGCTCCTTTCTCGCTAAGTTAAAAGCTTCATAAAACTTCACGCCGTGCATCTGATCGGATTGTAAATATGACCACGAAAATATTGCTTGCCTTTTATTAATGGAACGAACCTTTTTACATCAGTTCCGTGTCTCGCCTGTCGTTAAGTAAAGAAACCATTTTATTTAAACTAGCTGTTTGACTCAAAAATATCCGATCCGCCATTCATTTAGCGCAATGTAGCCAGCATGCCTGAAATCAAAACTAAATATTCTTGGTACTGCATTTTTCATGAAAAATCTTAATAATAATTTCTCAGTACACTTGCTATCAGAAGTAAAAACCAAATCCAAAAATGTTCCCCTTCCATTGCTATTCCGATTTAATTGCGCAGATGCGACGCTTGCAAAATATTCCGTGACTGCCCATGCCTTAGGATCATCAGAAGGTGACGTAAAAACACCAGAAACATCGAACCGCAAGCTGCGTCGGGAAGATTGATGTCCCCCACAGCTATAAGATGATTAATCACACCTATCGATGATACCATGGCTGAGTCGATCAAATTGACCACTTCGATGTAAATATCAAGTATTGATCCAATCGGAACATACTCAGCTACGACAATAATGGTCGAGTTGCCAATTTTGATCCTCGCATCAATAATATCATAACAGGAATGACAGGAAATAAGTTCATTAAATATTGAGTTTTTCACCGCAATTATTTAATTAATACACCTCCGCCCTTAAAATTGGTGTAAATGTCAAATGTTGTTGTACCTATCTTTACGGAATACTACGTAGTGGCGCGTGAAGTGTTTCGTGGAGTGGAAGATTTTAGAAAGCTAAGTTTCACAAATAACAAAAATGCCATATTTGGTATCAAGAATTCCAAGTCGAAATTCTTTTGATTTACTACAAATAATTGAAGTATTGTGGTAGTATAATGAAGCGTAGGTGGTTAGTCCTGAGTTTAAAGATTCGAGTGAAACCATATAGCTGATATGGGGGTCATCGAGAAGTATTCCTGATTTTGATACGCTGTTGAAACATTCGTTGACGCTAATTGAGGATGACGCTGTCGATGTATATGACGCTGCCGAAAATTTGAGTTATCGAAAGGTTGTACATGTATATCCCTCGGTCAATTAAACAAGGATAAAACTTTCACGTCGAAATCCATCCTCCATACCTTCGGCTCGATTGTGCTTATGGAGATGAAGGATATTTGACGATGTGGGTTGGCATTTGAAGCTGACTGATAGTAACAGATAAGATTGAAACCAGCACGTATTTGCTTAGCAGTTACGTCCCCTATTTTACTGCAAGCAGATGACATAAATAGAGCACATGAGTTGGCAATAGTATTGGCCATCCAATCGGAGATAGCTGAGAGATCTTAAATTCGATATTTACAATAGAGAATTTAATGTCCTGTAAATATGTTGCCCTCTCATTAAATGTACGTCACACTCGTCGATGCACACCTGTAAATGTTTTTGTTTGTTGAATTTATTGTATTATGATTATCGTGGAAATATATTCCATAATAATTGATCGATTGTGATGATGTATTTACATATGTAATCCCAAGAATAATACAGAACAATTACACTTTAATAATTTATAAATCAAAACACTATAGTATAAAGCAAACGTACCAGTAATTTAGTTTAGATATCACTTGAAATTGGTCAACACACTGCGATAGGTTGCATTACAACACTGCGATAGATTGCATTATTTACTAAACAAAGATTTGGCCAATTGCATTGAAGATAATGACGTGTAAAAGTTGCAATAATTATGTTAGTGGCAGAAATTGTCTTATTGGTGACACAATATTTTTAAACATATGTTGAGCCAATTTTAAATCTAACAGCATCAATCACAATTACCGAAAGTCCCACCGAGATAATTATACAAAGCGAAAATAAACAATAAATTTATTTGTTAATTCAAACAGCTCACATTCTCTTTTTTTTAGTAACTGGCTGGCAAAAATTATCAGTATAAATAATATTATGAATCATATAATTATTACGAAATTATCATAAAAAAAAATGCAAATTTGTAGAGGTTATTCCTCATATCGTCGTTACCATCTCAAACCATCGAATTTGAACATTACATTTTTAGAACCCCAAAAAATATTCGATAATTTGACCTACTAACCTAAAATAGTTGTTTGGATCAATGAATTAATCACTCATTATCCGATTAAAAAGAATGATTACGAAACTTCAAAAGAAGCGGCCAAATCCCTCTATGGGATGTAGCGCCAGCGAAAAAAAAAAAAAAAACACCTAAAATAGTAACATAAAAAGGCGCATATTCTAAACTTTGCCAGAAGCATTTATTGTATGATTCTAAGAAGCTAAAAAATTGAACGATTTGCTACTGTAAATATTATGCCCAATGCTAGAGCTAGGTAAAGAATAGTAAAAAAAATCTTTGCACATTCGATAGTTTACGATAGTAGCAACGATATACATTATATGAAAAGATTCAAAACTAAAAATCATATAATACTAAAAAATTTAAATAAAACATCTTTTATAATTTGCTTAATTTGTAAAAAAAAAAATCATCACAAAACTTAACCAACCGATTGCAGCCTTGACGAGGCGCAGTCGCTTAAAAATAATAGTTGCGAACGCATTTCCAAAATTATTTAACGAAACGTATAATCAACACAACAGTGTTTAGCTGAGTAATTCTAGAAAAAACTCTGCCACGTGTGTTTTGTAAATAGATACAAGGCTATTGGTATGTCCATCTCACAATCGTATAGTCTTAATCTGACAAATTATAACTTCTGTTACTAGAGACGAGAAATTTCATATTATTTCAAAAAGCAAATGAATGCTTCCAAATATGTTTTGAATAATAGCGTTTGCAAAATTGAAAGAAGTTGAACATGTTCTACTTTTTGTTCACTTTGGATGAAACGTCCGCGATGATCATCCAAAGTGACTCGTGTAAATACTTCTTTTCTTTTTTGAACAAATACTTCTTTTGTTGGGGAGGGGTGTTGTAAAAAATTTTCCGATTTCAAGGTAATCAATCGTTTCGGTAATTTCCAATTTAACTCGAGTTACCATGTTTTTACTAGGAGTGGTTATTGTTTTATCGCTAATTATTAATAAAGAATTTATAAAATACGTTCTCAAAATCGCAAAGTCGAACACTTCTATATTAGCAAGTATTATTAGTAGTCGATAGCTAAGTTGAACCTATGGTTAAAATTATATTTTAATACGTAATTTATCGCCATAATCGTAAAGGTAATTCTTTCAAGCGAATCGTAGCTATACGATTTAAGATTAATCAAAAGCAAAAAATCTATTGTATGGTAACGTCTCTGCATGTAATTTTAAAATATAAGAATATTCGTTTTTATTTATATCCTCATTTTTATTTTACTTGAATAGAAAGGGATGCAGATATTTTTAACATGACCTGATATTTTCAAAATTATCTAATTTTCGGCCTGTGACCTAATCTTAATCTTTCTAAATCGGCCTGTGACCTAATCTTAGCTGGTTTTGTTGGTCTTGATTTTACTATCTTTGGTACTATAATTATTGGTGAGCGATAAATGATAATAATGAGATAAAACTCAATATTTCGGGAGTTGCACGCAGTACACATTTTTAATCTCGTTTTTTGCTGTAAGGATTAAACAAAATTATTTACATATAAACTTAGGTGATCGTAAAGAACTGATCCACTAAATCAAAATGATTAAAAGAAATCCCCCAAACTAAATTATTTATGAATCATAGTGTTTACCAAATAAAGTAAAATGAATTGGTAACCAAAAGTAATTTCAGAACAAATTTTTACTTATTTAAAAATAAAAACAATTTAGTCTATCAGCTGGCGAAACAAGAATACGATAAACCGTATAGTATTTACGGACAAACAAATTGCATTAACGTCATGCAAAAACGGCAGGCAACCAGAATCTAAGGTGCGCAATACGAACAACTATTAGAACAGTTGTTGATACAATTTTACATAGTGCAACAAAATTATAAACCGAAAAAACAACAAAATTTTACTCTTAAAATTTTGTAAATGCGTAAACTTTTGTAGATATGATTGATTTAGAATTCACACATTTGCGATAATCGTATATCCTTAGATTTAACTTCTCAATGTTCGATGTTACTAATTTGACAGAAGATTTAAGCTTGAATAATTGTCGAATTTGTTGAAGTTTACCAAAAATTATAAGATGTCTTAATTAAAATAAAACCATTAACAAATAAATAAATATGACATTTAACAGATAAATTGTCAATTAAATTTTCGATTCACAAATTCCCAAAATTTAACACTCGAAAACATGTTTATTTAGTTAGGCAAAATATTGATGGTCAATTATGAAAACTGCAATAAAGCGTGCCACTCTGACGACTAATGACGTACGTCGTAGTGAATTAAAAATACATTGATCTGAAGAAAAAAATTTAATTTCAGATTGGAAGAATAATGATTGTACGTACACAAACCGTAAAATTGTGTAAGCGATATACTCTTATTATATGTACTCGAATAGGCAATTATATGCACACGGTAGTTGCTAAAAATCTAACAATAGAATTTTTGCATTTAATTTAGATCGAAATGCTATAAATAAATGTAATTCGACTTTATTTATTTTATTTTTTATTTTAATAATGTTTAAATTAAGATATTTAAAATCAACAAAACGTATTTCTTAAAATAAATCGTTTGACCCAACTCACTGAAAATTACGCGCGAACGACAAAAAGCGTGATTCAAAATTATATTATCAAATAAATAAAATAAACTAATATAATAAATTTTAGGCGGCGTTAACTTAAAAATAATTAAAATAATTAACTAAAAATATACAAAAAGAAAATGCTTGGAAAATCAAATAAATTTGAAAAGCTGCTTTGTTTTTGTTAGTTGCGATACACATGCCTCGTAAAATTATGTTTCCTATTTTTACTTTTCCCACTATAACGAAGTTATATTGGGTAAGTATTGTAATCAAAAAAAAAATTGTTCTAGATTTTCACATTTTTTGACGAACTAGGTTACCAGGACTCCGAAACACCGATCAGAAAAATGTCGTGTCCGTCCTTCCAGTCGCACATTTTTATTATTTTTGTTGCCTCCCATTCTCACAAATATTGATAGTGTTGGTCGAAATTTTGTATAAAGATAGATTTTAGTAATAAGCAGTTTATATTAACTGCCAGGTCCATTCGAGTATATTATAGAGAGGGTTGCAGTGGAAGAGAAAACTGCCAAACAGATTTTCTCAAAAACGGGACCGTCGACTTTTTTGTTATGTTGATGACAATTTATCATCTACTTGTTCACAAAAATTGAAGTCGATTGAAGCATTGCGTGGGGTCATTTTAACAAAAAGGAGTAATATAAATTTGTTTATCTGTTTATCGAGGTAATGTCAAACTTTCCAAAAAAATATTTTCCTACAGTTAATACGCCTTGCAAATGTCAGCAATTGTTCCCTAAGTATCTTCAAGATAAAATGAATAGATTACCGTGTAATCTGGAATTTGAATTTCTAAATTTACCTAAAATACTTTGCTGGTGGCAAATAATACCGCCAACATTTAAAAATAATTATATCTAGTGAGCTTTTAAATATGTATAGCAATTAGCAATGATATTCTCGTTTCTATGACATTGAGATTTCTGTGACGGGTAATTTACATTTTATGACGGTTTAATGATTGAAATTTCAACGACATGTTGATCGATACATTTTTGTCAATTGCTTTCAGAAAATCGCCTTTAAAGGTATTATTTCTGTTTAAAAAATTCTGATCTGGGAGATATTTTAAAATGAAATGCTGTATGACAAGAAGGTGGGATTTGGTAACAAATGACAATTAACGTTAATTCTGATTCTGTATTGTTTGTGTTTCATTATTTTGTATTTTCGAATGGTCCACAGCGATGCCCCATCCAGACTGAAGCACTGAATAAAGTGTAAAAAATTATATCGACCAATTCTCACGTTGCTCTCAATTCACATAATGTTGTGATCTGAACAAACGGCACAAATTTTCAGAAAATACATTTTTGAACATTGTGGATGCTCTCTGAATGGAGTAAATTAAATTCTTAATGGTATACTCGAGATGTATAGCTGATTCTGTGAATGCGACTTTGCTGCTCAACACGTGTCAGTTCTAAATAATCATTACATTATTTATGAGTCTGTGATTTGATGGTATGAGGGTAGAAGATTTATATTGTCGTGACCAATTGTCAGATTGGGGAAGAGGTCTCCAAATTTAAGAAAAGCCGTGACTTATTTTAAGGACCTTGCCTGCCCAAAATAAAAAAAAAATGTTTGTAAAATTAAATGGTTAGTTTGGTGATCTTTAACGGATGCTTTCTGGGAAAAGTGTCGTCCGAGGAGTCGGATAGGCCAAATTTTTTTTAGTGTGCCGATTTTTGCGTTATGGTAAATAAATAATTTTGTTAAACATAATTATTGCAAAATTTATTATGAATAAAATTTTCCAGACTGTATACACTCATAATTATATTGATCATCACGTATAAGTTTTAACATTTTTGGAGCACATTTTTTTTGTTTTTAAGTTTTGGTATAATTTATAAAATCATAACAAAAATCTATATAATTTATGAGGAAAATTAAAACTGAGTTTTTGCAACAAACTAGGTACTTGTCTAAAACTCATAATACATGTTATTGTGAATAATGGTTTTTAAAAGAATTTTATTAACAGAAGTCTGTCGAGGTTTTGGTATCTCTTCGATATTTTTACAAAAATAATGTTACATGAGTATAGAAAATTTCTAATTGGAATTTTATGGAGCCCTTCCCTATCAAAATTCGAACGGAGGAACTCCCTATATAAGTGCGCGGTATTAATGTCTGTAACTTTTGGATGGTATGTGTAAGTCTCACTAACTAACCTTGCTGGTTTCAAGAAATATCACCGGAATTTTTATTGGACATATTGATGTTATACTGACAATAAACGTTTCTTATATTGGATGATCACGGTAGGCTAGAATGCGTCCCAACCCGAAATGTCTGTCACCTCAAATCTTCTAATGCCATCACGTTGGTAGACATGCATACATTCAAAACCAGTGCTGAGATGTTCTAACATCACTTTCGATTCGTTTTCGATAGTATTTTGTCTCTTGTAACAAGAATAAAATTGTACGCTATTTTCTTCTTTCATTACAATTTTTCTAATGCGATCTCAGCTTTCTGTATATGTACATTTCCTTTTCTTCACATCGATAAAATATCGCAAACAAAATTTTTTGTGATAAAGAGTGATGAATGAAAGTAGAAATAGAATGATGTTTTATGCGAGCATGCTGAGATCGCAATAGAAAAAGCTTTATTCAAAAGTCGAAATAGTATACAATTTTATTCTTGAAAAGAGAGACATGAATACTATCGAACATCGAAAAAAGTGATGTTAGAACATCTCAGCACTGTTTTTTTTAAAATCGTATCACGTGCCGTTTTTTTTTGCGCGCAGTTTTATTGAATTTTGAAAATTTTGCTTGGCTTGTAGTAAAACAATTCATTATACAACTCCAAATTTTTATTTAATTTTTTATAGTTTTTTACAATGATGAAATAAGTCTAATGATAAAATAAGAAAGCGACTAAAAATTTAAGTTAATAAATTTAATTCATTACATACTTGACAATGCCGAAAATGAAATGTTTCACTTGACTAATATATTGCCAAACAGCTTTTAGTGATTTTTCACCATATTTAGTGTGATCTTCTGATACTTTGTATCTGGGCTAGAGCCCTGTGCGGATACATTTTTTTGTATCCACATCCGATCCGCATCCGCTGAAAAAAACAAAAATGTATCCACATCCGCACTCGTTAAAAATTCTGATATCCGCAACCGCACTCATCCGCATCCGCAAAATGAAAACAAGTGTAGAAACTTTCAAAATGTATCTTTAAATGTTTCACTTATGCGTGTATATGCGTGTATTGTGTAGAAGGAAAGGATTTGTGTTTTGCAACCGGCGTAATTCTACACGCACATAATATAGATAAAGGCGGCACCAGACGATGCGATAATTGACAAATGTTTGTGATATGTATATAGTATGGCATGTCGTGTGGACAGTTTTCATATCACCAATGTGACATTTGGTACATTGGTATATACGTTCGCTCAATAGGCGGTAAATCAATACACATCAAAGGAGACCACCAACGATGGTTGATATACTGGTGATGCCATCCAGACGGTGTGGCATGATTCGCTTTAATTTATTTAGAATTTTAGTGCATTCCATATTAATTTTAAATAATTCGTAAATACGATTGGGTATATGAAATTATAACTGTTTGCAAAAGCAATTTTAGGTTCACGGGTCTGTCGAGACATAAGATAAGAAAACTTACCGTTATATTTACATATTTAATAAAAGCTGTTTGAAATATTGTCATTTAGGACATCCAGTTAGAAAACATGCTAACAAGTATATTCTTATTCCGCTATTTGTTTTGTATATGTATGACCGAGATTTGTACGATTTTAAGTTAAGAGCAAAATGTATTACACAATTAGCACATTCGGAAAAAGATCATAGTAAATCTAAAGTAAAATTTATTTTTGTTGTGTTGGTAAATTTTACTGAAATTACCTTGCCCATACAATACAAAGTGTTAAAATATATAAAATTCAATATCGAAAAAATTCAAACACGCATTTTCATGGATAATAAATCGCGTTTCATTTAAAACATTTTTGTTTATTTAATTCGATATAAAGTTAAGTTTTGGTCACATAAATCCGGTCATAAAAATTACAAATGTCAAAATAATAAAAACAACGAAGTAATTTCAAATTATGGACAGAAAGATATTTTTTAAATTTAGGATGTACTATTTCAAACATTTGTAAATATGTACTTGGTATACATTCGCTTAAATTTACATTCGACGAACATTGGACATGTCGTGTATAGGGTACGTATGCCATGTGTGCATTTGTCCACATCATATGCTCCAACGTTGGTCGACCGACATTTGTCAATTCCCGCATCGTCTGGTGCCGCCGTATATTTTAACTGGATGTACCTAAATGACAATATTTCAAACAGCTTTTATTAAATATGTAAATATAACGGTAAGTTTTCTTATCTTATGTCTCGACAGGCACGTGAACCTAAAATTGCGTTTGCAAACAATTATAATTTCATATACCCAATCGTATTTACAAATTTTTTAAAATTACTATGGAATGCACTAAAATTCTAAATAAATTAAAGCGAACCATGCCACACCGTCTGGATGGCATCACCAGTATATCAACCAACGTTGGTGGTGTCCTTTGATGTGTATTGATTTACCGCCTATTGAGCGAACGTATATACCAATGTACCAAATGTCACATTGGTGATATGAAAACTATCCGCACGACATGTCATACTATATACATATCACAAACATTTGTCAACTATCGCATCGTCTGGTGCCGCCTTTATACTTTGCATCGCAAACAGCTTGAAGTTGGATTGAATAAAGTTGGTTGATACTGGTGATGCGGTCCAGATGGTGTGGCATGATTTACTTTAGTATGAAATTATAATTAAGCAAGCTAATTGGTTTGCTGTTTACGGCAATGAAGTTTAATGTTTTTTGTAAATGGTTTTCAAATGGAATTTTAGGTTCACATGTCTGTCGAGATATAAAACTTTCCTTTATATTTATTTAGTAAAATTTGTTAATTTAAATTTTATCATTTAGATAAGTTCCAGTAGGAAAATATGCTAAACCGTATATTCTTGTTCCCATATTTGTCCATAACGTATGATAATTTTAAAATTTAGACTGCACTATTTCAAACATTTGTAAATATGTAGTTTGGTACACATTTGCTTAAATTTACGTAACCAACATTGGACGTATCGTGTGTAGGGTACGTATGCCATACACATGACCAGTGTGTTCATTTTTGCACATCATATATGCTCCAATTTTGGTCGACCGATATTGGTCATTTCCACATAATTTGTTCCCGCCTTAAATCATATTAATGTGGGCTTAACACACACATAATGAGGGTTTTCCTTGAGTTTTTAAATTTGGTGAATATACTTCGCTAAATCATTACGTTCTTCATACGTAAAAAGTGGGAATTAAATTTTTGTAGTTTGGTCGTAGCTTCTTGATGAGTATAGTTCAACTTTTTGTATAAGCATGAAACCATACTACCAGGAGCTTAAGGAAAATTCTCATGACTTTTTTTTAGTGGCAGAATTTTTCATTAAAACTGATTTCCAGCACCCCGTGAAAATATCTCTTCTCAATTCCTCGTATAAACCACAAAGGGAAGAGAATGAAATGGCGATCGATTTATTTCTTTTCTAAAGAGCGGAAACAAAAATTCATTTAAAAACAATTGCAAAAGGTAAATTTATTCCTTTTTATTTTTCCTTTGGATCTGATTATTAAAAATCATCTATTGCCATCGAAAGCGTAATACAATTCTTAAGGTTTTTCCGAAATGGGTACAAACGGATTTCTGCAGACTTATGGATACATATTTAAATAAGTATCCTGGCAAAGTGGGTTATTTGCGTCATGAAAAACTGAAATCCGAAATGAAGTAAATAAATTTTTGTAATTTTTATAATATTTAAAAATATTTGTTTTTTATTGCTATCAAAATAAGTACATGATTGGAATAGATAGGATGAATTTTCGTACTTATTTAAAATAAATAAGTCTATTAGGGAAACCCTTATTCCCGGAGTACCTATATACGTAGGTCTCTTCACTTACAACAGTAAAAATGTGACTATTATTTGCATTATTTATGCCTGAATAATTAATATAAAACTGGTGAGTGTTACAAAACACTATAATAAAATTAACTTTTATAGCCTCATAAACACTGTTGATCAAGATAATTTGCATTTGTTTATTGTGACTTTTTCAATCTAAATAAATAAACTTCACACAAATTCGGAACACCTAGAATAAAAGTTACGCATGAAAATTTGTACTATGTAGATTCTAAATTTATTAAAGTATATATCAACAAAACGATATTTAAAAAAAGTTTACGATGGATTTGTAAAACTTTACGATGATCGTAAAAAATTTTTACGATGTTTTTTACGATAATTTTTTAAACACAATTTTGTTTATGTTCAATGGCTTTGAGAAATTAATTATACGAGTATGTTACTGCATCTGATTTAAAAAACTTGGTAATTCCAATAATTATAATTGATGAATGAAATATGTTTTGCCTTTTACTAAAGGAGCAGATAAGTGTTTAATAAAAATCCAAATCCATCTTTCTTATTAAAAACGATTGACCTCCTATTTATAAAGAGAAAGTGAATATTCTTTACATTAAATTTCGGTTTAGTTTATTTTGCTTTTGTACATTTATCTTCTAACAGGCTGCATGACTCAAATGTTTAAATTAGAAAAATTGACACAATCTCAACAAGATTCCACATTGGGTCAACCGAAACTAGGTTCCTTTATTTCGACCAGCTTTAGTGTTGATTCACTCGAATTCTTGAAATATATAATAAACTAAATAATACAGCGTGGATTTTTAATTAAATCGGCTCAACTTTCCGAGCTCATGAATACTAAAATTGTTTTTTATAAGTTACAAACAAGTCAATAACACTACAAACAATATATATTCCAAGAACTACTAAAAATTATAAGGTTGGAAATTGGAATAAATTAATTTGTTAATTAAATTCTCGATTTACTCGTATTTCACCCAAAATATTACCGGTCATCGCCTTTGGAATACGGGATCCTCAAAAATGTATTTAGACATTTAAAAAAAAGTTTATAATAAAATTTGCAAATGTCAAATGCTTATCAACAATTTTAATCGTATGAATCCACAGCATTTCCTTCTTTATTGCAAGAGGTGACACAAAATTTAATATATTTTAAGAAACGTTGCTATAAAACAAAATCGTCTATAATTTCTTAAATTTTTTTTTTTACAGGTAATTATTGCCAATCAATCAGCTATATTATATTTGGATGCATACGTGTGCGTTTGTTCGATTCTTGCGAATGACAAATTGGTTGCTTTAGTTTCGTTAGCAACGCAAATATTGTATTTTTTCAAAAACTCTTCGCAACAATGTGACTACATAGGTAAGTAAATTGCTCATAAATAAAGTACAACAATTTCAAATACAATTATATTTATAAATAAAAAATAATGTATGCGCGTAATTGTACAAAACAACCAAACTATTAAAATTCGTATACTATACGCAACGCATCGCTACATTTATGTATGTACTCGTATACTATTATTTATGTGTGTAATTTAACCCATATTGAACTAAAGATTGGGTATAAAAATAGATACATTAGTATCGGAATGTAATTCAAATAATTATTTTTAGTTTTTAAAACATCTTTAATTAGAATACATATTGCACTTTTTACTATTAAGCCATCACTGTAATCTGTAGAAGAATTATTTACAACTAAACCGACTCAAATTTAATTTTTTAGTTATATTGCTTTGTTCTACACGGCAAAATGACCTTAGAAATAGCTTTCGTATTTTGTATATAGTATACCTACTGTATAGCGTACATATGTACATATACTACCGGCACCTTGAAATTGTCTAAAATAATAACAAAAACAAATAATTATTTACTAGTACATATGTACAAGTTTATGTAATTTAATAATTTATAATTAGTTGCAATTTAGAAGAATTTAAAATTAGGGTAGTATTTCCGTTTTATTATGATCGATTCACGTAAATGAGGCACTTTATAGTTTATCAGTTGAGCATATTATTTTGTGGCAAAATTTTTGCAGGTGTTTATATTTACATTAAGTTATTAGTATTTAACACTGATCGGAAAAAATTAATTTTAATTTTTGGTCAGGTGAGTTTGACGCCGAATATTATTTAAAATTAATTAACCTTGCCATTATTTATCGTTGGTGAAAAGCTGTGTAAATATATTTCGAATATTGTCAAGTTAATTAAATTAATCTTTTAGTTAAGATCGAATTAGAATATTATTTAGAACTTAGGGACTGTTGGAAGCTGATTGGAATTTTATTATAACATTTTATTAAAATTTTACTAATATTTTGAACTAAAAATTAAATTTTTTTCAAAATTTGTGTAGTTATGTTGCTTATAGAATTGATATATTGAGCGAATTTTGACTCAGGGTTGATTCGGTCGATCCCTTTAATACGATACCTAAATTTTTATTTAAAAGAACAGCCAGTTTGTCCTAAATCGAAAGCTTGAGTTATTCTTGTTCTCAATTAAAATTTCCAACTTATTAGTTGCTATGATTCCGAAATGAATGAATTTTGAAGTTAACTTCAAAGTTTAGAGTGGTATACATACGCTATTCCATTTTTCACTGGTAATCAGAGTTCATCGTCTCTATTGCCGCTCTTTCGTAACAATTTTTGTAAGAAATATATTTAATGTTGTCCAGCTTACCTCTGTTGTTAGCATCGGGCGTTGGTATATTGTTTAACCTCTGTGCCAAATGGCGGTATTCAGCTATCTTATGTTGATAAGGATGATGGTTCTTTTGACAAATTATTTTGTATGTTTGTATATTCTTTCTAAAAATTTGTAAATTATCTTTCTGTTTTATATTATTTATTGTTAGATCCTATTTTTCTATGCCAATATTGATATTTATCGAAAAATTAATTTCTGAGGTTCAAAATTTAATTTATTGTATACAACTACATATATCCAATATACTGTATTTTCAGTATGATAAAAATATGTTAGCCAATTCCATAGGTAGACCATTTTGAATAAAAAATTTGGAATTTGTGTTCATGCTTCAAGTAACTTTGACTTGTAATTTCTTTCAATAAAGCGGTAACCTCCCCTACGGAATGGTCCCTCCCAATAAAAATATTGTCATACTGACATTTTTTAAACATTCTGTAATCTTGAAGGAAGTTGTTGATGCGAAACTAACAATTAGTATCTGGTATGTCCGCCTTATGAATTTTGGGGATACATACCACGGATTAATGGGGTTGTTAGCTTAATCACTTTGGTTTAACGGATTTCTCTACCATTCAGAAGACCCGTCGATTTATTGAAAACAGTCCTAATAATAGCATTAATATATTATAAAGCTGGCTGTCGGGCCTTCAAACAATATTGGTTTAAATTATATCATAATTATGAAGAGTTGTGTAAGAAGACAACATCGAAATTATACATATTTACAATATTCATATAAAACACGTGAATTAGATTCATTGGTATCACTGGGAGCGGACTCAGACGTTTTAAGAGACCTACACGAAATACAATCGGTGAAAAACGGGAATGGACATGTATTAGCATTGTCAAACTTTCACAGTGATGTGGATGAATGTATCAATATACGGTGTCCTAGATGATTTGGCCCAAGTTTTGCGACTAGTAAATATAAAATAGCAATACTTACTTTCAATTAGAAATTGTTTTTTTATTTAAAAACCCCTACCTCAACGAATTTCTGGCTATGCCACTGGTTACAGATCGGATTCTTGTTACTCTAGGTTTCGATTACTCAAACTGATTGATATTTTCTGAAGTGATTCAGTTACATTGAAAACGATTCCATATTTTTGAGTTATATAAATATTTTTCAACTCGTTTAAGTTTAACCAGCAGAAGCGAATTATTGAAAAAATACGTACTTCGTATATATTTTGTTATTTGAAGTGTAAACCTTATATCAAACCTAATAGCAGGTATTTTAAGATGTTTCAACCTGTTTTTTAAATTTATCATTACGATAGCCCCAAAATCGACCAATTTTCGCCATTTCATTGTGGATGTTTGTACTTTATAGTGCTAGATATAAGATACGGCAACAATAATTAGTACTAGTAACATTTTTTAGAAAATTTAAAAGTATCAAAATTTGAATTAAAATAAAAATTAATTAATGTAAACGTAAAGTTTATTTCAAAATAACTGAAAATTCAAAATACATGAAAATTACAAAAAAATCAAACTTAAGTACAACAAACTGAAACGGTTCGTTAATCTTTACTAAAATCTGAAATATCTTCAGAAACTACAATGAAATTAAAAGTTTGTCATTTAAAATATGTTGGTAAAAAAAAAAGATAAGTTTAAAAATCAGGTTTGCAAAATCCGGTTTGCAACATCCGGTATCAAAAATTCGCGGATTAATATCTAATAATACCAAAAATCCGAAATTTTTGAAAACTGAAGATTTCATTACAAAGGAATAAAATGTTGTTTTTGTCTCTATCTCTGCAATCTTTTCTGGGGCTCAAGGCACTCCGAACTCTTTCGCAGTTCCCTTTTAACGTCCTACCTTACGCCGTTGCCAGCCAACTCGAGGACGTACGGCTATAGACCCGCTTTCGTTTAAACTACCTGCACATTGCATTGCTTCATGCCAGCCTATACTATAGTACTGACATGAAAGGTGGGTCGGCCCATGGATTCCGCACTCTCAACAGGGGGTCATAGATGTGTTCATCGTCATTACCGATCGTAATCAGATGATGAAAAATTCCTTTTGCATTCCACCCCTATAGGGATTCGAACCCAGTACCTCCCGATCCAACCGCCGTAGCTTTAACCACTGCGCCGTTTTTACAATGAAATTTACAATTTAATGACAATATTGTTTAATAAATTCGATACTAATGAATTTCCAACAGAGATAAAGTGGTATGCAAAAAATTTGATATTTCGAAACAAATATAAAATTAAAAACATGTACATATGTAACATTTCGAATATTGTGGATTTTTAATTTGATTCTAAAACGGGTGAGGTTCAGGGATACAAATATTATGTTTTTGGACAGACAGATGAAAATTGCAAATATTACGGGGGCAACTAATTATTGTTTACACAATGAAATTTTTTTTTTATAGCGATGAATAGTAAATTTCATTGAAGTTTAATAAAAATTATTTAAATTCAGTTTATGAACAGTTGTTCGGCTCATCTGGGTTTTGAAATAAATAAAAAATGCGGTTTAATAAAGCCGATTAAGGGAATTTTTCGAGTTAAGCTTCGTAGTATGTTAACTTAAGGTACAGCTACATAATTTCATTTTATTGTGGGTATATCTACTGAACCCATTTAGTGAACTAATCTCTCAATATTTTGATGTTTATCTCGAAATAATGAGTTTAGTGAGGGGACAAGTAGTGCCTTTTTGCAAAAAAAAAAAAAAATTATACAATTACAGAAAGTACAAGTGCTCCTATTATTCGTCTAATATTATGTGATAGTTACGATGATGTTAAAGCAGACAAATACGGTCCTATTAATTTTTTTATTTTCACAGTGATTGTCCAAAATATATTTCAAAAAAATTAATTTTTTACATAAAATTACACAAATTATTTTTTTATTACGTACACAAACATTTATTCTCAAAACGTCAATGACGTTAACTTTAACATTTTGAATGTTTGTGTACATAATAAAAAAATAATTTGTGTAATTTTATTTAAAAAATTAATTTTTTTGAAATAAATTTTGGACAATCACTGCGAAAATAAATAAAAAAATTGAGGTGTGGCCAACACACGACTTTCTTTACGAACAGCGAATTTTAAGAAACTTTTATAATGCAAATTTCTTGCAAACTTAATTAAGATTGTTTTTATTTTTTCATGTTATCTGTAAATTGTGTATTTTTGAAATATTTGCAAAATAAATTTTCTGTTTCACGGAATCTGGGAGCTGTAACCCCAAATATTATGTAAGAGATTAATGAAGATATATCTGTTTTGAGGTCCCCTCAGTCCGAAAATGTGGGTTTCGAAATGATGTCTGTCTGTCTGTTTGTCTGTCAGTCTGTGTCTTCTCTATAGCCCAGATGGCTTAACCAATAAAACAAAAACTTTAGATTTAAGCTTTACTGATGTAAAAGAAAATAATAGAAATAATAAATTTGTAAGAAGTTTGCGTAATTGGCTTCTCAAAATACCCTGTTAGTAGAAGAAATGTGTTGGCCACACGTCATTTTAACTATTGTCCTCGAGAGGCGCTTACTCTACTTTTACAATCGTCAATAGTATTTTAGGTTTATTAAAATCCCAGTATTTCGCAATTGGATTGGTGGTAGATTACATAAACGGGTTTAGCGAAGCATATTCAGCTTTTCTGATATTCTATTCATTTCTGAAAGTTTATTGAATTGGTTAATTTTGAATATACATGTTGCTTTTCGTTTATAAAAGATTTTAATGAATTTTATTTTAAATGTTTCTCGAATTCTAAAGTTTCACCAACTTCATTATTTTCAGTAAAATATTTACAGCGTTGCAACTTTATGAATTTGGTTGAAATTTATTAATAATTTATATATCTGGTTAATATTTTATATTTATTATTATATGTTATTTTATTTTAATTTTAAATAAACTCTTAATTGAATTTCTAAACTTTTTGAACCTAATTTAAAATTGAATACTTTCAAATCGAACTTTACGTTCCTTCAGAAAAAAAAAATATTTTTTGCGAAATTTTCAAAATTAAAATATTTTTTTCAATTACTGAGCCCTAAAAAAATTCATAAGATTTTTTTTTTGTCTATCTCTGCAATCTTTTCTGGGGCTCAAGACACTCCGAACTCTTTCGCAGTTCCCGATTAACGTCCTACCTTACGCCGTTGCCAGCCAACTCGAGGACGTACGGCTATAGACCCCCGCTTTTGTTTAAACCACCTGCACATTGCATTGCTTCATGCCAGCTTATTGTACTGACATGAAAGGTGGGTCGCGGCCCATGGATTCCGCACTCTCAACAGGGGGTCATGGATGTATTCATCGTCATCAGTACCACCGATCGTAATCAGATGATGAAAAATCCCTTTTGCATCCCGCCCCTATGGGGATTCGAACCCGGTACCTCCCGATCCAACAGTCGTAGCTTTAACCACTACGCCGTTTGGTCGGTGATTTTTTTTTCTCTGAATTTGTTTTGAATTCTAAGAAATATTAAAATTTAGAAAAGTACAAACACTGTCTTTTAACAAATTCTGAATGAACCCGTCCAGTTCGGTTATATGAGAGGAAGTTTTTATTTAATTTAATTACATTCTGCTTGGTTGGGTTTGGTAATGTGCCATAAGCTAACCAAGCAGATATTTAAAAAATGACTTACTGCGAAACATTTAATGTTTGATCTTAGAAAGAAATCGGACCTAGCATATTTACAATCTTCTTTATTTATAACCAGGTATTCTGTCTTCATATAACCTAAAAATATCATCTTCTTGTTTAGTTTAGTGCCTTTTTTAATACACACATTTTTAAAATTTTTTAAAAACACTTGTTAAATATTTCGCAAAATTACAAAAGGTTTAAAAAATCACTCGATCGATTTCGGCTTATTAGGCCATCATCAGGAGTATCTACTAAACTATGTACTCCTGATGATGGCCTAATAAGCCGAAGATTTGGTGTTCTGCTCAATGGATATGGACATAAAAGTTTCAGCATGCAATGATATTGGTAATTCTGAGAGTATATATCACACACCTCTTAAATTAGATATAATTTTTTGTAATTGTTTTAGCGATTCTTTTACCTCTAATAGTTTTAATATAATGTCTTCTTATTTAGATTTTAGAAATGGAGATTATGTTAATCTGAGGAACTTTCTCGATGGGATGGATTGGGACAATTTGCTGTTACCAAACAACGTCGATTGTTGTGCGGATATTTTTTATCGTATCTTAAATGTCGCAATTGATCAATTCATTCCACGTAAAGTTATATAGCGATCTACGAACGGAATTTAATATATTGAACAAGTTTTTATACAATTGCTATGTCATGCAGATCGAAAATGACATAACAAACGACCCTAGGCGGTTCTGGTGTTATATGGAGCACAAAAAGAAATCTAGTGGATATCCTGTTCAAATGCATCTAAATGGTATAGTTTCAAATGACAACCAAGCGACATGCAATCTATTTGCCGACTTTTTTGAAGAAGTATACACTAGAAATTACACAAGTTGCTCCTCGGTTTGTCGTGATAAGACAAGCATTAGCTCGAACTTAACTTTAACATATCAGGAAGTTTTAATAGCTTTAAACCAGCTAGATTGTAAAAAGGGGGCCGGGCCTGACGGTATTCCTCCTTGTTTCATGGTGAGTTGCGCTGATGTCCTTGCGGCTCCATTGGCAAAGATTTTCAATCTTAGTCTTAGGTCTGGAGTTTTCCCCAAAATATGGAAAATATCATCGATTATTCCAATTTTTAAGTCTGGTTTACGTAGTGATGTTCGAAATTATCGTGGAATTTCTTTACTTTCAAGCATCCCGAAGCTCTTTGAAAGTCTAGTTAATGCCCGATTATTTTTTATAATTAAAAATGTTATAACGACAAAACAACATGGTTTCTATAAAGGTCGATCTACGGTTACAAATCTCGCAATTTTTAATAATTATGTGTCAGGGGCGCTTGAGTTAGGTTTCCAAACGGATGTATTGTATACAGATTTCAGTAAGGCATTTGATAAGGTAGATCACGATTTGTTAATTAATAAACTCTATCAATTAGATTCAAATCAAATACCGGTGCAATGGATACGATCATATTTGACTGGTAGAAAGCAGTATGTTAGAATCAACAATTCCATTTCCAGATCGTTTTTAGCATCCTCTGGAGTACCCCAAGGTAGTCATCTGGGACCACTTCTTTTTAATATTTTTGTGAATGACGTGATTGGTTGCCTGTCTAACTCAGAAGTTCTTTTGTACGCAGACGATTTAAAAATCTATAAAACCATTAGGGGCATTTCTGATGCATTATCATTTCAAATTGATATCAATAATTTCGTTGAATGGTGTAGTACAAACTCGTTATGTCTTAACATTTCCAAATGTAAAACTATGACATTTAGTAGAGGTCGGAATATTGTCTTAACCGATTATTTAATCGACGGAGCACTGATCGAACGAGTTTCTGTAATTCGAGACTTAGGTGTTCTTTACACACCTAACTTGTCTTTTAATTTTCATATTGACAGCGTCATTGCAAAGGCTAACAGTATGTTAGGCTTTTTGAAAAGACAATGCCGGGAATTTAGAGATCCATACACATTGCGCACTTTATATATGGCATTTGTTAGATCCCATTTGGAGTACGCTGCTGTTATTTGGTCGCCCTTTTATCATAACTATTCAGATAGGATCGAAAGCATTCAAAAGCGTTTTCTTAAATATGCGCTTCGCTTCTTGCCTCGTGACGGCCGTGGCCCGGATTATATTTTGCCACCTTACAAAAGGAGATGCCAGTTATTAGCTCTGGAACCGCTTAGTGCTCGTAGGGACGCGGCGATTGCTATGTGTGCGCGTGACATGATTCTGGGACACATTGACTGCTCTGAGCTTTTAGAGCTATATTCGTTTTATGTACCGTCTAATAATTTGAGAAGACGTGCATTTTTGCAGTTACCTAATAGAAATACAAATTACGGGAAGAATGAATTGATCTACAAATCGACACTTCTGTTGAACTCGGTCGAAAATTTGTTCGATTTTGACATATCGAGGAACGTTTTTCAGAGAAACATTCTCCATTATTTTAAATTTTAATTTTTGTTTTTTTTTCTGTTCTTTTTATAATGACTTTGATTGTATTTTATGTTGACGTGTGTCGATCAGATGTATTTTGTACTGTTGATCTAAATAAATAAATAAATAAATAAATAAGCCGAAATCGATCGAGTGATTTTTTAAACCTTTTGTAATTTTGCGAAATATTTAACAAGTGTTTTTAAAAAATTTTAAAAATGTTTGTTTTAAGTGTGTTTCGCCAAGTGCCTACGGCAGAAAGTGTTAGAAGTACCTTTTTTAATAGGAGAAAAATGACAAAATCCTAAAGGCTAAAAAGGTAATGTACTTTGATCGCCTCTGTCCGCAGATATAAATGGTGGGTCGCATGTTATTCTAATACCTAGTGAAACATACAAGAATTTGCTAAGCGTTTCATCGGTCTTAACTTTGAATAAAATGATGATTAACATCCGATTATTAATTCAAATTAAAATGATTTTGGATTGACAAAAACACATTACATTGGCATTAATACAACAAAAAAAGCAACGCATCGTATTTTAGCATTTTATTCATGTCGATCAATTTGGGAGATGGTATTGATAATGAAAAATAATTTAAAAAATAAACAAATCAAAGTTTTAATTGCCAAATTTAAATGGTATAAATTGATATTAATTAAAATATTCCGCAGACATAACAGTTTGGCTTTTCAACACGAGATATCACTACAATCTAAAACATTTGGCGATTAATAAAAAAACGAAAAGCCAAAAAAACTAAAAATTTAAAAGAATTTTATACAGCACGTGTGCCAACAATTTATTATGTTTATATTCGTACGTAATTTGTATTTAAGATATTTAATCGAATTTGTTAAATTTGTGTCTATAAAATTTAAATTAAGCAATAAAAAAAATCACCAATTGAATAAAAATATAAAGATCTATTCGTTATCAAATTACCACACACGATGAACAATAACCAAAGCATGGAATTCTCCGAAATACGAATATGATGATCAAACAGCGATTTTTAATTAAAATTAATTATATACATTTTGAATACGATTATATTATTTGGTTTGCACCTGCTGTTCGTTTAACAGCACGAGCCAAAATAAACGCGACAACGTTATAATTAGGCGCGTCTAACAACGACGGCGCACAACATGTTTATCGACGTAAGCAACTAAGTTTGTCCGAATTTAGATTTAAATTTAATAAAATTAATTTTGTGTTGATTATACGATTCATACACAGACATAGTGAATGAAAAATTTACTTTGAGATCGTTTCGATTAGAAATCGATTACAGATCAATGTGCAATGTGGGAATTATTGATGTAATTTTAATTTTACTGTGGGTGTGTGAATCAGTGCTCTTTGACAATGAAATCTTCCACATGGTATTCTTGTTAATTTTTTAATCTATACGTATAATCGGTTCTAGTCATTTTGAGATCCGGGTATTTTAAATTTGGATTTCTTTAGCACAAGGTGGGAGCAATTTATACATTTTCGGTACACTTCTACGTACATCATCGATATTATGCATAACTTGAATCAATTCTGCAGGCTTTAATTAGCAGGAATACAGAAAATAAGAAAATCAACTTTACAATTTTATATCAAGAATGCATTTTATTCTTACTTTTATTTACAAGTTGTTTTGTAATGAAATAATTTTGCCGTTGCATGCTGTAGGTCAATCGAAATTTAAAATAATTTAAGATTCTAAAATTTAGAAAGAAAATATGCATGATGAAATGAAAATAATGTGCAAATCTTAAACCAACATTTAAGGGAGGAACCTGCTCCAGACAACAGGTTTTTCAATAATTTTTTACAAAAAATTGAGAGCATTTATTGCAATGAATAATAATATTGTTGTTGAAATGAATACAAAATTATTTTTATGAGTGAAAAAAAAATTGCGGCGCTAGATGTGCTCGAATTTGGCTCCTAGAGTTTGCACCGTGGAACGCCCAAGCAAAAACAAAAATTGAAAGTTTTTGGAATAAAAGAAAAAAAAAACACTTTTCTATAAACAAATTGTTAAAAACAACGAAATTTTAGGTTTGTGCAAATGCCAATAAGTTAAAAAATATCTGTACAAAATTTCAAGTTGATTAGTTCATTGCTTTCTGAGTTACATTCCACGGCGCGGAAAAAACACGTTTCGAGAAAAACTCGATTGAAGTTTTCGTTCTTGAAAAGTAGAGTTTAGAGAGATCACTTCGCATCACTTCGGTGACTTTTTGGTGGGCTTAAAACTTTGGAAATATATTCTTCAGATACAAAATGAATTTTTAAAGAAATAAAAAAAAAAATGCAAAAGAATTAATATCTGGAGGAGGTTCCCCCATTAAGTCACACAGAGTCACGCACTGTCAATTGTTTTTTACTTATTTTCTGTTTAGTTTTCCATAGTTTTGTAAAATTCATTATTTTTTAAAAAGGTTTTACAAATAAATAATTTAAACCGAGTTTTGAACCAACTTTCGAATCTTCAGCCGATTATTTGAAATTAGCTCTCTTATCAAATGCTGTCAGTCGTTTTCTCCTTAATCCTTTTCAAGTTTCAAAAACAATAAAATTTGATACCTCCTATCACAAATACCCTGTTTGTTGGCCGAAACGTAAATTTCTAGAAATCGTCTCATAATAATGGATGATTTGTAAAACAAAGACGATTTATTCTCTGGCCAATGCTACTGTCACTTAAGGATTGCACAAACACTAATAACTGATTACGACCAAATGAGTAAATATCAAACTATGAATAGTTAATCTACTTCGAAATATGGCACCTAAAATTTTAAAATCTAAGTTTAATTTACGTAAAATGAGTTTCGAACTTTCGACATTCCATAGGGCTCATAAAATTATGAAAACATCGGAAAATTCATACTATGTACAAACCAAATCGTTTTGGAAAATTTAATTAAAATTCAACATTAAGAAGATTTGAATTGCATTTTGCTAACCAAAAAATGAATAAAAGTATGATTCGGATAAAAAAGAAAACCTTAAATTATAACCAAATTCGACTCAAATCAAATAGAAGTTTCATTAGATATTGAGAATTGTGTGTAACACAATTATGAATGGAAATTTTTCCTTCAAAATTATTAAAACATAAAATGAATCGATCACGATCAGAATGTGAATATCAAAGTAAATTGAGGTACCAGATTACAAATACATACTTCAGAATGATAGAATTTCATCAAATTAATTTCAGAATATGCCAACATTTTTTGTTAGAGTTTACAGTAATAATTAGCGGCATACTTGACGTTTAAGGCTGTAGCATTCTGTTCAAAAGTCAGTTTGCCGCCCGCGCTGGAACTGTGTGTAGAGCTTTACTTTGCAATTTGAGGGTCCCGGTGGTGGCAGAAGAAATTTGTCACAATTGGGGAAAAATATTCTCGAACAAAGTAGGCTATTAACACCAACACCAATTGTTTTTCCTAAATTAGTAGCTCAGTATTTCTAAAATTAAAATTTGTATTTCATTAAAACTTGTTGATTAGGTTAAATTATCATATTTTTAAAGTAGCTGTAAGACACTTGATCAATCTAGTCATTTAGCCTCATTTGTTGGTACAAACATCGATAACATAGTCATGTCAACTTGTCATTGTTTTTTATAACATAGTCATAGTCAGTTTATCATTGTTGTACGCTATATTTTGTCATAAGTGGAAATAGTACTCAGGGGAGCTTTTATCCGTCCCTCCATCGGTAGTTTAACCAAGTACAAGTTCTGTTTTCACCCCTTCACATAGGGAACGCAGGCTCTTGTACTATGAAAATGATCATTTCACTATACTTTGTGAAATTATCCTTACGGTTGTTGAACTATAAACACAAAATACTTCTGTAATAAAATCGGTTCAAATCTGGTCGGATGTTAATCCTAAAATTGCATCCTAAAAACTTAATTAGGCTTTACAAGAGGAGCCTGTGTCTACATAACTCTAAATACGGTTGCACATAACTTCTTTAAACAGTATGTTGAGGCGTTGTTAAAACTAGCATACTAGTTGGCCAATAAAGCCTGAGACCTAACGTTAGATTCTCTCTATTTTCTCCTCCAGCTTGTAATACTTGAAATGATGCATTCATGTAGCTCAAGATTTATAGCGCGAATTTGTATTTACCCATTTTTCAATTAATAATAATAAGCTCGTTTGAAGTTTTTGAAATCTACTGTAATCTAAGCATACATGTGGCAGTGTTCCGAAGTCTCTTGTAATATAAGCATACATGTAGCAGTATTCCGAGCTACGATGAGATTTGTTTTAGCGCTAAACTCTACGACTAACATCATTCCTAGTCCATCCACAATATTTTGCAAGCAATTAAGTAGTTTTGCTGTCCAAAGAGTGTCGTTTATTCTTTATTTCTTAGGTGATTCGAAGAGGTTTGGCCTTATCTTATTTCCCAGAATGCTTTCGTTTCTATACATGCGTGTTGCGTTTTTCTTACTTTGTAGGCTTCCATTATTTCGTTTAATCGGTTGGCACTATTCAGTAGATTTTTTATTCCATGCAGGATTCTCTTTATGCGAATGCTATAGTTCCTCGGCGGTGACAATTCATCTTTGCTCTCCTACTTCCCGCTTAACGTGAGATTTGACATTGAGCTTTCCTGAAAACCAACTCCTAGTCATTTGACTATTTTCACCATCCATCATTTTTAAAACAAGTAGTTCAGTACGCTGTTAGAGGTGAGTTTAAAAATTATGAAAATATATCTATAATACCGAAATGTATATTCTGCTCTGTATTGTATGTGAAATCTACTAATATATGACAAATTTCTACTTGTCGGGCCGACAAGTAGACAAATTGGTTTAATGTCTAAAAAATTGCCAATGAATGTTCTGAAGAATATGTATTTATGAATATTATGAAAAAGCATCACTGCTAGCAATCGGGAATATTGAGCGTAAATAAAGCTAAATTTTAAATTCTGTTTTATTTTAACATATTCAAACATTAAATTATTCTGATATAGTCCAGATTGATAAATATTTTACTGAGAGGAGAAATTGTTAAGAGTTTGCAATTCAGTTTCGATTTCGATCTGCGAGCATTGTGAAAAATAAATCATCTTTCACAATACATCTCATCAGGCCATAGCGACTGAACTACTGAACTTATTACTCTGATTTATTCCTATATATAGGAATCAACCATGTACTTGTAGTTAGCGAATTTTACATTTCCCCTTTTTAAAATTTTAAATTTTAGTGTATTTAACCAAAGCAACCTTGATTACACAAGCCATAATCTAAAAAACGAAGCTTTTATAAGGGAATTAGAAACGAGGAAAAAACCAAAATTTCCATAGTAAAACACATAAAACATATGGGAAATCACTTTTTTTCCTAAGACAAATTTGTAAATGAAAACGTTGCAAATTTTAAATTGTGATTTCTGAAATATATTCATAAATGTTTGAATTTTAACATATATAAATCTCGTTTAAGTAAATCGTTTTCACTTTCTTGTAATAATTGATTTATTTAAACAAAAAAAAAAAAAAAGTTCATAACAACAGCATTCTAGTCAAATTAAAAAGAAAAGCTTACTACAAATCGTGTGCATTAAGGTGCTATTCCACTTGACTGAATTGACTGATAGTAAAAAAAGAGGGAAAGAGAAAAAAGTTCAACAATTTATATAAAAGACAAAGGCAACGTGTTTTTTATTTTTTTATTTTATAGCAAAATTTTGAGGAGAAATTTTGACAGCACACAGCAACATAACCAATAATTATTAAAAAAAATTAAATATTATTATTAATTCGGTTAATTTTGTATCTTAAAATTATCTAATAAATTAAATATTATTAATACTCATATCAGAATTATATTTTTTAGTATATTTTCCGTAAAAATTAAAAAAATCTCTACCAAAAAAACGTCATGTTTTTTTTATATTTTTACGTTTTTATAGCAAAATTTTAAGGAGAAACTTTGGAAAAAATATTAACCATAAAATTATTAGTGCGCGGGAAATATTTCTCATCATATACTAATTTTATGCATGTGTGTTAGTGTGACTGCTATAAAATGTTCTCAATTTGATTCTTTTTATTGCAGTCACAGTCACACTACTACAAACACAAATATTTCTTGACTGAGAAGAGTTTTTGTTTCATTCGCAAATCTAGCAAACCCAAGTATTTTTACCTCAACCTTTTACCTCGAATTTCCAGTACTCAATCTGAGCTTAGTTCAGAATAAGCTCCACTTGAGTTCCATTTTATTATAAGAAACACTATGAAACTTGTCGCGAGAAGCTGGAACTGGATGGAACTCAATACCATGTTTATTGGGCAAAATTGCTTTTGGGCTTGTTGGGTACTGTCAAAATCTCCCTTTGAACATTAGCAAGGTTTTTTCAATGAAAAATAACATTGTACATTAGATTTTTGTTTTATTTTTATTTATTTATTATGTATGTACATATTAAGAAAAAATCAGCTACAACCTACAAGCTAAAAATTCAATTTATCTTACGTCGTTTTTGATTTACATGAGAATATCGTTGTAGATGTGGGAACTTTAGTAACATCAGAGAGCAGCCTAAAATTTATTAAAAAAATATTTAAACCTTTTATTAAATATTTTATATTACACAATATTATTTTTATATAATTAATATAACTTATTACTTACACTCTTGATTTAAAACTATAAAAATATTAACATAACTAATAAATTATAATGCGCACTGTGCAGTGCACATCAAATGTTTATTTCTTATTAAAATAAATATGGCCGACAAAAAAATAAATGATGAACATTTTGTCACTAATTTCCCTATATACAAACAAGTTCCTATATAACTTACCAAAATTGATGGAACTCACAACTGAGTTAAGATTTGTTATACTTGGGAAATGTATATTTTTAACTTCCTTTAATTTTACTATCAGTCAATTCAGTCAAGTGGAATAGCACCAGGCAATATATATACATAGATGGCAGTGGGCAGTAAACATTTTGTAAAATCGTACCAAAAATTGCCACCTGGGGAAATTTGAGTTCAAAATTTGTAGGAAAAGCAAAACAAATTCACAAAATATTAAGAACGTGTCATAATTGTGTGATTAAATAATTTTTTTCGTATTTCTCTGCCAACAATTATAGACATCTAACGTACACTAGTAAAACTAAAGATAAAGTTAACAAGTATTATTTTAATTCGTCAGAGCCAACTTTGATGTATTCTTCAAAATGAAAGTAAATGTATTTTAGAAATAATTTATTTTTAATATTTCTGCAATTAATATTTACTTAATACCAATATACCCTTCTTGTATATTGCTGCTAAAGATATGTAGAACACTTTTGTATAAACATTTTGTAACATTTTTGCTTTTTTCATTGTAAAACTTGAAGCTAAAAAACAGCATTTTTACTATGGATTCCTATGGAAATCAGTGAAAAGTTATACCACTAAAAAAGCTTCAAAAAAATACGTCATAATGATTATGGCTCTATACTCTAGAAGGCTCTGATTTAACGCATGCAATTATCAAATTCGCTAATTGTAGTATTACAAGTAGTTTGTTAGTAATTTATATCGTTGAATCCTATATATATAGGAATAAATCAGAGTAATAAGTTTAGCAGTTCAGTCGCTATAGCAAATTATGTAACGAAATAAATCAATAATCAGGTTTTGGGTGCCGATTGAAGGTAATTGAGATGATATACATAAGTAAGGCGTTCTTAACCTATTTGTATCAAATTCAACATGTGAAAAAGACAACAATTTATTCAATGGTATTCTAAAATGATTTTTAAATGAAGTTAATATGGTCAATTGACAGATCTTGAACGACATTTGGAGATCTCTGCTAAATTAATAATTTTTTTATCTGCATTTATTACAAACCTAACGCCTCTTTCTGTTTAAGAAGCGCACATCTTCAAAGTTTTAACATTTGTATTTTTTATTTTTGTGTTTGCTAATTGGGGACTAAGAAGTGAAAGATTTAAAATTTGTTTAATTAATTTTAATTAATATGTTCTTTTCATCTCTCATTTTAGGTACGATCACGTAACACACATACAATGTCAAATCTAAAATAATGGCCTGAGTAAGTATATTACGTAATAGCACATTGAATGATTTAATTAAAACTCATTACTCGAAGATCATTAAATTAATAAGTAAATAATTCATTAAAATAATGGCATGCACTTATACAAACACAATATATTCTATTTAATCAAAATAATTTTTGTCTGACCCGTACGTATGTCATGTTAATTACAAACGTTTATAAATTTTTACGGTAGATTTTCATTGTGTCCTGTTATTTGTGTAACAGACGAACAAAAGCTCAAAGATGCATTTTAAATTCATTTTTTACATGACAAAATATTATTATAAAATCATTTTTTTACTTATTTGCGACAACAACAACAAATCGTGTTTGTTTAAGTTCTTATTTTTTTTATTTTTAATTGTAAATTGTATAATTAATTTATTTTAATTTAGTTTTTTTTTTTTTGTTCGTCAGATGATTTTTTCTAATTCTATCTAAAATTTATGTAGTGTCGTAAATTTTTAGTAGTTCGAACTTGATCTTAACAAAATATGTACCAGAGTTTTAAGAGTTGTAGAGAAATTTTTAAAAAATGAGTGGATACATAATACAGTGTTGAGTGTTTTATATAAGAAGGTTAAAAAAAATAAAAAATTATGTTCAAGTGACTTTGTGTTAATAATGTTTCTTTAAATAGATGTAGCAAAATTTGTTACATGTTTTCAAGTGTGGTTTAAAAAAAAAAATCGGTCAAAAAATATTGTTTTGTTTGTGCGATTTCTCCCTGGTAATTTATGAAACTTCAAATGGCAGATGGTATGAAGCGATGTTTGAGCCAAGTGTCAATTGTTGCTTTTCGGGCAAAAACATCGGGTGAAAGAGCTTGGAAAGAAGAATGTCTTAAGTATTACATAATTAAGAGTTTGATTTCCTGGTGTTTTCCTGTTATACAAAGTAGATATTTAAACCTCGCATGAGAAATCTTATATTGTAATTCCTTATCCTACATTACTATACATAAGTAATAATATACGATTTATGTGTGTTTTGTTGATCTTGTCCGATAAAAAACATTCTTTATACATTTCCCTTGCTAAAAACACTTGTCACATAAGTTTAAATGTTCACACTTTTCTTTCAAAATAAATCGCTACATTAAAATGTTAAATATCCAAAGAAATTCTATAATGTTGTAAGACAAGTAACAAAATAAAACGTGAACATATATTTTTGCTGACGTCACGTCGATTTAAAGTACTCCGGATGAATGTATGAGTTTATAAAATTTAGAGATTTTAAAAAGAGAAAATGTGGTATACAGTGAGAGGCATAAAATAAAAAAATGAGCATCTATCGTGATATTATCGTTATATAAATTTGTATATAAATCGTTGCCTACATTTTATTTCCACGCGAAATTCTCAGAAAGCCTGCCTACTACAAAATTATTTGTTTAGATAGCCAGATGATATTTTCTGCTGTTTATTGCATAGTTGTGGTTGTGGTTTACACCACCGCTCTCGTTAATTTACGAGATTGGTACAAACACACTCAGGTTTAAACAAGAAAATACGCAACAATTTCTTATTGCATCCACCAAAAATAAAAATACGGAAATTATTATGCGGCAAATGTTTGAAATTTTAAAATTAGATTTAAGAAAATAGTAAATTCATTTTTTGCTGTGTACTTGAAATAATATTTATATTGGAGCTGGCTCAAATTCATAATGTATTTTTTAATATTTAATTCGTATTTTTTTGTTGTTCTATCATCCAAAGATCCAAACGTTATGGTATTTTTATGGATGTGTCAAAATACTGATAGAGAAGAATGAAGTGAGAAGATTGGATTTTTTTAAGTGTTCATATTAATTGTTTTAATTACCAAATACAATGTATTTTCAAACAATTTGATCAATTTAACATTTGTGAAGTAGCCGCAACGTATCACTTGCTGTTACTAATGATTGTAGTATGTTTATGTATGTATGTATATCCTTGAAACCTTTCGGTTTCTAAATATTGTTTAATTTTCGTATTTTGGTTGTCTATTAGTTGCTACCACTTCTGATTTGAAAATTCGATTTTCTTCTTATATCTTAATGAAATCATCCTTAGTATAATCCTAAGGTTCTTATCGTGTTGCTATCGCATCGATTTCTCGTATTGTTTCTCCATTTCCAGTATAGTTTTCTTATAATTCTATTGCCAAAAACCTTAATTTTGTAATATTAAATTTTCTTAATTTTAAATTCACAGGACGTTTATTTTTAATAATTGCCAAAAGTTGAAATAGAAAAATTATTATTTTTAAGTTTAAGGATGTAGTCTGGTGTTACTGTTCGGGCCTGTTATTGAAGCTTATTTCAGAAGTGAGTCCGAAAGCTCAAGTTAATTTTTTAAAAAATAAAAACAGTATAGAGCCCTAAACCGTTAAATAATTTTAATTTTATAAAATTGTGGCTCAATAATATTTAAATATTAAAATATCTCCTGGTTGAAAAATGGAGAATAAACAAATCAATCAAAGTTTTTTCAATTATATAAAATCGGAATTTGGGAACCTGCCTGTCAAAAATATGAAAAAATGGTTGAATGAAAATTATAAATTAGCCAAGTAGATCAATAAACAACATTTTCTATTCCAATGCCGAAAGGAGTAAATCTACTCAAAATCACGAGAATTTAAAAATGTCTGCAACATCAACAATGCAGTTTTCAAAAACTTACAACATCAATTTATTTTTGGAATATTCAACCAAGAAATAAGTGAAACAATTCAGGACATCAATTCCACAAAACAAAATTTGAGTTTCCTCCGTCGATGTATTGAAGAATGTATACCTCAACTTAATTGTGAAGAATTTTTTCAACGATCAGCAATTATTTATAATTTCCATTTCAATAAAATCAAAAAAATGTGCATTTCCAATAATTTAGTTACCACTGTGGATAAATGGTTAATTAATTTGACAAATATCGATCTTCCCCTTCAAGGCAAAATTATTTTAAGATTAGGCAACAAATTTTGTCCGCCAACTATCGATAATTCGGTCCCATATTTCAAAATTATATCCCATGTTGAAAGTGCGATTTTTGGTCTAAATGATGTAGATAAAATTGATATCCGGAATCGTTTCATAAATATAATAATAAGCCATAAAAACGGAGCAAATCCAAAAAAGTTATCACCTTTCGAAAATCACAAAGCGGCCCCTACATGTATGTTTTTAAAATATGTTTGCAACAGAAAGTATTTAATACAAAATATGGACCTAGACCTTCCAATTTTTAGTAAATTGTGTTTGCATATGTAATGTTTGTACAAACACATCGCTACGTTTAGGAATATAAAAAGGATAGTATCAACAAAATATGTTGTTTAATACAAAATTAGGCATTATATAGAATGACGTGTATAAATATTTCTTTTTCGGTGATTAGTTGGCGCAAACAAATTGTACAGTATAGCTTTGATTCATATTGGAAGAACTTCAAAAGCATTACTTGTACTAAAGATGCCAAAGAGGAAGGTTGTTGCTGCATTTTTAATTATTTATTATTATAGTGAACAAAATAAAAGGAAAAGAAATTGGAGTAGAGAATGGCTGTTAAAACGTAAAAAGTTGATTCATTTAAATTTGTTAGATGAACTAAAAGTTTCATCTACATCAGACTTTAGAAATTTTCTTCGTATGGACTACACACAATTTAAGGTTTTATTGGATAAGACAGTTTCTTTATCAGCTTCTGTTTCAACTTCTTTTAGTTTAATGACCAGTTTATTATAGCCTTGAGTTCTCTTATCTCTGTTACTATATTCCTTCGATATCACTTTCCATAAACATGGAGGTTCTTTATATAAATCTGACATTATAACGGCTATCCCAGGTGACAAAGTTGATGTTTTTTTGGATGTTTTCAATTCGATAGAATCGAGAATTAAATTCACAATAGAAAAAGAATCTGATAAAAAAATTTCATTTTTGGATACCCTATTGATACATGAACCTAATGGCAAAATGTCTGATGATTAGGATCAGCAAGATACATGGTCTGGAAGATACTTAAATTTTCACTCTTGGCTCCCGGTTTCTTACAAAATTAACACAATCAAAATTCTTACTCAAAAAATTATAAAACTTTCAGATACAAAATTCCATTATAAAAATTTTATTTTATTAAAAAACATTTTAGCTCAAAATCATTACCCTGATAAATTAGTAGATGTTACTATTTGGAAACAAAAAAATTTTTATAGAAATTCTGTAGGTATGGCGGATAATAGAAACCAAAATTATTTATTTATCCCATACATAAAAAACCTGTTTGAAAAAACTATAGGGGTAAGGTATTCAAGAGTACAATCGATAAAAAATAAAAAACACGTTTCGCGCAATTCGTGAATATTTGCCCCAGCTTAATGAAATCGATTTTCAACAAGACGGTGCAACTTGCCATCATACTACGCGTGAGAATATCGACGAATTACAAAGGTTCTTCGAAAATCGCTTAAATTCGATTCGCGGAAATATAAATCGGCCTCCAAGATCATGCGATTTAACGCCATTAGATTACTTTTTATAGGAATTTTTGAAAAGCAAAGTGTACGTTGATAGCAGCCACCATCCAAGACCTAAAAAACATCATTGCCGAGATAAATGCCATAGAAACGTCCCTATTGAAAAATGTCATCAACAATTTTGACCATCGGATCGACGTCTGATCCAGCCGTGGTGAACATTTGAGTGATATCATTTTTTCATCTTGATTCAAAAATAAATATTTATAATTTAAGATCCCGTCTAATCGAAAATTGTCAATCCAGATTACAAATTTCGAGATTAATAAATGAATTGCATTAAGACTTAAATAATTAAAATCAATGCAGTATGACTTTTCTCATCGCAATAATTGCTAAATTTATGTGTTTCCTTTTCACTCAATGACATTATTGGGCCGGTGGGGTAGGTTACTCGGAACACGACGCTTATTATATTTAGAAACTTATAAAAATATCTAACCACATAGTTTCTAAAGGAGTCATTCAAACACAGATTGTGAGGGATTCCATTAATAGTTAATAAATAAATAAATAAAACAAGGTGATTGGGAACATTGAATAAATCTTAATTTTTGAATTTAAAGAAAATGTAGAAGCAAATCATGATACAGAGATGTTTGCTACTCATATTTAAAAAAAAATAAAAATAATTCATTTTAATTAAAATTTAAAAACAACAACATACAGATCAATTAATGGGTAACCTTTTCCATTTCGCGAATATTTTTTGTTTATGTCAAAACTTACAAAAAAAAATGATCCGCCTTTCAAAACACATTCCTACAAACTACATTGGCTGTTAGTTTATGCGTTTCGCTTTCACACTGTTCGCAAGAGTTTACATGCCTTAAACGGAACAGTTACAAATGTAATTTGTGTGCGGTTCGAGAATTAATTTCCAGTTCAAAGAAAAAGGATTAATTAACAAGCAATTTTCTTTAAAAATGTTAGTCTGCAAGGAGCTTTTAATAAAATATGTAATTTTATTTGATTAAAAAATCGAGTCTTTGAAATGTTTATTCCTTCGTGAACATCTTCTTGGAATTAAGGAGAATTTTAAAAGAGAGATTGTTTTTGTAATATAAGCCATAAACTCATAACTCGAAATTTATAAACAATATAAGCCGCATTTCTTGACGTTTGATCTGACCCGGATCAGATCATGTTTCATGAAACGACCAGCAATAAATACAACTACTAGGATCAACATTTTGATTCAAAAACAAAAGTTTGTTTTTGTTTTCAATGTTAACTTTGATCTGTTCTGGATCACTATGCGTCAAGAAATGCAGCTATATTCTCCATTCAAATTTGAATTCGAATATCTTTCTACTGTTTTTTTGATTTTGCGAAGCCAGTTAGATTGTTTTGATTTTTTGTTTTCTTCACGATTAAGGTTCTGCTCGAATTCTGTAGTAATTGTTGTCTCGTAGTAATTTTTGACACTTTAAAAGTAAAACATTCTCCTTTGCTTTTTTCGCTGCCCGAATTCTATTTTTGTTTCACGTTAATTGTGTAAATTTGAATTGAATAATTTAACTATTTTCGATTGTTAAATTATGTTGTTTTAATTAATAAAGATGGATGAATATGATCAAACAATCAAACATTCAAACTTATGTAGTTTTTATATTAATTATAGTTTGTTAAAAAACACAATCATTCAAGATGGTTCATTTCCAGTTACACAAATAATTCCAAGATAACTGAAAATGAGTGTGACTTGTCGTGAAATTATAAATTCCCTAAAGGCTCTGAAATTTAAATTTTTTCTTTTTGAGAAATAAAACTAACATTTTACCAAGTAAAATGTGGTGCTACTTAAGTAGCACAATTATAGTCATAGTACATAAACTATATTTTGGAGGATCACTAAATAAAATCATTTATTTAGTTTAGAATTTTATTGTACATAATATTAATTAATTTAAATTAAATTTTATAAAGTTTAAATTAAGTAATTTTATGTTTAATTCCAAACGAACGTTAATTACTTCCGATCTGTCAAACTCTACTACAGGCCAAGACTGTAGTAATTCTGATGAGTGCGTTTTATACTCTATTATATGCCAAAAATTACTACGAGACAACAATTACTACAGAATTCGAGCAGGCCCTAAGGCAGATTCAGTGTTGCGTTTTTTCGTTCCTTCATTCGTTCTGATAATTCTTTTTATTCAATCAAAGGAGCCAGAATGGGAAACAATGTCATTTTTAAACAATAAAATTGGTTTAAAAAAATTTCAGAAGGAAGGAAGGAACAAAAGAACACAACACTGAATCTGCTGTTTGGCTCGTTTTGATTTATTTAAATTTCGATTGTTAAGCGGAAACGTGTTCTCTTTTTCTTACCATTGGTTTTAGATGTGGATAAATGATGACGTCATTAAATTGATTTTTTTTTTTACATTTCATATTGATATTGTTGTAGATTTCAGAAAAAATATTTAACTGGGTTTAACTTTTAATTCATGTTTTTTTATCAATCAAAAATCTTATGAAAATATTTAATTTATTTTTTAATGTTTCTATGTCCGTTATAGTTTAAGTTCATTTCTAACATGCCGGCTCTATTTACATCAAGATGGTTCTGCTATTTTGCATACTTATTTTGTCACATTTCCTTTCATCAATGAACTGAGCCACAAAATAACAATACAACCTTTTTTTTAGTTTTCTGTATCATCGAACCGAAACCGTAAAACAATTTTTTAATTATCATTTTCTACCTTTCGGTAGTTCATTTAACTCTTGGACACATTTGCTTCTAGGAGCAATGGGCTAGAGATTATTTGGGAGCAATGTTAGAGAACCAAATTTACATTTATGTGGCCGTTATGTTGGCAGAACCTGCAGTAAATACAGTAAGACCGATATTTTCAAAAATAATAGGGACTAAAATATTATTTTGTGTCTGATAGATGTTGTTTTGAAATATGTATGTATAAAAGAGATTGTCAGTAAAATGGAAATGTTGATGCAGTAATTCAATAAGATTTTACTGTTGCCTAAATGTATTTACATTTAGGCATCTTTTATATTTGTACAATATTGCCTGATAACATGAACTTCTTTTTGATCCACCCAATCCTGTAACCTTTTCAGGAACTATTCCACTGATCTTCTTGGCATGGATAATTGTACCTATTTAATTTTTTTAAATTTTTAATTTAAGTCTAATGTGGAAGCAGTTCGAAATAACGCTCGAGTTACTCTGTTATTATTTTAGGGGTGGAAAACTTGTGTAATCTTCAGAATTCTGGTAATACTGAAAATTCAATTAATCAATTCAATTTATTTGAACAATTTGTTCGTAATTCTTAAATTTTAAGCTAAACTTTTAAAATTCCTCTATGAAAAATTGCAAGATTCTTAGAAACTCTTTAAAAATTAAAAAGTGTTAATTGGTTAAATCTCTAAAGATTCTTAGTTTCCTAGAAATTGATTAACTACTTAAAAATCCTAAAATTAGTAAGAATCCTAAATTATGATTATTTCTAAATTTTACAAATTCTAAGAACCTTGAACCTAAGAAATAAACTCTCGAGACGTGTTTAACACAATACAATCCTTTAAGTTCTTAAATTTCTTGAAATTTTTAAAACCCACAACATTCTCAAAATTCTTCAAGTTTAGGGTATCTTTATTACTTTTTTAAAAATTTTTTACACAATTGAATTTTTTCTAAATTTTCAAATCCTACAATTCAAATTTTTCTTAATATTCTAAATTACTTTGAATTGTAAAATTTGTAAATTTTAAAAAATACAATTTCTTGAAATTCTTTAAGTTGTCAAATTTAAAATTTGATATCCTAAAATTTTTCAAATACTCACCTAAAACTCGTGAAACCCTTGAAAATGTTTAAAAGCTTTAAATTCTAAAATTCAATTAAATTTCTAAAATTTGTGAATTTCTTTAAGCCTCCAACCATCTCGGTTGGCTAGTAAACAATTCAGGTCAGGTTCTTAAGAAGTAAATCATTTCTCAATTGAAAACGAAAATTTTGTATACTTTCTTTGAAAACTCGCATGTTTTAATTCAGGTAAACTAAGGACAAATAACCGCTAGTTATTTAAAATATTAGATATTCACGCGAAATCAGTAAAAGGGATAGCCCTTCTTGATTTTGTATAGATTAAAACATGCGCAAAATATTGGTATAGGTACGTTTCGCTTCGCCGCAAGCATGATTTGCTGCAACTTTCAAAATTTTGTGTAAAAGAAGCCGTTGATCATGTTCAATGATTTTCCAAAATCTAGGTTCTACTTTACTAACTGCTGGCGGAACGCCCTTGGTTTTGCATTTTGAAATGGTTGAATATTTAATTATTTCTGATAAAATATCAATTTACCGTGGAACCCGTAAAAGTTGATTGCTCTGTGCTGAGATGTTCTAACATCACTTTTTTCGATGTTCGATAGTATTCATGTCTCTCTTTTCAAGAATAAAATTGTATACTATTTCGACTTTTAAATTAAGCTGTTTTTATTGCGATCTCAGTATGCTCGCATAAAACATCATTCTATTTCTACTTTCATTCATCACTCTTTATCACAAAAAATTTTGTTTGCGATATTTTATCGATGTGAAGAAAAGGAAAAGTATACAGAAGGCATGTATGTGAAGTTGGCCCAAAATTCATCCCAAAAAAATGCAGTGGTAACACTAAACTAAAAATTTTCTTCATATTTAGGTGTCAGCCCAGAAAAAGATGTATCATGATACAATTTTATAATGTCAGCCCAAAAAAGTTACTATCACGATAGCAAAATTTCCCCCAACAGAATATCAGCCCAAAACAAAAATATTATGAAAAATATATCCAGTCGTATTTAATAGGATTTTTGCAATTCAACTGAATATTTTCTCAAGTAATGTATTCTTGCCACCAATCTCTTGATGATTTTTTATTAGGCCTATGAATTGTGAGTACTCTGGATAATTGATAATGGTTGCAAAACCTCGTGAGTCGCATTTGCTTGGATTTTTGCAATTCAACTGAGTATTTTCTCAAGTAATGTATTGTGGCCACCAATCTCTTGATGATTTTTTATTAGGCCTATCAATTGTGAGTACTCTGGATAATTTTCAGAATTTTGTTGTGGGGATAGCATGGTCAAATATGGCTGGAAAACCTCGTGAGTCGCATTTGCTTGGATTTTTGCAATTCAACTGAGTATTTTCTCAAGTAATGAATTGTTGCCACCAATCTCTTGATGATTTTTTATTAGGCCTATGAATTGTGAGTACTCTGGATAATTTTCAGAATTTTGTCATAAAGATAGCATGGTCAAATATGGCTGCAAAATCTCGTGAGTCGCATTTGCTTGGATTTTTGCAATTCAACTGAGTATTTTCTCAAGTAATGTATTGTGGCCACCAATCTCTTAATGATTTTTTGTTAGGCCTATCAATTGTGAGTACTCTGGATAATTTTCAGAATTTTGTCATGGGGATAGCATGGTCAAATATGGCCGTAAAACCTCGTGAGTCGCATTTGCTTGGATTTTTGAAATTCAACTGAGTATTTTCTCAAGTAATGTATTGTTGCCACCAATCTCTTGATGAATTTTTATTAGGCCTATCAATTGTGAGTACTCTGGATAATTTTCAGAATTTTGTCATGGGGATAGCATGGTCAAATATGGCTGCAAAACCTCGTGAGTCGCATTTGCTTGGATTTTTGCAATTCAACTGAGTATTTTCTCAAGTAATGTATTGTGGCCACCAATCTCTTGATGATTTTTTATTAGGCCTATCAATTGTGAGTACTCTGGATAATTTTCAGAATTTTATCATGAGGATAGCATGGTCAAATTTGGCCGTAAAACCTCGTGAGTCGCATTTGCTTGGATTTTTGCAATTCAACTGAGTATTTTCTCAAGTAATGAATTGTTGCCACCAATCTCTTGATGATTTTTTATTAGGCCTATGAATTGTGAGTACTCTGGATAATTTTCAGAATTTTGTCATGGGGATAGCATGGTCAAATATGGCTGCAAAACCTCGTGAGTCGCATTTGCTTGGATTTTTGCAATTCAACTGAGTATTTTCTCAAGTAATGTATTGTGGCCACCAATCTCTTGATGATTTTTTATTAGGCCTATCAATTGTGAGTACTCTGGATAATTTTCAGAATTTTATCATGAGGATAGCATGGTCAAATTTGGCCGTAAAACCTCGTGAGTCGCATTTGCTTGGATTTTTGCAATTCAACTGAGTATTTTCTCAAGTAATGTATTGTTGCCACCAATCTCTTGATGAATTTTTATTAGGCCTATGAATTGTGAGTACTCTGGATAATTTTCAGAATTTTGTCATGGGGATAGCATGGTCAAATATGGCCGTAAAACCTCGTGAGTCGCATTTGCTTGGATTTTTGCAATTCAACTGAGTATTTTCTCAAGTAATGTATTGTGGCCACCAATCTCTTGATGATTTTTTATTAGGCCTATCAATTGTGAGTACTCTGGATAATTTTCAGAATTTTATCATGAGGATAGCATGGTCAAATTTGGCTGTAAAACCTCGTGAGTCGCATTTGCTTGGATTTTTGCAATTCAACTGAGTATTTTCTCAAGTAATGTATTTTTGCCACCAATCTATTGATGATTTTTTATTAGGCCTATCAATTGTGACTACTCTGGATAATTTTCAGAATTTTGTCATGGGGATAGCATGGTCAAATATGGTCGTAAAACCTCGTGAGTCGCATTTGCTTGGATTTTTGCAATTCAACTGAGTATTTTCTCAAGTAATGTATTGTTGCCACCAATCTCTTGATGATTTTTTATTAGGCCTATCAATTGTGAGTACTCTGGATAATTTTCAGAATTTTATCATGGGGATAGCATGGTCAAATATGGCTGTAAAACCTCGTGAGTCGCATTTGCTTGGATTTTTGCAATTCAACTGAGTATTTTCTCAAGTAATGTATTGTTGCCACCAATCTCTTGATGATTTTTTATTAGGCCTATGAATTGTGAGTACTCTGGATAATTTTCAGAATTTTGTCATGAAGATAGCATGGTCAAATATGGCTGCAAAATCTCGTGAGTCGCATTTGCTTGGATTTTTGCAATTCAACTGAGTATTTTCTCAACTAATGTATTGTTGCCACCAATCTCTTGATGAATTTTTATTAGGCCTATCAATTGTGAGTACTCTGGATAATTTTCAGAATTTTGTCATGGGGATAGCATGGTCAAATATGGCTGCAAAACCTCGTGAGTCGCATTTGCTTGGATTTTTGCAATTCAACTGAGTATTTTCTCAAGTAATGTATTGTTGCCACCAATCTCTTGATGATTTTTTATTAGGCCTATGAATTGTGAGTACTCTGGATAATTTTCAGAATTTTGTCATGGGGATAGCATGGTCAAATATGGCCGTAAAACCTCGTGAGTCGCATTTGCTTGGATTTTTGCAATTCAACTGAGTATTTTCTCAAGTAATGTATTGTGGCCACCAATCTCTTGATGATTTTTTATTAGGCCTATCAATTGTGAGTACTCTGGATAATTTTCAGAATTTTATCATGAGGATAGCATGGTCAAATTTGGCTGTAAAACCTCGTGAGTCGCATTTGCTTGGATTTTTGCAATTCAACTGAGTATTTTCTCAAGTAATGTATTTTTGCCACCAATCTATTGATGATTTTTTATTAGGCCTATCAATTGTGAGTACTCTGGATAATTTTCAGAATTTTGTCATGGGGATAGCATGGTCAAATATGGTCTTAAAACCTCGTGAGTCGCATTTGCTTGGATTTTTGCAATTCAACTGAGTATTTTCTCAAGTAATGTATTGTTGCCACCAATCTCTTGATGATTTTTTATTAGGCCTATCAATTGTGAGTACTCTGGATAATTTTCAGAATTTTATCATGGGGATAGCATGGTCAAATATGGCTGTAAAACCTCGTGAGTCGCATTTGCTTGGATTTTTGCAATTCAACTGAGTATTTTCTCAAGTAACGTATTGTTGCCACCAATCTCTTGATGATGTTTTATTAGGCCTATCAATTGTGAGTACTCTGGATAATTTTCAGAATTTTGTCATGAGGATAGCATGGTCAAATATGGCCGTAAAACCTCGTGAGTCGCATTTGCTTGGATTTTTGAAATTCAACTGAGTATTTTCTCAAGTAATGTATTGTTGCCACCAATATCTTGATAATTTTGTATTGGGCCTATCAATTGTGAGTACTCTGGATAATTTTCAGAATTTTGTCATGGAGATAGCATGGTCAAATCTGGCTGCAAAATCTCGTGAGTCTCATTTGCTTGGATTTTTGCAATTCAACTGAGTATTTTCTCAAGTAATGTATTGTTGCCACCAATCTCTTGATGATTTTTTGTTATGCCTATCAATTGTGAGTACTCTGGATAATTTTCAGAATTTTGTCATGCGGATAGCATGGTCAAATATGGATGCAAAACCTCGTGAGTCGCATTTGCTTGGATTTTTGCAATTCAACTGAGTATTTTCTCAAGTAATGTATTGTTGCCACCAATCTCTTGATGATTTTTTATTAGGCCTATCAATTGTGAGTACTCTGGATAATTTTCAGAATTTTGTCATGGGGATAGCATGGTCAAATATGGCCGTAAAACCTCGTGAGTCGCATTTGCTTGGAATTTTGCAATTCAACTGTGTATTTTCTCAAGTAATGTATTGTTGCCACCAATCTCTTGATGATTTTTTATTAGGCCTATCAATTGTGAGTACTCTGGATAATTTTCAGAATTTTGTCATGGGGATAGCATGGTCAAATATGGCCGTAAAACCTCGTGAGTCGCATTTGCTTGGATTTTTGCAATTCAACTGAATATTTTCTCAAGTAATGTATTGTTGCCACCAATCTCTTGATGAATTTTTATTAGGCCTATCAATTGTGAGTACTCTGGATAATTTTCAGAATTTTGTCATGGGGATAGCATGGTCAAATATGGCTGCAAAACCTCGTGAGTCGCATTTGCTTGGATTTTTGCAATTCAACTGAGTATTTTCTCAAGTAATGTATTGTTGCCACCAATCTCTTGATGATTTTTTATTAGGCCTATCAATTGTGAGTACTCTGGATAATTTTCAGAATTTTGTCATGGGGATAGCATGGTCAAATATGGCCGTAAAACCTCGTGAGTCGCATTTGCTTGGATTTTTGCAATTCAACTGAGTATTTTCTCAAATAATGTATTGTGGCTACCAATCTCTTGATGATTTTTTATTAGGCCTATCAATTGTGAGTACTCTGGATAATTTTCAGAATTTTGTCATGTGTATAGCATGGTCAAATTTGGCTGTAAAACCTCGTGAGTCGCATTTGCTTGGACTTTTGCAATTCAACTGAGTATTTTCTCAAGTAATGTATTTTTGCCACCAATCTGTTGATGATTTTTTATTAGGCCTATGAATTGTGAGTACTCTGGATAATTTTTAGAATTTTGTCATGGGGATAGCATGGTCAAATATGGCTGCAAAACCTCGTGAGTCGCATTTGCTTGGATTTTTGCAATTCAACTGAGTATTTTCTCAAGTATTGTATTGTGGCCACCAATCTCTTGATGATTTTTTGTTAGGCCTATCAATTGTGAGTACTCTGGATAATTTTCAGAATTTTATCATGGGGATAGCATGGTCAAATATGGCTGTAAAATCTCGTGAGTCGCATTTGCTTGGATTTTTGCAATTCAACTGAGTATTTTCTCAAGTAACGTATTGTTGCCACCAATCTCTTGATGATGTTTTATTAGGCCTATCAATTGTGAGTACTCTGGATAATTTTCAGAATTTTGTCATGAGGATAGCATGGTTAAATATGGCCGTAAAACCTCGTGAGTCGCATTTGCTTGGATTTTTGCAATTCAACTGAGTATTTTCTCAAGTAATGTATTGTTGCCACCAATATCTTGATAATTTTTTATTGGGCCTATCAATTGTGAGTACTCTGGATAATTTTCAGAATTTTGTCATGGAGATAGCATGGTCAAATATGGATGCAAAATCTCGTGAGTCTCATTTGCTTGGATTTTTTCAATTCAACTGAGTATTTTCTCCATATTGGACCATGCTATCCCCATGACAAAATTCTAAAAATTATCCAGAGTACTCACAATTGATAGGCCTAATAAAAAATCATCAAGAGATTGGTGGCAACAATACATTACTTGAGAAAATACTCAGTTGAATTGCAAAAATCCAAGCAAATGCGACTCACGAGGTTTTACGGCCATATTTGACCATGCTATCCTTATGACAAAATTCTGAAAATTTTTCAGAATAGTCACAATTGATAGGCCTAATAAAAAATCATCAAGAGATTGGTGGCAACAATACAGTACTTGAGAAAATACTCAGTTATCTGTCGTGATAAATTTTTCTATCACGATAGACATTTTTCTGGTCTGACATTATCTATATATTAATACGTGAAGAGAAAACTTTGTACCCCTTTTACGCCGAAACTACCCAACCGATTTTTATAAAAATTACACCATTCGAAAGGTATTCTTTTGTAGGTGTGCGCAATCTATGTTAAACGAAAATCGGTTGGATAATTCAGGAAAAATCGCCAGATTTAGTTTCCTTTACAATACATACACATAAAAGCCACAACCCACAAACGATCAAAGTAGTACAATAATACTTTAATTTTATTCTGTGAATGAATGAATGAAAATTATTTTGTTTGTATGTATGTATATAAATAAAATAGATTTTTTTTTTAAATTACACCAAAACCGTGACGCACGCATATTATTAAATTCAAAACCTACTATTTCTGTAAGTGTTAGTGATATTTTATACTGTTTTTGATACAAACTACAATTTAAAATCAAAGTAATGTAAAGATTATACTGTATTAGGATGCTAATACTTACAGAAGTAGTAGGTTTTATTTTGTGTTTGTATGGCAATAATATGGCTTGTATAAGACATTTGTGTTGGTTTTTATTACACTCATCAACGAAAATGTTATACATGTAATTCCAACGTAATATAAAAGTTTTCTTTATACAGAGAAACCCACTACAAAGGACTTCGACGGGACAAAAAATGGTGTCCGTTGTAGTGAGGTTCCTTGAACTGAGGATTTGTGATTTTTTTTTATAAGAATTTTATTTGGAAATACGATTCTAAAATGATTTCTAGATAAAGTTCTGGAATATGACCAATTAGGAAGGAACTTGACCATTTCTTATCCGATTTTGATGAAATTCAGCATGCTCGATGGAAATGGGATTCTAAAATGATTTTTGGTATTGTTCTGGAATTTGGCCAATTATTAGGAAGGAATTTGACCATTTCTGATCCGATTTTGATGAAATTCAGATACTTGGCCATTTCTTATCCGATTTTGATGAAATTCCGCATGTAGGATGGAAATGGATTCTAAAGTGATTTTCAGATAAAGTTCTGGAATATGGCCAATTAGGAAAGACCACGGCCATTTCATATACGATTTTGATGAAATTCAGCATGCACGATAGAAATGGGATTCTAAAACGATTTTAAGATAAAGTTCTGGAATTTAGCCAATTAGGAACGCTTTTGGACATTTCTAATCCGATTTTGATTAATTCAGGAACTTGGCAATTTCTTATCCGTTTTTCATGAAATTTAGAATATACGATGGAAAAGGGATTCCAAAATGAATTCTAGATAAATTTCGGGAAGGAACCAATTAGGAAGGAACTTGGCCATTTCTTATCCGATTTTGATGAAACTTAGATTTTACGATGGAAATGGGATTCTAAAATGACTTTTAAATAAAGTTTTGGAATTTGGCCAATCACAAAGGAATTTGACCAGTTCTTATCCGATTTTGATGAAATTCAGGTACTTGGATATTTCTTATCCGTTTTGATGAAATTTAGAATGTACGATGAAAATGGGATTCTAAAATGATTTTTATATAAAGTTCTGAAATATGGCCAGTAAGAAAAGAAGAGCTTGGCCGTTTTTTATCCGATTTTGATTAAATTCTGGGGCTTCTTCAAAATTTAACTTACCGCTCATCTTTTTTGCTCTTTTTGTCATTCGGTAAGTCAAATTTTGAAGTAAAGGTAAAATTTTTTAAATGAATTATTTTAAAGGAATTATATCGCACTTATCTCTTCTAAATTGTGTTTTGGTTAACTTAATTCGTTGGGTTAGTATAGCATCGACGAATATATTGAAGCGAATTGGATATTAATTTGAAAAATGATTCGTCAACCTTGCAGGCACAGATCAAACAAATGTTATCGCTCCTATCGCTTCTGCTGATAGTTTTCCACAAATGTATTAAGTTGTGACAAAGATCATATTTAGCCTATAAAATAAAATTGATTTTTTTTATTTATTTTAAATAAATATTTTTTCTGGATTTTTGTTTCCAGTAATTTGTAGATTTTTTTTTCAGAAAATTACGAACACATATGTGTAGTGATAGTGATCCATAAATTAAATTGAATAACACTAAATATAGGTATATGGCACGATAAACTGATACTATAGGTATGATCGACAGCTGTTTCAAAATCATATTTTTCTGCGCAGCACCGTATGACGTGCTAAAAACAAAACAAATGTAGACACATTTTCACAAAAACAAAAACTAAAAAACAAATTAATGAAAAGAGAACAAAATTACACGTAAACAACTTTTTTCAATTTTCAATTTTTTTTGCTTTAATTTTTTTAGACAAAAAAAAAACATTATTATGTTACAATGTTTCTTTCTTTGGTAAGTTAATTTTTGAAAGAGCACCAAATTCTGCATGGGATTTTAGAATGATTTTTAGATAAAGTTCTGGAATGTGGCCATAGGAGGAACTTGGACATTCTTATCCGATTTTGATATCATAAAATTCCGCATGTACGATGGAAATGGGATTCTAAAACGATTTTTAGATAAAGTTCTCGAGTTTGACTAACTAGGAAGGCTTTTGACCATTTCTTTCACATCTGATTTTGATTAAATTCATGTCGAATTTTATCTAATCGTTTAAGGAATTGGCAAGAAATATGGTCAAAAAGTGCATCGCAGCAGGTATATATCGATCATTCGATGGTTTGAGATTTTATATTTCCGAATATAATCGTCAAGAGCATTTAGCAAATGATGAAAGGATTTTTACAAAATACATCGTTTACACAAAAGTTCTGAATCATTAAATTCACTTTCAAACTATTTTAAGTTCAATAGACAATATTAAATTTTTTAACTTCTCAGTTTTTTTTGATTTAATGAAAAATATATCAAAGAATATAGGGCACGTATTTTTTATTTCATTTTTTATTTAAATTTTATATCATTCGAATAAGATGGACAAAATAACTGTGAAGCCTTGAGGAAACCTGGTCAGTACGGCAATAAAAAATCTCTAGGATATTTGCGTTTATTTGATTGAATAATAACATGAAAAACTGACAAAGAATTATATCAAAAAACAAATACGAATATAAACTCTAATTGTGTTTTTTTTTCAACTGTTAATAACTTTTAATTTTAAATTTCATACATAGGTATTGCAGGGAATTAAGGCAAAGAATACACGCTAATGACGTATTTGTACACGCAAATTCAAAACAATTATATGCAATGATTATAGTATACTCTTTGACAAAAGAACCTCAATAACTCTCAAACTTAAAAATTTTATGAATTACGGTCGAATTTCGACCCACTGGACGACCACTAGTAAATAGTATTAGGCCCAATTCTGCCTTTTAAAATTTTATGTTATGTTATTTTTGTTTTTTTCAACACAAATTCAAATAGGAAGGGCGGAAATAAAATAACTTAATGTGGATTTTATGGTGCAAGAATATAGAGCATTCTGTTAGATATGTTTACCTATTTGCAGTTTTCGTTCGTCAATATTAAATATTGCTATATAATATTAGTTAACTAATATATAGTAGAGAAAATAAATTATTTATTATAGAAATCTATCGTGTCATTACAGTGTAAATTATTTTTCATGATGATAGTTTACTTTGCATCATAAGATTTGAAGTGGTGTTGCCAACGTTAATTATCATAATTTTTTGGGATAGAATTTTGGGGCAACTTCACAAAGGTACAGAAGGCTGAGATCGCATTAGAAAAATTGTAATGAAAGAAGAAAATAGCGTACAATTTTGTTCTTGTTACAAGAGACAAAATACTATCGAAAACGAATCGAAAGTGATGATAGAACATGTCACCCCTGATTCCTGGCCCAAAGCACTTGCTTAGGTTCAAATATGTTTTTTTTTTAATTTAAATTTTCCTGTATGAAAATTCACTTGGAAGTATTTTTTGATAACTTAATCTTTAATATATTTAGTGTGTATGGTTTGAAAAGAACACAAGACATTTTAATCAGTGGTGACTTCTGACTTAAATTTACACGCGTGCCTCAGTATGATTTTTCAATACCGTTCCGCTCTAATACAAAACCATATACAAATAAGTTATTTGAAAGTATTACAAATTTGCTTAAACCCGTTCAGCCGTGAAAAGCATTACTGTTAATATACTACTACTGACACAGCTGGTAATATATAAACATTTCGTTTAATCGATCCGATATTAACCGATTTTTACCAAGTATAATATTTAAACTGATTTTGTTTTTTAATTTTTTTAAAGAAAATAATTTTTCGGAAGAGTTATGCATAATCTACAAGCAATTTATTTTCACAGCAAATTGTAGTCATTGTAATCCATCCACATTCCAATTTCACCTGTGTCTGTGGGACTCTGCGTGCCAAACAGGTATCTTTGTTATTTGGAGTTTCGACAACTGGAATTCACAAAAGCATTTCGAGAACTCGAAATGTTTCACATACTCGCATTTTGTCTCTTAAATTTCTGAAACGCGTTTAAGATTTATTGTTTGCACCCAGGCGCCCTAATTTTCGAGTTTGATAGTTTTATTACACTTTTTTAATAAATATTCCAATATACATTGGAACGGTCCTTAAAGGGATTATTTGAGTTTCTCTAATTTTACCGTTGAGTTGTATTATGCTAGATCGTTGAGATTTATTTGGGGTTGAGATTATTCAACATTTTCGAGATTCTCAAAATCCAAAGTAGATATAATTTTTTTCTTTTGTTTAAGCTGTTTTGCATCGAAGTTGCTCGGTATTAACAACAATATTGAATATTTTCGAGACTTCACGATGATGTTATTACGGGCTACTCTTTTTCGATATTCGGGTCTTTCCATGTTTCTCGATATAATTCGAGGCCGCAAGGAGGGTTAAGTTGTGCGATGTTACAAAATTAGTGATATTTAAAGATTTATATTTCGAGAGTTGACGGGGACGATTTGTACGAGAAATTGTGGATTTATCTGGATATTGTTCAATTGCTAGGGCGGTGAGTTGCTTGGTGCTGAAATTATTTGATACTTTCGAGCTTATTTATTTCAGCTTTCTTTAAATAATTTAGCGACTCATACCAATATTGAAAAAAATTGAACAGAACAAAATAAAGCTTGGTTGATTAATTAAAAAGTCGATTAATCATTTTCTTTATTTCTGGCAGACCTGTAACATTTATGGAATATACATTTCATAAACTTAATGAATTTGTCTCAAAAGTACAGCCGGTTGAGCCTATAGTTCATTCGCCACAAATCAAGTTCATATTGCCAAATATTTTTTCATGCTTTATATTGCATTTTATTTGCAATTATTTCCATGCCTCAAATCCAAAGTTTCGATTTGGTCACCAAGTAGCCACCATTGGAGCAAAAATTTAAAATAAATTTAAAAAAATGTTTGATTTTGATCACTTGGGCTGGGATGTTGTACCATCACTTTCATTCGAATCAACTTTAAAAGTCGAGTCGAAAAAATGGTGGTTGGTATGTTGTAAAATTTTCGACTCCGAAGTGAAACGTTAATACGGCAACCATTTTTCAAAGATGAATTAACAACAACAATTTTTATTTGATATTTAGGTGTTATACAAAGCGTTAAATATTAATTCTTAAAGATTTTATTTAAAAAAAACAATTTATGATGGATATTATTATAATATATTTTGACGAATCGCTTTAAATAAACTGAGTGATACTAAAGTATCATTATCGCGATTTTACAACATACCAATTTTCCACTTTCTGTCCGAATTTCGAAAATTCGAAATTAAAACATCTCACACTTGCTCATTTTAAAATTCAGTTTCGATCGATAATTCATTTTTATTTTAAATCAATACTAACAATCACAAAAGAGTGCTTCTTTACTCTAAAACCCAAATATTGCTAAAACAAGGTTTTGGTAGAATAAAAACAAAACACTCCATTTCCCCTCCTATAATATTCTTGCTTGCATGCACAATTTAAATTACTTTTTCCTCTACTTAAACTGCGCATAATAGTTTTTCGTCCAATGAAAAATTTATGGTGCTTAACAGTTTATGGAAATCATTATAATTGAAAAGTATATGGAGAGAAAAAAATGAGAAAAAGAGGATGTATTAATAAATGGGGAAAAATAATTTCCAGCCAAATTTTTAGGGAAAAATAAACAACAAACACTAAAAACTCACAATAAATCAATTCCCAATTCACAATTCCCTGGGAAAACCAGAATAGTGCGAGTGATAGTAATAAAGTAACAAATCAAGTAGTTTTTTTCGTTTGTCTAAAACAGTAGGAATAACATTTATTTTTATTTCGTTTCAATTAGCCTGTTCACACCATGAATACAGATCATCGCAACACTTCCTTGTTTCATACATTTTTGCATACAAACTTTGACAAATAAATCAAAGTTTGTAGGCAAAGATGTATGAAACGAGGTAGTGTTGCGAATTGCGATGCACTTGTATACTTGTTTTTCCTTGACAATTTTACAACAACATTTGCATTGAATAAACCCGCACAGGAACTAAAGAACTCAAAGAAAATATTTGATTTATTCAAAACTTATTATGGACTGATTAACTTATTTAAAACTTATTTTTTTAAACATTATTTTGAAAATCGTAGGCTTTTAATAATCAAATGTGCCAAACAGGCACACCTTGGTTTATTCCACAGGAATTGATGATCTCTGTGTAGCCAAATGTCGACTGAAAAATGGCAAAGGATCGTCATCTTGCTGTCACGCTCTATTGAGGAAGCAAAATAATTGAGAATAATTCTGAAGAAATTACCAATGATCCTCATTGGTGATTTTAGCATCAATTTTACTTCAGCACAAGCACAAACAATCAAATGTTTGGAGGAATAAATCAGTTTAGTGAGCGCCTTTTTATTAATAAAAATCTCTTTTTTGTAAAACTACATAATATAATTGTGAATTTGGCATCATATCCAAGGCGAGCGGTGCTTTTGAATTTCGATTTTCTGGAATACCATTACTATTCATCGTAACTGATGCTATTCTTTTGTTGTATTCACGCGTAAAATGTTTGTGTTCTTTGATTTCTATATGGTTCACCGCCCAAAATATTTTTTCTTCATCGCTCAACACGTAATTTTTCAGTTAAATTTTTGTTGTTCAAACAATTAAGAGAACAATTCAAAATTTGAATTTTTTTTTAATTTATATAATTTTTGTTTATAAAAAAAAAAAAACAAAATACAAAATAAACGATTTTCACAAACCAAAATAAAAAACGAAAATTTCTTAATGCTAAATGAAAATATTGTATATTATTATGTGTTGTCTTTAGTAAAATTCATGATTGAAGTTTTATTTTTAATTTTTGTTGTTTCGTCGTCAATGCTTGCGTAGGCCATTCGATTTGTATTGTGCTCGCATTTAATAGAAATTTTTGAGTTATACATATATCCGAGTGACCGTAAATGTTAAATTTGATATGATCTTCAAAGAATATGTTTTATTAGACAAGTGTTTTTCACGCGAGTTTATATTAGAAATGATAGAGATAATATTTAGTAAAGTTTAGGTCAAGGTTTTCTTTTTTCGAGTGTTTACTTTAATTTGGTTGTAAAGCTATTTTTAGTATAACATTATTAGCAAATTTGTGAAAATCTAACGAAAAGAAGTTTAAAAAATCACACAATTGCATGTGATAGGATGATAAGGTGGTTGTGTACCAATAATAAGGTTTCAGTTGCAATGCATGTATAAAATTTTAATTTGATGATGGACGATACGTAAACATATTATATCAACATAGGTTCATACTATACATAACCTTGTTCACTAATATTAGATTATTATGTATCGTGTATCTGTTTTTAATTAGAGTCTGACAAGAATAAGTGTTTTAAATTATTATGCCGAATGATATCTCATTTTTTAATATCCTCACATGTGTGCGATGGCCGCAAATAAAAAATCATATTGTCTGGGATCAATGTAATGTTTATATAGAAAAAATTTATCGATATACAAATATTTGCGATTTTTTTCACAAGTTTTCTCGTAAAGTTAAATTATTGGTCGAATGCCAATATTTTGTATTTGTCTGCTTTCATCAATGATGTGTGAGACATTATTGCCATATATTTAAAAATTGTGCTCAGACTGTCGACAGACGATTTTGGCGTAAAATTAATTAATTACAATTTTTATGATGAAGTTATATAGTTATGTACTACCTACTGGAAGCATATATCGTTAACTAATTAATTTATCTAACATTATATACATAAATATATTCTGAGGTGGTATATCAATCACAATAATGGAAAACAAAAAAATTTAAAAGCTAAGAAAATTAATTATTGTTTAAAATAACATTAAGAAAACGTAAACAATAATTTAAAAAAAAAAAAATTATTTATAAAGAAAATTTTGTTACGTCTTTCGCGCGCATTCATCTACTAGATAAATTACTAGTATGTATGTATAATAAAATAATAAATTGAAAATTAGATTTTTGCTCGTAACTTTTTTGCAATTTAAATATCAATTCTTAAATTATTAAGAAATTATATACAAAGTGATTGAGTTTTATATGATTATAATATATATATATATATATATATCAAATACGCGCATCGTTTATGTAAAAATTGAACTCAAAAGTCGTATTATTCCATTAAAATTTCGTTTATTACAGGCAAAACAAAATTTTTAGTTTTCATGTCGTCAGAAACCACATAAAAACAGACCACTGCATATAACTCACTTGAAAAAAAAAAACGGAAAGTGTTTGTTGTACGTATTCTCGTGCGATAAATAGTAATATGTATTATCGCTCACACTTTACATTTTAATTATTTATTTAGAACTTTTCGTTTTAATTTTATAATTATCAGGTTAAACTAAATTTGAAATTGCGTTTGTTTTGCTATTTACAAAGTGACCAATTTTTTGTCGCCTATTAGGTTTTCGTTTGTAAATTATGATAATCGGTTTGGTTAATTTCAAACAATTTAATTAATTTTACAATTTATATTATTAATTTTGGATGTAAGTCAAAAAAAAATTTTTATTTTGTATTTATATTCCAAAGCGCGAAATTGATTAACATGTTTATGCGGATTAAGACAGCTGACATCATACCTATATACGATATGAATTAAATAGAGCTTATCAATAACCATGGAATCAAGCAATTATTTGTCATATTAATATTTTTAAAATTCAGTAAACGATTTTTTAAGTTTTTATTTATTGATATACATACAAAATGAATATAGAGCGCGGATGGTGATGTGCTTGAGTACAACACGAAACGTTTTGGTGGATTTGTGTGAATCGCTCGCAGATTATATTATATTATTAATGGGTAATGCACAATTATTATGTTTATTGAAAAACAAACAACAGCAATTTTAGAGGTTATTGTACTGAATATTAAATAACCTCGAAAATCATTTTAATCTTCCAAAATATATAAATGAAACCTTATATATGCGATTACAAAATATGTTTCTTTTACAAATATTAAAAAAATCAAGATGCAATTCATGTATCGGATGATTCATAACTCGAGGCAAAAAATGAAAGAGTGTACTTACTGGGTGAATTTCATGAAAAAAGGCCACTAGTTAGTAAAGGATCGTTGCACCTACTTAATTTGCAGTTAAACATTTTGTATAATATGTCACTTCGTCTTGAATCATGTATAATTGGTCGTATCATATATGATTGCATGAAATGGACGACAAATTTATGTGCGTAGGAATTCGCTCAGTGATAATAAAAGTATTATCGAGCACGAGATTTACTACTTCTGATACACGAGATCTCTGCGAGATAGTTATCGTGGGTGCGGGAATGATAATTTATGTTTACAGCAAGCTTGTTGGTTGCCCTTACAAAATCCGTACACAAAAATTATTTTTGTGTATTATTCATTAAAAAATTTCATTCTTAAAAATTTACTAACAATTTTCATTAAAAACATATGTACTGAAATTATACTGTTGACACTTTAATATTTTTTCATGTTTTAATATTTAATCTAAGGTCTGGTATGTTATAGTTAAAAATATACAATTGAAACAAATTTGCAAAAAACTGAGTTTTTAATATGAAGCGACGAACAAAACATTTTGGAATGAAAATTATGTTCATTTTTGGGTATGAAGCGACGAACAAAACATTTTGGAATGAAAATTATGTTCATTTCTGGGTATGTGTGTGATTACAGTATATTTTTTCCATGAAATTACTCCAGTAACATGCCCCTCCATTTTCCCAACTAACAAAATAGGTTCACTCGTACTGAAAATATGTTTGTAGAACCTTATACAGCCTAAAAGTTGGTAACGTTAAAACCTACATAATTTTTTCTTGCAAATTTTAAGTGCCTACGTACTCTAAAACTGACATCCGTCCCAAATATCAGAATCTGGTAGTGCGGTCTGCTTGCGTTTTTTTTAGGGGAGACTGTGTAAGTACCCTTGCCATACGTCCGAAAAACCATATAATGTAAATGCTCGACATTCTTTAATTCAACATCTTTTTATATTAGGGTTGTAGTAAGGTTGCTGACAAAACTATAAATATGATAAAATGGTTTGTGTAACCTCACCACATCACATTTATGATATGCATGTACGATGTCTTTGTACCAAAAAGATGTCGTTCGGCATCCTAGCAATATATCCCGAAAAGTGTAGGGTTTGTTTCTCGGGTTTCAATTGTTGTTGTTACTGATTTTTTAATGTTTTGTTTCGCACATGCCGGTTATCGTTGAATATGACTAAATGACGCAATTACATTCCACGACATTCGACGTCCACAAAAAACGAGAAGCACAACACAGAAACACTATGAAGGCAAAAAGAGGAAAATTAATCACCTGCGGATCTGCCCCAAAAAAAAAATCAATTGAAAGCATGCATATAATGGGTTTTCCTATAAGGACTTGACAACTTTTTTTTTTAAATAAAACGCAAACCATTTGAGTAAAATCAAAACATGTATGTATGGAATTCGACATCGTTCATATGTCCACCACGGGATCATTTGCATGTGTCGATTCGTTAAACCCAATTTCGATTACTCGGCCACACATTTCGACGGAAACGGCCTTCCTACATTTCCAGAGCCCAATCCGAGAACGTACGTTGTCATATGATCGAGTGGCTTTAGTTCTTGTGTTAGCTTTTTCTTATAAGGATTCAAGCCAAGATCCTTTCGCAAAATTCGCCAAAGTGTGGTCTGAGCGATGCCCAATTCTTAAGAACACCGTGGAATCGACTGTTTTGGTTCGTTTGCGACGGACGCTTGAACGGCAGCAATATTCTCAGCACTTCGAACAACTTTGTCTTACTGGCATGGAACATCTGACAGCGAATATTTGGACTCAAATTTGTTCACCAGATTATGAATTGTTTGTCTACTACGACGATAATTACAACCAAAAATTGGAATTAACGCTCTTGAAGTTGGAGTCACCGACTCAGAATTTTTGTAGTAAATTTTAATTATTTGTAAACGTTGTTCATTCGTGTACTTCATCCATGATGAAAATGTTGTCTTTACTGGATGTTTTGACAAGTTCAAAGTTGTCAAGTCCCAAATGGAAAACTCGTTACATAATAAGCTTACAGTCGTTGGCCAAAAAACTTGCGCATCTATTGGAACCACATAAATATTTTGTTTAAAAGTCGATTACATTGATTAAATTTAGAAAAAATATGCCCAGTTTTCTGGCTAGGACACTATAAGATTGTTGCCCAGTTTCACAATGACATAGCGGTTGCACCAAATTTTTCTTTGTCGCTGCTGTCCTTTCTGCCCATTTTTTCAAAAACATAGGATTTAATAATCTTACACAAAGAATGCATTCTGATATTTTTCGTTGTTTATTCCAGAAATATGTTGCCACTTATTTGTTTGTACTGGTTAACTTAAGAAAAGGAAGCGTTCCGACAGGGCCCATCCTGTATAATTCCCTCTTGTTTTCCCTTCACTATTCCTTTCGGGTGGCAATGCTAATAACACATTACAGCATGAAAGACACATTACAGCAGAAACTCCAAAATAAAGGAGAATTTTTACTTTTTTAAAGCTCATTTGTTATATCTGGTCAAATGAAAATTCAGATTAGATTTGCCACGCTATGAGCTATCGAGATTTCTTGGTAAAATCTTTGCAATTCTCTGCAGATTACTTAATTAATTTGTTTTTCCTAACTTGGTTTATTGTTATTGATTTCAAGGTGAAATATAACAAAACGTTATCTACGGGTCTGTTCCATAATTCGCATGGTTGCTGGGCAGTGTACAATTGTTTCCTTGTCTCACAAATAGAAATCAAACCATAGAAGATAAGGAAACTATTACGCACTGCAGAGCCATTGCTTCAATTCCTAAACTTAAAGACCAATGAACTGACGTCCCTTGAATTTTAAATTATCAAGCAACAATCTGGGATGGAAACAATGTCATAATGACAGAAGTGTACAAACTAGTCGTTATTAACTAACACAGAATTTCTATTCTTATAATTATTTTGAGTAAGTGCAATTTTAGAATATATTACTTCTCGTCCCTCACGAACTTCGCTTCTGCACGTACGATGTTTAGCTACTAATTGATTGGATGTTTAAGTGAAAAGTATAAATCCTTGTAGGATGTGATAGGAAAAGCGTAATCAGTAGACAATTTATTGCGTGATGGTGATGAAAATAAACCATATTTTGTGTTTGATAATAATTATTATTAGATTATACGTTGATTATAAAGATGACAAAGACTACAGAGATGAACAATGGTTCAATTCAAAAACAAAAATCATTTTCACTGGAGGCGCGTTCATAACAAACTAAATAATTGAAGTAATAACATTACTAACAAATTGATTTCATAAATAAATTTAACACTCCCCCTCAATTATTAGTTTCCAATAAACCATATAATAATCTTAATTTTTCAAGTTGATTTGCTGCTAGAGGTTTCGTCAACATGTCACCTATCATTTCTTCGGTTGGATAATATATGCATGCAACTCCTTTCCTATCTACATGATCTTGGACGAAGTGTCTTCTGGTATCAATATGTTTTGATCGGCTCGAAAGTTTTTTATTTTAGATCAACTCTTTTAGATTAGCTTTGATTGTCTTCAAATATTGTTGTTGGCATATCCAATTTTTCATCAAAATTGATTAATAGCCGTCTAATCCAAATTGCTTCCTTGCATGCCTCCGGCAAAGAAACAAACTCAGCCTCAGTTGATGAAAGCGACACACACGTTTCTTTTTTGCATGACCAGCTTACTGCGCCTCCAAACACAAAAAATATATATCCACTGTTGGATTTTCTATCTGTCTGGCATTCAGCCCAGTTCGCATCGGCATATCCATGGAATAGTTCATTATTATTATTGTTCAGCACTAATTTTAATCCTGATGTCCCTTTTAAATATTTAAGAACACGCTCTAGCTCCATCCAGTCGGTTTGTATATAGGGTTGCTTGACGCGTGTGAAGTATTTCCTAAATCTTTCCTAAATAGGAAAATGTTTGAAAGTATTAGTAACCAATCAATATTGAAATGTTTTCTCGAGAAATTGAAAATAAAGTCTGAGTAGCACGCGATTTACTAAATAATATTTGATATTTTATCCGGAAATCGGAGTATGTTAATAAAATAAATAATATCCTATTCCAGGTTTGTGCAAAATTTGGGGGCAGTCTCTTGGAGATAAGTGGGGTTAATATGACAAAATCACGATCTAGCTTATATTGAAATCAAATTGAACGGTGATTGTTGTACATTTTATTTTACTAAACCACTTTTCATGTTTTGTCCGGAAATCGGAGTATGTTAATAAAATAAATAATATTCCATTCCAGGTTAGTGCAAAATTTGGGGACAGTCTATTGGAGATAAGTGGGGTTAATATGGCAAAATCACCATCCAGGCCATATTGAAATCAAATTGAACGGTGATTGTTGTACATTTTATTTTACTAAACCACTTTTCATGTTTTGTCCGGAAATCGGAGTATGTTAATAAAATAAATAATGGTCTATTCCAGGTTTGTGCAAAATTCGGGGGCAGTCTCTTGGAGATAAGTGGAGTTAATATGACAAAATCACGATCTAGCGCATATTGAAATCAAATTGAACGGTGATTGTTGTACATTTTATTTTACTAAACCACTTTTCATGTTTTGTCCGGAAATCGGAGTATGTTAATAAAATAAATAATAGTCCATTCCAGGTTAGTGCAAAATTTGGGGACAGTCTCTTGGAGATAAGTGGGGTTAATATGGCAAAATCACCATCCAGGCCATATTGAAATCAAATTGAACGGTGATTGTTGTACATTTTATTTTACTAAACCACTTTTCATGTTTTGTCCGGAAATCGGAGTATGTTAATAAAATAAATAATGGTGCAATACTGGTTTGGGCAAAATTGGAATGGACCAATATTTAATTTATTAACATACTCCGATTTCCGGCAAAATATGAAAAGTGGTTTAGTAAAATAAAATGTACAACATTCACTGTTCAATTTGATTTCAATATGCGCTAGATCGTGATTTTGTCATACTAACCCCACTCATCTCCAAGAGAATATCCCCAAATTTTGCAAAGCCCTGAAATGGACCATTATTTATTTTATTAACATACTCCGATTTCCGGACAAAACATGAAAAGTGGTTTAGTAAAATAAAATGTACAACAATCACCGTTCAATTTTATTTCAATATGAGCTAGATCGTGATTTTGTCATATTAACCTCACTCATCTCCAAGAGACTGTCCCCAAATTTTGCAAAACCCTGGAATGGACCATTATTTATTTTATTAACATACTCCGATTTCCGGACAAAACATGAAAAGTGGTTTAGTAAAATAAAATGTACAACAATCACCGTTCAATTTGATTTCAATATGCGCTAGATCGTGATTTTGTCATACTAACCCCACTCATCTCCAATAGACTGTCCCCAAATTTTGCAAAACCCTGGAATGGACCATTATTTATTTTATTAACATACTCCGATTTCCGGACAAACATGAAAAGTGGTTTAGTAAAATAAAATGTACAACAATCACCGTTCAATTTGATTTCAATATGCGCTAGATCGTGATTTTGTCATATTAACCCCACTCATCTCCAAGAGAATATCCACAAATTTTGCAAAACCCTGGAATGAACCATTATTTATTTTATTAACATACTCCGATTTCCGGACAAAACATGAAAAGTGGTTTATTAAAATAAAATGTACAACAATCACCGTTCAATTTGATTTCAATATGAGCTAGATCGTGATTTTGTCATATTAACCCCACTCATCTCCAAGAGACTGTCCCCAAATTTTGCAAAACCCTGGAATGGACCATTATTTATTTTATTAACATACTCCGATTTCCGGACAAAACATGAAAAGTGGTTTAGTAAAATAAAATGTACAACAATCACCGTTCAATTTGATTTCAATATGCGCTAGATCGTGATTTTGTCATATTAACCCCACTCATCTCCAAGAGACTGTCCGGACCATTATTTATTTTAATAACATACTCCGATTTCCGGACAAAATATCAAAGATTATTTAGTAAATCGCTGAGTACCAGATTTTATTTTCAATTTCTCGAGAAAACATTTCAATATTGATTGGTTACTAATACCATAGACAATCATAATAGATCTCTCATTTGACTAAAAACAGAAAATAAAAACAAAAATTTTCCATTCAAATGTTATCGATGTATTGCATATACGTATTATATTTGCAACGCATTCTAAAATCATTGCCTTATAAAATACACAACACAACGATACATTGGAATTATCAGAAGTTTTTGTTTTTTTCCTTTAGTTACTATGAAATGAGAAATCTAGTATGAATGTCTATGCTAATACTTTCAAACATTTTCCTATTTAGGAAAGATTTAGAAAAATACTTCACACGCGTGGTTGCTTGTACGTTGTGCTAATATTGATACACTTGCTGAAATATCAGGCCGAGAGTTTACTGAAATATCCGATAAGTTTCTGGTAACTATCAGTTTTTAGTAAAAATTCTGACTGATTCTCACTTTTCTTATAATTAACATCAAGTGGAATTTTCGATTTTTTCGCATCTGAAAGACCAAAATCAGCGACCACTTTATTTATATAACCGGTCTGGCTTGTTTGAAAATTCCTATTTTTATCCCTGGTAATTTCCTGTCCAAGATAGTACTTAATATCTCCCAAATTTATGATTTTGAATTTCGATTTTAAAACTTCTTCAACGTATTTCATCTGATCTTTGCGCCAAACATATTTTGCGCCATTGCAACATATTCCGTAAATCTTCCAAATATTTCATTTTTATTTTTCAGAAGATAGATCACAGTGTATCTTGAGTGATCATCCATAAACGTCAAAATATATCACTTGCCAGATGGCGTTTGTGTCTGCATTGGCCCGCAAACATCTGAATGAACTAGATCTAGAACAGCTTTTGCGTGATTTTTAGTTTTCGATGGAAATTTTATGCGCGTCATTTTCCCTTCAAGGCATATTTGCCACAAGTCCTTACTGCAATCATCGCCACATGCCGAAAATTCAATGTCCTTGAACAATCCAGAATATCCCAATGATTTCACCAGTTCGATATCACGATGTCCAAAAATCTTGTGCCAATAATGTGCGCATTTTCTCTGATGTTCATCAACCTTATATGCTCGTTTAACTTCCTTTAGAATGTACAAGTTATCGCGCATCTCGCCAATTGCCACCTGCTTTGATCCAACACCAATTTCACAGCGTTGATCGTAGGTGAACGAAACAACAAAACCTTTGGCAATTAACTTGCGAACAGAAAGTAAATTTCCACTTATTGATGGGACCCATAACACGTCTTGGATTGTCACTTTATTCTTTTCACCTATCCGATTAATAACTTGAATTGAAACCGATCTTTTTCCGTTGACATTTACTTGCTGCCCATTAGCAACGAAAATTTTCTCAAGATAATTTGAATCAAACTCGGTAAAGATATTCTTGTTTAAAGTAAGGTGGCAGGTTGCACCGGAGTCGATTACACTGGTCAACACAATTTTTGTTTCCTTTAAATTTTTTTGTGTTATTGGGTATTTCTATGGCCCTGACTATGAAAAAAATACTGGGAGATTGCTAACAGCTTTACTTTTTGAAATATACAGTTTTATTATTTTGACAAAAAAATACCAAAAATTCGTACATATGTTAACAAAATTTCTATCGAACACTATCAAATGATCTTTTATAAGATTTCCTTGAATGAATGACTCTAGGTAGATCTCGTTGCAAACTCCAGCAGTAGTCTGCCATCATATGTGAGTCCCACCTTCGCGGATAACGCTCTTCCATTGTCCGAAGATCCTGATGAAATCTTTCATCCTGCTCCTCACTAAAGTCACCCAAATTATGTGGAAATCGGTCTAAATGCGAGTGCAGGAAGTGGATTTTTATTCTCATGTTGCACCCTAGCTCTTGCAAGTTCGATAGCATGTAGTCAACTTCTTCGACTTCAGTCATTGATTTGACAAAATTAGGATCTTTCACGAGTTGCCTAATCTGTGGCCCATCAAAAACACCAGCTTTCAATTTTTCTGTACTTAATCCTGGAAACTTGCGTGAGAGAAAATTGAAACATTCGCCACTTTTTTCAAGCGCCTTCACAAACTGTTTCATTATGCCGAGTTTAATATGAAGTGGTGGAAGTATGATGCGGTCTCGGCTAACTAAAGGCACGTTTATAACATTTTTTGTACCAACTTTCAGCTCTTCCCGCACTGGTCAAACTTTTTGTGACCAATGGTGTTGTTTGTCACGACTGTCCCAGAGACACATGAAACAAGGGAACTTTGTGTACCCCCCTTGTTGACCTAAAAGAAAGTTAAACATTTTCAAATCAACACAAATGACCCAGTTGTGGTCTTGATACTTAATTTTTTCCATAACCTTAGAAATATTTGCGTATTCTTCTTTTAAAGTCGTCGAATGTACAATAGGTATGGATCCGTACTTGTTACCGTTATGAAGCAAAACACACTTTAAACTTCTTTTGCTGTTATCTATGAAAAGACGCCAATCACTAGGTTGGTACTTTTATAAACCCATCTGTTGCAAAATACCACCAACATCGTTAGAAAAAACTAAATCCTCCTCTTGAAAATAGTAAATGAGGGTAGTTAGCTATAATTCAAAAACAAAAGCTGTTAGAGAAAAATTGTTGCCATATTTAAAAAATGCGCGTCAATTTGACATAGAAACAAAAAAAAAATCACAGGAAACAAACAATTGTTTTTATTTTGTTGACCAGTGTTATCCAACCATTTTTCAATTTTGAGGTTACAAATAAAAATTCTGTCGAGCTGCCTTCAGTAAAATTAACTTGTTCTTTTTCGGTAATTTTTCCAGATGTCTTGTTGTTTTTCAACCATTCTTTAAACTTCTCGCAATTTCGTTTCATATGTCCCTCCTTATGGCAGAAAAAACCGCTCTTGCCACCTTTTGTCTTATACTTTTTGTTATTTACATTCAAAGCTACTCCACCATTACTGACATGTCTATCCATTCGACGTTTTTTTTTTATTTTTTTTTTTCGCTGGCGCTACATCCCATAGAGGGATTTGGCCGCTTCATTTGAAGTTTCGTAATCATTTTTCTAACGGATAATGAGTGATTAATTCATTGATCCAACATTAACCAGCCGTGATTTTTTCATCACCCGCCGGGAATCGAACCCGGAACCTCCGGAGCTTAAAGCAAGCATACTAGCCACTGTGCCACCGGGGCGGCATTCGACGTTTGTATTCCTCAATAATCTTTGTGTGTACTACATCGGGTGTCAATTCACTTTCAGATCGCGACTCCAATGTAGTTACTAGCGTGTCATAACTATCCGGTAAACTTGCCAACATTGGAGCAGCCTTCCAGCCACCTGGTTTTATTTCTGACCCAAGGTCAAACATTTGTTGAAACTGCTCATTTATACGACCAAAATGCAATTCCATGTCACCGTCCTCTTCTAGTCTCAAACGCATAATTTGCTTCATAATTCGAACCATGCTGCTAGCTGTACTTTTCTCGTGATAGTCCTTCAAAGAATTCTAAGATACCTTTACCGTTGTTGACTCTAGAATGTGGACCAATTGGTCATCCTCCACGTTGAGCCCGATTAAAAAATAAGCCGTCGAATGTTTCTTATTCCAATCATCCAAGGGATCAGGTGCATTCTTTGACGTACACTCCCTTACATTTTCCTTTGTAAGTAACAGCTTCATCCGGAATTTCCATACAAAGTAGTTCGAATTATTCAGTTTCTAATCACATATTTATTGTCCATCGTCATTTTCACACTTCGGTAAATACACTCAAATCCACAAAATAATTACAATACATAATCTGATGGGAAAAGCATAATCAGTAGTCAATTTATTGCATGATGGTGATGAAAATAAACCATATTTTATGTTTGTTAATTATTTTTATTAGATTACACGTTGATTTTAAGGGTGACATAAGACTACAGAGATGAACAAAGGTACAATTCAAAACCAAAAATAATTTTCACTTAAGGCGCGTTCATAAAGATTCAATTCTTTGAACAAGGCGCGTTCACAACAAACTAAATAATTGAAATAATAACATTACTGACAAATTGATTTCATAAATAAATTTAACAGGATGTTGTTACCAATATACATATACACTTCGAAATTACAATCTACGAAAAATTGCATGACATTTTCATTTCGTTCCATCTGAAATAAGAGTTTAGTTTGAAATTTTACGACAAAAGTTAAAAAAATGTATTAACGATTGTCATTACATTCCCGTGAAAGTTAATCGCGTGATATTAATAAGTTGGAGTATGTCATTTATCGCGATAATTAACTGAATTAACAGAATATGCCAATCTAAATTGCGATAATCGTTCATATAATCCAATTAGTTGACTTAGATGTCTCAAATAAAAATAACTAGTGCATCTTTTTATTTTTTCAAATGTAATATTATTCTTCCAGGGGATTTAATATTCTTTGAGGGAAATGCTAGTAATACTACATTCACAAGTCACAACACCCAATCGTGACCAATTTGCCAAGATCTACTCACTGTACCACCAAAGGCGACAAATACGATGTTAAGTATCTTAACAGGTCCGCATGGATTTAAAAAGTTTTTAAAGCTAAATTATTCCGGCAAAGTGGTTGCTAAATACATTTGTTTGCATCGAATTATTATTATAATTATAACTTATTTATTGCTATTTGGTTGAACTTGAAAAGAGCGACACTGAGATGGTACATACCTGTTTTGTTTTAATGGTAAATATATTCTTTTTGAGTTACGGGATCTGATAATGATACCTTTTTATAATATTTGCTATTTAAATATTTTAAAGACTCCTTTTCTTTAGTCAAGCTACTTAAATTTAAGTTACTTGAATTGAGTTTCAAGTTTATGTTCATATAAAGAATTGCAGATAATATTGATTAAACGTAAACGTTTCATATAAGTCAAAGAGTGAAGAATTACCAGGAGAAATCACCAAAGTGCATCTGCGAATCTATATTAAAGTGGTTAGCTTCTGCAGACCAAAGAACCTTAAACCATCATAATTTTCATACATTTCAAGAACTGTCAAGTCCAATTGCGTTTGTCGTATCGTTTGTCACGATAACTACCATTCATTTCGGCTGCTATTATAGATGGAGAGTTGTTAGACAATTTTGAGTAGGTATTTGAGGCAGCCTGAAAATTTGTGTGACGCTTCTTTAGCAATGTCTAAACATAAAATCAAAGACCTGGCTGAAGCGGGGCATTGTTAACCCTTGATATTTTGAAGATGCGAAATTTTGTTTGCAAAAAATGTCTTTGAGATATTTTGAAATTTTAATACCTTTTTTTTTCAATATATAAGCAGATTTTTCGAACCTATTAGGATATCTAGATGTAATAGAATAAGCAAAACAGAAAACTTCAAAGTAGAATTACGTCAAAGGCTCTTAAGAACTCAGTACATTCCCGACCACCTGGCAAGTAGAGAGCCCCACCAAAATCACCTGTCTTTTTGAAGCTATGTTTTTTTAGGTATATATATTTATCTATCTAAGTCTTTTTTTTTTTTTTTTTTTTTTTTCGCTGGCGCTACATCCCATGGAGGGATTTGGCCGCTTCATATTGAAGTTTCGTAATCATTATTTTAATGGATAATGAGTGATTAATTCATTGATCCTACATTAACCAGCCGTGATTTTTTCATCACCCGCCGGGAATCGAACCCGGGACCTCCGGGGCTTAAAGCAAGCATGCTAACAACTGTGCCACCGGGGCGGCTATCTAAGTCTTAGCTTGCCTCAAATATATTTTTTAGGTATCTACAAAATTCAATTTTGAAACCGCCTGGCAACATGTTAGACCCGACTAAATGATCTGGCTTTTTTTTATTTATATTTTATTAAATACTAACCTAAAATGTATTAAAATTTCAAAATGCCTCAAAGGCGGGTATTACATTATCACATTTATATAATATAATTATATGTATAGATATAATTATATTTTGTCCACGACTAACGTATAATATGCTCATTATACGTTTGTTTCATCAATTATAATAATAGCCATTATTCACTGCTAGTTTATCTAGTAGTCTTTTCTTTCATTATTCAATTCTACCAAGTAAATTATTTAATTTTTGAAATTATATCTATGTAGTAGTCTCTTGCCATTTTCATTATTATTAAACTGTGACGTCAAAAATGTTGACGTAAATGATTTGTCGTGGACAAAGTATCGTATTTTACTTGCATATAATGGCTGTTATTCACTCAGATGATTTACGACACTCGCCTATCGGCTGGTGTCGGCAAACTCCATCTTCGTGAATAACAGCTATCATTATATGCTCGTTGAATAATATACTATTTTTACAAAGAAAATACTGTTATATTTGCCAAAGACATGTTTTGCAACAAAAAAAATTCGCAACTTCAAAATATCAAAGGGTTGACAATGCCCCGCTACCCTTCAGCCAGGTCTTTGATTTTGTGTTAAGACATTGCTAAAGAAGCGTCACTCAAATTTTCATGCTGCGTCAAATACCTACTTAAAATTGTCTAACAGTTCTTAGACTATATGAAAAACATCTTATTGCACTAATATTTTACAACAAGTCATTTCAAATTATTTTTTCCGTCATGATATATTTGCAAATGAGTAGTAGATGTGCTAATATGTAGTTATTTGAATGAATATGAATTGTGCATCACTCACTTGACTATAGCGCCTTTTCTTGTATATACCAGAGAGTTGAATTACAAAAAAGTAAATTTGTTGGCGATGGCGTTGTGTATTAACAATTTCGCCGGGCTTGAAGAGTTCATTATACACAATACCGCTCTGGTCCTGGTCCCACCAGACACAGAGCATGCACACTTAGAAATGTTCGTGTATATGTAATGCAAGATACATTCCATATATGTCCAATCCAAATTTGCATTCTATTTTAATACATACCATTGCATTAAAAAAAATAACTTTTGTATATTTTAATGTTGTGCTTAAATTAAATTTCAATCCTAATAGCATTTTTAATTTTTAATGTTAATTGAATTATTTTTAAGTGCACCGCTATATTAAAATTGAAATTCAATGATGCATCAAAATTAATTGTTTACTTACATTTGAAATTTTAAGTCTAATTTGAATTAAAATTAAGTGTAATATTAATTTGAAAATCTAATTTAATTTACATTGAAATTAAATTAATTTTGCACTGTAAATTAAATCATGGTTGCATTAGAATTTAGTGCATGCTTGAATTTCAGTTTAATTCCTGGCTATATTGGAAATAAATACAATATTGAGTTTAAATTAAAATGTTCATTGTATTAGAATTAAATTCACATTTGCTTTAAGTTAATTAAAATAAGCAATTTATTATGTATTTAAATAACTAATTATCATGACATATTATTTTTTACCTACTTGGTAAGATCCAAACAAGAAATCTATAAAACTGAATAAAACATTTGTTTATTTTTCTAATATATTGCACTGCAAATCTTTATTCATTATACAAATCTTTACATAATTTTTTATTAACTTAAACTTTGTTTGTACTTTAAGCTGCTATATGGAACTAATATATTTTCTTTTTTCTGATTAAGCAACTTAAATCCATTATGAAAAAAGTCGTACTGAACTTCGAATTCCGAAACCATAAAGTAAAATTCATTTTCATTTTTAATAATTAGGTTAATTTCAAAAAAATGTCTAATTCTTCACATTTGGACATTATAAAAAATCTAATTTTATAAAAGAAATCATGCCTTAAATAAGATAAAGAGTAGACAGGGCCATTTAGCATATTTCCAGAATAGTTACTGTTTGTTATGAGTTTAGGTTTACTATTATAAGTAAACTTATTTAATGAATCAAGAGTTTCCCATTTACTGCAAATCATTTGTTGATGGCGATAAGCTAAAGTTTTACAAACATTTATAAAATTTTGAGGTTTAAGTCGCGTAAAATATCGATGCTTACTTTCGTAACGCATGGTCCATAAATTAATTAAAGGTCCCATTTTTTTAATAACCGTAGGGTAATGTGTTAAGAAATGTTGCTTGGGAGTCAGCTTTTTATTGAATGTAGTAATAATGCAAGATAAATGCGATTCAATATTTTCCTCAAGTCTCAACACATCTCCAAGTGACACTTTCTGAGCGAGAATTATATTAAAAATTTGAAGCATCGTCGTTATTAGTGAACACTGCTTGTCATGGTGCTCTCTATAAAGGCGTCCAAATAATAACGGGAAATGTACCATTAGGCACAACATCTGAATGGAATATTGTCCCAAATTACTTTTATTTAAGTTTATGGCTGATGGTTTCTGTTTGTTATGTAACATGCCATAGTCGAAGTAGGAAATTCGTTTATAACTTGAAGCGTTATTAATTTCTCTGATATAAGAAAATCTAAAAGATACTTAATTGCAATGCCAGCACATTCTTCAAGAACATCATGCATTAAGTCAACGCTACAATTTTCTATTACCTTAAAATATTTCAAAGAATTTAAGATACTATTTCTTTTAATACCTTTGGTCTCAGAAAGTCGTATTTTTTCTGGTGATATATTATTAATCACACTAAAACAGTTGGGTCTCCTGAGCATTCTTTTGTTTTCTGCTACAGCCGTTTTCGTCTCTTCATTGGCTAATACACAAAATCTACAAAAGTATCCTGAAGAAAAGCATTTACTAAATCCTAAAATATCATTAGCTGCAAGATTATCGTGTGCTAAATTCAATTAAATAGCTTTAATGGTTCCTTGGCCCTCAATAAATATGCCAGTTGTTTCAAGAATTTTAATATCGCGTACAATAGGCTCTAGAATGTGATTTAAATTTAAATTACTGCGTAAATCGTTTACATAAAAAAGAGATATCAAGAATATGTGATCTAGGGCGGAGTTATAATTATGTGGCATGTTACATACAGTGAAATATATTGCACCAATTTAATAGACAATTGTTTTAGTTCCTAAAACTTTTACGACTTCGAAATCGTCGTAATACATTTGTAACATTATAGCAAAATCGTCATTAATTGAGGCTTTGTAAGATTGATATTATGTATTGCCACAACATGGGTTTTCATAAAAACAGTTCCGACATTTATGAGATCTATTGAATTCAAAATAAGCGTCTCGGAATCTGACATTTTGGAACATGCATTCAAGTGAATTAATTATTGGTACATATTGATATAAGTTTTGAACAGAAACTTTCCTATATTGTTTTAGTCTGTTGCTATATCGCATTTCCCATCTTCTACCAATTGATATTGACTGTGGTAAAACTAAGTTTGCTCTCTGGTTTAATTGTATTCGGCGCTTATATAGAGAAGAATAATTGCTTAAAATATTATCAATTCTTTTGTGTGTTTGGGACTCTGGAACATTATTTTTACGACCTATAGCAAATTCTGTTCCGACTCCTTCTATAAGAGATTTTGTAGATAAACTGACTTGAGTTATTGCGGCTTCGGATAGACCTAAAGAGGACAAATGATCAAAAAAAATTTAACATTAGATGTAAGTGAAGATATGGATCTATCTACTGGTATAACAGGTACTTCGGCAACTTTAAACGATAAGCTATGTGAAGCAGAAACTCTAGATTCATTAATGTGAGCCACCTCTTTAATATTATCTACACTATGTGTTTTAATGTGCCGCCGAAGTCCACTGTATGTTTGAAAAGATGCTGTACATTTTCTGTCACATATGCATTTTAAACTAATATTTGAATTATTTGAAATAAATTCAACATTTCTTAAATGATAAAAAATTTTCGATTCAACAGTAAATGTTTTATTACAAATAAAGTAAAAATACTGCATGGTAATAATAATTATTTGAATTTGATATCTTTAACAGATTTATTTAAAATTATAGCTTTAAAAAATTCGATTCAATTTTCAGAACATACTAATTCAATTTGTAGCTCTGTATACCAAAATCAAAATGTAAGGAAACTTAAAACCTACAATTTAACTTAAAATTTATACTTGATATATTGCTTCCGAGTAACAACAAAATTTACTGATAACTTCTTCCACGACAGGTGTTGTTTTTATATCGGAAAAATTATAAAACATTTTCGAAATTAATTTCCAGAAGTTTGATAAATGTTCATTAAAGTTTTGGTTAAATACGTAATGACATTTAAAAAGTAAATCAAACGTTTGTAGGAACGAGAATCCTTCTGGCACAGCGATTAATTGGTTTTCAACATTAATAAAATAATTTGAAATGGCAAGTTTGTTGGCACAAGTTGCTCTGATATACGGATTCTTGTTATTACTGGTCAATAATTCTTGTTCTGTTGAATTAAGCTGTAATATGAAATAAAAATCAACTAATTACAATAGTATTTGGTGGTGAGTTTTTAAAAAGTTTCGTTAAAGGTTAAATTTAATTACTTAAAGCACTGCTATTAGTAGAAAAATATTAATAAAAATAAAAATTACGTTGTTACTTACAGGTTTAAATTCTATTAGGTACTTTTTCATAGCCTCCACACATATCCTGGGATGATTTTTCGAACTTTTCCCACTAGCTGTCTGTGGACATAATGTTACCAAAGCAAGCACCTGCTGCAAACATGTTTCAAATTCTGTAAATAGAAAATAGTTAGTCAAATTTCACAATATAAGATTGCATTAATGTACCAGTTGGTTTTTTTGACAAAATTATTTTTCCGGTATCCTTTAGTATAATTTTTATAAATTTCTCGAATCTTTCCCAATTTTCAAAGAATAAATTATTCTGACTTCTGAAACGTAATTTGAAGTCGTATAATATCTATAAAATTATATTATCGTCAAATACTTATTTACATATAATCGAATTATTTATGACAACTTATCAAATCTGGATCTGTGAAGAAAAACAAAAAATTCGCCACTATGTTAAAATCTACTTTGTTTGATATTAATCTGCATCGTAGCTCGCACGTTGACTTCAATTGTTCCTTAATTAATTTTTTCTGTATTCTAACATCTGCATTTTTTAAAAATATTAGTTCTTCATTGTTATCTTCACAAACATTTTCTGTCTCAATATTGACATCACTATGTTTCCGCTTCCCGGCGCGAGTTCCTTCTACCTGTCTGTACTTCTCCTGTAAGTTTCTCAGCTTGTTGGCTATAAAATTTATGTTTGAATATTGTATATACGAGTATTATATGTATATATATATATATATATATATATATATATATATATATATATATATATATATATATATATATATATATACAGGGTGTTTTGTTCTTGAGTGTAAATATTTTCAGGGATGATTCCTTGATTAATTTCAAGCAAAAAATCGTTCCTGGAGGGGGGGCCCATTTTCAATATTTACTGAGATACAGTGCGTTAAAGAAAATCAGTTTGGTGAGGTACTTTCACGCATATTTTTCTTAATTACTCCAAAGTTAGGTAGACTAGGCCAAGCAGTTGTAATATTATTTTTAGGGGTCAGAATTACCTTTGTTTTAATGTATTATGTAAGTACGTAGCCCATTCCGTTGTTTAAATATTAATGTTTAAACTTTGAATTTTATATCAATATCACTAAAATTTTGTGTTTTTCATAGCTTTTTACTCATAAAACATAAAAATAATAAGTCATTCCTAATTTTTACTTGTTCCTCATACAAATACCTACACAAATCCCATAGAAACATTTGATGTACGTTTATAGATAACATGAGAAATTAGAATACAAATGTGTCATGTCAATTAAAAATCAATCAATTTTGTAGCTTTTTTGTGATATTTTATTAGTTTTTCGTAAATAATTTTTACAGCAAGTGCTCAAAATGGCCACCTATATTTTTAATGCATGTTAATAACCTTTTCTGAATTTCTATTGATACATTTTTATTATCCAAAATACCCCTTACTTTTATTGCAGCCGCAACAATTCTCTCGTTTAGATCTTCTATAGTTACAATTTCAGATGAATAAACCAGCTGTTTCTTTGTTCTCCATAGCCAATTTTTGTAGCTCACAAATACAGATTATGAAAATTCATAATACCGTCCCTCGTAAACTGTGATTCCTGTGAATAATGGTATGGTCGAAGATTATTGTCATGAAGAATACTCCAAATGTTATAATTTGGTATAAAATATGATGAACCATAAAGACAAAGGTCTGATACTGATTGAATGTTCATTTCTAGCCGCTCGAAGCACAGCATTATCGCTATAAATAAACAGACAAAAATGGTACCGGGTTAACATCCACCCGATGATTAGCCACAGCTCTAGTTTCACGTAATCTTCTAGACGTGTTGGTAAATGTTTTAGTAAAAAATATTTACGAAAAACTAATATCATAAAAAAGCTACAAAATTGATTGATATTTAATTGACATGACACATTTGTATTCTAATTTCTCATGGTATCTATAAACGTACATCAAATGTTTCTATGGGATTTGTGTAGGTATTTGTATGAGGAACAAGTAAAAATTAGGAATGACTTATTATTTTTATATTTTATGAGTAAAAAGCTATGAAAAACGCAAAATTTTAGTGATATTGATATAAAATTCAAAGTTTAAACATTAATATTTAAACAACGGAATGGGCTACGTACTTACATAATACATTAAAACAAAGGTAATTCTGACCCCTAAAAATAATATTACAACTGCTTGGCCTAGTCTACCTAACTTTGGAGTAATTAAGAAAAATATGCGTGAAAGTACCTCACCAAACTGATTTTCTTTAACGCACTGTATCTCAGTAAATATTGAAAATGGGCCCCCCCTCCAGGAACGATTTTTTGCTTGAAATTAATCAAGGAATCATCCTTGAAAATATTTACACTCAAGTACAAAACACCCTGTATAATATATATATATATATTATATATATATATATATATATATATATATATATATATATATATATTAGGGTGGTCCTTGTTTGTATGGGGCGAAAAAAATGTAGAAATATGTAACGGGACACCCCCTAGAAATGTGAGGTTATGCTAAAAACTTAAACAGAAAAAATATTGGGTCAATCGAAGATGGTTTAGAGGTCGCGACTTGAGCGCGAAGTTCGATAAAAATGGTATTTTTTTCAAATTTTCGCTTTCCAACAAACAGAAATATGATTTACAATTTTTTCTCAGCCTAAATCAAAATTGTGGTGAATAGAAGATTTAATTATCTTTCCAAAACATCAAAGATATCGAAAATCGATTAACAAATGGCGACTTTATTGCCAATTTTCGAAACTAATAAAAACCCCAAATGATAAACTTTTTTTTTAAATCCTGGATTTTATATTCAAAATTACAAAAAAATAAATAAATAAATTGAGGTGTACCGACTAAACAAAGGAATATTTTATGATGTCATAAAAATCGTATGAGTCATATGGCCTAAACATAGTTGGATGTTATGATGTCATTATCATTCGCCTACCGCATTAATTATGACCTGCTATGGCCAACATTTTCATACTATATAAAGTAGAGAAATGCAAACTAATTTCAGTTTAAATCCAAATCTCTCGAGAAAAGGACAAAAATTTGTAATAATTAAATCTATAGTCCATTTAAGAGTTTTATTAATATTTTTAAAAAAGTGCTACTAAATTTGACAAAATGGCATCTAATTTATGGTCCACTACAGAAATTTATCTTCTTGGCCATGAGTACTGTCAAATTATTGGTGCTAAGTTACCCTCAAATAAGCAAGTGATGTGTCTTTTTTTTACAATCACCGTACTGTAAAATTAACAATTCGTGAAAGTGCAGTTCTGACAATCCAGGACTTCATCCAGGATGCAGTTCGGACAATGCCCGTGCTAAGCGTAGAAGGAGCCCCTAGAGGAAGCAAATGTTTTATTACACCTAGAATATTGTCAGCTTTGGATAAGTGGAAGATTACTGATCGTGCAGCAATGCATTTAATCAGTGCCGTTGCCGAAAGTTTTGGACATTCTATTGATAAACTCGTTTTGAATCGAACAACACTGAGACGTCTTCGTGAACAAATAGAGTAGAAATAGCAGCATCAGTTAAGTCGACTTTCAAGTTTACAACAGGCGTAGTACATTGGGATGGAAAATTACTACCGGAGTTATCTGGAACGGAGACCGTGGATCGTTTGCCGGTGATTATTTCTCATATAGATGGAGAACAATTATTAGGCGTTCCCAAAATATCAAGATCAACTGGTTCGGAAATGGCGGAGGCTGTTTTCCAAAGTTTAATCGATTGGAGAGTAGCTGACGATGTCGTGGCGGCTTGCTTCGATACCACATATTCAAATTCTGGAAGATTATATGGAGCAGCTATTATTTTAGAGCAGAAACTGGAACGAAGTTTATTATATCTTCCTTGCCGACATCACATATGTGAAATTACATTGCGCGCGACAATTGAATCAAAAATGGGCAATACATCAGGAGTAAATGTTCCGTTATTTGTGAAATTCAAGAATGACTGGAATTCCTTGAATAAGGATAATTTCCGAGCAGGCATAGATGATCCCAACGTTCATATACAATTAAACGATGTGAAAGCGGAATTGGCGGGTTTTTGTAAGAGCGAATTGGCAAAGGAACATGCTCGGGATGATTACAAAGAATTATTGGAAATCAATCTAATTTTTTTGGGCATGATACCAAATGAAAATGTCCATTTCCGTGTGCCAGGGCCTATGCATCATGCTCGCTGGATGTCCAAAGCCATTTATGTGTTAAAATTATTTATCTTTCGTGAAGAATTTAAGTTGACAGCACAAGAGCAGAAGAATTTACGGGACATTTGCATTTTTGTCGTACGATTTTATGTGAAAATTTGGTTCCATTGTACTAAAGCAGCTAAAGCACCAAACCTGGATTTGAACTATTTACGAGATATTTATTTCTACAAAACACATGATGAAAAGTTGGCGTTGGCTGTACTAAATAAAATATGTGGTCATTTATGGTATTTGTCCGACGAAAGCATCGCATTCTCTTTTTTCGATGAAAACGTCTCAAGTGCAGAGAAAAGAAGAATGGTGAAACAGTTGAATATGATGAGGGATATAGAGGTCGAGTCTAGTAAGCGTGTCGAGTTGAAAATTGATGATGTGAAAACATTCATTACGAAACAACTAGCAGATTTTGTTACACCAAACACTGGCGATTTTTTTAAACGGTTTAAGATTTCCACAGATTTCTTAAACAAAGATCCGGATATGTGGCCTCAGGATGATAATTTCAATAACGGAATGAAGATTATTAGTCAAATAAAAGTCATAAATGATATTGCAGAATGGGGTGTTAAGTTAATACAAGATTATAATAAAAAATTAACAAAAAATGAAGATGAAATGCAGTACTTACTACAAGTCGTAAAGGACAATACACAGAAGTATTCAACACATACCAAAACATCCTTAATGGGTAGAAGATCATCCTAGATTGATTATTTTCATTATAAAAATTAATTCATAATATCATTGTAAAGAAGAAACATTTTGCGTTTATAATAAAAAAAAAATAGTAATAATTTGTCTAGTTTTTGTATTATGGAAATTGGCCATAAAGTCGCTATTTGTTAACCGATTTTTGATATCTTTGATGTTTTGGAAAGATAATTATCTCCTCTATTCATCACAATTTTGATTTAGGCTGAAAAAAATTTTAAAATAATTTTTATGTTCGTTTGAAACTGAAAAATTTAAAAAAATACAGTTTTTATCGAACTTCGCGCTCAAGTCGCGACCTCTAAACCATCTTTGACTGACCCAATATTTTTTCTGGTTAAGTTTTTAGCATAACCTCACATTTCTAGGGGGTGTCCCGTTAGATATTGGAACTTTCGGAAATAAGGACCACCCTAATATATATATATATATATATATATATATATATATATATATATATATATATATATATATATATATATATATATATATATATATATATATATATATATATATATATATATATATATATATAGCCGCGCGGGGCACTGGATCAATGAATTAATCACTCATTATCCGTTAACAAATTGTTACGAACCTCCATAATGAAGTGGCCAAATCCCAAGGGGGGAATAAATGGCTAATTGCGTTTGCTAGTTGTGTTTTTTGATTTGAATTTGGGTATTGTCCAAATTTTTTCACGAGACAATTCACTCCTTCTCTGATTATCACACGTCTCTCAATTAATGTTAAAGGTTTTAAGATAGTCTCAGGGTTACCTTTCTTTAACAAAACATACGAGTTCGCACTTTGCCAGAAATGTGCTTCCAAATCCTATAAAGGAATTATTGATAATATTATAAGTAAATTTTGTAATATTTTTCAAGGCACTTACATCTGCTGTAATTTCATTATTTTTTATAACAAGAAAACTGTTGTTTCTTGGAATCGTAGTAGCTGTACATGTATTCTCTTTAAGTTTAATTTTCAAATAGAATGAAGAATGCAATCGATATTGTTCAATTATTTCTAAAAAAGTTTCGGGTGGAATTATACTACCTTGCGGATCAGTAAAATGCGCAATATTCAATGCAGATATGTCGTGATTTAGGGCGGCTAAAACAAGTAAACTAATTACAATGTAATATTAGCACAACGCAACATACGAGAATTTAAAGGCAATTTTGTATTAACACAAATTGCACTCAAACACATTTTTAATGCAATTTTGCATTAAAATTAATTTTCAGTGCAATTTTGTATTAAAAATGCATTTATATACACTTTTACATTTTTCACACTGTGTTTTAATGCAAATTGTTTTAATACAAAATTGTACCTTAAAATTCTTCAATTTGCGGTTTGTTTGATTTTAATGATATTTTACCTGGGGTACGATTCTGGTTCGATGATATGATAATGAAAAAACAAAAATATCATCGGATTTTTTATTTGCTTTTATCATTGTATTTTATCATAGTAGATTTCACCATAATAAAAAGCGATTCTGGTTCAATGATAATTAAAAATTATATCATTATCATCGATGAAATACAAATAGCGATTCCGATTTGACTATGTATGATAAACTTATGTCAAAATTGGGGGTCGTCCATAAACTACGTCACGCCATTTTTGATCATTTTTAACCCTCTCCCTCCCCCATGTCACAAATCATCACAAAGCTTTATACCCCCCTAAGAAACTACGTCACAAATTCAGTACCCCCTCCCCTCATCAAAACAAAAAAGTCAAAAAATTGGCGGGCATACTGTACAATGCAGTTTTTTAATTTTAATTAAGAAATTGAAAGAAAATGAAATTTAGTTGTATTCAAAATTATTTGAAATTTAGTTGTGTTAAAATAAATTTGTAAATTAATTAAATTTAAAATTATGTTTTGGCCAATTAAATAATGATTTAATCACTCATACTATTTTGTATGTCAATCGTTAGTTTTGATCACCTCTCTGAGACTTCTCAGTAGTGAAGTGACCTAAAAAATTGTCAATAAAATCTTTTGGAATATTATCACAAACTGTTTTATTAGAACCAAACTTTAAATTCTTGGTTTTAATAGGTCTCGTACACCTTTTATTTTAAATTAAAACAGCTTTAGTTTAGATCAAAGCTCTCCCCTAACCGAGATCCTTACATACTCTGTTGGTCGGTGAGAATGTATCACCTAGCCAAAAATAATTTCAAATTTAATTAAATTACATATATGGTTCAGATCTTATTTTCGATCAATTGAATTTGCGAAATAAAAAAATGTGAATTTTTCTAATTTTTCCACCAAGCGCGAATTATAACTTGCAGTCATGGATTGAATGAAAAGAAACAACACTTTACTTTATAATTTCTTTTTAGTTATAATAAATTTATTTGTTTTATAATTTTTAATCACTGCGTTGGTCGGAGGTTACAATAATTCTGATTTTAATTTTATATTATACAATGCAAGAAAGAAAAAAAGAAGAGAAGTATGTATATAATATACTTCTAAGAATTAGATTAAAATGCATTGACGAAAATGCAAATGCAGATGTAATTATATTTATTGAAATAAATTTTAGTCAAAACAAAAACAAGAATTATTATTTATTATATTATGTTACGTTAAAATGAAATGCTGATTAACAATTATTAAGAATGTTATTATATGTATTTTATTACATTAAAATGAAATGCTGATTATTAAGAATAAAATATTATTATGATATTATTATATTGAAGATAATATTGAGGTTGTTGTTGTAGGTTGCTGACTCGTCGTTGAAGACGGTGAGTCCACCGGACGTAACTCCTCCCCTCTAAGAGATGGCCAAAATCTCCAGGATTTGTGGGCATCAGTAATTACATTTTTATTGTTTCCAGATCGCCTTCTGTTGATGAATATTACTAGAAAATACATAATTATTATTAGTAGAATGAGGAAAAGGATTCCCCATGAAACGTATTGATGAGTTTCATTGCGTAATGTTTTATGATGAAATGTTTTAATTTCTTCATTATTCTGAATCACCCATTCCTTTAATTTGGTAATGTTGATAGGCTCGTATACTGTATCGATGATAATATCGTTATATGGCTGAAGGATTGTAGTATCAATAAATGTACCCATTATTTGATTAGAGTACCGTTGATTATTTATGTCAATTGTGCAGTTGGAGAAATGAATTAGTTTGATTCCTCCAATATTTTTCTGCTTTTGGTTGCATGTTGATGAGATTTCCGTTGGTTGTTTTGTGGAGATGAAGAGATATTGTGGAAGTATTTGACGTATTTCATCCATATGTAAGGTATTTGTTAAATTGCAGGTTGCTGGTTGATTGTAGATAATTTGTGTGATGCAATTATTTTTACTCTTGCCTATACTTCCTTGTTGACAATATAATATATCTTCTACTTGGTTACATGGCGTAAAAATTTCCTGGTATATGTGATCATTGGAAATGATATAATTGTAGGTGATAGGAATGGTATAGGATTGATTAATATTAACAGGTTGGATAAAATAATGAAATAACTTTTCGCTGTGGAGGTTTGGTATTTGAATAGATAAAATTATATTTGAATGATTGTAGTAGGCTTGTAACGATAATAGATCGTACAAGCTATTTTCGGATTTGATGAAAACGTCTTGTTTCAACAAGTGGTCATTTATATAGTGAAGTTCTTCATTGTTTAATATATGGCGAGATATTACTTGAAGTTTAGCTAAAACAATTATTTCTATTATATCTTCTAGATGTTTATTTAAATATTCAATATTGTATCGTATTTGATATAGATGTTAATCCAATTTCAAAATATTCAATAAATTTTGACTATGATTTCTATTTATTTCTAATTCCTGTTTTGTTATTCTTGTATGATTATTAATAAATTCCCTAATGTCATTAAATCTTTCTATCATTTTAATATTAATGTTAGTCTGGTCGTTAATTTTTTGTCGCAGTTTGTCGTCGTTATTGTTGAGTTCTTCTATAGCTTTACTAATTTGTATATAATCGTCATTGTCCATATTTCCAGTTATACTCTTAATTATAGATCCTAGTCCGTTGACTAAGCCTCTTTTAGTTTTATATTTTGGTTTTAAGGATTTTAACATGGCTTCGAGTTCGTCTAGTTGTGTTATTAACATCCTGGCACCTGTAAGAGTTTTTTGATTTTAGCTTTATGAACTTTTCGTTTGTTAGTCTGTACTGTGATTTTGTTATCTTTTAGGACTATATGTTTTTGGAATCTGGGATCTAATTTATTCCTTCTATTATTCTTTTCGTACACTACTTCATTTACATTGAACGTAGGTGGGTTTTTCCTAGTTTTGTTGAGATTTTCAATAAGTTTTTCTTTGTCATGTTTGTTACGCATGTGTACTAATTCTCGTATTTTGTCATAATCTTTTTGGTGCTGTATTAGGTAGTCGTGTAGATTTGTCGGATTTTCCCTATGAGGAAATACTTCCTGTCTTTGATAATGCCCATTTTTTAATTCGAACGGAGTCATTTGAATGCTAGAGTGTATTGAATTGTTGTATGTTATAATAGAATCGGACAATAACTCATCAGGACTATGTTCGGGGTTTTTTGCTTTTAATACGCGATAGATTTCGATGAGGGTTGAATGGAACCTTTCAACTGGTGAGTTACCCGTTGATGATTTGGGAGATGTCAGGTGCAGTTGTATTTTGTATAGACTGCAAAATTGTTTATAGACAATAGAAGTGAATTCGGTTCCTCTATCTGTGATTAATTTAGTAGGGATGCCGTGAATGGCAAAGAAGTCTTTCATGAGTTTACAAACTTCTACTCCTTCTGAGACTTGAAGTGGGATTGCTGATCCAAATTTTGTGAATTTATCAATAATTGTTAAATACTTTCTTTTATTTATGGCAAAAATGTCTATATGGATAATTTCCATAGGTTTACTAGGAGTTTCTGTTAGTTCTAATTTGATTGGTCTTTCGTTCCGATTGTATTTGAGAGTTTGGCAAATCTCACATTTATTTATAATACTATTTATCAAGACTTTTAATTTCGGGAAATAATATTTCCGTTTAATTCTTTGGGTATTTTCTAAAATACCACGATGATTACTTTCTGTGTGTTGTTCTAGTATAAGGTTCTTTTGCTGTTCTTCATCCACTATATCTATGGCTACGTATTTACTACGGACTATTCTATAATTTGCTTGATCGAAATGGTTTTTTATGATTGAATTTAGAAGTCTGAAACTGTCTTGTTCACAAACTATTCCTGTTACTTTGTTCGGAACTACGTAATCTTTGATTATTTGTGTTAGTATTTGTTCACTGAAGTGATGACTTCTGATAGTAAATCTTTTTTTTCTCTTAAAGAGGATTTTAAAATCTACTTTAAAATCTTCTGTTATTGATTGATCTGGTTGAAAAATAATTTGGGTATTAAATTCATTTAATACGGTTTCGGTAGTGGGGATGATGTCTTTTCTATACTCAGCTAAGGGGATGTTCATTCCTTCTGACCATTCAGAATTTGAGCTGGCACTATGAATATTGACTTCCATTAATTCAATATTTTCCGGCATCATACGGGATAAGGCATCGGCATTAGTATTGCGGGTTCCTTTTTTATATACGATTTCGTATTCGAATTCTTCCAATTGCAATCTCCAACGAACTAGTTTGGAGTTTGGATTTTTTAATGACATTAACCATGTGAGTGGTTTATGGTCAGTTACAATTTGAAATTTCCTACCGTAAAGGTATGGACGAAAGTATTTCACGGACCATATTATTGCTAATAACTCCTTCTCGATTGTGGAGTAGTTCTGCTCTGTTTGTGTTAGCGTTCGGCTGGCATAGCATATAGGTAAATCTTGTCCTATTGTGCCCTGTGAAAGTACAGATCCTATTGCAACGTTACTTGCGTCTGTGGTTAGCACGAATGGTCGGCTAAAATCTGGATACTGCAATATTGGATCGTAACATAATAATTTTTTGCATTCTTCGAAACAAGTAATATATCTTTTATCAAGAATAATATTTCTGTCTTTTCGAAGACACTCAGTCAGTGGTTTGGTTAAGTTAGCGAAGTTTTTGATGAACTTTCGGTAATAACCTAACAACCCGAGGAAGGATTTTATTTGTTTTTCTGTCTTTGGGACAGGAAACTTTTTAATTGCCTCAATCTTTTCCGGATTGGGTTTGACTCCTTCTGCGGTGACTAAATGGCCTAGGAATGCTACTTCACGGTGGAGGAACTCTGATTTATCCAACTGGACTTTCAAGTTGGCTTGCCCTAACTTTGTAAATACTTGATTTAAACTGTCTAAGTGTTCTTTTAGCGACGTTGAAAAAACTATAATGTCATCCATGTAACAAAGACATAGTTTGCCTTGTAGGTCTTTGAGGACATTGTCCATCACACGTTGAAATGTGGATGGCGCGTTTTTTAGTCCGAAAGGCATACGAATATATTCGTAGTGCCCATGGTCTACAGAAAATGCCGTCTTTGGTATATCTGTAGGGTTGACTTCGATCTGGTGAAATCCAGAGGCTAAGTCTAACGTCGAGAAATACATACATCTACCCAATTTGTCCAATATTTCCGTGATATTGGGCAAAGGGTACTTGTCGTCTATAGTTTGCTCGTTTAGCTTCCTATAGTCGACTACCAATCTCCATTTGGATTTCCCGCTGGCATCTGCCTTTTTCGGTACTATCCATATGGGTGCACTCCAGGGTGAATAACTCTGCCGAATTATTCCATCTTCGAGCATTTTTTTGATTTGGGAATTCACTTCCTCTTTGTGTATGTAGGGGTACCTATAACTTTTACTGAAAATGGGTTTCTCTTTGATGAGATTGATCTCGTGTTTAACTTGGTTTGTGAATGTAAGGGGTTGGTCTTCTTTTAAGAATATGCTTTCGTGTTTTCTACAAAGTTTAAGGATTGCTTGAGATTCTTCACTATTTAAATGGTCAATTCGAATGAGATTTGATATATCTTGACTGTCTTTTGTGTCAAATGATGTAACAGAAGCGTAATTTATTTCTGTTTTATAATCTGATAATGGTTCAACTTTTATAGGTTGTTCAAAAATAAAGGTTTTTTCTTGATTTGAAAGATTGATTACTTCCATTGGAGCATGCCAGTTATCTGCATTATATATTCCTTCCGGTATCACTAATTGATCATCTATTTGTATAGGTTTTATGTAAAAGTTTCCATTTAAGAAATCTACTGGAACTTTAACTATTAATTTATCTCGTGCAGAGATTTTATATACCGGAGACATGAAATTGGGTTTAAATAACAAGGGTATTTTAACTTTGTCGGTTTCAAGAGTAGAATTCTTGAAATCGAGACGAATGTTGAGTTTTTGTATTAACTCGAGACCGATGAGTCCATCAAAGTAATTGTGGAATCGAAAGGAAAGAAATTCTAGAGGTTCTTTTGTTTGAAACTCTTGGAGTCCAAGTATTGTTACTTGGTCTTCTACTTCGTGTGTTTGGAAAACAGTTGTTATTTTGATGGGTTTTATTTTGGTTATCCGTGAAGGATGGATATGCTGTGGATCGATAAACGATTTGTTGGCGCCTGTATCTATTAACAATTTTAATGTGGTTTTTGGATTAAGTTTTACATGTATGTACGGTAATAATCCAGTTTGAAATGAATTTATATTTATGTACCCGATGGTTCTATCGAGGCGGGTATGAGAAAATCCGTATCATCAATCTCGTTTATTTCAAGTGAGTGCGATTCGTATTCGTACTCCGTATCTAAATTTGGAAAATAGTTCTGATCTTGAGGAGTTTCTTCCTGTAAGCCGGAATCCGTGTGGACTATTTCTGGATTTTCTAAGTTAAATAATTCCTGAGATGTGAATCTCGGTGTAGCTGTTGTTTGAAATACTTGTCTTGGTTGATATCCCTGATTTGGTTTATAATTATTATTATAATTGTTACCTTGGTTTGCCGTATGTTGTTTATATTTATTGCTAATGGATGTGGTATCCATAGGCTCAGGTTTCGGTTGAGGTTTTGGCGGAAGTAAGGCAGGTGGTTTGTTATATTGGAAGTTATTTCTAAATTGGGTACTAAAATTATTTTTAAATGGCTTGTGATTATAATATTCGTTATGTGGGGTTTGTTCGTATGATTTGTGTGGTAATGAAACATTCAACTTGGGTTGGAATGGCTGATTATACAACCTTTGAAAATGGTAATTTGGTTGTGGAATATTATATACTACTTTCCGTTGAGAATTTTGAGGAATGTAAGTGGGTTTGTTTTTAATATAGTGCATATTTTGCTCAGTGATGCATAGTGAAAATGCATCCGCTATATTTTTAGGATCCCTAGCTCTTATCATCGAACCCATAGGTTCCTTGATGCCTACCAAAAAGGTCGCTAAACACATTTCTTTATATAAGGTGTCTTTAATAGCTCTTGCTGTGAGATTATTTTCATTTAACTTTAGGTTATTAATCATTGTGCTTTGAATATCAATTATTTTAGAAAAATACCTCTCAATGGTATCATTTCCTTGATGAAGTGTATGTAAATCTCTAATGAGACTTACCTCATTTCTTTTATCTGCATAATGCGTGGTCAAATTTTCTTTAATGGAATTCCAATCTAAAGGGGTTCCATACATATTGAGGATTTCATCTGCCTCATTTATTATTTTATTACGAATAGCTCGTAAAAATGTTGTTGGGATTTTACCCTTACCTAATACTGACTCGCATTGTTCTACTATTTCATTGACATTATCGATGAACTCGTGCAGAGTGTGTTTTGATCCCTCAAATTTAGGCAAATCCCTAATGGAATCTGGTAGCTTAAGGCAATTAATTAAACTATTTATGTTTTCTACTGACATTTTGTCAGAATGATTTATCTTTAAAATTTCTTGAACTGTATCTTTTTCTATTGAATCAATATCTTCGTTATTTATTTTTATTTTTTCTATTAAGTTAACTAATTCATCCATAAACCGTGGATTAACTAATTTATTTTATATTTTTCACTTTTCTAACACAATTATTTTAAAAAACTTCATTCAATATTCACTTTTCTTATTTTTATTAAAACTATATTATTCCGTAAACCGCGGAATCTATTCTAATATCTTCACTAAGATATGTTCTTGTTTAAGAAGACAGTCCTCATATGCCGTGAGGTTGAGAATTAAAGGTAAGGATTTTATGTTTTATTCGATGGATTTGATCACATATATGTATAAAATGCCACTTACCACGTAACCAGTATGATTATTACTAATTTGTAATTATTAATTAGTTTCAGCATGTTCTTAAGTAAAAAAAAAAATTCGAAGCACTTTATATCGGTAAAACGCCGGTATTTAACTTTTACGTTAACACTTTGATTTTATTTCACTTTAGAAAACACTGACTGTCTTTGGATTTTAGAAAAAATCCTCTAACGGCTGCGCCAATTATAACTTGCAGTCATGGATTGAATGAAAAGAAACAACACTTTACTTTATAATTTCTTTTTAGTTATAATAAATTTATTTGTTTTATAATTTTTAATCACTGCGTTGGTCGGAGGTTACAATAATTCTGATTTTAATTTTATATTATACAATGCAAGAAAGAAAAAAAGAAGAGAAGTATGTATATAATATACTTCTAAGAATTAGATTAAAATGCATTGACGAAAATGCAAATGCAGATGTAATTATATTTATTGAAATAAATTTTAGTCAAAACAAAAACAAGAATTATTATTTATTATATTATGTTACGTTAAAATGAAATGCTGATTAACAATTATTAAGAATGTTATTATATGTATTTTATTACATTAAAATGAAATGCTGATTATTAAGAATAAAATATTATTATGATATTATTATATTGAAGATAATATTGAGGTTGTTGTTGTAGGTTGCTGACTCGTCGTTGAAGACGGTGAGTCCACCGGACGTAACTCGCGGCGCATCATAATCCACACAATCCACTTCTGATTTCCACACAATCCACTTCTGATTATTGGTGGTTTGGCGTCTATTGGAAGGGGCTCCGTAAACTTCCAGTAGGCGCAGGTGTACGTACTGCCTCCTCGTGGCAACCACCGGTAACTGTAACCATTAGGCTGAATGTGGCCTTTGGTGACAGGCTAAAGTACGACGCTAAAGGAGAAAACCTTGACAAAAAATCCCTAATCTAAGGTGGAACAGCATATGCCGATAGATGAATGGCTGATAGGTTAATCAGTCTATATATGCGGACTCTGGATACCAGGCACCCTCCAGTTTTATTTAGCCTTCCTGTAGTAAACCTGGGTGACCTACAGGCGACTTTTTTATTCCCAGCAACTCGCAAGAGTTAAATGAAAACGGTAGACGAGGCACGGGAAGGAATACACGGGAGTGGGTCTGCCCTCTCAAAGTCCTTGAGTCCCAATGCTACCGCTTTTCTAACAGAAGTAAATGTTATTACATCTAGGAGGGAGAGCAATGAGCCCAGATAGTATGTAACGCGTGTAGAAGTACTTCCTACAGTAAACATTTAGGAGGGAGAGCAATGAGCCCAGATAATATGTATCGCGTGTAGAAGTACTTCCAACAGTAAACATCTAGGAGGGAGAGCAATGAGCCCAGATAGTATGTCCCAGCAACTCGCAAGAGTAAAATCAAAACGGTAGACGAGGCATGGATAGGAATATACGGGAGTGGATCTGCCCTCTCGATGTCCTTGAGTCCCAATGCTACCGCTATTGTAGCAGAAGTAAATGTTATTACATCTAGGAGGGAGAGCAATGAGCCCAGATAGTATGTATCACATACCCGTCGGCAGTATTTCAGGTTCTTTAAGAGCCTGAATATTGGCTGGACGGATAATTAAAACATCTAGGAGGGAGAGCAATGAGCCCAGATAGTATGTATCACGTACCGTTAGGCAGTATTATCAGGTTCATTAAGAGCTTGAATATTGACTGGACGGATAATTAAGTAGGGCTTAATGCACAAAAGATCTTTTAGGTCGCAGTGCGGGGTGGCTTGAGCCCCCACAAGGCCCTCAAGTAATAATAATAATAATAATATGTATTTTATTACATTAAAATGAAATGCTGATTATTAAGAATAAAATATTATTATGATATTATTATATTGAAGATAATATTGAGGTTGTTGTTGTAGGTTGCTGACTCGTCGTTGAAGACGGTGAGTCCACCGGACGTAACTCGCGGCGCATCATAATCCACACAATCCACTTCTGATTTCCACACAATCCACTTCTGATTGATTTTCTTAATATAATGGCATTTTTTGTATTAAAATTATGGAATATTTGAATTAAAAATTATTTATATTTCTTCTCAAACTGCTATTTCCTGTTTGTTAATAGATAAGCAAATTAAGGTAACGCGCACCTGGTGTGAACAGTCCTTTAAGAAATACTAGCACACGTACGTAAACATTAACATAAGCGTATCAACGGAGAAGGTAAGTATTTTATTGAAATCAAACAACTAAAAATTTAAATATTTTTTGAATACAAAATTGAATTCATTTAAAAAAAATGTTTAACTGCGTGACGTCACATTTTATAAACTCCCCCCTGCCCCATCATCACAAATCGTCACGTCGTTCGATAGCCCCTCCCCCCCTAAAGAGCGTGACGTAGTTTATGGATGGCCCCTTGGTGAAAAAAATGAATATTTTTTCATTTTATTTTTGTCGCTTTATGGCCGATGATAAAAATTATTTTCTTCGCCTATTCGTGGTTTTAGTAGCGCGTGGCTAGATTAATCGATTAACAAATATACAATTTATACCACCAACATTGAAAAAGTAAAAATAATTTTCTAAGAAAATAATATTTAATAGTTTTACTGATTTATTAAAAATTAAAAACAATAATTAATGGAAAAGGAAGATTTAACTTTGAAATATTCTGAAAAATGGAGATTTTCATTCTAATTTTAAATCTAAATGTCCATTTTACAGAATATTTGTAAAATAGATCTTAATTTTAAAGAAGATTGAACAGTTTTAAATAATTTTTGGGGTACTATTTCTTATCCGATATAACGACTATGATGAAAATATAAATATTTCCGATTTGAAAACCAATATTAATATTTATGATTGTAAAGAGAGAAACTCTCTTGACAAAATGTTAATGTGCAGTGCGCATGCTCAAAACCATTTTTTTGGAAAACGAAACCAATTAACCAATATGTACAATTATCAAGAGAGGAAACTCTCTTTGAAGAATAATAATTTTATCATTTTTTATTATCATCGAACCAGAATCGCTTTTGATATGTTGATGATCAAATAGAATAAAAAGATAAAAAGCAAAGGCGAAAGCAAAATGACAAAAACAATTGATAAATTCGATGATATTTTTGTTTTTTCATTATCATATCATCGAACCGGAATCGCACCCCTGATAAAATGTAATCTTCGTAACATAAATTTATATGTTCTGAGCACAATTTTATAATTTTTATGAATTTTATATCCCTTGCATATTCGACTTTAATAAACGAAGCGTTGATATAAGGATCATTTTTGATTTTAACACATAAAACAAACATCGGACTGGACTTATTTTGCTCAACGATTTTTAAAAAACAGCTTTCTGGAATAATAGTACCGCTACCATCCATAAAATATTCAATATTCTCAGTGGCACATGAGGTATGTATTGATGCTGAAATGATTAAATGAAACTAATTTATTAAATTACTAAATTATTAGGAGTATTATTTTTGCTTTCAAATCATTACCAGCTAAAACGAAGTCATTATTACACAATTCATCACTATGATTGACGATTTCTATATATTTTATTTCACTGTTTATTTTAAATTTTAGAAATAACGCCATTTTCACAGAACTCACCGTAAATATTTTTTTAGGTTAAACAATATTACTTTGATAGTGCATTAACAAAATATGAATATTATTTGATAAAATTTGAACCTCTTTGCTCAATTACAATTTTAATATTATATTGCTCACGTATAATCAGTTACACAAAAAAAAAATTTTATATATCAGGAGTACAAATTGAAAATGCGGGATTTTTTCTATTTTTGAACGTTTATTCTGAAAAAATGGTAACAAATGAATTATTCAAAGTATTGTCCATCGCTAGCCACAACTTTTTCCCATCTTTCTGGCAATTTACGGATACCGTCGCGAAAAAATTCGGCCGGCTTGGCTGCTATCCAGTCATCGACCCATTTTTGGGCTTCTTCGTAAGAATGGAAGCGCTGGTCAGCTAGGCCATGTGTCATCGATCGGAAAAGGTGGTAATCGGAAAGAGCAATGTCTGGGCTATACGGCGGGTGGGGTAAGACTTCCCATTTCAGCGTTTGTAGGTATGTTTTGACCGGCGCTGCAACATGTGGCCGAGCGTTGTCATGTTGCAAAATTACTTTGTCGTGTCTTTGCTCGTATTGTGGCCGTTTTTCTTTGAGTGCGCGGCTCAAACGCATCAATTGAGTTCGGTATAGTGCTCCTGTGATGGTTTCGTTCGATTTCAATAGCTCATAATACACCACACCCAGCTGGTCCCACCAAATACAGAGCATGAGCTTGGCGCCGTGAATATTTGGTTTGGCCGTCGATGATGATGCATGGCCGGGGTAACCATATGATTTTTTGCGCTTCGGGTTATCGTAACGGATCCACTTTTCATCACCAGTGACAATGCGATGCAAAAAACCCTTCCGTTTTTGCCGTTCGAGCAGCAGTTCGCATGCAAAAAAACGGCGCTCGACGTCTCTCGGCTTCAGCTCATACGGCACCCAATGTCCTTGCTTTTGGATCATTCCGAGGGCTTTTATACGATGGGAAATGGCTTGTTGTGTCACTCCCAATGAATCTGCGAGCTCTTGTTGAGTTTGACACGAGTCTTCATTGAGTATTGCCTCCAATTCAGCATTCTCAAACTTTTTCACTTGGCCCGGCCGCTCTTTGTCCTCAACGTCAAAATCACCACTTCTAAACCGCACAAACCATCTCTCGCACGTTGAAACCGATGGAACATGACTCGGATAAGTCTCGGAGACCAATCGATGTGCTTCAGCAGCACTTTTCTTCAAATTAAAGAAGTAAATTAAAACTTCCCGCAAATGCTGTTTTGTTGGCACGAAACTCGACATATTGAGAGCTCAAAAAAACTATGAATTTGACACTGCGACAAATTGACACATACTGAAAATTAAAGCTATAAGACGTAGCTTTGACATGAACATAGTCACAGTACTGCCTGATGCGTATAGCGTTAGTAACGCCATCTGTTATCAATCCCGCATTTTCAATTTGTACCCCTGATAAAAATCAGGAACCACTTTACAAAGCAGGAGTTACAGAAGTAATGACAAAAAGGAGGTTTTTATTCATAAACGGAAAAAATGTACTGTCATAAGGTGTTCCAATAAAACTTATGTAACCTATAATTTAAATAAAACTTAAAATGTTTGAAATACATATAAAATTTCTGGTTTTAAATTATATATATAAATAATATTTTTATATCAGATTAATGACAGATACTCTTCTAACATTATTTCTAAAACTAGAAATTTTTCTAAAGAATTACATTCACATAATTAACAATTTTAAAAAACAGCATGAAACTTTTTTTGTAACACCCTTTATGTTTAGCTAGTTTAATACGGTACTTTTCAAATAAAAAAAAAAAGTGTAAATACAATTACAATCAAATTTAAGTTTTTTATATTGAATTATGATTTGAATTTAAACATGATTGAAATATAATGTAAACTAGTTATAAAAACTCTAAGAGGCCAAGATGAGTTAAAATATAGGTACATAAATGCTATATTAAAATTAACTTTAAATGCAAATAGAATCAATTTTTTTAATTAAGGTAACATATTTTTTAATGCAAAAAAGTATTAGGAATTAATGTTCGGTTTAAATTTAATTATAATGCAACAGAAATGAAATAAAAATAATTTAGCTTAGTTTAAAAATGATATATCTAGAATAATTTGCATTAAAATCCACATACCTAATTTACATGCATTTAAAATGAATGTTTTTACATTATAATAGCATTTTAATGCAAGCATACCTATTGAAATCTAATGTAGATTCAATTTAAAAATACAGAAATGTAAGATTGCATTAATTTTTTGCATTGAAAATTCTAAGTGTGTGGTCTTCTTGCCGAAGCGATTTGGCCTTGGTGTTGCAGGACCGGCTTCGCCAGATGAAAGTTACGATTGTTTCCGCTTCGGGTTTTAAAAATAAATCCATTTTTCGTCACCCATCACATTTCGATACAAAAATGATTTCCTTTTGTGGCGTTGAAGCAGCATTTCACAAGTGACTTTGCAATTTTCTATTTGACGTTCATTCAAATCGTATGGGACCCATTTACCGAGTTTATTGATCTTCCCCATTGCTCGTAAACGTCTGCTGATTGTTTCTTGTGACACATGTAATGCTTCTGCTAATTGACGTTGAGTTTGAGTTGTCCAATAACTCCTTCAATTGGTCGTCTTCGCATTTGTTTGGTCTACCAGAGCGCTCACTGTCTTTCACATTGAAATCACGATTTTTAAATTGTCGAAACCATGTCTCACATGTTCTAATCGTTGGAGCGAATTCACCGTGTCTACCAGAAAACAATTACTTTTAACAGCCTTTTTTTTGATTAAATAAAAAAAAATGTGCAAATGTTCTTTTTCACTGAACGATAAAACAAAGACGTTAATTTTTAGCGGACTCAACTAGTGTGTGTTTGTAGTTTAAATGTCACCCGAACAAAATGACGTATGTGTCAAATTAATACGCCGCGTACTTACGCTGACGCTATCTCTTAGTTAAACCGAAAAATACATGCATACACTTGGTAAATAGACGTCATTTTACAAGCTATTTCAGAATAGATTCAAACCAATTATTTAGCCAAGACAAGTGTGTGTTAAAAATAGTGCGTCGCTTTGCATTTTTTATTGGTTTTGGGCTAAATTTTATTTTGTATTATTTTTTTACTTGAGCTTTCGAATTAGATTCAAGTCCATTTTCAAAAGCGTTTTGTTTTCCGTTTTTTGTTTTTGTCACCCTTACTCGCCTCACCATCCTTGACAATTCTACATGTATAGTAGTAATTCCACTATTAGTTACCTTTCGCTATATTTGCCTTGTCAAAAGGTATAACGGAATCTAATGGAAATTTTTTTTAGACTATTCAGCCTTCTCCGCCACGTTTTTTGTTCCATAGTTCAAGGAGATCTAATCTCTTTTTATGGTATTTTTAGATCCCTCTCTCTCTCTCTGCCATGTTTCATTCTCCGCAGTAGTTCTTAGGCTTATTTGTTTCGTCTTGGGATACCCTTTTGATCTGTTGTGCTTGTCCCCACTTTACTTCTCTAAACGTTTGATTTTCGAAGCATCTTAAAACTTGCAAAAAAAAAGGTCTATTTTTTGAGGGTTGGTGGTCCAATTTACCCTGGTTCATTTATTTAATTACCTTTATTCATTAGGTCGCATTGGACTCGATCAATCGAACCTTTAACATCCCACTAAGTTGATATGAGAGAAGCACTGTTTTTGAGGTGTTTCTGGTAGGATTCGCCTTGACGGTCTCACTGGTTTGGTAAGCGGCTGCTGGCTTATTAAACCTTAACTTTTATGTGGTGTGACAAAGGATACTCGTAGCACTACGAGAATTGGTTATGTTAATGATATCGTGATTATTCCGCTTCATTTTGTTTATATGTCAAAAAAGTGTAATCTCAATCAATTTTTGGTATTTTATAGCTGAAACACTGCTCTGCTGGAATACAAAAGTTGAAAGGACCTCAATTTTACTGAAGTAAAACGATGTTGCAAGTTAAATACAAGTTGAAATGTGTCAAATATTTTAAGAAATAATTAAAATAACTTGAATAATGAGAATGAGGATTTGCATGCACCTAATCCACCTAGTTTTCAGATTCAAGCTTAATTGCTAATTTTTTCCAATACTGTTTCATTTTCGCAGCAATATTATATTAAATTTTGTTTTAGGTGAATTGAGTGATAACAACACATTCATGTCATAAACAGTACTGTTTCAGAACCTTTCCGAAATCCGTATTGGTGGGACTAAAACAAAAGATTATCAAGAAATTAATATTGTGACTCTAAATTTTTATCAAGATTGAATAGAGATAAATATTAATATATTACATTTTAAGAATATTCAACTTATTATCAAGTTTTAGTGGGAGGATTTTTCAAACGATCTTTTTACTGGATAGTGATGTCAGAGCTGCTTGCATTGTTTTTACTTAAACTTTACTTAATTCTAAGACATTTTAGTTTCAATTTAACACATATATGTATGTAATACACACATTTTTAAATTTTTTAAAAAAACACTTGTTAAATATTTCGCAAAATTACAAAAGATTTAAAAAATCACTCGATCGATTTCGGCTTGTTAGGCCATCATCAGGAGTATCTACTAAACTGTCCTGACGATGGCCTAACAAGCCGAAATCGATCGAGTGATTTTTTAAACCTTTTGTAATTTTGCGAAATATTTAACAAGTGTTTTTTTTAAAAATTTAAAAAATGTGTGTATTAAGTGTGTTTCGCCAAGTGCATACGGCAGAAAGTGTAAAAACATATGTTTGAAATTCCATTTATTGTTTGATATAAACAATTGTAAATCGCTGAAATAGGAAACTTGGCAGTCAAATCCACAATCCATTGTAATGATAGAAAATCACAATCCACAATCAATTGCAACAATAGGAAAAAATAGACAGAAAGGTCAGCTTATCAAACCAATTGGTCATACAGCTTTGATATACGAATAAACCACAAATTTAGGTTTTTTCGATAATCTAACGATAACCGGTTCTAAAATTAATAGCAGGACGTGGTTAAATCAAATAACAGATTAATATTAATAGTTAGAACTACATATGTGCCCTAAATAAATAATTTGACATTTTTCTGCGCATGAATATTTTCTCATTTCAAATTAAAACCGGTTTGCATCCCCTATATACACACTACAAAACCGAAAGAAATTTATCTTAACTTTTTATTTTTTGTTTAATTTTCTTATATTTTCTTTAAATTTTCCTCTCACTCGAACAATACAAAGTGTGATCTGATGATCTGAACTTGATATTTATTGTCAATTTTTGTTGTTTTGTGTATCAAATTTTTAAATTTTTCTCGCACAACAATACAAAACGTTATATCAAAAGTAATCTCGCGTTATACGGAGCAAACAAAAAATTATTATTTTTTTAATAAAGTTTCTTTTTTAAATATTTAATTCAATTAAACTGAATTAGTAATAATAATAATAATAAAAGTTTTTTTTTGTGTAATTTAATTTTTCGTATTAAGAATTATTGTGTTTGGTATATATGGTTAGATTATTTTATAATAAAAAGTTTTAGTCAAAGGGAAGTGATAACACCAACACAAAAATTTTGTTTTGTTCGACTTAGTGTTGTGCATAATTTTTTTTACAAAAATCAGCATCTTTATATATCAAGTGAAATAAGATTTTGAGGTTATTTTATATTATTAAAAAAAGAAAAGAAGATAAAAAGTAGTTCTTTAATTGTGTCTAATTCAATTCCAAAATAATTTCTCGACAGTTATAATTTTTAAGTGCTATAAGTAGTGCATGTGCTGTGCGTTTTTTTTAGCAGAGTGAAAATTAAAAGAAGAAGAATAAACCGTAGTCTAGTTTTTTCCGAGTGCTCGAAAAAAATTCCTTGTGATAGAAATATATTTTTCGTCTTTAAAATTTTATTTGTAAACAATAAAAGTTTTTTATATTTCGTAATTGTTATGGATAATCCAGATGAAGATGATAGTGAAGGTGGTGAAAATAATCGGAATAAAAAAAAACGAAGGTAAGATCATCGGCCGCGGGGATGTATACCTGGGAATTTATTTATAGTTGCAATATTTACCAAGTAAATAATGCTGTCCGCGCACTTTTATATGCGAACGTATCCATCTTTTTAAAAAAAATTTATTTGTGTAACATGACCATCCTTTGTTTGACGTAACATTAGCCAAATTTAATTGGCTGGGTTGTAAATAAACATTTTCCTCTCGTTTACTATTTTAGAACAGTGGTTTCCACCAGTTTTTTATTTGTGTTTATTTTATGTTTTGGTATTTAATTATGTCTGTTATTAGAATTATATTGAACTAAACAGTAGTTTTTATTACAACAATATGTAGCCAATGGAATTGTATACTATACATAGTTTTATTTTATATGATCCGCACGTGTTTTAAGATTTGAGACGCAAAATATCATAAATCATTGCGTGTGATAGGCAATAAATTGTTGGGTTTTAGTTTTATGTTTTTTTTTATTTCATCTTAACGCCATAATTAATTCGGCATTTAGTCGTTTGATGTGAAAATTATACTGGAATTTTCATTTTATTTTCTATATACACAATTTGCATTTTAAAGTTATTGCTGTAATATTACAAAAAATAATGTTAGGTATGTTTTGTCTAATAAATAAACAGATTATTTAAACGTAAAGTTATAATTTGCATAAAATGCCAAAAGTTGGATGAAAGGATTATTCTTGTGTGTATATAGAATATATGCATAAGGTGTTGTGTCTAGATTCTATAATTTATTTTATTTTCATTTAAAATAAAACCCGCTGACTTCTCAAATTTAGTTATGGTTGAATTATTTACTAAGTTATTATTTCTCATAAATACATTCTATAAATGATTTTCGCCCACTTGTTAACTTGACAGAAAAATCAATCCCGCCGCTGTTGGTCCACGGGACCAAATTTACTAGCAAATATAAGGTTTGCACAAAAATGTTTATTTTGAAAAAATTCACAAAATTAGACTAAAGTGGGAGCGACGCCAAGCTGTCTTATGACAACGTGGGTGATGGAAAATGAATTTAAAAGTTGAAACACTTTCAGCAAAATTTAATTTGAATTGAAAGAGTTAGAATATGTTAATATTATTAAAGAATAAACACAAAAATGGAGAGTACATGATTTATGTATAATAAACTCAGTTGTGATGGTTCATTATAATTACTGCTCCTTGCAAACAAAAACATGATCGATAAATAAGGCAATGGTAAAATATGGCCGATGAGTCTTGCGCAAGAATAACAAATTTTGTGGTCTTAATTTGACATTTTTCTTGCGGCAAAATGAAGTCGGTTTACTATAAAATGCTGTCATACACTTTAGACAACAATAAAAATGTAATTAAATATGCATGATTATATATTTTACAACAATAAAAATACGTCAAAATGAAAACTAATGAAAAGAGAGAAATATTGTTATTTAACAGGTCTATTAATATTTTGGAGAATTTGTCACCAAACAATTAATTAAGTCTGCTACGGTCAGAATACCAATATACATAGTCTTCAGTCTTAAAAAAGTCTTTCCAAAAATGTCTTAGCTAGAACAAATTTAGGAGTCTTATCGCCAGAATTAGGGGTTACTCTTCATTTGATTTTTTTTTTCTTAATTAAATCTCCCATTGCCAAAGCTGTAATGCTCATAATTTTTGAAATCGAAAGGTTCTAGTTATCTTTTGGTCTAGTTTTACACGAAGAGTTTAATAATAAAATAATCTTCAAATTAAATCGATCTTAACTAAAATCTGTATTTTCTATTTCCGTTTTTTCAATAGACATTTTCGGTTTGAAAATGTTCGCGTAAATTTGACGTTTATGGCAACTTACTTGACTTTTCAATAGACATTTTCGGTTTGAAAATGTTGGCGTAAATTTGACGTTTATGGCAACTAACTATGGGATTTTCTTTAAATTTCAAACTCATGTTTTTACTTTAAAACTTAATTTTAAATGAAAAAATTGACTAATGTCACATGTAGTATGAAATAAATTACACGTACGTTAAATGATCGTTACAGTACTCGTACAAAATTCTGGACTCGGCTCCTTCGTCGCCTCGACTATAAACGTCGAACTCGTTCTGTAACAACTCATTTAACGCCGCCCTTGTGACGTAAATAATTATTGTTTACTATGAAACTATAGATGGGAAAACGATTATTTTCATTTACAATTTTAGTTTATTAGAAATGTGAGCTTTTGTTTTGTTTCTTTTGTTTTGTTTTTATACGAAAATGTTTATAAAAAATATAATTTGATTTGATTGAAAAATCGAGTGTTGAAAATGATTATTTCTTAGTGAAAATCATCTTGAAAAATAGGGTATTTCTGAACTTTAAAATGTTTTTGTTTTTGTAATATACGTCATAAACTCATATAACTCAAAAGTTGTAAACAATATAATAATCATCTCTTTCATTGCCTCCGTTCAAATTTGAATTCGAATATCCTTCTATTGTTATTTTGAATTTGCGAGGCGTACTAGATTGACTTGATTTTTTGTTTTCTTCGCGCTCTTGTGTTGATTTAAAAATTTGTTGTTTGGCTTATTTTGATTTATTTGAATTTCGACTGTTGAGCGGAGACGTGTTATCTTTTATGCCATTAAATTGAATTTTCTCTTTGTAATAGATATTGTCATTGTTGTAGAATGTTTTTTAATTTAATTTTCCTTATTTTCGTTTGGTTATTGCTGGAAAATAGGGAAATGTGAGAATCTATGTTTTAAATGAGTAAGGCGTTGAGTTGTTTTTTAGCGATTTCAGAAAAAAAATTATTTATATTAAATAAATAAATAAATAAAAAATGATTTAACTGGGTTTAACTTTTAAATTTTAATACATGATTATCCGTCAATCAAAATAGCGTTTTTTCATACAAACTTTAGGAAAATAAATACATTTTTAGTGTTTTTATATCCCTTATTTTAAGTTCATTTTTTACAATATTCCGGCTCTATTTACATTAAGATGGTTCTGATTTCATACACATCACCAACACTAAACGATAGGGTACTTCTGTATATCCTAAATGTTTTACTATATGGCTTGTATAGACTTATGTGTTGGTTTCGATTCAGGGTAGAAAACATAAAGAATCGCAAACTACGATACTAAAAAAGAGTAAAATATGTCGTATTACGTCGTCTGACTTCCGTTTTTTATTATTTTACACTGCTTAGGTCATTTGAAAGAACAAACAAAATTAATTGTTATAATTTATTCAATTTTGGCTCAAAGGGTTCACCGATTTCACTCTTAGAATGCATGAGATGTTAGTGTACCTCACCTCCATATATATAACTCCTATTAAGCCAGTAGTATTCTAAAACCACATTTGTGTTTTTTAGTAGAATTCTGGAAAGTTCATCAAAACTTTCACTTTAGATTCTTACATATTTCGATAACTTTGAAATTGCAGTTTTCAAAATTCTCAATAAACGTATTTTGTTGACCAAAATTTAATTCGAATTATTTTTGGTTTAATTTTTTCCCAAGAAAATAGCCAATTTGATTTAATTGTCAAAAGAAATAAACGAAATACAATATAAATTTAACATGTATATATTTGACATCTGGTGGCAGGTATCTAACCAAAAATTAAAATTTTGTTTAAATGAACACAATTTTTTTTTTTTGGTCAATGTTATTCTTGCGGGGATTTATCCTATGCAATTGTTGTTGTAAATTTATTAAGGAAATACGCTTATTTTAGAAATGATAGGTCCAATTTCAAGCAATATGTATTCGAATTTATAATTCTGTAATAATTCAAAAAATTGAGAATACATAATTCAGAATTTCTTACAAATAGTTTCAAATTAAAAAAAAACTAGAACGAATTAAATTCGGATTGAGAATTTAAACACTTGCCAAATTTGAGGACAAATATTTTAAATTAGAATAATTTAACTCCAAATTTATTTTTGAATTTAAAAACTATAGTTCATTATTATACAGGCCGTGATATTTTAGTAGATATATTTGCGCTTTCCTAACATCGTAAATATACTCTAGAACTAAACCTACACTGATAGAATGAGATAGATTTATTTTAGGATGATCATTAAATATGTTGAACGTTTTTATTCTGTGTTACTGTATAATATTTTGGAGATAAGAATTAGGCCAATGTATGGGAACAATAAAAATTGGTACATATTTTAAAAACTGTCACGGTTCGTGAGAATTAAAATATTTGCATTTATAATTCTAACAAGCTATTATACTTATAAAACTATTCTATTCAAGTTTTCAAACAATTAAATTAAATCAAACAACTTTTATACGTAAAACAATCAATCCCTATTCGCTCATTAAATCATCAAGTCGCACAACAAAACAACTCGATCGCAATAAATCAATCCACGCTTTACAAATTTATGTATGTAACACATAGATGCTACAAAAAAAATGTTTTGAATTTTAATATATCCAATTATGCTAATCGAATAACAGAAATACAAAAATAAAAAGAAATCACAAAACACGTTCCATACAAATATTTTCGAACTGGCAGTGTGAACTTCTCACAAATACTTTTTTTGTAACACGCCTCAAGATCAAGTTAAAAACATTGACGTCATAAACCCACAGGGAAACTATCAGTTTTACGCGTGTTTTCTCCTTGTCCTACATATTTTATCTATTTAAATATAATTTGGATGTAACAATATTTTTTTGTTCGTCTGGTGTTCATAACCGTTTTTATGTTGTAGAACATTATTAAATGTTAAGTTCATGAAGGACATAAATTTTGTGTATTTTAAAAGTACAATATATTATTAGATTTATAGGTATGGTTGCGTAATTCGGTATTTTAAATTACACCCCACCAATTTTAGTTATATACAGTAGCTCAAGGTTTCGATATAGATTCAAAAATTCTTAGGAGTAGATTACCTTAAAAAATAATTAATCAATTAGAGGCTAATGATCATGATCTTACCTGAAACATTTATTTAGCGCAGGTACTCTAAATATTTGTGATAATTACTTGTAATTATTTAAGATAATCGTATATTTCTTTATTCGTAAACGTTTCATAACAAACCTTCACATATCAAGAATATCATTAAAGCGAAAAAAATATTTTAAAATGAAAATGACGACCATTGCGGTATGAAACTATTTATTTAATTATTATTCAACTGTTTAAATTTAATAAAATTTGTTTGTTTAGGTGTTGATAAGTCGATGAATTGTTTACACATGTTTACTGATTTACAAAACAAAATTTTAATATTACCGAAATCAAAACATCAAAAAAGTTTGAAGTCATGTAATTCACCAAAATCTTCAAGAATAAAAAAAAAAATATATTATTTCAATAAGAGATTTGTATAAAATCCTAATCAAAGGTGGAATGTTTTCAATTTTAATTCGATTTGCGTAAACTTAATAAAAATTACTGAACCAAAACGTTGATATTCGTTTAAAGCAAATGCCAATTATTACATCATCAATATTATTGTTTGCCCACCCTACATACATATGTACGCATATTCGCCAATCACGCGAATTAAAAATTGTGTTAGTTCGAAACGGACATTCGATACTTTAATGTGTGCCTATTTACAAATAATAATTAGAAATTATGTACAGTTTGGTGAACAGCGAACATTTCTTAACTAGAACCCGGTACTTAGGTATTTTTCTAATAAGTAATTACAAACCTTTTGTTTACCGAACATTAGGCGAATATCGCTTATTAGTAATACCGGCTCCATTCCGGCTTTCTATTTACTTTGTTTAAAATTTAGAAAAAGATTTATAAATTTATGAAATATTGGAACACCAACCACAGACTGTTGACTCATTATTGACACAATAAAATAATGGAACTCAATAATAGCAAAAATATTGATTACTGAAGGAATCATTCTTAATTTCAATTAAATCAATGTATAAATTCGGAATACTGAAATTTTTATACATTTTTCATAAAGTGAAAGAAAAATTGATGGTGTTGGTCAATCCGTAAGCTTCAAACCAATAACAATGGATCCATCCAGATCTCCCATCATGTTGGCGTCGGTCATGTATTTTTTATTGTTCAGATATCAACGCATTGATTTTACTCAACATATTGCAAACAGCTGGTGCGCTGAATGTTAAATTTTAAATGTTAAATATAATTTCATCGTATTCTCAAAAACAGAAATCTCCCAAAAAAAACATGAAATATTCGGACAACCCAGAAAAACGAAAAGCATGCTACATTTCCTGCCATCGGTGCGCACGACCAATGTTAAACGGACTTCTCTATTTAGTAGTATCTGAAACATAAACGTAAATAATAATAAATATTTTTGAATCTTTTTTGACATTTTCCTGTCAATCTCGCGCGAACGGTCCAATGCTTAGCGGCTTTGTAAAATTTTATAGTTGGTATGTGAATAATTATTATTATAAAAAACACTAATTTTTTAGAAAAAATTCAAATATAAGTCTTAAACCATATTATTCCTGTAAATTTTGATTTCATACTTGTTCCTTGTTGAAGGCGGGATCCGCTCGAAACGCGATATTTTAATGCGCGATATTTCAAAACGCGATATTTTAAAATTCGATATTTCGAAACGTGATATGACGAAACGCGATATGGTACAAAACGCGATATTTCAAAATGCAATATGGTACAAAACGCGATATTTCAAAACGCGATATGGTACAAAACGCGATATTTTAAAATTAAAATTTTAAAAGAAATATCGCGTTTTGTACCATATCGCGTTTTGAAATATCGCATTTTGAAATATCGCGGTTTTGTACCATAACGCGTTTTGAAATATCGCTTTTTAAAATATCGCATTTCAAATGGGAGCCGTTGAAGGCATACCGTGGAAAAAATTATAGGTGACATACCAATTACCAACTATAATTTTCACATAAACATTTCATTTCACGAATAAACAAATGTTTCTTGATTTTTGTTTTTACTTGCTTTCGTGAACGCATGTATAATATCCAGCTTGTAAATTAGCGCCCTTTAAGTGCACAGCTCGATCGCATACATTGCAATGAATGGAGTTGTTTTTGGTCAACATTTTCGGCATTGCACCTTTGCAGATGATGCAGAGGTCTTCTTCAGAATCCGATGAACTTGGGATATGACGGAGGATGGCGCTGTCTCACAACTCCCCAAATCGTATATATATTTAACATGGCCACATAGTTATTAGCACATTGTATGTTCATGCAAACATGAAAGTATATCGAAACTTCATTGACTAACGATCCGTTTGTATATACAAATGTACCTTTGCAATTCGCTTGAAAAGCTGATCGAAAGTATTACAAACAAAATTAGTCAAGAAACTTTTCGAAAAATTTTAAAACACATTACATGGAGGGACGCTCAGAATGCGTGTTTACTTAATGAATTCTAGCTCAAAGTGAGGTTGCATTGAGAAACAATTTTGACACTTATCACCAACGTCAAACTTCTGAAACATGACGGAGGATGGCGCTGTCTCACAACTCCCCAATCTCCCCTACCTAATTAGTAAATAATAAATAAGACATTTATTCCAGGAAAATGACTCAGCTTTGGAACTTTGCATAGACGTCCATTTTGGTATTCTGAGTTAAAAACTGTACTTTAAATTGTAAGTCTTTAATGAAAATCATTAGCAATTAGTCGCCTATTTGATTAAAAATACTATTAATTGAGCAACAGAATTTAATATGATTAAGTTAACGATAATTAATATGTAATGCACCATATTACAAACCCATCTCCATTATAATTCATTGCGCAAACTTTATCAAAACAAAACGTACTAGAAAATAAATGATTAGCAATGACAATTAGCAAAGACTTTGAATGATTTTATAGACTGGAAATAAGCAAAATTCTGTGCGAAAAAGAGAAAGACTGAAATAGGTCAGGGTCGTATTTATAATTTTATTCAATGTATTTGAATGAAGTGGGTTGCTTAAAATACAACAATTAAACGTTTAAAAATTAGTTTGCGGTTTAGTTGCAAATTCACATGTACATAATTACTTTTAAATTCAACCTTTTTAATAAAAATTATTTTATTATTAAAAATAACTTTTCTAAAAACACGTAATATGTAAGCACAACGTGTCATTAATTTACACTTTTAGTGCGTCCCTGGTAAAAATGCTTGTACACAAATCGTAAAAACTACAACAAGAACATAATTAGTTTTTTTAATAAATATGCAATAATTTTAAATTAAAGTCAGGATTGCATAGCTTTGGATGAACTACGAGATAATGAGAAACTAAGAATTAATGTAACTTTTGAAAATGACTAGTGAACAACATTTGAAACAAGTCATTTTCTATTTTCTTGTTACAAGAATTCTTCTGCTTTTGAACAGTCTGTATGTAGGCCAAATGTTTGGATCATCCTTTAACCACGAGGGACCATGTCATCACAAATTATTGCTGATAAGCAATTCTGGCCTCTGCTGGCACAATCAGCTGGATTATCTGATTATGTCAGATGGGTCCATTGTTTGGAAGGTATTAAGTCAAGAATTTCGGCCGTTATACTGGTCACAAAAGTCTTCCATTGCCGAGGATGATCTGATATCCAAGCCAAATCTATCATGGAGTCAGTCCAAGCGGTGATTACGATTGACTGACTTTGAAAAATTGTTACAGCAGGGTCACTCTAGTTTTTGATATAACTAAAGTGATATTTGTTTCTCCTTTTTATCACGTGACCAATATGATGGCTCTGGCTGCATATGTAGTTTCTGATGCATCTAAAAACCCTTTGGGCACTGGTGTTGAAGTTGGTATTGACATCCTTCTTCCAATGACGTCAATTTCCGGTTAGTTTGATTTCATTTCCATCCAGTTTCTGTATTAAAATTTTAGTGGGACTTATTGCAGAGTCCAATCATCCCAGAGGATGAAATATTTTTGAAAGTTCGGGTGAAATTGTCCTTTTTGTAACATTAACGTCTTGCTGATACTGTCACTTTAAAATAGAAAGTATATCACCAATCGAATTTCAATTTGAACCCAGAGCTTTCTGAGTGTTGGTATTTATGTCATCTTTAATTGAGATTGGGTTGATTTGATATAATTTGCTGGTGTGTAAACGGAAATCTGCAGAATTTTACGATCATTTTCTTTAATTAAATCCGCCACTTTATAGAACATGCGTTAGTTACTGTCGAATGACTGTTTCCATAGTCCCAGTCATCAAATCGTTTACGTAAAAATATAAATAAAGTAGTTTTGATGCATGTGGAAACTTAATTTGAATAGTGCCGTTGCTAAAATGGTGTTGATGTTTTATCGTAAGTCACTGTTTGGAGCTGGTAATGGTATATTTCGTCGAATTCATTTTCTCGCCACAAAATCGTCTGGTACTATACTAGTGGTAATCTAGGTGTATCAAAATTTGACGATACATCTTTTCAATATCCGCACATATTGCTTGATATTATTCTTTTAATGTGTCCTAGATCTTCGGAATGCTTCATAAAATCTTTGTACATCGACTTCGGGATTAATTGACGACTAAATCGGGTTCCATTGATGAGAGTCGAGAGTGCGCGATTGATTTAGAATTGCACAATGGTAAGTTAGATTTAAACGAAACTCGATTTACTGTACTAGTAAAATGTTCCTTACAAGCTCTCTCCTCTGGGATGTATGTTTTTATAGCTGCCAACTCCCAGAATTTCTTTAAAATAATATTTAAAATTTTGGTATGGTGGCAGATAATAATTGCGGTGATTGGCCGTTAAGGAATCCTGCTATGATCTAGCCAAAAATGGTATTTTGCGCTAGTGGGCTATCATTTGGACCAACGATTTTACCTGGTTGCATAACGGTAAAAAGAGCGATCTACCCCAATCAGTCCGTTTAGATGTGACAACTTGGTTGTTTGAACTGGAGCACTGGGAACAGACAGAAGCTGAGTAAAGAATTTTATCAGTCAATCTAAACAAACGGCACATATCTTCAGAAAATAAATTTTGAACATTGTGGATGCTCTCTGAACGGAGTAATTTAAATGCTTAAGTTAAGGATTTTCAACAGTATACTAGTAATGTATAACTGGAGCTAATTCTTAAAGGTTTAAGATGAAAAAATGGCGAATGTAATTTTAATTACTGTTCAACACGTCTCAGTTCTAAATATTCTAACATTAATTGTTAGTCTTTGAAAACCCGATCTTTTAAGGTCTGGCCCTGCTCAAATTAACGGAACATTTTTGTGAAATGAAAATGTTTGGTTTAGTAACGTATAATGGACGCTTTTGGGGAAAAGTAGTGTTCAAGAAGTCGGTTGTTTTCTATACAAAACTTGACGATGCCTAGCACTTTCGTTTGCACAAGGAGAATAAGTAAATCAAACCATGTTTTTACTAATAAAATGTTGTTGCTTGAAATTGCTCACATACTCTGAGTTGACGTGCCGTAGATTAAACCCAATTTGTTTTCATTATAATTATTAATGTTCAATTGAAACAATAGCTGTTAGTGGTTTTCTCAATTAAGGCTCATCATTTTGTTTGATTTGTTTAATTAAATTGGTATGACGCGCGGTTAATTTTGCCCATTACAAATCATCATGTTGGAGCCGGACGTTAATTTAAATCTAAAACAAAATTTACTTCTATCATGTAATTCTTCTTGTTAATGCGTTTTGAAATTGCACCACGTTTTTCTCACGTACTCCATGCTATGGGTAAATTATAAGAACAAAAAATCGAATAAACTTCCTAAAGGTAGACTTTGAATGTTATTGCGGGGCACTTTTAATTTGTCAGCCACCTTTAATATAAAGTGCAAAGTAGAAGTGGTTTAATTAAACCAACAATTTATAATTTGCTTCTGAAATTCTAATTTTTCTAAGAGTAACTTATACATTCCCGCGGCTGATTCAACACACAACAACTCACCACAGTAACTATTCATCTCAACGCAGTTCATCGCACGGAAAATGTATCCCAGTACCTACTTTTCGAATTTAAAAAAAAATCTACTACTTACATTTTTAATAAATAATAATATAGTATACATAATTTTGTATTACATTTCCAATCGTATTCTAGTTAAACGTTAACAGCACTTGCGTTGCCTGTAATTGTGACAATTATTCCATCCTCCTAAACGATAATTTTCATTATTAATTTTATTCCATAAGTTCTAAATTACATCATTTAATTTATATCATTTAAATTAATTCGTAAAGTATTTATACGATTTTGTTCAATTATTGTTTGGGACTCGCAAATGGGAAAGCTTTCACCATGGCTATTTATTTGTTCTAGACATTCGTATTTAATTGTTTCTATTTCTTTTGCCTAGAATTAAATAATCACACTTTTTCTAAACTCATTAGAAATGATCTCTGTATTTCGGTAGATTCAGTATCAAACATGATCCATTAAAGCCATTTTACATAAGATCTATAGAAGTTCATCCAAGAAAATGCCTTTGTGTTGATGGCCCTCTTCCGGAGATTCTAGAACGATGATATTTTTCCACATCACTTCAGTATGATGTTGATTGATTCCAAGATGTTTTTCCACATCACTTCGGTATGATGTTTGTCCTTTGATGATCACGCTGAACTTTGATTTTTTTAATTGAAATCCTTTTGCTTGGATTTAATTTGAAATGGCAATATGATAGAAGCTTCGAAGTGTCCTTCGACATAAGTTTCCAATCAAATATTTTGCAGTCTATTCCCAACTTAGGTAATAACTGATCCGTATTTAGAAAATATTTCCAAATATTCGTTTGGATGAATTATATTGGATCGTTTTTTAACTCTTGTTTAATTCTACCAAAAGCACGATCCGGCTGAATGTAATGCCCCACAATGGGAAATATTAATTCGAGCTCTCGTATGTTGTTTAGTGCATCTTTCCTTAGCTAGTAAGAAATCATGAAAATAACTATATGATTTTTATTCTGCCCCCCCAGCCATCGGCAAATAGTTCTATTTTTTCCACATTCGTTAGGTTTATTTCCTTAAGTTGATTGTAAATTGCTAAGGCAATTTCATTGGATCCTTTTTGGCCCAGTCGACTCCAATCATGAATATTTTCACTGTTCTGGGTAGATTTTGATGTTCCCTCACAAACTGGGAGGATGTAAGTAAACCATTGCCGTGAGTAGTAAGCAGCCTGATCAGCAACTTTCGGCAAACTAAATTTTCTGGTAAACAGCTTAAGATGATTTTTTTCTCTCTGTGGCTCTCATTAACCAAAAAAAAAGCTTTCGCTCGTAGTTTGTGAAGTCTTAATTCACACATTAAATTCGATTTTTCCATTGAATCCGTGGCACTTTTCAATTTTTCCCGCTTTATTATACCAAATTAGCATACGTTGATTGTCGCAGCTCCAAACCCTATATTGTACGATGTATTGCATATCTTTCTAAAATATGAATGTGGTCCTTTTTGGATAGGGTCGATTGACTCGTTATACATTCGCCTGAGCTTGCTGATATGTAATTCACCGGGTACATATTGCCTTTTGGAATTTACGGCAATAATATGTATGACTCAGTTATAGGTAAACTTTCAATTAATTGTTTTACAGATCTATTTTTATCTTCGTATTTATTACTTCTGGTATCACCACCACGATTCTCAATTGCTGGTTCACCAGTATCCATATGACGCTTGCTTACCATATTTACTCGGAATTCTGAGACGTTGAGAATCCTTGCTTTCCGACGTTCTGGGACAATAGGTTGTTACCTGGTTGTTTTAACCCTTTTTTAACGTAAAACTTTATAGTAACCTTTTCCTCTCGTAATCCAGCTTCAACAAGAATTTTTCGTTTAGGATAGTAGATCTTCGTATATTTCAAAATAAGCTTATCTTGGTTTATCTTTTTAGTAGTTTTATAAAAAAACAAAATTAAAATGTTGAATGTCCCTTTTAGTCTAGCTGGGGTAAGCAAATTTGTGTGTGTTGTACCCACACGTCGGTAGGAGTAAATATTTTACAGCCATATGCCTACGCAAAATAAAATCAATTACATATATTCTTAAATAATATTTACTCTTGCATATACATATTGAACATTCCAACAGAATACCAAATTTTTTAGTTTTTCAATATTTTTCTGCCACATTTCTTTATCGGCAATTCTTTTTCTCCCCTTTCCTTTTGCAGCCGGAATAAAAGACAAATCCATTTGGCATTTTAAAAAATATCGCTAATTTAACGCGACCTCTTCAAAAACTCAATTCACAATAAAAATCACAATATCACGAAAGTTATGGAGCAACTAACAAAAAAAACATTTTTGTGTAGTAAAGGGTGTCCCAAAATTAACGGAAGATTTGAATTAAATAGAAAACACAGTTTTTAGTCTTTAGATTGTTATTTTTTTATTGAATCATAAAGTACATAGGATAGGGTTATTTATGGAATAACACATCAGGCAAATGGCTCCATGGCTTTGCTGGCACATACGCGTCCTTTTGTCGAAATTTTCCATGACCATTCTGTATAAATGTGGCTGAATTTCGTTGATGCAGCGTTTAATTTCCTCCTGTAATGCACGAGTGGTTGTGGGCTTGTTGACATAGACCTTTGAGAGTCGATTCTGATCATCAAACCGAGAGAGTACACGTCCAAGAAATGTGTCATGGAATAATTGAATTATTTCACGGGCTGTATGGCATGTGGCACCGTCTTGTTGAAAACACATATTGACCACATTAATATCATCCAATTTCGGCAGAAAGAACTGTGTTATCATGTCGTGATATCGAGCACCAGTAACAGTCAATGTTTGACCAGCCTTATTATCAAAAAAGTATGGTGCACCAAACAACGTTTATGGATGCATTTGTTTTTCGACAATCACACGTTGTTGTATCGTGTAACGCTCCATTTTTACTAACCTTAAACTCTCAGCTCTCAAATTGTTTTTGTCAGGGTTGCTAACCATTTACTGCACAAATTGCGGCAAATTCAAATCTTGCGTTAATTTTGGAATACCCTTTAGAAGATCAGCAGGTAATGGAAATGAAAAATTATAGCTAGTTTTGGAATAAAAGGGTATACCATTTTGGCGAGTTTTGGAATAAAATCGATTATTTCGATGAAATTTATGCACCAATGCAACTTAGTTTTGGAATATGTATATGATAGAGTAAGGCTATTATACTTTTCTTGTCGGTGGCGCATCAAACTATTATTTTTTTGTGATGTCAGAGGTAAATGGGAATCTCTTCTTCAACAATATTTTAAATTTTTTAAAAGATAACTGTTGTGCGGTTGACAAATTTGTCGTTAAATTTCAATTTTTTCATTTTATTTTTGTGAATATTTTATTCAGTTGTTGATTTGAATCAGTGATGGTTTTTGTTTTTATAGAACATGTGAACAATTTTCTTTTGCGTCTTAATCTGTTTTAAGTATGGCTTCTTTATCAAATCTGAGCAACTGTCAACAAATTTTCTGATGTTATTAAAATCTGGATGATATATTTACTGTATTTTGCTATAAGGAGTGTACTAGCTGATTTCCCTCATTTAATTTCTCTATTTTCATTAGTGGCTGGCAACGATGGCTTAACGTTTTCTTTCACGTTCGGAAAAAAAATTTCTCTTCTCCCAGAGTTCGTGAATAAGATTACGTACGTACCCTTTGTTAGCGGAATAATTTGATTTAATAAATGGTTACCTTAAATCCATTAGCGCAAAATTTTAGTTTTTACCAAAGTGTGACTCACAATTTATTTGGCATGATTCGAGATTTGTTTATTACCCCATTACAATATAACGCATTTAAGAAAATACACGAGTATAACACAATAATGGGGTAGATGTTCGACTGTCTAGCAAGCAAGTAATTTATTCATGAAAATAGAATTATTTGTGATTCAATTGTTATCTTTAGTTGTTTGCCTGTAGATTTTATTTGCGGATTCAAATATACTCATTTAATTTATAAATAGCATCATTTTCCCGCTTTTTTATTGTAATTTAACTTTAAAATCGAAAACTCGGAATCCACTTGTGTATGACTTAGGCCCTTTTCAATAACTAACTTATTTTGTGGAACCTAACTTATTACATAAGAAGTTACATTGAATAAGTTAGCTTCCCCAAAATAAGTTTTAATTGGAAAATGGACTTACAATTAGTAATTTGTTTATTAACGTTTTTGTTATTAGTGAATTCGTCAATGATGACTTATTAAAATAGAGTCAATCGGTTTACATACTCTCTTTTCATTTTTTCACACTTTTTCATTTTTAAAATCTTAATTTAAAAATAAATTTTTACACAAATAATTATTTTAAAAATAATAATTATTGTTTTAAAACGATTGTCATGTGGCTACAGTACAACCAATTTATCAATTATGATTAGAATTTCGGAACAAAATTTGTAATATTCAAGTGTGCTTACAATAATTACATTTATAATATACAAAGATGTTAGTTGCGCAGAACACAAATAAGAAAAATCTGTCTAAATGAAATCTCTAGTCAAGATCAGTACTAAAATATTCAAACACATTTATCACTTTGGCATAATGAGGATAATTTCAGAAATAAGAACAAAGGTTTCAGTGTAAGTGTTTTTTTGTACATTTTATTTATTTATTTACTTTATATAGTTGCGCTGCGATAACATTAAAAAATTTTACAATTGTTATAGTTTATATTTTGTTTTGTCTCGTTTTATTATTATTTTGCTAAATGTATTTGTAATTCTTTTATTTATACATTATATTTATATATAAATACGAATGCTTATAAATGACGGGTTCATTTAGCTACACTATAGTATAGTAAATATAGTATATGCGTATTAATACACAATATTTAATTTGTCTACATGTCTGGCCGGGTGCCAATAAAGATTACAATTTTTTTTTATATGAAGCAGTAACTAAACAAGCACGCTCAGACGAACACTATTTATCTAAGTTAATTTGATGTTAAGTCGTTTTCCATTAACATTTTGTATTTAAAGTCTTGTTCACAAACGGATGCGGACATAACAAAAAACATTATATTAAGACAGGCCACCTAGAATAACACAAGCCTCCGCGCATAGCGCGTTTTCTTCCCATTAAAAAAAAATAAAATAAAATCAAGATTAATTAGGTGACCGATTTTTGTGTTGATAATAAACAGAATTTTTAATATTTAAACAATTAAGATTTATATAAGTACGGAGAATAATATTGCACGTATAAGCATGTCTGTATTATTATATGTCGATCATTAATCACCTCAAAAATTATGTATGTTTACATATCTGTGGGTGCGCGCGGTACATAAAATTAGCGCACATAATTTTTTACGCGAATATCAATTTTCATTTGGCTTTTTGTTTATATTTATTTGCAGATATCGTCAAACAAGATTTTCATCAAGACGCGTTAGAAAACGTGTTATATTCAAACATGGTGATTGTAACGTTGTACAGGGTAATGTTGCAAAACGGAGAAGGCGTTACATGCAGGTAATTATTTATCAAGCGCTAATGAAAAATTTTACGCTACACTAAGCTTTGCATTTATATGAATTTAAAAACAAATAAACATCCGTTCGTGTTTGTTGAACTCTATATCAATGTCATGAAACGGCCTCAATACGGTCGAAACCAATATCCGATACGGAACCATACGATGTACATATGTTTACATATAACATTGTTACTTACAAAACAATAAGTGATGCGATAACATCTTGTAATTGTTAGTAAATAATAACCAGCTTGAGCAGTTCATACTTTTATCGTCTCATCGAACTAAATACAAATAACAGAAAATTGATTGTTTATATATCTAATCAAATCGAAAAATGTATATAAAGTGTGGTAAGCGCACTTATATTCAATAGGAAATCGATATAATTAACCCAAATGTTTAATTATTGTTTAAAGTAAAATTTTATAGAGGTTCATTAAACAGTGTGAATGGTAAAAATAACACAGCAACAGTGAGATACTACAAAACGATACCCAACTGCTACTTGTTTGATCTTATCTTATTGTTATTATTGTTGATTAATAAACTCGTGTTTAGTATATAGTTAAATTTATGCATTATGCAACAAAAATGTGAGTCAGGTATGCCAGTCTATGCAACTAGTTTATTATCAGTACTGTTAACATAAAACATGCAAATATTCGACAAACGTGTTAAATAATTTTGAAATTAAATATAAATTTGTAAGCCTAATTCTTCGAGTTACCTAGCCGCAGGTACTCATCAAATTTTTAAACACCTTAATGTTCGTCGATCAGAAGTTGTTAAGTGTATGCGAGAAAAAAGAATTCGTTGCTCAGATGATGCACCAGTCAAAACAACTTTGCAGTCAGTGGAATTGCAGTGTAATCTTTTTACGTGACGTGTTCATATTTCTTTAGATAAGATTTTCGACTTTCACTAATGAAGTCATCATTAGATTTGAATTTACAGCTCGACAAAATTTCACTTTTATACTAGTGTTAGTAAAAGGGGTTATCCAAAATATAAAAAAGGAGAACTGATACAATAATATAATTATCTCGACCGAGATAGACCGAGAACAAACCATATCTAATGAGAGAGACTATTCTGGGAAAATCGTCGCCTCAGTATTAAATGATAAAACTGAGGCGACGAAATGGCGTTTTTGTTATATTACGTGTGTAACAATGTGCGTGTTGTCAAGATCATTCTGTGTAACAAATCTGTGTATTTGATGTTAAAAGCAAACCTTCCTTGTTGTTGTTACATAATACAATGTGTGTTCATTGCATATCTAGGAGCCTGCTGTTTATGGGCCCTAAATCCGAGTTAAGAATTTTTTACAGAATGGTTACAGTACATCCAACAGTCGGTTGTATTTTCGTGGACGGATTATAGATTATGCCGTGATGTCAACGTAGTAACCTGTATCCAATACATGTTTGGGAATAGACGATTTGTCGCCTTTATTGTTCCTTATATATGCGGCATGTTCCATATATCTGGCTGTAACATATCTTCTAATAGGTTGTTCCACATACAGTTTATCATAGTTTTGGCAATTTATTTTATTAATCCCGCTGTTTTCTATTTTATATTTTGTCCAACATCTTAGATAATTTTGTATTGCTGCTTTCCATTAGTTCCACTTTATATTATTTCATTCTCTCTTTATGGTATAATACGTATGCCTGATAAATGGAATCCGGGATCTCGTGATAGGTTCTGTGATGGAAAGCAACGTGGTAGCATTCTTAATCTCAAACTTAATCACTTAATTCTCGAGAACAGCTCTTACAAGATGCTCTATTACTTGTGCCTTCTAGCTGTTTATCACTGCAATTCTCTTTATTCTCTGAAGATTTTTATCGTAATCGACTCGTTTAAGAGGGATTTTTACAAGCCGGTGTACAATATAATAGAAAGCCGCTCTCTTTGCTGTACCGCATGATAAGACTCATTCGTGATGTAGCGATCTGTTGAAATACTCTTCCGATACATTTTAAAGAAACAATTTTGGTCCCTGCACACTACTACATCCAGGGATGGTAGCTTCCTATGTTCTACCATTTGAATTTCCCGTTGATGTGCCGAAAGTTTGCTTATAAATACCACCTCTTAACTGGAAGAAGCTCCCCTTCATACTTGTTTTCGCGATAGAACAATAAAGGCAAACTTTTACGGGTTTCACATTTTGATTTTCAAACCAATTCTTTAGAAGTTCCAGTGCTTTGCCTGTAGGGATGTTTGGTAAAAGAACTGTAACATCAAATGACACCATGACCTAATTCGGACCGATAGTTTCTTGTAGTAGCAAACTTGTAAGCTCTAGCGTATTCTTTAGACCAGGCAGAGGACTCAATTTTGAAAATTCGTTCACTAACCACTCCTTAATCCTCTCTGATGGGCTGCTATTGTTAGCGCCGAGTGGTCTCATTTGTTGGTCTGGTTTGTGAATTTTTGGCAGATCATAAAGTTTGGGAATGATGGGCAGCAATGTTTGCCTTGCAGCTCTCGTTAGTTTCACCACGTGAATGAATGAGTTTGTGTTAATTTGTATATAAAGGCCACCGTTGATCATCATTTCAGTCCTTTTTTCAGCATTTCCTCTTCGGTTAAAGAATAACTGACAGAGGATAAATTTTTCACTTAATTTGGAATATGCACACTATTATTGTTAATGGGTTCCCTTATTATCAGACAAATTATTACTTTAAAGGAACATAATTTTTTGTTAATCGTTAGCCAGATAGAATTCACCACACAATCAAAACCTCTCCAAACCTCTTCCAGGTTCTTCGAGTTTTTAGTTAATTTTAGATGTATTTGACAAATTTTCAAATCAAACAATAGTTTGCTCTTTTGCATCACTTTCTGAACAAAACTAAATTACGTTCTTGTTTACCGCATCTTATGTGGATGACCTTCGGGAACAGATGTCTTCTCTTGGATTCAGTAAGAAACCAGATAGTTGCTTTGGTTGTCACTATTTTGATTTTTAGTTGCACAAGAGAACGGCTTTTCATAGTATAGTCCCGGCGTAAATATCCCTCTTAAACAAGTCGATGAAGAGTTTCAGAAAATTGCAGTGATAAACGGTTACATGACACAAATAAAAAACGATCTTGTAAGCACTATACTTAAGGAGTTTGAGATAAAGAATACCATTATGTTACTATCCATCGCAAAACCTATAACGAGCTCTCGGATTTCATTTATCAAGGGTATGCCTTCTACCATAAAGACAGAGTGAAAAAATAGTTATGAAAGCAGCAATACAAAATGTTCTAAGGCGTTTTGCCACACAAAAGATAAAACAAAAAAAATTCGGAATTTATCAAATAAATTGACAAGACTGCGATAAACTGTATAATACAGGGCACCTCATTGTAATCACGGGATTTTCTTTAGTTCGTCTAATAAAAGACAACCATTGGTTGGATGCATTGGAATCACGACACATCTGAAAAAACCAACAAACAATTCTTAACTCGGATTTAGGGCCCATAAACAGCTGCCTACTGGAACAAAAGAGAAATGTTTGGTTTCAACAAAATTCCAAACATTTTTCTGGACAATTTTTTTATTTTTATGTTTATAAACAATTTTTTTTTTAATTGTTTAGACGTCATTTTTTCAGAATTGCCTAATTAGGTATGATTCGGTCTATCTCAATCGAACCCTTTTACTGATAATAGTATAAAATACAATAGAAATTTGGTCGAATTGTAAATTCAAATCTGATGATGACTTCATTAGTGAAAGTCGAAAATATATTTATGTTTTTAAAAAATATTAATTGTTTTATTTCTATTAATATTCATTTGAAAAATTTAACTAGTGTTGAAGGTGAAGTTTAAGTAATTTGAAGAATAAATTACACTCGTTGTTCGTTCGAATCGAAACAAAATCATTATCTCCCTATTTATTTTCTTGCTGCATATCACAAGTAAAAAGTTTCCGCCACTTTCTATTGGTAATATAATATTTCCGCTCATATTTATCTGAATAAAAAACGTCAGTGAGGTAATAAAATAAAGTAAAATAATAAACATGACTTTTAACATATGTAAACTGAAGCAATTGCTTACTTTCTCATAAAGCACTTGCAATTAACAATATTTTAAACAAATAACAAATAATAATTCATATTTATAATGATTTATTTGTTTTGTTAATTAAATCTTAATTACTCCGCGGTACATTTTTCTTTTTAATACCTTAACAATTAGACGTGTGTCTGCTGATTAAACACTTTCAAATTATTTTGGTTTTGTTTGTACTTTCTAAAAGTAACCCTAAGTTTAATTTATTTTCTTCTTCTCTGGAGCCGCGTTGGAAATTCTCAAAGCCTGCTTATTTTATCTAATTTTTCTTATTTATGATAAAAATAAACATGTACACTTGAAATTGGTCATTAAGAAAACTCAGGTATTTAGGTAATACTAATCAATATTATTCTTTATTGTGTGGTTGTCAGGAAAATATGAATAAAATGAAGATAAAATGAAGAAAAATTATTAGAAAAACCATGTTCTACCTACCACTCACAATCTTCACCACCAAACCCTACTTCCTACCGTCTTAGCTAGTATTCAATAAAAAGTGCATAGATTTGACTAATAAAACTAATAACAAAATCAAAAATTGGCTCTTCGGTGACTGCATACCGAGTATCATCAAAATCGGTTAAGAAATTGTCATGTTCTATCTTAATAGCTTATATTCCAGAAATACAGCTCATATTACCAAAAATAATTTTACAGTTCAATTTTCATTCCATTATTTTGAATTTCATCATAAACTGTTAAGAACCAACTAAGTTTCATCCTAATTGGCCATGTTCCAGAATATCCTTAACGCACCGTGTCGAATTTCATTAACTGCCAAATTCCATCCCATTAGGCCATAATCTACTACAACTTTATCCAAAATTCATTATAGAATATCATTTCCATCCTGCATGTTGAAATTCATAATAATCCTTTTAGATCCTAATCCTAATTTCCAAGCTCCAACCTAATTGGCTTTATTCCAGAACTTTAGTCAAAAATCATTTAACCTTTCCAAACGCCTTGTACAATGTATTGTAACCGTTATTTTTAATTTTTGTCTCATTTCTCTAATGCCATCATCTGTAAAGAAAATATAATTTTTACTGTAAAACATAAGAAAAAAAAATGTTATCTAAAAAATAACCGCTTAAGTTGAAACCCACGACCTCTAGCACTCAATGCCGACCCTCTATCGTTTTACGAGCTTCATTTAAAACGAACACGCAGATTTGACTATAAACATACAATTGGCGTCATTTTGAAATTTCAATCCAAATGGACATAGAGCCAACGACGATTGGAAACTAAAGTCTTTGATTTAATTTCAAATTTAAAGTGAATCGTGTAGTATTTTTATAAATTGGAATTTTTTAAAAAACCATTACAATACAGTGGTTTGACATTTTGGATAATATTAATTTGCTAAGGTTACTTTAATTCGTTTAATTGCTTAGCAGATGGGGGTTGGGGCTACCGTCTCTATAATATATATTATATATTCGTAGTAAAATCGAGAACTCATGAAAGCCGGTCAACAAACAACCTATTTGCTCAAGGGTGACAGGAAAATGTCACAAATTTTCAAAAATGTAAGTTTTTTGTAGTTTTATTTCCATTTTAATTGAATTCGATCGAAAATTTAAATATAGTACAAAAAAAGTGGAATAAAATCAGTTTCATTTTAATTTGGAAATGAAATTGCGGTAACCCGTTGGCCTGTGCGTAGATTTTTGTTGTTGCTGACAGTGAAATGCGTGGTTGTGCTATTTTCCCGAAAAACTAAATTTCAAAGATAACAAAAAATGATCTCGTTGGACGCAGAGAAACAGACTATGCTTGATTGAAAGGAAACCCCGAATGACGAATTTAATGAAATATATGTAAAAACAAAATTTGGAGTTGATGAACAAATTTTCTTAGAAATGAATTCTTTGTTGTTTGTTTTGATTCTTATGAGTGAATAGTTAAGGCAGTAACAGGGGTGCAATTATATAAGCATTACGAGTTTCGAGTTACGAGAAATTGCGGCAAAACGCCATTATGTGTATGACATTACAAGTTCTCGTAATTGCAACTTATTGTTGTTGCTTAATTAAATTTTTTTTTTTTTTATTATTGTTGTTGCTTTACTCGTACAACTTTTTAAGTACGACAGGCAACCCATAATGATTAAAAAGATTTTTTTTTAAGAAAATTTGTCAACATATTTCGAATTTTCGAAATTCGTAATACGAGAGATTGATAATCGCATCACAGGTAGTCGAACTATGTGGTAACTTTATGAATGTAAGATAATAACCAAATCTTTGATAAAAAATGGGACCAGTAAACAATATAGATGATTTGGACTGTTCAAAATCATAGAATTTAACTGAGATCAAGACAAAACTATCTTTAATCGAATTTAGGACTGACTTTTAGTAGATAGGTATAATTTGAAAGAATAAGTTGAAAATGGACGATTTAAAATAAATAAATTTTTAATATGCTCATATTCTAAAAGCCAATTAGTTGAAATAAAATTTTTAAAATTTGAATTGTTTGAGTGGTTGAGTGAAACGATTGATTAGTTTTATTTACTTCAGAAGCTTTATACATACTTTAGGGCCCCATACTGCCCTTATCATAAAACAACATTAACTGTGTCGCTTTCGATGAAAGTGAACAAATAATTAAATTGCAACCGTTTACTTTGAACGGAAATAAAATTCCAAAAATAAATGTAACAAAAAAAAGTTGCATAGATTCTATCGTAATATAAAAATATCTCAAGACACAAATATTGTAAGCTCAAAAATGTTACATAATCTCAAAACATGCATTTTTCATGATAAGTATATGCAATATTTTTGGATTTCAGCGATCTTAGACGGAGACAGAAATATTGAAAAATATTTAAGACAAAATTAAGTAAATTTTTCATACTCATAGTTTACATTTTTACAAAATAAATAAAATTTTACCAGAATTCAGTATTAGGTGAAATTATATAACTTTACATATCACGAATATTTAATTCCCAATAACTGAAATTGTTGCTCACATAAGTTAAAAGCAATCAAATTTGTGACGAAATATTTGTATGCGATAATATTGTAAGAATTTTTTTTTGCGGTGATATTTGCTTGTGAAAAACATGTGACTTTGTATTTCATTGTAAATTTTTCTGTCTCGGAAATATTTGCGCTACTATATTTATGTTAGATAATTTATTAGATTGTGACAGAATAATATACTTCCATATATTTGCTGCGATATCTTTTTCGAAAATAAGGTAGCTTAACAATGATAAACACAACAGTAATTTGCTACCAATCACGTATGTACGTGTACACCCCCCCACGAATTGAATATTTACGTGAGTTGAAGTAGTAATTAACTTAACGAATTGGTTACTATGCTCGTAACCTTGCGTCTTAAATCTTTCTTCTGTGAACCGTTTTGGTTACGTTATATTGGTAACCTTGGTTAATTTTTGGTTGAGTTGAGATTTTTTCACAAGAAATGTACGATGTACGCACCTCAAACTAATAAATGCCCTTTGAGTTGTCAGGGCGCTCTTAAATTTAATTTACGATATCAATGCACAAATTGTTGTTAAAGCAATAAATTATAAACCTCAAAAAGAAGAACGGAGCTGTTATACGAAAATTTCGGTTACAAGAATATTACGATTAGCGGACAATTTTAAAACTGGCCAAACTTTCGTTTTCGACCGTTATAGTTTATGCTATTAACAAGTCAGCACACAACCAATTTAAAATAACATTTCAATGACAAAGTACAAAATGATTATGAAAGCATTCAACAGTAACATTTGTGTTCATACATATTTTGAATAACAATATGTCAGACACTGCTATTGTCCAAATTATGAAGTTTAACAATAACGGTAACTATAGTTTCGGTTCTGTCTCATTTAAAATTCCATAAATTTCACCAATCGATGCCAGACGCAAACCAAATGTGGTTTTTAAATATTCGCATTGGCCTCCACTCACAAGTCACAAAAAATGAAGTATATGGGATTAATTTTAAAGCGATTATTTTTATTTTTCATTGCGTATACATATTACATACATGTTATAGCCAATTTAACAATTCAACAACCGATTAATGTTTATTAACCGATTGTTATCAGATTCACACTTGAAAAAAGGGTAAATTAAAATTACAGTAGATTCCGGTTAATTGGGACACATTAGGACAAGAGAAGCATTATTCACTAGATTCCGGTTTATTGGGACAAGAGAAGCTTTATACAAAAAAAAAATTGTTAATTTTTTTATTTCCCACGTTTATCATGGACAAATGCATTTATTCCTTAATTTAACATGTTGGAAAGTTTGGTATGTATTCTTAATTGGATCCCGTTTTGCAATAGATGGGCCACATAAATGGCTGTCCCGTTTAACCGATGGCGCAATTAACCGAATCCTACTGTAATCAAATTGCTAAGTACATACATTTCCTATAGAGTAGATCTATTATATTTCAATAAAAAGGTGTGAATTGAGAAATAGCGCTATTTTGTTTGAAAGATGACAACATAAATATTCAGCAAAATGGTAATCTGGGTCTCTTAACTTTTGCGCTTTTATAAATAGTTCAAGCCAAACATTTTGAAAAAATTCTAAGGCTTCTTTTGTCTAACTTGTTGCAATGTTAAACGCTTTCCCCCACAAAATCAAAAAACTTGAAATTTTCATTTTCTGTTAAAAATCTCATCTATCCGAGAAGTCTAGTGTTCATCCATTGAATCGCCTTCGAAAATCTTATGGAGATTTCTTTATGTTACCAAAAACTTGAAAATGTATCCCCAAAAAGTATTTTGGGTCCCTTTAGGATGAGTAAGGAACGATTTGTTTTTCCTTCCTTTCTTCCGCTGGCGTTACATCCCATAAAAGGATTTGGCCGCCACCATGATGCTCCTCCAAATGGTTCGATACACTGCAACGCCAGATACTATGAGAGAATGTGTTAAGGTTCCTCTAAACGTCCTCCATTCAACGGGGGAGGTGATCTCCTGCGAAGTCCTTCTTTCGTTGGTGCCGATTCCAAGGCCTGATAGGTGGTCCGATTTTGCGAAAGTGTCCTAGCCATCTTAGCAAGAGAAGCAAGAGGGATTATTGATAGTAAGGTGGTGCCCCTCTATTAAACAGCGAAAAGAAATAATTATGCCACATTATATGCAACGATATCATCTCTCAGACTAGGTTTTTGTTGAAGTTGTATGCAGTGAGAAAACGATGTGAGAAATCCATTCTATTTCTTCCCTATTTCCAAATTTGTATCATAAATAAAAAAATTTATTCAGTTACTTGACATGAAACGAGTCTTGTGTTTGATATCGGAAAATTGTTCCGATATCACCAAATTAGCGGGAACACATAATTTTTGACAAGTGGGTGGCATTTTTGTAGGTATCTGATATAATTTCGAACATTTATTTTCAACTAAATTATTCAAATTATGTATATACATTTTAATGGCAATTACTGGCTTCATATAAATATGCTTTTTTGAGGCTATAAAAACGTATAAAAATATTATAACGTATTAATAATAATAGAGGAATGTTATGTGGTTTGGAGTTTTGGTCCTCAATTTGGGTTGCCAATCGAACAAAAACAAGTGCCAGTTGTTGATATATTAGCGGATGTCGAAAATATTTTAACAATTGATGTAAATGAGCAAACTAATGAGAAAAGGGCTAAGATTACGAACGACATAACAAATTTTCTAAAGAAAAAGCCAATAATATCCAGAAATAATAAGGTTTTTCAAAAAGCTCAAGACATAACCAACAGATTTTTGAAAAACAACGTAAATTTATGCATATTAAATTCGGACAAAGGTAATAGAACGGTAATAATGGAAAAAACAGATTACGAACTTAAGATGACGGACTTACTTCAGGATACAGACACCTATGAAATTTTAGAAAATGACCCTACCAAAAAAATTAACACCAAATGTTGCAAAATTATTGATGAGATGAAAAATAAAAACTTGATCAATAACATGCAAAAATTACACTTAAAAATTAACAATCCCTTACCACCCAGAATTTACGGACTTCCAAAAATACACAAAATTAATGTACCATTGAGGCCAATCGTTTCGACTATAAATTCCCCAGGTTATAATTTAGCAAAATTTTGTTGTGAAATTTTAAAACCCTTAACGCAAGGAAGCAAATTTAATGTAAAAAATTCATTTATGTTTAAGGACGCTATAAATGATGTTACATTAAATAAAAATGACATATTAGCTTCATTGGACGTAGTATCCTTATTTACAAATATACCGTTACAGATTGCTAAAACTGCGATATCAGAAAGGTGGAATGAAATTTCAAATAATTGTAAATTAACAAATAATGAATTTATGAAACTTTTAGAGATATGTCTAAATGATAACAATTATTTTAAATATCATAACATTTTTTACAAACAAAAATTCGGATTAGCTATGGGAAATCCATTATCCCCTATTTTAGCGGACATAGTATTGGAAAAATTGTTTAATGAGAAACTCCCGTTGTTAGAAAATCAACCGACTTTTATATATAAATATGTTGATGATATCATTTTAGCTACGGTTGAGTCCAATGTAGATAAGATACAAACCTCATTTAACTCTTTTCACAATAAACTAAATTTTACTATTGAAAAAGAAAATAATTGTTCACTTCCTTTTTTAGACACAAAATTACATAGAATCAATGGCAAAATTAAAACAGAATGGTATAAAAAGGATATAGCGTCTAATACATTATTAAATTTCTTATCAGTTCATCCGTACCAAATGAAAAGGAATGTAGCCTTTTCATTTATTAAAAGATCGATATATCTCACTGATAAGGAATTTAGAAATAATGTACTACAAAAAATAAAAACCATTCTGATAAAAAATAATTATCCAGTAAAATTAATTAAAAATCTTATTACGAAAACTTTATATACATATTCGAAGAGACGAAGACAAAATAACGACCAAATTAAATATGGAATATTACCATACGTACCCCATTTAACAGAAAAAATTACTAAAACTTTAAAAAACGATTCGGGAAATCTATTGATCGCAAACAAAATTATAAGTAAAATGTCTGATACCTACACTAAATTAAAAGATAAAATACCGACGGATCAAAAAAATGCATTAATCTACAAAGTTATGTGTAAAAACTGTGACGCATGTTATGTTGGCGAAACGGGCAAAACAAAAAATGAGCGAATGATTCAACATAAAAGAGATGTTGCATATATTAACAGGCAAAGAAATACTCAACCGTCCACGTATAGATCAGCTCTTGTAAAACATGTAAACGAAAGGAAACACGAGTTCGATATCGATAATGCAATCACCTTGGAGTATGAACCCAAGAAAAACAAAAGGTTATTTAAGGAAGCATGCCATATCTGGTTGGCGAAGAATCCAGTAAATTACAAAGTGGACACAAATAAATTACAATCTGTCTATATTGATATTATAAAAAACCACACATAATACAATCAAAATTTTCATTCAGAAATCTATGTAGTTTTTTAAATTATTACGTCACAATGTTTTTATTTTGAACTTTGGTCAGCTATTTTTTGAACTTTCGTAAATAAATATTGGGTCAAGGACAACAAATAAATTATTAAATTGGTAGCCTTTGGGGAAAAATTTGAATCGCGGAAAATAAAAAATAAAATTTGTTAACTAAATATACCGCCTGGAAAATGATGTAAAACATCGAAATATCGGCGACAGCAATTTTTTTTTAAATAAAAACATTTAAATTAAAAAACTAAATGAAAATAAACGGTCTATAATAGCCAGTAGTTAAAAAATTTAAAAAAAAAATAATTCGTTTACTTTTTAGATAAAATTTGAAATACCCTTTATTTTTGTAATCAAGTATCATTTTGTAATCAAGTAGCATGTGAAAGAAGCCGAGGATACGGCCCAAAGCCGTAATTTCTCTTACATTCACTTAACAAGTAAATAATTAGTGTGTCAGTTTGATGTTTCGTTTATGGTTGTTCAATTGTAAACTTAAAATTTTTGTGTGCATTTCAGTAATTATGGAAACTCACATTCTATATTACCGCATCACGATTCATTTTATGTACTAATGCACATAAGGACTTTTACGTACATCGTTAACGGCATCGCAAACGAATTATAAACTATTTACAAGCTTTACAAGCATGTTGTAGAACAAATATTTGTTTCGTATACTAATGAGAAGCGCCGTTTCTCGATAGAAAACAGTAAAGAAAACTGCTACGTTTTTCCTTACAAACACTTGTCACACATTATTTCATAGAAACTCTTTTCTTCAATTAGGGTATTTTTCGTCAAGTACAATAAAAATGGTATGTTCAACACGCACTAAAAGTGATTTACCATGCTCATGAAAACTCCCACTTCACTTGTAGAAGAATCTACTGTTACACTGCTAGTGATATGACATCATTTAAATAACCATTAATAGCCTGTTAAGTAACGTTTTTCTAACAACGAGTAATGGGATGTAGCGAAAGCAAGTGCCGTACTTATCTGAATGAGTAACAACCGTTACACGCTAGGGATGAAAAAGTCGATCCAATGGTACTTTTTTCGATCATTACAAAATTAAATGTACTTCGATATTTATGAACAAGTTTTAGTACTATTATACGAGAGTGAAGTATATAACAAATAATAAAAATATAAATGTATTAATTAGTAAATACACTGTAAAATTAAATTCTTATAAGAATGAAACGTAACAACAGCCAATATGTATAATTTTTATTTCATTGGGCAATATTCGATGGCTATTAACAAGCAATCGTAGAGATGTCTAAGTGAATCGGGATATGCCAACACATTTGTCTGTATTTTGTAGATACTTCGTAGTGTGCATCATGTTAGCGCGACCCTCAGTTGACCATTGATCGATTTTACAAAAAAGTCATGCCATAGAAATTTTTATTTCATTGGGCAAGATTCTATGGCCATTAACATGCCAATTCACAATTCATTCCTTCTTGTTTTCAATTTGTAGTTAGTTAATTTCTTGCATATGTATACTAATATTGACGGATTTACTAGGCGATCCGATTTTGTTGCAGTTGTGAATTTTTTTAGATCGTCATGGCATTCCCATTGGCCATTGGGCATTTTTATATATGATGTATAATGTCCAACTCCACCATCAAATGAAGAATGATGGTAGTTAACATAATTACCCCTTTTAAAAATAAAATTTCATCTATTATAGTTAATTGATGTTGTATAATCGATCAATGGTCAACTGAGGGTCGCGCTAACATGATGCCCACTACGAAGTATCTACAAAATACAGACAAATGTGTTGGCATATCCCGATTCGCTTAGATATCTCTACGATTGCTTGTTAATGGCCATCGAATATTGACCAATGAAATAAAAATTTCTATGGTACGACTTTTTTGTAAAATCGGTTAATGGTTAACTGAGGGTCGCGCTAACATGATGCCCACTACGAAGTATCTACAAAATACAGACAAATGTGTTGGCATATCCCGATTCACTTAGACATCTCTACGATTGCTTGTTAATGGCCATCGAATATTGCCCAATGAAATAAAAATTTATATGACAACCTTTTATTTACAAATATTTGTTTAGTTTCCAATAAGAATAAAATCATATTCATTTCCTTCCTTTCGTATAGTGTGTAGCACTTGCCTTAAGAAATATGTTTAACAGTGTAGTTACTATTACATACAAAACATTTTTAAATTCTTATTGGATTTGTATACATATATGTTATTTTTTTTTGTTATAAACTTCACTCTCGTACTATTATACATTTTTAGACGGCCTTTGTGAAGATAGAATAATTTTTCTTAATGCATTAGCTTATTCAATCGAATAAAAATTCGAAACTATTACGTTGCTTTAAATTACGTTATTATTAATGTAATTATTTTTTTACGACTAGGTCTTTGTTTATAATTTTTGGACAAATAAATATAGCGAAACAAGAAGTATTCCACCATGAAGACAAAGGAGTCTAATTTACATAAACATCCGCACGAAACCGAACGAACTCTTAGTGTCGACGAGAGAAGTTGGGCAAAATTCTACATAACTCTGGAATGAAAATGTCAAGGTAAACCGATAGAATTCTAGTAAAATACCCCAAAAATAGAAGGAAGCCCTTCAATATACATAGTTACTGTCGAAACCACAATATTGCATTTATTTCGCTTTTCGTTTGTTTTGCACTTATAACCGAATTTTTGTTTTGAATTTGGCAGTTTTAAAGAAATCTACTACAAAATATATTTTAACCTGCTACAATTTTCTAGATAAGAAATACAATTTTCACTTGTGTACGAGAGTGCCATTTTCACTTTATATTGTGTAGCATTTTAGTCAAATTGGCATAATTGTCAAGAGACAATTATGTATTCAGGAATAGGCCCCCAGGCCAAACACCATAACAAATATCGAGCTACACAGGTAAATAAAACAAATCGACATTGACAAACTGATCAGAAAGCAGAAGTGGGGGCGGATTGGTCGTAAACTGAGAAAAATATCAAATGAGAAGTAACTTGAAGCCAAAGAGCTCCGTAAATCATGGATGGAAATAAAAACATAGCCCCCACGGAGTTTGATGGCCCAGCCTAGTAGACGCCCTTTGCTTCTAAATGGAGATAACGGACGATGAAAATTGAGGCCACGAAGCCGGTTTTAAAATTATAAAACAATAACTAAACATTTAATTGAACTTGTTTAAGAGGAATTTGATATTTTTGATATTGTTGATATTTCAATGGAGCCTTTAAAATTTAAGCTTTTATGTTTTCAGAGATTGGAATTATTTCATTGAATGAATTTTGAATTCAACCAAATTTTATAAGAATTTTTTCAATTAATCGTTTTTCAATTCCACTATAAATAGTACTTATATTACTCAACGAGCATATAATGATAGCTGTTATTCACGCGGATGAAGTTTACCGGCACATTTTGACGTCTCAATTTTGTTATAATGAAAATGGTAATAGCAATTATAATGAAAATGGCAAAAGCAGTGAATAAAGCATATAATTATAAATGAAGAAACAAAAGTATAATACATAGGTATATTATAAGATAGTCCCAAACATATTTTAAATGTTTATGAAATTCTAAAGATTTACTGCATGTTAATATGGTACTATTTTAAATTAGTATTGAATATTTAAGTCGTATCAAATCCTGAAAAATGTATTTTATGTTTAGCAACTTGTAAGGTAAATACGGCATTAATAATAAGCGAGATTGTAAATTGAAAAATAGCTGGTGTATCTACTAAAAAAAATGGAGGTGTGGCCAACACACGACTTTCTTTTACGAACAGCGAATTTTAAGAAACTATTATAATACAAATTTCTTGCAAACTTAATTAAGATTGTTTTTATTTTTTCATGTTTTCTGTAAATTGTATATTTTTGAAATATTTGCAAAATAAATTTTCTGTTTCGCGGAATCTGGGAGCTGTAACCCCAAATATTATGTAAGGCATTAATGAAGATATATCTGTTTAGAGGTCCCCTGAGTCCGAAAAAGTAGGTTTCGAAATGATGTCTGTCTGTCAGTCTGTCCGTTTGTCCGTCCGTCTATCAGTCTGTGTCTTCTATATAGCCCAGATGGCTTAAACAATCGAACAAAAACTTTAGATTTAAGCTTTACTTATGTAAAAGAAAGTAATAAAAAATAATAAATTTGTAAGAAGTTTGCGTAATTGGTTTCTCAAAATTCCCTGTTCGTAGAAGAAATGTGTTGGCCACACATCAATTTTTTTTTTATAAAATTTTTTAATTTTTTTTTTAATTTTTTTTTTTTTAATTTTTAATTTTTATTTTTTTTTACTTTTATTTTTTGGAAACATTTTGTTTTAGTAGTTTTTTGTAAACTTTATACTTTTTGAGATATTTGCAAAACAAATTTTCTGGCCCAAGGTAGGGGCCACTTCCGGGTGCCCGATTTGGACTAAAATTCACTGGGGCCTTCCAATTTATCAAAAAAGCTTAAGTCTGAAGTTTCAGTTCGATTGGTTAAGCCATCTGAGCTGCAGAGCGGACACAGACGGACAGACAGACATCATTTCGAAACCCACTTTTTCGGACTCAGGGGACCTCAAAACAGATAAATCTTCAATAATCTCAAGGTCGAAAATTTTCAGGATTACTATATGTACTTTATTTTACTTCGTAAAAGAAAGTAAAAATAAAACATAATAATCTCACTAAAGGGATAATATGTAGAGTACACGAGTAGAAATGTTCTACTCGTGTTTAGGACACTAAATTAATTAAATACACCTCTAATGAAATTAGGTAAGCCTAATAAGTTCTCCGAGCGGGTACAATACGTCAGACCGCTACCCTTCTGAAAACTATTCTTTCATATAACAGGAAACAATTTAAAAACATTTCTTTAACCAATTTCGCCAGAACCGATCACGCTGAGAAGCTTAGTTCTACTTCTTTCCGACTCACTTTAGTATTGAGTCACAATTTTTATTTTTAGTTTAACAAACATTATTCATTATGGTATTAATCACTATTCGTTGTGATAAAACAAGGAGCCGTTAATAATTAGATACTAACATTTTTTAATATTAGGTACTTTGTTTTTTGTTTTAATGTTTGTATAATATCCATGAAATACTTCAAATATTTTTTGATTATTTATAGGGCATATTCGGTTGATGAATACAAATAATATTATCAGATCAACTAACCTGAACTAACAACTGCATTTTCTTTAATTTGATCCATTTTTCGTCCAATAATCTTCAAATCTAAACAACTGATCTGCGGTGTGCTGATCAACTTAGCAGCATAATACAGATCTAGGCTCTCTCAGTATTCTCTGTTAAATCACCTATCAAATATTAGATAAGTACTTTAGAACCAATTTTAGTACTTTATTGCTGCATACGTTTTAGTACTTTGAGATGTATACGAATTTCATCTTTATTACACGCGAGTTGAATACACGATACTTTTTCTATTCCTGTAAGTATTCATATGTTTTTTTTATTTAATATTTCTCCATTTTTTGTTTTTGTTATAAAAACAACTAAGGCGCTCTCGATTATTTATTTATGCACACGGAAATTTGTGAAGTTGCATACTAGACCGAATTTGTGTTCTAGATCAGTGATACCCAAAAAATAGGGCGGGTAAACATACACATGCAAGTCTGTTACTACTACTTAAGCACAAGCAACGAAAAGAAAATACGAATAAAATAATTTCAATTTCAATTCTCTTTAACTGATTTTCGTATTGGGTTTATATAGAAAGAAAAACAATATTGTTAGGTTGTCACAGAAATAGTGATTATTTTGTGGCCGTTTATTTCAAATTCATAAAACTATTGCTAGTATTTTGTACAAATGAAACATCAATAAAGTTTAGTTTAAAAATAAGTATATTTCAATGCGTATAATGCAAATTATTTATTAGCCAAAATATCAAAATCAATTTCAATGGTGGTAGTGGAAAGCCTTAATAAATTTTCAAGTTGTTCATCACTTAATCGATTTCGATATTGATTTTTAATCATTGTCATATGAGAAAACGTACTTCCAAAAATCCATTCCAGTTTCCTTAGAATTTTTTAAAATAATATCCGTTTGCAAATCGCATAATTCTAGTTGAAAATCTGTTGGTTGATTTGCTATTGTACAATGAATGGGATTACCAAATATTTCACTAATACGTCTAATAGTTTCAAAATCCACAAATCTTTCGTTGAATTGTTGAATTAAAATTTTTATTTCTGGAACGAATTTTGAAAAGTTGAAATCGGGAAATTGTTCTAATACAGTAAAGCAAGATTTATAAAAGGCCAAGTTATTATTTTCTAAACTGGTTTTAAAAATTTCAAGTTTTAGTTTAAAAGCATCAATATTTCCTAAAACACGAAAAACGGAATGATTCTTGCCTTGTAAGTTTAAGTTTAATGAATTCAAATGTGTTAACATATCATTCATAAATGCCAAAGAGGTAATGAATTCTTTACATTTTAATCGGCTAGTTAACAATTTGACGTCTTCGGTTTCAGATATTCGGGTTTCCATAAATGCTAAAATATCCTTTCGTAAAATAAAAAAACGATTCAGGCAATTTCCTCTACTCAGCCAGCGAACTTGAGTAAATAAATTTACATCTTCATTATGTTGATTCGGTTTCTTTTAAAATATTCTGTAATTCTCTGTGTGTTAAGGAATTATGCCCTCCTTTCAATTTATTTACTATTTTAATAACGGTATCCATGGTTGATTTAATATTGAACGATTTTGAACATAGACTTTCCTGGTAGATTGCACAGTGGTAGAAGGGCACGTCAATATTATTTTTTTCATAATACCCTTAAGTCCATTAAATTTGCCGACCATTGAAGCTGCTCCGTCAGTGCATACTCCCGATAATTTATTAATATTTCCAAACTCAATAATTTTTTGTTCAGCAGCCCTAAAGATATCAAGGCCTTTGGTAGTTCTGTGCAAAGGTACACAACTCAACATTTCTTCATGGGTGGTGAAATTTTCAAAAACCATTCTGGCAAAAATTAGCAATTGACTTGTATCAGATAAATCTGTGGATTCATCTAATGCTATTGAAAAATATTTGCAATCTGCAAGCAAATCTTTCAATTTGCTAGACACATGTGAACTTAAATCTATGATTCTCCTACTAACTGTGCTGCGCGATAAGTTTATGGAACTTATGCATTCCAAGCTTTTCTCACAAGTATGGCCAAAGCATTTTAAGGCATCTTCGAAATTTCTTTTGAGGAATTCACCTTCAACAAACTACAAAGGGTTTTTTGGATTTAGCAATATTGTACGATATTATGTAAGATGCTTTCAAAGACGAATGCTGCATGTTGATTTCATCAGACGTCGATAGAGACGTTGTCGTAAAATTTATTCTCATGTTATCAAACAAGGATCTTTTCTGCGTAGCATTTTCTTTATTAAAATCAGTGCTATGTTTTGTCCGATAATGTCGTTCGCAATTAAATTTTCTGTTACTAGCAAAATCGCAAATGAGACATTCAAATTCATTGTTTTTATTTAAAATACAAAAGTATTCAGATTCCCAATCAAAAACGGAATTTGCTCGTTACATTTTACCACGTATTTTAAATTTCAAGTGAGAAATAAGAATATGATATGATCGACAATATTCAACTTACTTTTAAAAGTATTTATGGAACTATAGAAAAACGTTCTTGCCTACTTGAGCACTTGAATAAAACTAATTTTATGCAAAAAATCACAAAGTAAGTAAACAAGCAACAAAATATAAATAAACCAAATTGCGTTTGCGCATTGAATTTTTATTTCTATATATTTATATAAAAAAACATTTTTTTGGTTTATATTAATTTCAATATATTTTACATAATGAAAATTGTTTGAATGTGATGAGCTAATTGAGTCAAGGCTGGGCATCACTGTTCTAGATTTCAAAATCAAAAATAATAAAACCAAAGCTTCCTTAGAAAAATAGAATTTAAATTATTTTGGATTTAATTTTTTCCCATAGAAGTAGCCAAGTTAGATTTAATTCGATTTTCAAAATTGACGATTGGAAAAGTAAGAAATGCGATACCTATCGCCCGAAAAGAAAGCTTCGTACCCATCAGAAAAACTAAGATAGCTTTGAAATAGTAATCAATTTCATATAATATTTGAGTGAACGTTCAAAGCTTACTTTGATTATTTTTTTGAAAAATGGGTACGAAGCTTTTTTTTTTGTCCGACAGAGCACACGGTCCAATCGTCAATAGCCACTCATTCGAAATAAATTATATACGTAAACACATGTAGTGGCCGGCACCGTAACAAATAATTCAAATAATGTTAAATAAATCAAATATTTTCTTTGATTTGCAATTGTTGTTGTAAATTTGTTAAGGAAATACTACTCCTGTGTAGTAATTTTTCTACCCCTGTTTAGTAATACAAAAAAAAAAAACTCACGATGAATTTATTACTCTTGTAATAATAAAACCTTTTAATATTAATTTTTTTATAGTAAAAAAAACATATTTGAAATGGTACGAGTATCACAGATTTACAGGCCTGCATTACATTATCACATTTCTAGAAATAGTTCAATATACAATATTTCTACTATAGCGCATTATTTCTATAATATATTTAGCCTCATGAAGCTAACTATTGCAATATCTGTCTAACAGCTGCTTAAAATGGCAGAATGATACAATTGGCAATTGGAGCAAGAGCATTACCACGTAATAATGAAATTTTATTTGATACGTGATCCCCGATTATACATATGTGCATGTTTTTTTCCTTTTGATTAACGGCGTGATTTTTGAAACAATGCAATCAAATGCTTGATCGCCCATCATAAATATTTTGTGTAGTACTTTACATCTTCTAGTCGTGAAGTCCTTTACAATTTCCTCTTGAAAGCCACCGCTATAATTATTTTAGCCGAAATTTTTTCAGTACAACTATAGAATCGCTTTGCTCCATTTTGTGATAATTATCATGAACAAAATTATTCGTAGTATAATACACATGTATAGCAAAATGATTTATAGTATTTCTGTTATCGCAGTTTTATGTCAACAATTATTGTTAGCACTTATTCTATGACGTAGAAATGTGATAATGTAATACTGCCACAGTAGGCTTTGGTTTTATTAATCTTTGCTTTTGAAATATTTATAGCGCATATTTTTTTAAATAAAAAAACCTGTAGAAAAAGCATCGAATTCAATTCACGTGTAACGGTTATTGCTCATTCGGATAATTACGACACTCACTATCGTTCGATTTGGAAACTTTATCCTTATATGAATAATAATTTTAATTGCTCGTTCAATAATATATACTATTAATATTCGGTTAGAAATATAATTTTCTTATCAAACTAAATATTTCTAATTTAGTTTTGTAATCAAAATAGTGTGGTATTTGGTTTTCGTCTAAATTTCAGAGCATTACTCAAAACCCAATTAGTAAAACCAAATTTGGAATTATACCAAAGGAGTTGAATTCCTTCAGAGCAACGGATCTCTACTGATCCAATTACAATACAAGAAAAAAATCAATCTAAAGACCTCTTGTCAATGTTTTTGCCATTGTAGCAACTGCACCAATAGCATGTTTTGATAAATATTATGTTCTTGACAGCCTCTTTACTCTTTGTGATCGGACGCAGATGCCCGAGTGACTTTACACAGCAGTCGGATTTTACAAGCACGCGAATATTTGTTTGGGCAGCACCAAGTTTGTTTTATTGGTGGTTGCCACTGTATCCCAATAACCCTGTCATCAAATGATGTAATGATCTGAAAATTCAACTGTATAAAAGTCTTATATAAAAAACATAAACTTTTAGGTTATTCCACTTTTTGTAAAATTGTTTGTACATTCATATATGTATGTACTATAAAAAACGTATAAGTACATACATACAAACACAATCCAATAACTTTTTTGTAAATTAGAAATAAATGTTTGTTTATATAATTGTTCGAATACTTACGCACTCATTTTATTGAGTAAATATTTTTTTTTATATTTTAATTATGAATCACAAAAATTTGGCGTTTAGTGATAAATTATCATAATTTTCGATGGTCGCATGAAACAGTTTCAACACACTGAGTTATCAAAAATACAAATAGTTCTGAATTTTGATACCCCGTTTAATTTTATTTCTAAAATTTCAGTCAACTTTGTTTTCAATCCACATAATCTCTACCACTCAAACCACAACCAAAACCATCGAAACAATTGTATGTGTGAAATTGAAGGTTCGTCAAGCAAAATATATTTGGCTCCACAAACAATTAATTAATGGTAAACAAGTTTAATGTAATTTAATTTCAATTTATTCTTATCATCAGGTGGTACCGGTAATATTTCGATTTTACCTCTTTACGTTCAATAGATTTTGTTGCGCACAAAAATAAAAAAAAAACGTCATATGCTCGCTTACATAGATAGTAACACCACCATTTTTAAGCTACCAAAAATTATTTTCTCTATAATTAGTTGTTGATCCGTATTGTAAGATATAAAATTAATTCAAGTTCACTTTAAAACATTTTTTTTAAATTTAATTGATTTGGATCATTATTTAACGTCTTAAACACTTACCGCTTTAACGTTTATTTGTCACTCGTTCGTTTATTAATTCATTATTTTAATTTGTGTTGATAACAAATACTAGAGTGAATTTTGTTTGATGTAAACAATGACATGCCGGTTAGCGATATACATAAGTGCTTTAAACATGTTTATATATTGTATTATGCCATATGCAAAAATTAACATAAATTACTGATGATTTATCTAACATTTTGTTTCTTTATTTTTTTGGTTCTAATTACAGGATATATTCACAACACTTGTCGATGCCCAGTGGAGGTGGACCTTATTAGTATTTGCATTAAGTTTTCTATTATCATGGTTAATATTTAGCGGTATTTGGTGGGTCATAGCATATGCACACGATGATTTCACATACAAAAATAATTTAAGTGAATTAGAAATAGCAAATTCCACACATACGCCATGTGTTACACAAATTTCTAGTTTTACGTCGTGTTTTCTGTTTTCCGTGGAGACACAACACACGATCGGTTATGGTAATCGATTCATAACGGAAGAATGTCCGGAAGCAATATTTATGATGTGTTTACAAAGTATTATGGGTGTATTCATCCAAGCATTTATGGTTGGGATTGTATTTGCTAAATTATCACGTCCTAAAAAACGTGCACAAACGCTGCTTTTTTCACGGAATGCCGTTATATGCCATCGAGATGGGTTGCCGTGTCTAATGTTCCGGGTTGGTGATATGCGTAAAAGTCATATCATTGAAGCACATGTACGAGCACAAATTATTCGGAAAAAGGTAACATAATCACCCTATACGTTAAATTATTTTGTTTTGCTATAAAAAAAAATTTAAAAAATGTCGCCTAAATGGCGACCTTTTATAACAATACATTTACTATAGTTACCCCTTACAAGACGATATTTTTTAATTTTGTATTTAATTTTTTTTATTTGTATGTGTTCTAATATAGGTAACAAAAGAGGGTGAAGTACTACCTTTTTATCAACAAGAGCTTCAAATCGGTGCCGATGGTAATGAAGATCGACTATTTTTCATTTGGCCAACAACCATTGTACATAAAATAAATCGGCAATCACCACTTTATGCACTATCTGCCCAAGATATGCTTAAAGAACGATTTGAAATTGCTGTTATGCTCGAAGGTGTTGTTGAATCGACGGGCATGACTACGCAAGCACGTTCCAGTTTCTTGCCATCGGAAATACTTTGGGGACATCGTTTCGCCCATGTGGTTCAATTTAAAAAAGAAACGGGCGAATACGAGGTCGATTATAATTTATTTAATTCAACTTATGAAGTTGATACACCACTGTGTAGTGCCAAACAATTAGATGAAATCAAAGCAGAGCTTAATTCACCTAATGGATTAGGTATGCTATAATTGTCCAAAATAATATGATTTAATATTAATTTTTAATTTTTTATATCGATATTACAGAACGTTTATATTCTGCTGGTTTATTACCTCGTGTCTCATCGGCTGCCTCATTAGAACCCCCACCAAGTGAAGGAAGTGGTGATTCAACGAGTCACAGCCGGCTAGAAATGCGTTCAATTTCAATTCCAAATAGTAATTTAATTAATAATATTAGTAATAATAATAACAATAATAATAATAATAATAATGTAAATGTTGAATCACATAACGAGGTTAAGAAAATCTCATCAACGCGACGTCTATCAATTCGAACGGAACCTATTGATTCAATTTGCTGATACATAGATTTTATGGAAAATTCTAAGAATTTATAAAATAACTGAAGCAACAGCCAGTGAAGGTAAGGGCACAATAACATTATTTTAAACTTTTAATTATGTTTGGACAGTATAAATCATAATTTATGCTTCTTTATTTTGTTATGTTTATCGCTCTTGCCACAACATAACACCAATAAAATAGTATTAAAGCATATGAGAAAATGTGTTTTTGTGTATGTCGCGTATATACGAGTTTTGAATAATTGGACATATTGTGACTGTGATGATGCGTGCTGTGCGGTCTAATAAACTCATAATTTATGTTAATTTTTTTATTTATTTTTGTTGATTATGTGTTTATGATTTTTGTTGGTTGTTGTTTCAACAATGAATGATCGTGATTTTCTTGTTTTGTTTTTGTTTGGCTCGATGATAATCAGTGAACGTTGATGATTTGTGAACGATTTAAGAATTTTTTGGTAATAAATAATTAAATAAACAAAAAAAAACGTGCGTTATTGTATGAATAGGGTCTATGGTATTTTTTAACGATGTGGTTTTACAAACGCGAGTGGGTAATTCGGTTCAAGGTTCGCTGGTGGTTTAGTTTCCAAATAGGGTTTTATTAATATAATAAATGAGTATAGCTGACATACTGATGATATCTGTTTTTAATTTTATCTGTAGCAAAAAAGTATGATATAGAAAATTGAATTTTTCGTTATATCTCGTTTTATTTGACAATTTCAGCAAATCTTAATTAAAATTTAACCAAAATTAAGTTTAGGTTGTTTGATAAATCTATTTCTTAATTTATAATTATTTCTTACTAGGTATAGTGGAAATAATAAACTTTTTCGGTAGCCAAATTTGAGTTAATGTAAGTCTTATTAAAACTTAATGGGAAGCAGTGGAATATCAAAACTGAATTTGAATAGAATTAATGCGACCAATGCTAATAAAATTATATTGACAGTTGAATATTTTAAAAGCAATTTTATTCTGGTTTGAAGCTATTATTTAGGCAATTCATTTAATTAAAATAAAAATACTAAATATAACAATAAACGTAATAAAAGTATAACAATAAACAGTTAAAAATTAACATTTATGTGATATTGTATTTAAAAAAAAATGTTTGTCCAATTCCGGTTTCGAGTAATCACTCTTTGTCAACTTGTTTTTAACTACTGGTCGTTTGGATGATTCTCGGTTTTTCGATAGCTAAATTTTTGTTATTAGGTCAAATATTTTGTTGGCCTTTGTGTTTATCTTGTCATGTAATAAAAGCAGGTTATTTCATTGTTTGTAAATTTCCATCTCCTCCAATATATTCATCTTGCTCCCCTTAATTTATTTTATTTACAGCCTAACTTGTAATGATTGTCGAAAATTTTATTTAGGCCAAACTGGGAGGTCGTTTGAAATTCGTTTCAAAGAGCATACCGACGAAGTCACGAGCACACAGTAAGCATTTATAAATCAAATTATGCATTTCATTTAGTGTCGGAGAACCACCATTACACTAATATTAACCGTATTTTAAAAGTATTGCATATGCTTAGGCTGGAACAGGGGAACATGATGAATATATTGGAGGAGATGGAAATTTGCAAACATAGAAGTAGCCCGCTTTTATTAAATGACAAAATAAACACAAAGGCCAACAAAATATTTGACGTAATAACAAAGAGCATCACCCAAACGACTAGTAGTTAAAAGCAAATTGACAAAGAGTGAATACTCAAAACCGGTCCTTGGACAAAAAAAAAATTGTTTTTTTTTTAATTTTTTAAAAAAATACAATATTACATAAATGTTAATTTATAACTGTTTGTTATTAAACTTTTGGTTTAAATAAAAAAATATTTCGCATTTTTATTTTAATTAAATTAATTGATATATTGTGATATTAGCCACGGGCCCACGGCGTACCATTTAATAATAATGGATTACCATTATTATAGTATTTATTATTTAATTCTTGTGAATTGATTATGTTGGCTTTGACATTAAAGCTGATAAGTTTTGAAAGCTGGTTAGCAATTATTATTTAGACATACTTAATAGGCATTTAATCTAATAGTAGGTAATCATTTTTTTGACATTTTTTATTTGTATGCACGTAAAAATTAAAAATTTTGGAATTTCTAAGTTTGCTAGTGCGTTTAGGGTTCACCATAACAGCATACTTTTAAAAATTTTCATGAACACTGGAAACGCAATTGAAATGGTTTGTTATCGTCTTTATCGTTATCGTGATTTGAGATGCTCCTTCTAGATCAACAAGCCAGGTAACATGTTTACTTTAGAAATTCTTGTAGTTGTATCTACAATATGTTATTTGAAAGCTGATCAACTACAAATTTGTTTACCCCTCGCCTCAGCATCCATAATTTCAAAAATTCAATCAAAAGCGTTATTATTCTAGAGCACTACATAGTCGTAATGCGAATATTAAGAATACATCTTTCTTAACAAATTAATGTCAAATGAGTTCTAATAAAATGGTCTTAACTATATAAACTGAAAGTGGAACATCACGAAGCGAATCGGGTGATAAATTTGATGTATAAATGTAACACTTAAATACTTTAATTATGACGGAAGCAGATTCCCAGTTTCGTGACATCTCTAATTCGATGTTTTTTTATAAAAACAAGATAACTGCATTTTTGTCGATTTTGAGTTATGAATGAAAATAGCTTCACAATTCTCTACAATTTCAAAAATAAGTTTCAGTTTTCCAATATTTTTCACAATTTTTCCGGAAAATCTAAATAGACATGAATAATTACTACTAACTACTGCGGCTTTTTATTTTAAATGCGTTTCCTGAACAATTTATTGTACTTTATGCAGTTATTAAGTTTAAAAAAACATCGAATTATGTACAGCCGTTTTTGAGAGCAACTGTCAAATGTGACAATTGAAGCATTTCATGGAACCTGTATGTATTGCGTAATAATGAGCTTTTTGCCGCCTTATACATTTTTAATTTAATAATAAAAGTAGATTCCCTTTACAGCGGCCGGTTGTATAGCATATTAGCATTATTCGTCGCTAAAGTTTGGATATAATGACGAAATTAGATCGTTCTCTTGATGGTCAATACAGCCGAAATTTATACCGGAAATTAAATTTTTAACAAATAAAACGTTAATTAACTTTAACATGTTTGATTACATTATTGTTCCTATTCGAAACGCGACTGTACGTTTCTTATAAAAACAAGTAACCATTTAAAATTTATAAATATATTTTTAGTTTACAACAAGGATGTACTAAGAGGTGTACTCTTACAATACGATATGTGCCCAACTTCCATTAATGATTTTTTCTAGCCTTTTATGTGGGAAATTAACAATTCGGAGGAGAAGATCAGTTGTAATTTCACTTACATACGTTCCAAAAACCGCGTTTTCCAATTCACTCTCATCCCATCGTGGATAATATACCTACAAACAACCGATCTTTTAAATAGCCTCATAGGGCTTTAAATCTTGTGGCCTTTGGAAACCTCCATTAAAACGGCCATGAAAACGATAGAGATGACTCTGTTATCAAAATATTCGTGCAGATATAGTACAAATCTACATCTGCAATTTGCGAAGGAGCACCATCTTGCGTAAACTGTGCATCATTAATTTCATTTTCTCCTATTCCTATTAGTGTTGGAATAAAGTGTTCATCATGCAGCTCCAAATAACTTGCTGAAGTAACATTTTCTCGTACAACAACCATTACAATACTTTTAGCCGATAAGCATACAAAACAGTTACCTTTTGAGGTTTTTCGGTACTCCAATGTATTTGATTTTGTTTCTTCACGTGAGCCTTGCGATAGAAGTGTGCTTTATCACTAAAGCAGATATCCTTCAAGATGTAGTCTCCGTTTAAGTCTTTCACAAAGTTTTGCCCAAAAGCAAGATGATTCACTTGAGCTCATTCTGTAAGCTCTTGCACTTGGATTTTGTATGAACGATACTTTGAATTTCGAATAATTTTATGTGCATTTGCGCGGGAGACTTGGGCAACACTGGAAGGTTTTCGAATAGACATCCTTGAATTATCTTCAATAAGAGAAAGTTTTCGCTCTTGAAATTTGGGAATTTATTGATACAGGTCGACCTTGATGTTAATTTTTAATTGTCCCAAATATTTTAAATTTCTTAACCACCTAAATATGGCAGATCTATTTGGTGATACTTGATGAAATTGAGCTTCAAATATCCGCTTTATTTCTTCAATTGGCGTTTTTTCATTCATAAATTCCTTTACAATGAAGATTTTTTGTTCGTGTGAATATCTCATTTTGTAATGTTGTTCATTTAATTTGGAAGAAAATACAGTACTAATTTCTATTAACTTAAAAAGCAAAACCAACTTTGATAAATAAATAAAATTGGAAAGGGCACTCTTGCCAATTAAGACTCGAGAAAGACCGTTCCGAAGAACCATTGCTAAATACATACATATATCTACGCAACCAATTACATAAGTCATATTCATATGGAAACGTTCATATTTTCTAATCGTTTCTTTTAGTGTACCCATTGAACACGACGATTGTATTTGTTTGGGTCAATTTCACTTTATAATTTAAACGAATAATTTGCCCTCTCTCCACCCCCCCCCCCCACCCCCTCCCCTCCTAATTAGACACCTAAAACAGCTACGGGCCACTTACACGTCAACCGTGGATGATTATATCCAGAGCTTCTAAGCAGCATCATTATATTACATGAGGCTAACACGTGTGTTATGGGTTTTGAATCTTATTACTATATTAAGGAAGTAACCGTAGAACCATTCTATGCGGTTCTATTACGGAACCCTCAATCTATGAACCAGGGTCGTTTTCGTCCTAGTCCAAACTACTTTTTGTAATTTCCCGGGCACAAGGGACTCTAGCGCCATCTAGGTAGTTTTTTTCGGGTAAAAGAACTATTGTTTCTTGAATAAGGATTCCTAAAGATAATCCATGAAATATTTAAGATTTTTTATTGATAATTGTTGGTTATATAGCGCAAAGACTAATGCGACCCTGGACTGAGGGTTAATTCTAATCTCAGCCGATTCGGACTATTTTACATGGGAGATTTCAATTCTTGCTCATTGCGTTAACAAGTATAGAACAATAATAATTTTCAAATACCTTAATCCCGGGTTAATTTAAGCAAGGCTATAATGAAACTTAACCAATCAATGTACATTGTACATATTTAGGAATTTAATTATTTAAAAATACAGAGTAGAAAATTTGATGAATACGGGAATAAAAAAATTTAAAACCGTTAACTTAGAAAATTTTAAAATTCCTTACTATATTGATTCTACGAATTTGATAAATTTTAAATCCGAACTTCCAGTGTTCAAAATTTGATTTTCCATTCGAATTATTCATTTTTAAATAAAGTAACAAAAACATTGTCCTCCCACATTTTATTTCTCTTACTAAAATAAAAAACTCTTCAAAACCTCTAGGCGTTGGTCCTCAGTATGCAAGGATAACAAGGAATTATGTAGCAGTCTTTTGTTTTCATATTGTACCTATGAAAACTCAATGCGGTCTTCCTTTTTAACGGGACACTTCACTTTGTAGTTTTTTGGGATTTTAATTTTTGCCAATATGGTTCACTTTAAAAACGTCTTTAGTTTTTAAATTAAACAGTGTTAAACGGCTGCTAATTTAATTTTTTTTAATGGTTTTGGTTTTGCGCTCTTTATAGCCCTTTTAAACTATTTTAAAGCTTTGGCTTTCGAACTTTCTGTCGAAAAATCGTCTTTTGAAAATAAACTCAAGAAGGTTTCGAAAATTAGAGACCAAAGCCATTAAACAATTAAATTCACTTAAATTAAATATTAAAAATTCTTTTAAAATATCTTAATTCTCAAATTTTTCAATTTTTAAAAGCTACGTTTTTGAAATCCAATTTTAATAAATAAAATACAAATGGCTGAAACCTCACGAGGTGATCAGAACTTCGGTCTTTGGTGTCTTCAATGGGGATAGCATTCACCTGTGTCATAAAGTTGGTGTAACCGTTTTGAAGTATTGATTTAATTTTAACCAACATTTATTTACTTATACAACAACAGCCAAACAGGTCAAAAGCTTCAGTAACATGAGTACAGGCATCCAATTTAATACGAAAAATCGTATTCTAGAACTTTACTCCGAAAGTAGCATAAACAATTATACTGATATTTCTAACCGTGTAACTGGTCATATTGCCGCCCCGGTGGCACAGTTGTTAGCATGCTTGCTTTAAGCTCCGGAGGTGCCGGGTTCGATTCCCGGCGGGTGATGAAAAAATCACGGCAGGATAAGGTAAGGATCAATGAATTAATCACTCATTATCCGTTAAAAAAAATGGTGACGAAACTTCACCATGAAGCGGCCAAATCCCTCTATGGGATGTAGCGCCAGCGAATAAAAAAACTGGTCATATTCCAGAACTTTATCCAAAAATTGTTTTAGATTCCCATTTACAACGCACATATCAAATTTCATCATAATCGGGTAAGGAATAACCAAGTATCATCCTACTTGGCCAAATTCCAAAGCTTTATCCAAAAATTATTTTAGAATTTCATTCCGAATACACACGTCAAATTTGATGATACCCGGTTAAGGAATAGCCAAGTTCCATCCTACTTGGTCATAGTTTACACATATCAAATATTCCTATTTCCACACAATATCAAATTTCATTATAATCGGTTAAGAAACAGCCAAGTTCCATCCTACTTGGCCATATTCCAGAGCTTCATCCAAAAATAATTTTCGCTTCCTATTTCCATTACACATGTCGAATTTCATCATAATTTGTTGAGAAATAGGCAAGTTCCATCATACTTGGCCATATTCCAAATCTCCATCCAAAAAAACATGTTAGAATCCCATTTCCAACACACATGTCGAATTTCAACATAATCGGTTGAGAAATAGGCAAGTTCCATAATACTTGGCCATATTCCAGAACTTCATCCAAAAGTCATTTTAGAATCCCATTTCCAAGACACATGTCGAATTTCATCATAATCGGTTGGGAAATGGGCAAATTTTATCGTACTTGGCCATATTCCAGAACTTCATCCAAAACAATTTTAGAATCCCATTTCCAACGCACATGCCGAATTTCATCTTAATCGGTTGAAAAATAGGCAACTTCGATCATACCTGGCATATTCCAGAACTTTATCTAAAAATCATTTTGGATTCCCATTTCCGACACACATGTGAAATTTCATATTAATCGGTTGTTAAATAGGCAAGTTCCATCATATAAACAATTTGTTAACTACTCACTACATTCTAATCCAACCCCAACTCAACTCGAACTCAACTTCAACTCAACCCGCAAATTGACCCCTAACTTAACCATCAACTCAATTCCCAATTCAATGGCCAATTCAATAATCAAACCAGCATATTATATAAAAAAATCGTAAATATTTATAAAATCAGGTATTTTGGGTCGATTCGTATTGCAGGTACCTCGCACCCTCTCGACGTACAGTCTCCAAAAGCTTTTTAAATCTCCGCCTTGACCGAGCCGTTCTCGAGATACTACTGGTACAGACATCCAGACACTGACGGACGGACATTTTTTTTTTTTGCTTTTTTAACTCGGGGAATTTCAAAACGTCGAGAAAAGTGGCTTTGAATCAACCAAAGTTTTCGTCATTTTTGACAGGATTTCAATACTTTGGTCTTTTTCGACCGAAGTAATTTTTTACATTTCAATTTCAATAAATTTCTGAATTTTAAAATTTTTCTACCTATCCCTAAATTTTCTTGTACATATTTTTTTTAAAAAAATACACATATGTACATGAATTAAACACGGTCTTTTACATATGCCAAACTATGTTCTGCCTTGTTTATGGCTTTTGTAGGGTTGATTATTCACTGTTTTTGATAAACCGGTACTCAAATTGATTTATCACCTTATATGGGCTCCGATTCTGAGTTCAAACATTTTTTCATAAAATAGAGAGTTGTGAAATATACTAACACAGAAAGAATTTTATCGTTTCAGAACACGGGGCAATATTAAGCTTCTTCGATTTAATGGCTTGATGATATTTTAGTCACTTATTCTTGGCTTAATTTATTTAACTCAGCTTAAATCACATTATTTTGTCTCACATCACATATAATTTTGGGTAAGTTACAAAATTTTCACTTAGCTCATATAATTCTTGCTTAATTTATTTTTGAAATAAGTTTCTGAAAATAATGTCATTTTATGTAGTTGGCCAATTCGAGCTTAAGTCAAATAATTTTACTAGTATTTTACTTAGTTATTTGACTTGCTCAAGAATTACGTGTATAAGTGGGGGCTTCGAATCCACAAGTTTTAATCTTAAATAATCCGCAAGTTTTAAGCTTAAATGTTTCGAGTTGGTTGAGTTGGTGTGATTTGGTATTTCAGTGACATGTTTTTCGAGTCTATGAATTAAGGTGACATTTTTTGGTAGTGCGAAAACGAATAAAATCAGGCTCTTAGAATTGCACATTATTTAAGTATAATGAACATAGGAAGTCAATACTTCCGCCGATTTTTTCTAAAATCTTATACTTTCAGTTTAACTCAAATAATCCTTGTTACATAATTTTGGTTTAAACTATACAATTCTAGCTTATGTCGTATTATTTTACTGTCGATAAATTCATCGAGTTATCATACAAATTATTTATTGCAAAACTATTGTAAATAAAATAGTTTTGGCTTAAGTGGTATTGAATTCTTCATTAAATTATGATTTAATAATAGCAACATTAAATGACTTGCCAAAAGTTTTTAACCTAAATGACTTGCGCTTTAGTATGTGTAGTAACGAAAAATTGCATGATCTAAGCAAATATTAGATAAAGGGTACCCCTAAAAGTAATGAACACATTTGCGTATTTTGATTATGAGAAAAAAAGTTGCAAACAAATAATAAGACGTATGTTTAGTGTAGGGAATACAATAATTTGTTTATTATAGAGAGAGAGAGAGAGAGAGAGAGAGAGAGAGAGAGAGAGAGAGAGAGAGAGAGAGAGAGAGAGAGAGAGAGAGAGAGAGAGAGAGAGAGAGAGAGAGAGAGAGAGAGAGAGAGAGAGAGAGAGAGAGAGAGAGAGAGAGAGAGAGAGAGAGGAGAGAGAGAGAGAGAGAATAACCAAACGTTAATAACCAAACAGCTCCTCAAACTCTTCTGATGACAATAATATAAACAGGTATACCATTGAGGAAGGCATTTTCAGCTAAGTGGTTTAACTAGACATTGCCATAATATACCAAACGTGAATTAAAATCGAAAAGTAATTAGACTAACAAAGGGCGGGAAAAGAATTTGCCGAAACCAATCAATCAGAATTGTCGTGAGCAGATCTAAGAACCGTAAGCATCCATAGAGTTATGTGGTCAAAACGATTACTGTAAGTTAACATGTTTGAATTGCAAGAACTTTAGCTTGCTTGTTTAATTCAGGAATCTAAATCTAACGAGTTCTGCAGTAACATTTCTCAACCAGGCGAATTTTTTAAATGAAAGTATTTGATATTTCAATTGGCAAAATTACCTCGTGATATAAGCTGCATTTCTTAACGTTTGTTCTGATCTGGATTAAATCATGTTACATGAAACGACAAAGAAATGCAAAGAGCTACTCGGACCAAAATGTTCATCGAAAAACAAAAATTTGTTCATTTTTTGTTGTTATTGGTCTGATCCGAATCACTATGCGTTAAGAAATGTGGTTATATCTCGTTGTTGCTGCGATGGGTGGTTTCAAAGTTTGTCGATTACGATTTTTCAATTTTTTCAAATTTTAAATAAAAGGTCATTTGAAAACTTTACTCTGGGTTTGAAAATTATTGATTTACCCATCGAGGTTCTTCAGCACGGATGTTGAAGTTCTCTCGCAAAAATGCGAGATTGTCTTATTCGCACATTAAGGAAAACTTAATCACATAATAGTTACTGTAAATATCAGTCAAGATGTAATATACATATAGCGTATATTTAATTGTTATTCTTTATTAACGAACCAAAACAATAAATAACTAAAATATTATAGTTTTTTACTAAAATCAATTATTCAAACTCCCACAATAATTCAATTAATCGTGATTAATAAACAACATACCAAATACATTTTTCAAACTATTCTATCTAAAGCTATAATAAAACTTATTTATGGAGCACACTTCTTATTTAATCTATCGTCTTTATCTACGATTATAATATATATAAATAATTAATAACGCCACTTTAAACTGCAACTAATTAAAATAAATTGTAAATTTAAATACAAATATTTTTTTATCATCTACATACATAATTGATAATTATAATCACGCAATCTATTAACAAGCTATAAAAATTAAAAACAATAAATTTTTGTGTCTTTAATACAGAGCACGTCTCTTTTTTTGTTAATAAATTTAGTTTTGTATGTTAGTGTGAATTATTATGTGTGACCTTGAAAAATTAATAATTTAATAAATAACATTACAAAATTAATAACAATCTACCTACTCGATCAATGAAATAATAAATGCAATTCGATTACTAATTATAGAGGAGCTGAACATAATATGTTGACTAATAGTTGATTGTGATACTGATATATGTATGTAGTTGTTCAATTGAATGTTGTAATGAATCACGATCGGATATCCGCGATCCAAATCGAGTTTGTTAAGTTTGCTGATCAGACGCAATTATACAATTCAAGTAAATCTTATTAAAATGGATCAGGAGGTTATCTTATATACATTTTCAATATAAAAAACACTCGAAGAACAAAATTTTGGTTAATAACGACAAACGAATGAATTGTACACGTACTGGTTATAAGAATATACTTACACAGGAAGTGTCCAATCAACAAATATTGTAATTTCACAAAGACACAAAATGCAGAATAAGAGCATAGCATATGTAGTTTAATGGACGGCAATTATTTAAGATTACGAATATATTTGAGTGACTCGTATTATTATATTACCGGAGGAAATTATTGTGAAAGATCCACTGCGCTGTGATTCAATCTAATTTTATGTATACATGAAAAATGGGAGTTACATACATGTTTATTATGATCTGTGATTCTGATTATTCAATGAATTTTCAATATTTTAGTATATACGCAACTTTTCAATTGGTTTAATTTTTTTTGATTTATTCAAATTATTTACTCAGTACTTTAATAAGTTTGTTCGTTAAAAACAACAGATTTATAATAGTACAACTGTAAAATCTACCTAAACTCCTCTATTTATTATTGCTGCATTAAACACAAAAGTAGTTGTTATTTGTTTAATACGTAAATTAGCAAGTTTATTAATATGATTATTTGAAGTCTCACATATAGACTACAAAATACTACATCCAAATTTTCGTGGCGCAAATTTTTTCCACGTTTGTGCAGTGATCCAAATTACATGTAGAATTAGTAGACTTATTAAATAATTAAATATTCTTGACAATACTTTCTAAAGAACTACGCAAAATTTACAATTTAATTTGTACTACGACTGTAGGTAGAAATAAGAAATTAATTAAATTAGGGTACGGTAATATAAAAATGTTTGAATTTTCTCTTGAATTTGGATGAATTTATATATTTAGTCACTGTTGCATTTAATTGTAAAAAAATATTTTGTTTTTGTACTCGAAGTGGGCATAATTTTGCAAACTAAAATAGTTTGGAACCGAAATGAGAGAAAACATTTGTTTCCAAAACTTCATTCAAATTTGGTGGGAAATCTCGTTTAAATATGTCCCATATTAAAATTAAAGTTAAGTCGAAATTATTATTGTGACGCTTATTTACCAATGTTTATTTTAACACGATGTAAGTAAACTGAAAAATTTGAACAATATTGCTGCATTAAAATTCTCCATTTAAAATGTTTTTATTTGTACCCTACACGCTACACTATTGTTAAAGGATACCACTTTGAGATTATCTAATGACATGTTTACTGAACTTTATTCGCTAGAACTAATAGGTTTACAAAGTTTTATTTAAATTAGTAGCTTATTAAATTTATTTTTAATATTATTGTTATTGTTATTATTGTTAATTTTTAATATTATTTCACCTCTTGCTGTACATTTTATTGTAAATGTAAAAGATAATTGCTAGAAGGAGCTAGTTCGGATGTAGAAAAGCTGAGAATTTCGACTTGCTGCCTTTGTAGATGTGTATTTAGCGTTTTGATGTTTTTTGCACAAAAGGAGTACATATATTAATAGTAAATACCGTTTTTCTTTTAGAAAAATGTCTTGGTTATTACTTATTAGATATACTTACGCTTCTCCGCCGATTTATAAACCTTCATGAAAATTGTTTGACTGTCGAGGAATGTGAAAATCTGGAACACGTTTTTATCGCGATTACAATACTTACCTAATATAACTTCATTATAGTGGAAAAAGTAAAAATAAAAATTCGAATATACAAAAATTTTGTAATATGAGCTATCATTATAAAATTAATCGAAAACTAAATCATTTGTAGAATAACACTTATAGTGCGTATGGCCAATGAGATAAAAATTGTATTGGTAACCGGAGTGAATATGGAAACTAAATTTATAATTTTTATACATTTTGTTGTGTGAAATGAGCAAATTAAAATTTTGACAGGAACCGTGACTTGGTTGAAAAATTGTTGGTAATACTAATAATAAATATTACTTTTTATTAATGAATCTAATAATATTTTATTATTCGAGTTAAATGAGTTTCACTATGACGAACACAATTAAATTGCAATTAATTAAATAATTGTGTATAATTTAATTTTTGTCTTGCTAAATTATTTTATGTTTTTTTTTTGTTTCTTAACTATTTTCGTAGATCCAAGACCTGTAAACAATTTTGTAGTGAATACGTTAACATTTTAACATACGCTCGTAGAGTATGTCTACAAATAAACACTCACTGCCCACTCATAATTCTGTTAGTCATAATAATGATAATTGTAAATTAGTTCGATCTTCCACATGATTAAGGTCATTCAAAAGTCGTAAGTTCTTAGGGTTGCCATCGAATTTATGTAACAAGTTAATATTGATAAACCGGAGAGCAGCGTTGTGCTTGTGGTTCGCAAGAACAATCCGACCAGACCTTGTGAATTTTACTCCGATCTCTTATTGAAAAGTCAGTCGATTTGATTAATTTCAGTAAGCCTTCGTAGTGTATACCATTCACAAAACAAAATGTGACAAGTGTTAAACGTTTTTTATAGGTACACTTTTCAAAGAACGCATTTACAGCGTAATTAGGGGCATTGTCGAAAGCGAATTGAGAAAAGATTTTAGAAACAGTCTTTTGTAAACAGTACTTTGAAAAATAGTAATACGTGGCCAACCCTTTGCCGTTACGTACTATATGTCGTTTTAAAATATGCCATTTTTAAATATGCCATAATGTACCATATGCCATAGTGTACCATATTCTGTTTTAAAATATGCCATTTTGAAATGTGCCGTAGTGTACCATATGTCGATTTGAAATATGCCGTTTTGAAATATTCCATAGTGTATCATATGCCGTAGTGTATACCATATGCCGTTTTGAAATATGCGGTTTTTTCATATTCCGTAATAAAAAAATGGAGGTGTGGCCAACACACGACTTTCTTTTACGAACAGCGAATTTTAAGAAACATTTCTTGCAAACTTAATTAAGATTGTTTTTATTTTTTCATGTTTTCTGTAAATTGTATATTTTTGAAATATTTGCAAAATAAATTTTCTGTTTCGCGGAATCTGGGAGCTGTAACCCCAAATATTATGTAAGGCATTAATGAAGATATATCTGTTTTGAGGTCCCCTGAGTGCGAAAAAGTAGGTTTCGAAATGATGTCTGTCTATCAGTCTGTCCGTTTGTCCGTCCGTCTATCAGTCTGTGCCTTCTCTATAGCCCAGATGGCTTAACCAATCGAACAAAAACTTTAGATTTAAGCTTTACTTATGTAAAAGAAAGTAATAAAAAATAATAAATTTGTAAGAAGTTTGCGTAATTGGTTTCTCAAAATTCCCTGTTCGTAGAAGAAATGTGTTGGCCACACATCAATTTTATTTTTTTTATAAAATTTTTTAATTTTTTTTTTAATTTTTTTATTTTTTTATTTTTTATTTTTTTTAATTTTTAATTTTTTTTTTTTATTTTTTTTTACTTTTATTTTTTGGAAACATTTTGTTTTAGTAGTTTTTTGTAAACCTTATAGTTTTTGAGATATTTGCAAAACAAATTTTTTGGCCCAAGGGAGTGGCCACTATCGGTTGCCCGATTTGGACTAAAATTCACTGGGGCCTTCCAATTTATCAAAAAAGCTTAAGTCTCAAGTTTCAATTCGATTGGTTAAGCCATCTGAGCTGCAGAGCGGACCCAGACGGCCAGACATACAGACAGACATCATTTCGAAACCCAGTTTTTCGGAATCAGGGGTTGGGGCCCCCCAACAGATAAATCTTCAATAATCTCAAGGTCGAAAATTTTCATGATTACTATACTTTATTTTACTTACGTAAAAGAAAGTAATATGCCCTGTGGGGCCCTAATTTTTAATGTATAATTATATTAAGTTTTTCTGATTAAATGAAACCATTTCTAAATAAAACGAAACCATTTCTAAATTGAATGAAATATTTTTCAATGAGGAACTTGTCCAATATCGATGTTAGTTTATTTGTACCACGCTTGGGCAGCGCTGATTATTTTTTTACTTTTCCTACTATAACGAAGTTATATTGGGTAAGTATTGTAATCGCGAAAAAAAATTTGTTCCAGATTTTCGCATTTCTCGACGAATTAGGTTACCAGGACCCCGAAACACTGATCAGAAAAATGTCGTGTCGCACATTTTTATTATTTTTGTTTCGCCTCCCATTCTCACAAATAGTGATAGTTTTGGTCGAAATTTTGAACAAAGATAGATTTTAGTAATAAGCAGTTTGTGTTAACTTTTAGGTCCATTCGAGTATAGAATAGAGGGGGTTGCAGTGGAAGAGAAAACTGCCAAACAGATTTTCTCAAAAACGGGACCGACGATTTTTTTGTTATGTTGATGATAAATTTGACAATTTATCATCTACTTGTTCACAAAATTTGAAGTCGATTGAAGCATTGCGTGGGGATCATTTTCACAAAAAGGAGTAATATAAATTTGTTTATCTGTTCACCGAGGTAATATCGAACTTTCCGAAGAAATATTTCTCTATAGTTAATACACCTTGCAAATTCCAGCAATTGTTCCCTAAGTGTCTTCAAAATAAAATGAATAGATTACCGTGTAATATGGAATTTATATTTCTAAATTTACGTAAAATACTTTGCTGGTGGCAAATAATATTATCAACTATTAAAAATAATTATATCTAGTGAGCTTTTAAATATAGCAAGATATTCCCGTTTCTATGACATTGACATTTTTGGCATTGAGATTTCTGTGACGTTTTATTGACATTTTATGGCATTTTAATGATTAAAATTTCAACGATATGTTGATCGATACATTATTTGTGAATTGCTTTAATAAAATCGCCTTTAAAGGTATTATTTCTGAGTAATAAATTCTCTTGGTATATTCAAAGTCGTATATAACTCTTAATAGCAAATTACTATGGAGGCTTTAAAATAATATCACGCCATTAGTGTGGTTCAGGTTTGGGAGAGCTAGGAGATATGTAAAATGAAATGGTATATAGTATGACAAGGAGGTGGGATTCGGTAACAAATGATAATTAACGTTAATTCTGATTTTGTATTATTTGTGTTTTATTGAGTCCAGACTCAAGTACTGAGTTAAGAATTATATCGGCAAATCCTCACGTTGCTCACATAATATTGTGATCTGAACAAACGACACAAATTTTCAGAAAATAAACTTCTGAACATTTTGAATGCTATCTGAATGGAGTAAATGAAATTCTTAATGACTTTCAACAACGGTATACTAGAGATGTATAACAGGATCTAATTGTTAAAGGTTGAAGATGAAAAATGGCGAATGCTACTTTGATAGCTGCTCAACACATATCAGTTCTGAATAATCTAACATACTTGTGAGTCTGTGATTTAGCTGTATGAGAGTAGATTATTTTGTCGTGAAATTTAATAAAAGCCGTGACATATAATTGTACCTACCCAAAATATCGAAAAAATGTTTGTGAAATATAAATGGTTGGTTTGGTGATCTTTAACGGATGCTTTCTGGGAAAAGTATCGTCCGAGAGTCGGATAGACCCATTTTTTATTGCAGATTCGGATTCTACGGCTAAAAATACGTAGGATTTGGCTGAAACATTTTTTCCCATTCATGATAGATGGCGCTGTAATTGGCAATATTCAATTTTTTTTTATTTCTCCTACTGATAACCTACGCAAACGATTCTGCAATACGGCTACAATAAAAATATTATGGTTTCATTCTAAATACACGAAGGTAGTCTTAAACAATTTAATCATTTTACAATTTTCGAATAACTGGGAGAAGGGTGCTTGATTTACATGAGTCCCCTCGCCGCATCATCTATCAATTAAATTAAGTGCTCAAAATGGTGGCCTTCGACTTCAATGCACTTATTAATCCGCATTTCAAATGACTGTACACAACTGAGAAGTGTGTCTGCTTGAATTTCAGCACAAACATTTCTGATTCGTTCAAACATATTCTAATGTGTTGTTGGTTTTTGTTTGTAAACTTGGTCTTTGAGATAGCCCCACAGATCTTGGAAATCAACGCCATGAAGATCTTGGTGTAAAGATACTTGATATGGATGATACTTATGACGTTTTAAAATTTTCCAAACACTGGTCTGGGACAATCCGACTAATATGAGGGTTATGAGCTACTGCAGCCAATACATCAATTTCATTATTTTCTTCGGTAACTGTTGCTGGACGAATCCTTTTTTTCGGTTAAACACTTCCATCAGTGATAAATTGTTTGGCAGTACGCTGAAATGATGCACGTAACCGAATCCTATCCGGAAAACGCGAACCGTAGAGAGTGACAGCATTATCAAGACTCCGGCCAGCTTCTCCTAAACCAGAATCATTTCAATTTTCTCTTGTACAGTTAGATACACCATTCTGAAGTAGTATTGATAGCTTGCCACAGGTATTGTTGTTTTCGAAATAACCTTCGGACTGAATCGGTATTTTTAAAACAAAATAAAAACAATTTCATTAATTTGAAAGCCGATTTAAACACATGTCCCTGGGTTACGATAATTACAAGCCATTTTTCAGTAATTGAAAATTTAAAAAATACAAATTGTTTACGACTACCTTCGTGTATTTTTATTGCAGACGTATTGCAGGATCGTTTGCGTAGGTTATCAGTAGGAGAAATAAAAAAAATTGAATATTGTCAATTACAGCGCCATCTATCATGAATGGAAAAAAAATGTTTCAGCCAAATCCTACGTATTTTTAGCCGTAGAATCCGAATCTGCAATAAAAAATAGGGGTTCCTATCTTAGTTTCAAAAGGGGGGGTTTCTAATTTTAACACTAATATATTTCCCCCGCGGAATAATTAAATCTTGATCTCCCCCATTTTTTTCGTAGAGCGCTTATTTTCCGAGATATTTGAGTGTATCAGGTTAAAAAAATCACCCGGTATACTGCCCATAATATGTATACAAATTTATTGCCCTTGCTGAGGTTAAAAGGTTATTAAATGCATCAAAAATTTATTAGTTGTGAAATTTACAAAAAAATAAAAAATAAATTCTCCAACTTCAGACTCCATTCACAAAAGTTACGAAAAACTACGTTCAATCGAAAATTCTTGTTTTAGAAAATGATTTATATTGTTTGATCCACGTAAGATATCAAAGAGTATAATATCACGTTTAAAAGGTTATTAAGTGAATGATGTGAAAAATGTCATAAAATTTTACGAAAAAGTGCTCGGAACTACCCTTAATGATAACAAAACAAGAATTTTTATGATTTTAATCAATAGTTCATACAATTTTACTCCAAGAAATGGTATATTCATTTTTTTTAAACATGTGTGAAATTTATATTTTATTGACAAGAATTTGGCAATTTTTCGATTTTTTTTGCACGTTTTTGCGTTGAGCACCATCTAATTTTTAACTTTTCTAATTTTTTTTTTCACCTAAATTCATTATTTTGAACATACTTTCATATTTTGACCGGTGAAATAGAATACTCGACACAAAGTTTTTTTTGTGCACCTTACTATTCGCAGACCAAGCAGCGGTAAGTATTATTTCCTTTTCAAGGTGGGTGTGTGTAAAGCAAAATACTTACCCACGCATTGTGCATTACGCTTTTTTCTCTACCAACTGAAAAATCTCTGACGTAGGATAGTCGTAGCATTTACATTAGCAAATAAAATTAAGAAATTGTGTTTTACTATCGATCAATTTTCAATAAAGACAGTTAACATAAATATTATAAATCCGAAAAACGGAATTTCTTTACGCAAGTATTGCGTGCATTGCATTCAACAACAAGCCGGCTCTACTTATATTTGGATTTAAGCTTAATAAAGATCCAAATTTTGAAATCGAATAATTCATATAACGACTATTATCTAAATAAAGTGATTTCCGACCTTCAACGTTATAAATAAAAACCCATGTATTTCCAAATGTTTTGAAAACTGTGGAAACCTTCGATATTTCCAAAATTCTTGTATTAAAAATTTTGAAGTGAAGTTAGAGAGAAATCCGTAATCTTTGTGTTCAAACTACATAAAATAATCTAGCTTCTTAAACTATCAAAAATAAAAATTTCGTTGTAGTTTAATACACATTAAAATTTGTTATAAAGTCCCTAAACAGTTCCGATGAAAGGGATAAATGGTATGCAAAATAAACATGATGTAAATTCGTAAATTTTTTTTTAAATTAATATTGAAAGTTTACAATTATAATCAACAGGGTAAAATTAGGGTAAACATTTAAAAATTTAGCGTTTCAGTATAGTTTCGAATTTAAATTTTTCTGATTTAAACATTTTTAAAATATTTAATTTTATTTTATTTATGAAAATCTGAATTTTATCATAACGAACTGCACTGACGATTACAGCGTTGCTTCATCATCTTCAAAAAATATTCTGTAAACTATTATTCACCACTATCATAGTGAGACTCAACTTTACTAAATCGAATTTTCAATTTTTTAAAAATTTACCAATTGATCTAAGTTGAAATGTTTTTCAAAACCCATTACGTGAAAATGAAATTTAGAAAATAATTCCAAATTAAAAAAACCATAAATATTAATTTTACGCATTTAATAGCGATGTTCATCAAAATTTGGGCAGTAACCACTATTTTTTTGTAGTGGCACACTTCAGTCATTAACGTTTTCAATTTCACATATTCTAAATATAATGGTATTACACAAAATTGAGTGTAATAAATTTCCTACTCAAATATGTAAATAAAAATTTAAAAATTATTACAAAAATTGTCAACAATAAAATACAAACGACGACCGCGTGGGTTGCCCTATAAACAATTTCTCATAAAATATTGCAGTTTCAGTCTCCGAGCACTTTTTCTAAATCTACAATATCCGTTCATCTTTTAAATGAACACTTTAATAATGTATTTAGCTTAAACAACTTTATAAATTTATGTTGAATATTCATCCGTTCTGAAATGACATTGGGATTCTGTAAAATAACAAAAAAAAAATATCATATCTATTTCTCTATTGTCTTTTTCTTTTTTTTTTTTGTGTACGTACGTATCTTACGGTATTTTATATTTTTTAATAAAACATTATTATTTATTATTTTATTATTAATCCCATAGAGAATCTTGTGTGTCATATCGTTTTGTTCGGTACAAACTCATACTAATTGAACAAAATTGGCATGAAAATGAGAAAATTCGTATAAGTCGACTGTTTATTACGATATTACACATATGTACAAACTTCTCGTAAAACATTATACTCTGGATAAAATTTATAGGTAAGAGAGCGAGATGCGAATTTAATATTATAGTATCCGCAGCACAGTAGCATAAATAATTTTGTTTATTAAGCTTAGTATCTTTTAGTTGTTGTTTTAGTTTGTTTGTTGCATTTTTCGGTAGTGTCGGGAGTTAAAGTATTTTTGACGGGTTGCAGGTTCTCTTTTTGTGTGTTTTGTGCCAGTTTGATTATTTGAGTTGCGAAAATGGCAAAATAATATGTATATAAATTGAACTAATTATATATTTAACTCAATTAAAATTAATTAATTAATAAAAACAATTTTTTTTTTGTTTTCATCTAATTTATAGATCAAAAAATGTGATCGTGCGTTTAAATAAACAAAAAAAAAAAAAAGCAACAAAAGTTCTACTATGTATACACCTAAATGATGTATACCTAAAAAATTAAAAAACCTAAATATTTTTGTGATTTTTCAAAAAAAAAAAAAGATATCAATTATTTTAGAATAAATAATTAAATAAACAACTATATATTTTAAATTATTAAATTTTATTTTCAAAATTTTTCTGTAGTTTTAATAAGATATAATAATTATATATAATATAAATATATTATTAAAAGAATAATTTTAGTAATTTGTAAATGAATTAATTTAAATAAAAAAAAATGAATAAATTATTTTTTAAATCTATCTGTATTGTATACTTTTTTAAGGGTTATGAATTCTTGATACAAGCAAAAATATAAAAAAAAACAAAAATGAAAATGTTAATTTACAAGAAATAAGAAAATTTGTTATTGAAAGCTTTTTGTGTTTTGACTTTATATTAAGTGTGAGTGAGAAGCTTTTAGAGCTTAGTCGCTTTAAATGATATGGATTAGTAGGAGATTTAAATAAACGGGGTGATTATTAAATAGGTTAGTTTTAAAATAATTTAGTTTAATCAATAAATTTGTTGTCCTCTTAAATTGGTGTTCTAAAAATTCTTAAATTTTTTATGTAAGCATTAAACCTTTGAAGGATATTACAAAAAACTAAAATAATAATTTAAGTGAAAATATTTATTTTTAAAATTTTTATTTATAAACAACGATTTTAAACCTCACTCAAGTAACATTTCAGAATTCATAACTGTTGGGAAACAGTCTCGCAACTATTGTTGAAACGATCAAGAAATTGCTAATTAGTTGTATTAGCGTTGTATTACCGTCCAGGACACTTTTCTGCAACTGTAAATGCCCAGTCAGTTTACAACTTTAGTTTTTAACGTTTTTGGTAATAACGTTTCGATTTCATTTAGTAGAAAAGTTTCGTTGAAACGTTACGTTAAACCGTTTTACTGACTTTACCTTTAACGCTAGTAATAATGAATTGCGAGATCTACCCTTATCATAGTTTACGAAGGAGCACATAAAAAATCGGCAACTACTTGGTTACTACTCATTAAACAAAAAAAGCTCTTAAATCACTTCAGAATTAGAAAAAAAACGAAATTTGCAAAAATTCAAAACACGATAGGTTATAATGCCCTTATTACAAATTACCAATTTTTGCATAATTTTTTGCAATGGTCTTAGTTGGATTTACACTGTCAGAAATTTCAATCTGCCAATCTGGAATAATTATTTTCCAAAATGATTTTGAATTTCAGAACCTTTTGTAATTTATGAACACCGTAAATCACACACAAATTAAAAATGAAGAACAATAATTCATATCATCAGTTGCTTTTATTTACTTCAACTCATTTGAATATATTATTTTTATAGAGCTGACTTAGTATTTTTCCTAGACCTTAAACCATATTGACAATTTTTTAAAACATTATATTTAGAAAAGAAGGCATCAACCCGTAACTTTAAAGCCTTTTCCACAATTTTCATAATTATGGGCTGTAACGATATAGGACGCAAATTATCCTTAAGCAGTTTATCACCCTTTTTAAACAACGCAATTACAACTGCGGTTTTTAAATAATTAGGAACACTGCCATTCATAAAATTTTGATTGATAAAATGTATCAAAATTGGCGATATACTTTCTGTGATAGCTTTAAATATGTATGTTGGGACCTTTACAAAGATTATTGGATTTTAAACCATTAATTATACCAACAATTTCAGTAATATCCCCAGGATTATTAAACAATTCTTCTGAGATGATGTCTCCTCTTTGATTTGATATGACATATTATTAAATAAACAATTGATTGTTCTTAAGTGAGACACAATATTAGAAAATTAAAAACTAAAATCATCTGCTATAGATTTACTGAAGAAGAAGCACTGAAGAATCACTGAATCACTAGACATAATTTTATCAATATAATTACCAACACTATAGTCTAAAATTTCATTAACAACCGACCATGTTTTCTTACTATCTTTACTACAGTGTTGAAATTTATTGTGGTAGTACCTATGTGAATTTGTGGGAAAGTATTTTATCATCAACTTTTTGGCATAGTTTAAGAAAATATTTCTGAAGCCCTTTATTTGTGGTATGCTTCTTACACTTTTCACTAATTTTTTTTTTCTAAGCCATTAAATTTATCAAATGAAACGAGATCAAAGGTTTCAGTTGTTTATAATTCTGTTGAATAACATTAGAAGGACATGAATCAGTTATGGAGTTCACCATACAAAGAAATCGTGCGAAATGACAACCGGATCACTTTCATTGAGTAAACTAGAAAACGAAGAGACTTTAGTAGAAAACACAAAATTATCAAACCTACGAGCATTATGTAGAGGTCACATCATTTTTTCCTAAGCCATTAGCAGTGCCGTTTATTTCTAAAACTACATTGATTAAATGATGATCCGATAACAGCAAATTATGTAAGAATGCAGAAAAACTACAAGAATAATCAGTACGGACAAAAGGAAACTGTCATACATGTCATATAATACAAAAAAGACTGTCATACATGCCATACAATACATGTCGAAGAATGTAGGCCATTTGAAGATATTAAAAACATATTCATCACTCAAAGGAAGAAAATTTAGAATATCTTTATTAAAATCTCCTACAATAATAGCATTCTTGTTTTTAATCCTCTTAACAAAATCAGAAAATCCACTAACAAAAATTGAAACTAGAATGAATTGCAAACGATATATACAAATAAAAACATAGTTCATGTTATTAACAAATAACGATATTTAACTACGTCCATCGAATTTAATGAAACTGATACATAAGAACAATTTAATCTGCTTTAATAAAAAACACATGTACAGCTTTAATAAAAAACACGCTCTATAGTTATTATTGCAATACCCAAAATTCGTATAATTAGGGATTTTATAAAAACGTCATTCGTAATCATAAATCTTAGATAAGAACATTATTGAAGGAAGATCATTAAAACTACATATATAAATTAGAAATATATTTTTAAATATTCTCACGTAAACTACGAATGTTCTGAAGCAAAATTTTGAAATTAAAGGTGTTGTTTGTATTCATTAAAGTGTTAACCATAATCCAAAATAATTAAAATATTAAATATTCGCCTTTTAACAGAAAGTGGCTGACATCTGGTGAACGGTTTTACAACTTAGCCAATGGTGGTCAACCGGTAAATAAATGCATAATTAGACATGTTTCTTAGTGAATTTATTTCAAAATAATCGTTTTTTGCACTTAAAAACTTAAATTAATTTAGATAGGTAATTAATTTATCAATAATATTTGAATTTAAATATAAATGCGGTTCATTAATAACCGGTTACCACCATTGGCTCGTGCAAATCATAGCGTCTCTTGCGGCACTTTAAAGGCGAATACAAAATAATTTTTTTTAAAAATAAATGAAATAAAATTGTTTGAAAATATTGGCATTGACAAACCAAATAAAATGTCGCAAATCGCAATCTAATGTAAAATAAAGTACAAATATCTAAAATAATTACTAATAATTAATTATTAAAAACAATATGTATATATAATTATAAAATAAATACGAGTAAAAAACTGAAATAATTTAAAACCAGAAATTAAATTGGCATGATCACCCCATACGCAAAGTTTAAAAACATTTGAATTTGGTTTGAGTATATGATAAACCAATTCTGCTCAATATAGCTACTTAGGTAATTAAAAACGTAGAACAGAAAAACATAATAGACTCTAAAAATATGAAATAAAAAATAGTATTACACTTACTATGATTTGTAAATAAATTAAATTACAAAATAATTTCCACAACTTGTTTCGCGTTACAAAACAAATTGCCAACATTCGGGGACAAAAAAATACCTTTTAAAATGCCAACCCAGAAAAAATATTTAATAAAATCAAAAAACGTCATAATTATTTACTAACTAAGTAGTGATTGCCCGACAAAACTGACGGAAGTTTCTGAAAACTTAATAATAGCCTGAAAAGTAAAATGTTTATTTCTAGAAGAAAGCGAATTAAGACAATCAACATAATCTGCACACATTTAACGCAACATAATGTTAAAGTTAAAATAACAGAAATTTTCGCACGAAAAAAAAAATGCAAAATTAAGTGTATTGCTTTGGTAAAAAAGGATTAGATTTAGGTTTGGATTTAAAATTTCAGAAAGCAACCCGTAAAGATTTTTTTTTTAATTTAATTTTTGTTTGATGTGTTTCATATGAAGCAAATTCTAGTAGTAGGCATTGAAACTATAAATCGGATTTGTTTTAAGTAAATTAAAAAAATAATTGGATTTAGCTGAATCTTTTTTGGATTTATTTAATGCAATTGTTGTTGTATTTTTTTATAAATTTACCAAAGCAATACACTTACTATTGAAAGTTATTTACTTTGAACACAACTGAAAACAAACTAAATTTTTATTTTTTTTTCATAAATACAAATCACAGCAGACACAGAAATTTTCATGTCATCCAAACAACGAAACAAAAATATGTATGTAGCTACATATAATAAAAGAAAAGCGCGACTACTGCGATCTTAGACCATATAATATAATGGACCGCTAGCAATAGCTTTTAACTGTCTCCAACATCTGCAGCGCAAAGTAGCCTTGTGTCCGATCCGGTAACTATAGCACGTATAATCAAAATTAGTACCAACAGATGTCACTACAAAATTCAGTAGATATATTTAGTACCAACAGATGTCACTGAAAGTTTAAATTTACATATAAATAAAATAAAAAACGTTAATTCAAAAAAATTATTTTATTGACTCATAAAATGGATAATTTTAGTTAACTTTGTTCTAACATAAGATTTATGTTGCTCTAGTGAGAACTATTTACCATTATGATACAGTAGAATTTTGCTGTAAATTTCTATAATTAGCCTAATTAAATAATATTTGTGATTTTCCAGAAATTCACAATCTGGTACATGTTCATTAAATGAACTAAAAATATTTTCTGTATTTAATTGTTTAAATGAATTAATAGTAATAATTTTTAAATGTTTTTATTAACTAATTTATTTTCTAACTTAATGATACTAATAACTTTTTGTACATCACATATTTTCACAGTGTCTTTTCTTGGAAAGCGCAAATTTCCCTTAGTTTTTAAAGTAATAAAAGATGAATTGTGTGGGTCACAATCATTAAATAATTTTTTACAAATATCACATTTAATTTTTTTTAAAACGTTGCGTTCGATGAATCCAGCTACGTAAAGCAACGGTTGTACCAAACCTGAATTAATACAATGTATTGGAATTTCATCTACCATTATTTCATCAATCACTTCATTAGTATCGTTAAGTAGCTCAGAGGCAATTCTTCTTGACGATACTGTTAAAATATTTATATCGTCTACAGCTACACAATTGGATTCGGCAGATGATTTAACCTCATTATGCAAAAGTAATTTCTTATAAGCTGAAGTAAATTGGGTAGCTGTAGGGTTATTGTTAAATCCTCCCATTGATCTTATACAAGAAAACAATAATTCCAAATGATCTTGGGAGAATTTGTATGTTAAAATATAATTTAAGACTTTTTATTTTTGAACAAAATTTACATATATTTTTCGGAAATTTTGCATATCTATAATAAAGCCTATAAAGCCAGTTTTATTCCCAGATTGAGTAATATGCTTTCCGTTCTGTAATTTCAGTTTTTGTAAATATGAAACCGTTTCGTTATAAAAGCTAAAAATAGTTTCAAAATTGGAAGGCTTTATAGGCTTTTTATGACCATTACCGTAAAGACTCCTTGAATTTAAACTATAGAAGGCATGATTTATTTTCAAAATAAAATTGATTGTACCTTCACAATTTACAAAATCAGGGTGGCCTTCCTTATTCAATTGCTGTAAAGACATTGCGACGCTTTCACTTAATGTCTGTACGGCAATTTTAACATTCATTTTATTTTTATCCCACATTAAATGTTTTTTTGTTAGTTTGTTTGCCAAGTGCATACCCAGATTTTCCTGATACTGCACAAGTTTTTCGATATACTCTCATTTTATTTGACGGTTTTGATCGTCGTATAAAATTTATTTACTAGCAAGAGTATTACGAATCAACTTTGCACAATGGCAAGCATCTAACAAAATATATATATTATGATTATCAACAGGATGCTTGAAATAAGGCTGCTCCTTATAAATATCTGCAAACAGGTAAGCGCACATACCTAAGTTAGCAGCATGACCGTCAAAAGTCAATCCGATAATTTTGACACCAGACGGATGTAAAAAATGCAGCACTTCCTTGGTTATGTTTGCACGTTCCAATGCATTGAGACCATTTACCAAAAAATAAGCGACTGGTATAACAACACTCAAAAGAAAGACCAGAGCATCTTTCGCCATTGGAAGCTCATCTGTTTCTGCTAAACATGACCCATAATCTACAACACCAACATATACTTTTTTATGATGGTCCCAATGCAAGTGTTTCCGAATGGACATTTCGTCCATCATCAAGCAGGCGACTAATAATTTCCCTTTAACTTCGGCCATATCGTTTTTTAATTTTAGTACCTGCAAGGCTTCCGCTGTAAACCCAGGAGAGCAGTCAGTATGTGAGTACCAGCTTCTAATAGTGCTTGCTGATGGCAAATTTGTTTTATACAAATTCCGCACATACTGGTAAGCTCTAGGGCTGTAAAAGTGCAACGTCAAGGCAAAGCTGCGAAGCTCTGGTGGATACTTGCCAGCCACTTTTCCTCTAAATAAAGCTGACAGAACATTTCTTTCGTTGTGCCCTATAGTCTAATTTAATTTGGACGATCAAATAAATTATTTTAAGAAATTCAAATTTTTAATGAAGTGTACAAATTATTACAATTTAAATTAATTAACATTATTAATATAAAATACACCTATATGTATTACATAATAACATTTGTAAAAAATACCTACTTGTAAAACTTTCTGAGCTTCTTCCGATATAAATTCTTTTTTTCTAAAATTTTCCAGTAAATCCTCTAATTTGTGGATTTTTTGTTTCTGGCGTGCATTATTTTTCCCCAACCTCTTGATTGTTTGGTTTTTCTTGTTAATGTCACGTCTCAATATGTGAACGTACTTAATAATGGTTTCTGAAGATACGTTCTCAAGATTACCCCTGATATCTCCTGGATAGCGCACCGCCGAATTCCGAACTGGTGTACCCGGCGGAGTGTTATTCGAAATATCCCTGTATAAAGATAAGACGAAATTAATTAATACAATTTGTCATTTTAAATAACATTAAGTAGTTACATACCTAGAAGTATTAGGACCCACTGTATCTCGTATAATTGAATTTACATAGCACATATCTTGTTTTGTATGGAATATATAGACGGAACGGCATTTTTATTCAGTTTTCTTGGAAAACTTGCAGCACCTCTGTGGAAGCTATCGTCGGTGAAATGTTTCGAACAGACCATTGCCATTTTAGGATGACTTTTTATTCCGATTGCTGCAATCCATTGTTGATACATGACTGCATCAACCGCATTTATTCTGTCAAATATATGGGTAGTTTAGTTATGTTTTTTAACAATACAATACATACTCACAGATGAAAAGATATATTGCCGCCGCTGGTGGAAACAGAATCACACCCCGGTACAAAGTACTTCCGTTTTCTTCCCATTGTACAATTATATTTTAATTTAAATAATATTTACACAAAACAACGTAAATATTTAAATATAGAAACACGAGAAAAATTCTTAAACGTCAAAACAAAACAAATTTCTTTAAAGTTTATATTATAGTCTATTCTTAAGAAACACTTAATAACTTCAAAAACACCAAATCACTTAACACTTTATCACAAAATAATTAATAATTGCACTGAATTTAAAAAGACAAAATTGAAAACATTTACCAAAATATGCAAAAAAAGAAATTAACGAAATATAAAAAACGGACACAAAAATTAGAACATTATTCAAAAAAAAATGAGACGTAATAAAAATCGATAACTAAAAAACAACAAAACGATGGATGAAAGTTGCAGTGCCATCTGTTGGTACTAAATAAATCTACTTAATTTGGTAGTGACATCTGTGGGTACTAATTTTGATTATAATTGCTATAGGTACCGGATCGGTCACAAGGCTACTTTGCGCTGCAGATGTTGGAGACAGGCTACTTTACAATTTTATATGGAAACGTCACTTCGCTAGCGGTCCATATATTATATGGTCTAAGACTGCGATAGTTTTTTGTGTTTTGCGTTATATCCATACAAACATACAGACGACGGTAATTATAAATACATATGTTGATGTTGATGATACCAATATTAAAAATTTGACATGCAAATATTAAAAATTTGAACTAAAGGAAACATAAAATTTAAGTTGCCAAGAAACAAAAAAAGTGATAAAATTAAAATTAAATAAATGCATTAATGGAATTGTACTTAAATGTTTACTATAATTTTCTTTTCCGGATTATGCTTGCTGCATATGAAAATAAATTTCAACTACCGAATTAATTTAGTGGTTAAGCAGTGGTGCTTTATTTTCACCTGAACCGTTAGGTGCGCCTGCTTAATCTCCAAAATATACATAAACGATGAAATTTGATAAAGCTGGGATGTCCGAGTTTTACGAAATAATATGTTGGATTTATAATTAAATAAAAATTCACAGGTTAGCTCTCGTTTTACTTTTTGGGCTTCTCTGTATAAGTTAAATTGATTATGGTGTGAGTTGATCTCTGATGAAAATTTGTTTGTTTGCTGCATCACTTGGAATCCAAACTTATTTGCAAATAATTGTTAATTTTTCTTATGCTCATGTAATCGATGTTTACTTTTGCTATGCTTTGGTTTGTTAGGCTCAAACTCAATATATTGCATTGACTCAATTTCGTTAGTTAATTCAACACAACCGATTTGTTGACAAATGTTTGTCACAAGGGTGTCGCCATAGAGTTGTTAAGCAATTTAGAAATGAGTCTCAAGGGTTTCAGCGGCCATACAGTTGATAAGCAATCGACAAATCAACAGGTTATTGCCAATTTCTCACTGATTTCTATAATCCACGGCAGAGTCGGTTTGTTAAACACGTTCACTACATCAATTTGCACTTCTCCAACTCTGACTATAAGTACCTATATTTTCACTGACCACTTTCTCGTATGTATTTTCATTTAATTTCATCAAACTGTGAGGATAGAAATTCTTATGATTTTTTAGATCCTCAAACTGAGATATCATTACACTTTTCTTATCACTTACATCAGCTGCAAGATTCTCAAGGTTTTTTTTTTTATTTTTTATTTAATTCAGTTATTTGAAATATAATTTTAATATAACTAATTAGCGCTTATTTCAACTGACTATAAAAACGCAGACATCGATTCCTTTGGAATCATTGTGCAGAAATTATAAATTTTCTATTATTGCGCTTTAAGAAGAATTATTCATTAGAATGCACATTAGTTTTTGAAAATATTTTGGATTTAAGGTTATCATTAAATTGTTAATAGAATTACATATAATCAAAAGCCACTGCTGTTGAAAATCTCCAAATTACATAAGCCAGAATCAGATGATTGGTAGGTAGACGGAAAAACAACACTAATATAGTTGCACCTGTTGATTAATTCAAATCTGTATATACAATATACTGCAGAGCTAATTATTTAAAACGTTTCAGATCAGTTTCTTTGCAAAGAGAAATTGGCAAATCATTGTAAGATACTAAGCCTCGAAACAATACATTATTATTAGATGCAGAAGTTGTAAACTTTGAGCAATGAATAAAAGAACGACATCGAATATTATATACATGAACCTCACTAGATCGGATTACAATAAAATTGTGTATAATCAGGTTTTTTATGACTTTGTAACATAAAGTAAGCAATTCTAATAGATTGATCGTATATATGTTTCAAAATGGTTAAATATTATAGTAGTTGGAGTTCTTATTGGTGCATTTAACACAAATTTTATAGCTCGTTTCTGTAAGATATAATGATCCTCGCAATGTTTTTGTGGTTCCACTCTATATTGGGTTTGTTATGTATAATAAATGTTGGTCAGTAATTTACGTGGTAAAATATTTGTTGACTTTTTCAAAATGTAGATATAAGGTAAGATTTTTTTTCCTAATCGTTTCGACATGATTTTTCCAATTAAGCTTGGAGTCAATAACCAGCCTTAGATAAGTGAATGAAGTAACCCTAACCAAGATTTCGTCATTGTAGGATAACTTAGTATTAAGGAGAATGTTATTATCTAATATTCTATTTTCAAACAAAATGTATTTTGTTTTCTTTACATTCAGAAGCTTTATTAACATTAAACCAATCTTTCAAAGTATTTAGATCAGACTGCATATCATTTATGAGATGTTGCAAATTATCATATTGGTACATTATGGCGATATCAACAGTATACACTTGAACATTCCCAATAATGTCTTTCATCATCAAATCATTGACAAATATTTTCAAGAGAGTTGTCCTCAGTATGGAAACTTGTGGTACTTCGAGGCTGACTGTTTCTAAATCACTTTTAGTTCCGCTTAGTTCGACAAACTGTTTTCTGTTTTGCAACTAATTCTCAAAAAATATGATCCCATTGTCATCCATATTCAGTTTCCTCAATTTTATCAAAAGGATTTTATGGTTTATGGCGTCAAACGCTTTGCTAATATCTACAAAAATGACAGAGACAAATTTGTTTGTATTCATTGCTAAGCTGAAACTATTAATGAGGTTTAAACACGCCGTGGTTGTACTAGAGTTCTTGGTGAAACCGAATTGATTAAATAAAATGACATTGTCCGATTCAAGGAACGCATCCAATCTTGAGTTAATCACACTTTCAAAAATCTTTGTTAAAGAGCTAGGGATGGAAATTGGTCTATAATTTTGTATTTCAATAGTCGAGCCGGTGTTATAAATTGGACAGGCTTTGACATGTTTTAGGCAATCGGGAAAACTGTTGGTATTCACACTATGATTAATCATTTGGACTATTGAGTTAATCAGCTTGTCAAAATATCTTTTAATAAAGCGATTTGATATCCGATCGAATCCCACAGCTGGTCTTTGTTTTAAATGATTAAATATAATGTAAATTTCCTCACTTGTTACCAATTATCTATACTAAATGGTTGAGAAATATTATACTGAATATAATCGAATTGCGAATGGTTAGGAAATTGTAAGTTCTTAAATTGATCAAACACATTATTAATGAAATATTTATTAAATGCAGCAGTTATTTCCGATTTAGTTCTTAAAGTTCTATCATTCACTTTCAATTCAATAATTTTATTGTGTTTCCCTCTGTTTAGTATGTGTTCATTAAAGTTTTTCATTAAGTAATAATAATAATATATCATGAAAGTAATTTCGTTTGCCAATTTCGAGTAAAGCAAACTCAGAATCCATTAGATTAAGATTTAAATCTCCAACAATAATAGTTTTATTGAGATCGGATATTACTGCTTCAAATTTTGGTAAAAATAACTGAGAATCAGAGTTTGACGAACGATATACTACGCAAACATATGTCTATACTTCGAATATTAACTACCATCAAATTGCATTTGCTATACTCTTCATTATGTAACAAACTTCTTTTCCGTTTGCTATTAACAAAAATACATCCTCCATAACCGTCAAACGTAATTGAACGGAATAAATTATAACCCGAAATATTAAAGAACTGCACATTAATATTACAAAGCCACGTCTCAGTTAAAACTACAAGGTCTGCGCCGAAAGGTAGACTATTTATCAAAGATACTACATCGAATTTATTTTGTAAACTACGTACATTATGTACAATAAGTTGACAAACTCTACACAATTAGTTAAACCCGCATTATGAATGCCAGTAAAATATCTATTGCTATTCTTCCATCTCTATACTTCATCTGTCAAATTGATCTCCGCCATTAGATTGACATTTGGGTATTTTCAACAAACAAACAGCTGTACATAATAAAAAAAATTGTTTAAAACAATTTGAAAATATAACCCTAATACTAGTTAAATCCGCAAATAAATTAAAATATAAAAAAATAAATTGACTTGCATTTTACTTAAATGACATTGTGTTGGTTCGATGTAATAAGCTGGGACGCTGGGATAACGCAGTTTTCACAATTTCCCCAGATCTATGCTAGTGTTGATATTGATAATAAAAACTTCGGAGTGTTCATCTTTTTTTATATATATCTTGTTGTTTTTAGTTCATAAGAATTTGAAGTTATTGGCATTTTTGTGTTTTAGTGATTTACAAAAAAGTTTATGTATGTGAAGTTAGCCCGAAAAGCCTCTTCAGCCCGAAAAAAGGTCTTTTAAAAATGTGTCCCTACTAACACGATGTGAACTCCATCCCGAAATACCATCCCGAAAAAAAACCTTTTCAAAAAAATTATATGTGTCTTCACTAAATTTATCAATAAAAAGCCTTACAGCACGAAAAATATTTTATTATGTATAAGTATAAGTACAAAGAAAATAACACTCCATTCCTAAAAATATTATTTTTATGTTTACCTGTAACAAAAAAAAAAAGATATTCGAGTACGTATGTATATATTTCATATAAAATTTATTTTATTTTGTAGAAACTAAAGAAGTGTATTTATGGCCATTTGATTTGGGCAAAAGACAATTTTTTTTGAAAATTTTACAAGTGATTTATCTACTGTACCGCCGATCACAGGGATTGCCCCCTACTTCGGGAATTGGTACGTGCTTGGTATAACTAGTCTTAACAAAATTACATTAGTCTCATTTCTCAACCAGGTCAAACTAAATATTTATGGCCATTTGATTTGGGCAAAAGACAATTTTTTTTGAAAATTTTACAAGTGATTTATCTACTGTACCGCCGATCACAGGGATTGCCCCCTACTTCGGGAATTGGTACGTGCTTGGTATAACTAGTCTTAACAAAATTACATTAGTCTCATTTCTCAACCAGGTCAAACTAAATATTTATGGCCATTTGATTTGGGCAAAAGACAATTTTTTTTGAAAATTTTACAAGTGATTTATCTACTGTACCGCCGATCACAGGGATTGCCCCCTACTTCGGGAATTGGTACGTGCTTGGTATAACTAGTCTTAACAAAATTACATTAGTCTCATTTCTCAACCAGGTCAAACTAAATATTTATGGTCATTTGATTTGGGCAAAAGTCAATTTTTTGATAATTTTACAAGTGATTTATCTACTGTACCGCCGATCACAGGGATTGCCCCCTACTTCGGGAATTGGTACGTGCCTGGTATAACTAGTCTTAACGAAATTACATTAGTCTCATTTCTCAACCAGGTCAAACTAAATATTTATGGTCATTTGATTTGGGCAAAAGTCAATTTTTTGATAATTTTACAAGTGATTTATCTACTGTACCGCCGATCACAGGGATTGCCCCCTACTTCGGGAATTGGTACGTGCTTGGTATAACTAGTCTTAACAAAATTACATTAGTCTCATTTCTCAACCAGGTCAAACTAAATATTTATGGCCATTTGATTTGGACAAAAGACAATTTTTTTTGAAAATTTTACAAGTGATTTATCTACTGTACCGCCGATTACAGGGATTGCCCCCTACTTCGGGAATTGGTACGTGCTTGGTATAACTAGTCTTAACAAAATTACATTAGTCTCATTTCTCAACCAGGTCAAACTAAATATTTATGGCCATTTGATTTGGGCAAAAGACAATTTTTTTTGAAAATTTTACAAGTGATTTATCTACTGTAGGGGGCAATCCCTGTGATCGGCGGTACAGTAGATAAATCACTTGTAAAATTTTCAAAAAAATTGACTTTTGCCCAAATCAAATGACCATAAATATTTAGTTTGACCTGGTTGAGAAATGAGACTAATGTAATTTCGTTAAGACTAGTTATGCCAAGCACGTACCAATTCCCGAAGTAGGGGGCAATCCCTGTGATCGGCGGTACAGTAGATAAATCACTTGTAAAATTATCAAAAAATTGACTTTTGCCCAAATCAAATGACCATAAATATTTAGTTTGACCTGGTTGAGAAATGAGACTAATGTAATTTCGTTAAGACTAGTTATACCAGGCACGTACCAATTCCCGAAGTAGGGGGCAATCCCTGTGATCGGCGGTACAGTAGATAAATAACTTGTAAAATTTTCAAAAAATTAACTTTTGCCCAAATCAAATGACCATAAATATTTATTTTGACCCTCTGATTAGAGTGTATTACTTTGACAAATATTATGATAACAATAACAGTTTAAGGGTTTAGCTAAGTCGATTTAATAAATCGCCTTCTGTCAAGTATGACTAATTCTCTAAATAAAGGATTTACTGCTCTTTTAATATTCGAGTAACTCCTTTAACATTTAAAAACAAAATATACACTTATAAAAATGACCGCTTGGGTTTTTATTTTTAAAATTTACAGTAGGGTAAATATTTTATTATTAGAAAATTTGTGGGCGTATAAAAAATTTATGTTTGGGAGTAACTTTACCTCTTTACCACTAAATACATACATTAAGAATTTAAAGACATTGCTGTTTAGATTAGTCAGTTTTACCAATTAGCAATAAACAATAAAAATTATATTCCAGTAATTTCTCACAAAATTGACCATAATTTATTTAGATATTGCTGCTTGGTAAAAAATATTTTCGGTATTTCATGAGGAGCAAAAATAAGGAGATTTGAACAATCATCAATCCTTAATGCTCATATTATATTGCCAGTGCCCAAATCAAATGGCCATAAATACACTTCTTTAGTTTCTACAAAATAAAATAAATTTTATATGAAATATATACATACGTACTCGAATATCTTTTTTTTTTGTTACAGGTAAACATAAAAATAATATTTTTAGGGATGGAGTGATATTTTCTTTGTACTTATACATAATAAAATATTTTTCGTGCTGTAAGGCTTTTTATTGATAAATTTAGTGAAGACACATATATTTTTTTTGAAAAGGTTTTTTTTTCGGGATGGTTTTTCGGGCCAAGTTCACATCGGTAAAAAGTTTAGCTTTAAATGAAGTTAGTTCATCCCTTACATAAAGTTGCTTGCCATCTTTACCGCTGAATCTTATTTCGTTGGCAAATAGCATTTTCCGTTGTTTCATTTTATTAAGCACATCCAATTTAGCTGTTTCAATAGAAAATCATATCTAAATAAAACTCATTGCAGTGTTACCAGTTTTACTACCAGATATACATGTGTTATTACTAGCTGAATTAACTGCAGTAACTTGATGTACATTTTCTTTATGTGAATCCAAATCTAGAACATGAAGAAAATTGTTGACTAGCTGAGTCGGTTGAATAGTTTTGTCACGTATCCCAGTTATTATTAAATTATTTTTAATTTCTTTATATGTCAACGAATCTCGATCTCCAGTCTGGAAATTGTTTCTTCTTATTTTACGTATTCCAGTGAAGTGAGTTTCTCATCCAATTCTGAGTTCTTACTCTGCAATTCTGTGATACTCGTTTCAGTCTAAGAAACTCTGATTTCCAAACTAATTTGTGAATCCTGCATGTCATTTAGCATTTTCTCAAGCTTTTTCACGGTTTCTAATATGGCACTCAATTGTGTTCCTAGAAAGGTGATTTCATCTTTTACAGCAGAAGTTTTTGATAATCCAGTGTTTGCTACTAAATCATTTTCCGCCAAAACAGTTAATGTTGATGGTGAAGTTGCATTACTTGCAGATGTTTCTATGGAAATTACATTCGGCTTGATTTTTTATCGATATTTGTTATCATAAGAGTTGATTTTCTGCATATATTACTACAATACCAAGAAGAATGAAGATCAACTAGCTAGTTGGGTAATATGCTGGCCATAGATGTTTTTACATTGAGGATGAAATTTTTCTTGAGTATTGTCACATTGAAAAAATAATACGGTAATGCGGTAATTTGAATGAGTGTGTTTTACGTCGTAATTTACATATTCGAGCAGGTTTTGTTTTAATATTCACTATTCAGTCTACGAAATGTCATTGTACATCTTTTGTTGGCAAGTAAACAGCCTACTTGGAAAGACAAATTTGCAAAAATATGCTCAATAAAATTACCGTGCGGTGTTCATGGTATGGTTCTTCGTCTTCTTACGAATAACCACCAGGCATTACCGTCCGGATTTCATGATGCTGCCCCTGATTGTTATTGAAGCATTTGTATAAAAATTTCACAAGTTCTTTCATCGGCATCGTAAATCTACTGATGGAAAAAATGACATTTAAACTATGTATTAGACTGCCATGAAATATAGGAATAGATAGGAAGATCAGATAGACCCCTTTTAAAGAACATAGTAACCCGAATACGCTATTCTGGGTATTCTGATGAACGTCTTGCATCCTCTGGATCATTCGACTTATTTCATCATCTTTAAAAAAAAAGCTTTATACTACACTTCGTGTTGTGTCAGTTTTTAGGGATACAGTTTCTAGTTATTGAATGTACGTTTTTGAATTTGATGATATTTCCAGTGGTCAATTAAATGACGAGTTTAAAATTATATTAACCTTGTATTTCCTGGTGTTTTAATTGCTTTGGTAGTAACTACTAATTTCTTCTTGTCTTCATAATCCCCTTTATCAAATTGGAACACTTTTCATAATATGTCATCTTTCCAGTTTTGTAGCACGGTGTTTCTCAGTAATTTAGCGCGATTTTTACCAAATTGCACTAAATTATAATAGCTCCTTAAAAGTATAAATTCAGGGGTATTTCATCAAGAACTTTGTAATTATCAAAATTATAATCTTGAAAATTTAAATTTTGATTGTGGTAATTAAATAAAAATAACTGTTTTATTTTTTCAATAATATCATTAAACCTTTCTTGTAATATTGAATTTAATTACATATTTGTTTAAATAAAATTCGATGGACTACGCGCTTATAATTGAAAATCTCCGTGATGTCTTTTGCACATTTAGGAAATTTTCATGGTCTTTGCTACAAGTTTTTAATACTAACGCTAATTAATAACCTCAACGAGAAGTTCGTAAATTTTTGAAAATACATAACCAAACCCGCAAACACAGTGCAAAAAACAGGACTTAAACCCATAAAACCAACGGTACTAAAAATCAGAGCACTATCAATAATTCTCAAACGCACCAGCGTACAAAGTTGCTAAAGAAATTAATTACTTCAGCAAAAATATACAAATACAAAACGATCATTCAATCAGAAATAACATCGAACTAATTAACAAAATAGGATCAAGAGACATAAAACCTACAGCGAAATTGGCATAATTCGGTATAACCTACATATACACATACACAAACATACAACTTCAGAAACAATTCAAATCAGCAAGGAAATTTTATAGAAAAACGGAACCAAGAAAGAAAAATTGGGTCTATCCGACTCCTCGGACGACACTTTTCCCACAAAACGTTCGTTAAAGGTCACCAAACCAACCATTCATCTTTACAAACATTTTTCATTATTTTGGGCATATGCAAGGTCCTTAAAAGATGTCACGGCTTTTCTTAAACTTGGAGACCCCTTTCCTAATATCACAATTGGCCACAACAATATAAATCTTCTACTCCCATGCTGCCAAATCACTCAACTAGCAATTTCTATGTTGATAGTTTGTACTGGGATCGATTTGTTTACTGTAATGATATTCTCAGTTAAACATATTAAATATGTATCTTAATTATAGATGCTTTTGATAAAACTGTTCCACTTATTCACCGCACTATAAATTGATACTATCAAGGAAGCCATTATTGCGCGTGATCTGGTTTTGCAATTGGAAACGTAAACGTACAACTGCATTTCTTTTTTAAGAATATTCGTAATCTTACCACAAAATTAATTCGTGAAGCTAAATTGAAATTCTTTATTATAAAACTAGATCCTAGCATTAATAAAGGAGCCGGTTTCTGAAAGATTTGTAAAAATTTAGGAATATGTATCAGAAATAAGCAAACTGAATTAACACCAAATCCTAATGAGTTAAATGGTTTTATTTCAAGTATATGTTCAACAAGAGTTTTAAGTAATAATGAACAATTGATCATTAATAATTTGCCTAATGATATAGGGCTTTCATTTTGTAATATTGACTTTTCCGATTTAGAAATGGCTTGAGGTCAAATTAGATCTAATTGCGTTGATCTTGATGGCATAAACCTACGATTTTTCAAACTAATTCTTCCTTTAATATTTCTTTATTTGATTGAACTATTTAATACAATTCTGACTTCATCTGTCCTTTCAGATTCTTGGAAAATTTTCACGGTTTTACCAGTGCTAAAAATAAATTCACATAAAGATATTAACGATTTTAGACCTAAAATGTATCCTCATATTTGGCTAAATGTTTTGAGCATGTTATGCTACTTTTTCATGGGTAGTTAGAAGTAGTTGTGCTCAATTTTTCCGCTAGGCGGATAAGTGTAGAACCTGTCATTTGTTGCTTAAGAAATTTATTAATTTCAGCCGTTTAGATTATTTAATCAAAGAGACATATTTTTATTTATAATAATCACTAAAACTGTTTAAAAAAATCTACAATAAAAAACACGTCTGTATTTATCGATTTAAAATCACAGAAAAAATATAATTTTACGCGAAAGAAGTATTTACTAATTGTTACTAAATGCAAATGTATTAGCTACTCAAACACATACATTCAGGGGTATTCCATCAATAAATGAAATTGCGCTTAATAGCGAAATTTCTTAAAGATAATTTTTATTTAATTTTGGGTAAAAAATGAAAAGTTAGAAATTCATGAATAAAATAAACGTATTTAATAATTTTAATTTTATAAACAATACTAGTTTAGTAATTCAAAAACAAAAATTATCTTTATATTTATTCGTAAAAATTAACAAATGAAAATTAAGAAATTGAAATGCTTTCCGCAAATAGAGATTATTTGAAGTTTAATTTTAACATGACGTTATTTCGTAAAAAATACATCGTAAATCGAGAGATTGGTGTTTTCGACCTTCATTTAATTAATCTAAATAAATACACTGCGCCAATTCAATTCACTGCGTCGAAGAATTTTAATAAAATCGACCATTTTTTCGACTTTTACTTAAGTAAAGACAGCTTTAAACGTAGGTTGAAGCAACATTTTGCTCCAACCTAAAAATATTTTTATGTCAATTTTAATTCTTTTTTTGTTTAATTTAATTTGTATTCTACCCTGTTCATATGTTATAAATTCAAGTCAAATTTGTAGACTTTTCTCTGTAATAAAATAAAATAAAATAAAATAAAAATAAAATTAAAAAACGGAACAGAAATTTTGTTCGAAAAAATACCCAGATTTGAACGCTTGTATCTTGGTGAAATAACACCTTTAAAAATAAAATTTTTGTTTCCTGTTGAAGGAAATTTTGTTATCTTTTCGATATTGGAAACCGTTTTTTTTTATTTTTTTTTTACGGCTTTTTAGAGTAAAACAAAAGGTGTCTAAAAAAAAAAAATTTGCTACTGTTATAAACTGTAAACGAACTTGCTCAAAATTTCATTCATAAATCCAAATCGGTCATTTTATAGAGAATTTAGAAACCTTACAAAATGACACTATAAAAATTTCTGTGCGGCCACTCCTTGTCGAGTTATTGAAGTTTTAAAGAAAACATATCAAAAAGCGTAGAAGAAAATTTTTTCTTCTTGTAAACTTAGCACTCTACGATAAAATGTTAAGTCGCTTTAATACTAATACTTTAACACACTAAAACTTCAATAACTAGACAACGAGTGGCCGCACAGAAATATTCCTAGTATCATTTTGCAAGGTTTCTAAATTCTCTATAAAATGGCCGATTTGGATTTATGAATGAAATTTCGAGCAAGTTCGTTTACAGTTTATAACAGTAGCAAATTTTTTTTTTTTAGACACCTTTTGTTTTACTCTAAAAAGCCGTAAAAAAAAAAATAAAAAAAAAACGGTTTCCAATATCGAAAAGATAACAAAATTTCCTTCAACAGGAAACAAAAATTTTATTTTTAAAGGTGTTATTTCACCAAGATACAAGCGTTCAAATCTGGGTATTTTATCGAACAAAATTTCTGTTCTGTTTTTTAATTGGCGCAGTGTAGTTCAAGTGAATTTAATTAAATTATATATTTGGTATCACACAAAACTGGAATGTATATTAACTACAATGACCGAAATATAAAATTAAATGTTTAATAAAAAAAAATTTACTGGCCCAAAACCACATGATGTCCAATAGAACTTTCTAATTGTTTGCATACATACATATAGCTGAACCCAAAGTATATTCGACAGCCAGCATGTGGCTTTGGGCCAGTAAAATTTGTTTTATTAAACATTAAATTTTACATTTCGGCCTTTGTAGTAAATTGAGATTTTTAGCTTTTAATACTAAGGGTAGCAAAGTCCAATAGTATTTCTTAATTTTTTGCATAGATATAGCTGAACTCATAGCTCAACCGATAACCACCATGTGGTTCTGGGCCAGTAAAATTTGATTTATTAAACATTTAATTTTATAATACGGCCTATGTAGTAAATTGAGATTTTTAGTTTTTAATACTAAGGCCCTTTTCCAATTACCGACTTATTTCAGACTTATTGACTTATTTGATGCCATCTTGAATAAGTCGGTAAAGTCATTCCAATTCATTTTGCTGACTTATTTTGACAGCTGATGATGACAAAATTTTGTGTCTTTGTTTATGTATTTAATTTAAAATATTACTTTTATCTACTTATATCAGGGGACGAAATATTGCTCCATTACATCGCATATAATACTTGTTTCTTTTCATTTTAAAATTTACGTATGAAAGACAAGACAAAATATTATGAATGACAGAATTTTAATGTTTACATGTAACAGAACTGTATAGTTTATATGATACCAAATAAGTGTTTTATGAAAGAAAAAAATATAAAATAAGTCACCTCATCAGCAGACTTATTTAAATAAGTCGGTGAAAACAAATAAGTCGGTAATTGGAAAAGGGCCTAACGGTAGCAAAGTCTAATAGTACTTCCTAATTTTCTGCATAGATATAGCTGAAGCTCTACTGGTACACAATAACTTTGAATAAAACCTTACCAACTTAATTCCCCTAAATGTCATTATTTGAATAGCGACATTTTTGAGTTTAGTACTATTTTAGTAAAATATTCATGGCGTTGTGTGCCCAAGTGAAGAATTTACTAAAATTAAACTAAACAAATTTTAGTAAAATATAGTATAAACTTCATAGGCATATAATTTTTAACTGATAATATTCAAAAAATAATTTTAGGTTGTTTACTATTTTGTGTGTTCTAGTTGTTCGTAGTAAAGACAAACATCATACTACTAGCAGTACCTTACTAGCAACTATGAAAAAATTTGTTAGGACACATTTTAAAAACTTTTTTTGGAATGGCCAAGTTACGTCGGTAATTATTTTTATTTACATCATTTAAATTGAAACAAATTGCAGTGTTTTTTTGAAGTGAATTTTACAGTGTTTAGACGAATTGGTTTAGTTAAATTGTTTTACCAAATTGGTTGTTATCGTTATCCAAAATAAAAAAATCCCGAAAATACAAAATATCCGAAAAAATCAAGTTTTTTTAAATTTAACAAATTTTTGAAATATTATTTTAATTCGTTTTATACCTTAGAGGATAGGGCTGCCGCCCCCAAACCACAGCTGAGACGATTCTTGGATGCATTATATGCACCGCTTGCTGAAGAACTTCAAAAATGTATGCCATCCGAGTTTCCGACAAAACAGAGCTCCTTACTCATATTTTCTGATGTTAGTATGCGTACTACTCATATTTTCTGATGTTAGTATGCGCTTGGTAACTTCAAATATGATAGAAAAAAGAATGGCACCTTCCCCTTTACATACTGCTCAAGAATTTCCTAGAAAGCCATAAATATTTGAAACAAATACCAACTCAATACCCTTTGCCAGCAAAACCGTATTTTGATAAAAGTACTTTTTCTGAAAGAAGGAACATTTTAAGGCACGAATTCCAAAAATTACAAGAGAATGACATGATTGAAAAGTCCAAATTTGGATTCATTTATTAATTTCAGAAACAAAATCGTAAGCTGCTGCGGTTAGAGAAAAAATATAAATGTAGTAAGATAAGATCAAACTACAAAATATAAATAATGATTATTTTATTTACATCCCTATCTCCCAATTTCCTGCATTCCTTGTGCATCACTTTGCGAATGCCAAGCTTCAGGTCGTAAATTCCTACCTACATAATTATCCACCAAAGCAGTGGCCATATAATTAGAATTGGCTTTGTCTCGCAGCTAATTGTGGAGCATAACTGTGGCTTTGCCTATATTAAGGACAGTTGACTTTCTCGCTAGAGGGGGGGGGGGGCGCCTGCCGATATATATGCAAAGTTTGACAGTGATCCCGAAGTGGGATTGAAAGCTCAAGCTTAAGGCCCGTTGCACATTTCAGCTGAGCTAAGCTATGCGATGTAGACTAAGTGCATAGCTTTCGGTTGTAAATAAAGAGTTTTAATGAAACGTTGCACACTTGAGTCATAGACATTCATACTAGATTTCTCATTTCATTACAACTAAAGGAAAAAAACAAAACTTCTGATAATTCCAATGTTATCGTTGTATTGTGTATTTTATAAGGCAATGATTTTAGAATGTGTTGCAAATATAATACGTATATGCAATACACCGATAATATTTGAATGGAATTTTTTTTTTTTTTTGTGTTTTTAGTCAAATGAGAATACTATTATGCTTGAGCTAAACTATGCGAGCTATGTTTTTTGTTTTGAGCGATGCAAACTATCTTAGCTCGGGTTGTCTTCGCCTTGCTATGTCACCTAACATCGCTCACATATACACTGAAGTTTTTATATATAATAACTCATAGGCTACTTAGTATCGTGTCATAAATCATAATAAATGAATTATGCAAAAACATCAAAGTATGTGTGAGCGATGTAATAAGCCAATGCCTTCTAGAATATACAAGCCATACTGCTGGCTACGTCACTCAATTTATGTCGACAGTTCCATTATTCTTCTGGAAAACTAAACTATGCTAATATAAACTACGTTTCTCGCTTAGCTTAGCTGAAATGAATAACGGGCCTAAATAATTAAAACTAAAAATATGTAAAGAGACCTATATTAATAAAATAATTGTTTAACTATTGCGGAATCTCAAAACGGAATCCCGTATGTCTATGATTTACAAGAAATTTTGGAAATTGGCCAGTTACGATCAAATAGGTCATTGATGCTTTTTTCGTGGCCGATCAGCTAAACGCCATTGTAAATTTCCAAAATGCACGTCTGAAAAACAAGTATTTTGTGTGAAATGCAATTTTAGTTTATGTAACTCACCGAATAAAACATGTTTTTATGAATTCCACAATAAATAAAAAAAAGTATCACAGACCCCAATTTAAATTGCTAACTGTCCTAAATTTATTTTTTAATGAATTTTATTGTTTTACTTTGTCTCGTGAATAAATGACATTATATTTCAATAATTTGTTTTATTTTGTCTTACTGCATAAGGCCGCCTAAAGCCGGACTTCCATTTTTGACATGTGGGTGGAGGGGTTGGCCCCAAAATTAATTTGTATCTTTAAATTTGCCCTTTTCAACACAATTTCGACATAGTCTGAATTTGTGAGCTAATTAAATAAAAATAACTGTTTTATTTTTTCAATAATATCATTAAACCTTTCTTGTAATATTGAATTTAATTACATATTTGTTTAAATAAAATTCGATGGACTACGCGCTTATAATTGAAAATCTCCGTGATGTCTTTTGCACATTTAGGAAATTTTCATGGTCTTTGCTACAAGTTTTTAATACTAACGCTAATTAATAACCTCAACGAGAAGTTCGTAAATTTTTGAAAATACATAACCAAACCCGCAAACACAGTGCAAAAAACAGGACTTAAACCCATAAAACCAACGGTACTAAAAATCAGAGCACTATCAATAATTCTCAAACGCACCAGCGTACAAAGTTGCTAAAGAAATTAATTACTTCAGCAAAAATATACAAATACAAAACGATCATTCAATCAGAAATAACATCGAACTAATTAACAAAATAGGATCAAGAGACATAAAACCTACAGCGAAATTGGCATAATTCGGTATAACCTACATATACACATACACAAACATACAACTTCAGAAACAATTCAAATCAGCAAGGAAATTTTATAGAAAAACGGAACCAAGAAAGAAAAATTGGGTCTATCCGACTCCTCGGACGACACTTTTCCCACAAAACGTTCGTTAAAGGTCACCAAACCAACCATTCATCTTTACAAACATTTTTCATTATTTTGGGCATATGCAAGGTCCTTAAAAGATGTCACGGCTTTTCTTAAACTTGGAGACCCCTTTCCTAATATCACAATTGGCCACAACAATATAAATCTTCTACTCCCATGCTGCCAAATCACTCAACTAGCAATTTCTATGTTGATAGTTTGTACTGGGATCGATTTGTTTACTGTAATGATATTCTCAGTTAAACATATTAAATATGTATCTTAATTATAGATGCTTTTGATAAAACTGTTCCACTTATTCACCGCACTATAAATTGATACTATCAAGGAAGCCATTATTGCGCGTGATCTGGTTTTGCAATTGGAAACGTAAACGTACAACTGCATTTCTTTTTTAAGAATATTCGTAATCTTACCACAAAATTAATTCGTGAAGCTAAATTGAAATTCTTTATTATAAAACTAGATCCTAGCATTAATAAAGGAGCCGGTTTCTGAAAGATTTGTAAAAATTTAGGAATATGTATCAGAAATAAGCAAACTGAATTAACACCAAATCCTAATGAGTTAAATGGTTTTATTTCAAGTATATGTTCAACAAGAGTTTTAAGTAATAATGAACAATTGATCATTAATAATTTGCCTAATGATATAGGGCTTTCATTTTGTAATATTGACTTTTCCGATTTAGAAATGGCTTGAGGTCAAATTAGATCTAATTGCGTTGATCTTGATGGCATAAACCTACGATTTTTCAAACTAATTCTTCCTTTAATATTTCTTTATTTGATTGAACTATTTAATACAATTCTGACTTCATCTGTCCTTTCAGATTCTTGGAAAATTTTCACGGTTTTACCAGTGCTAAAAATAAATTCACATAAAGATATTAACGATTTTAGACCTAAAATGTATCCTCATATTTGGCTAAATGTTTTGAGCATGTTATGCTACTTTTTCATGGGTAGTTAGAAGTAGTTGTGCTCAATTTTTCCGCTAGGCGGATAAGTGTAGAACCTGTCATTTGTTGCTTAAGAAATTTATTAATTTCAGCCGTTTAGATTATTTAATCAAAGAGACATATTTTTATTTATAATAATCACTAAAACTGTTTAAAAAAATCTACAATAAAAAACACGTCTGTATTTATCGATTTAAAATCACAGAAAAAATATAATTTTACGCGAAAGAAGTATTTACTAATTGTTACTAAATGCAAATGTATTAGCTACTCAAACACATACATTCAGGGGTATTCCATCAATAAATGAAATTGCGCTTAATAGCGAAATTTCTTAAAGATAATTTTTATTTAATTTTGGGTAAAAAATGAAAAGTTAGAAATTCATGAATAAAATAAACGTATTTAATAATTTTAATTTTATAAACAATACTAGTTTAGTAATTCAAAAACAAAAATTATCTTTATATTTATTCGTAAAAATTAACAAATGAAAATTAAGAAATTGAAATGCTTTCCGCAAATAGAGATTATTTGAAGTTTAATTTTAACATGACGTTATTTCGTAAAAAATACATCGTAAATCGAGAGATTGGTGTTTTCGACCTTCATTTAATTAATCTAAATAAATACACTGCGCCAATTCAATTCACTGCGTCGAAGAATTTTAATAAAATCGACCATTTTTTCGACTTTTACTTAAGTAAAGACAGCTTTAAACGTAGGTTGAAGCAACATTTTGCTCCAACCTAAAAATATTTTTATGTCAATTTTAATTCTTTTTTTGTTTAATTTAATTTGTATTCTACCCTGTTCATATGTTATAAATTCAAGTCAAATTTGTAGACTTTTCTCTGTAATAAAATAAAATAAAATAAAATAAAAATAAAATTAAAAAACGGAACAGAAATTTTGTTCGAAAAAATACCCAGATTTGAACGCTTGTATCTTGGTGAAATAACACCTTTAAAAATAAAATTTTTGTTTCCTGTTGAAGGAAATTTTGTTATCTTTTCGATATTGGAAACCGTTTTTTTTTTATTTTTTTTTTACGGCTTTTTAGAGTAAAACAAAAGGTGTCTAAAAAAAAAAAATTTGCTACTGTTATAAACTGTAAACGAACTTGCTCAAAATTTCATTCATAAATCCAAATCGGTCATTTTATAGAGAATTTAGAAACCTTACAAAATGACACTATAAAAATTTCTGTGCGGCCACTCCTTGTCGAGTTATTGAAGTTTTAAAGAAAACATATCAAAAAGCGTAGAAGAAAATTTTTTCTTCTTGTAAACTTAGCACTCTACGATAAAATGTTAAGTCGCTTTAATACTAATACTTTAACACACTAAAACTTCAATAACTAGACAACGAGTGGCCGCACAGAAATATTCCTAGTATCATTTTGCAAGGTTTCTAAATTCTCTATAAAATGGCCGATTTGGATTTATGAATGAAATTTCGAGCAAGTTCGTTTACAGTTTATAACAGTAGCAAATTTTTTTTTTTTAGACACCTTTTGTTTTACTCTAAAAAGCCGTAAAAAAAAAAATAAAAAAAAAACGGTTTCCAATATCGAAAAGATAACAAATTTCCTTCAACAGGAAACAAAAATTTTATTTTTAAAGGTGTTATTTCACCAAGATACAAGCGTTCAAATCTGGGTATTTTATCGAACAAAATTTCTGTTCTGTTTTTTAATTGGCGCAGTGTAGTTCAAGTGAATTTAATTAAATTATATATTTGGTATCACACAAAACTGGAATGTATATTAACTACAATGACCGAAATATAAAATTAAATGTTTAATAAAAAAAAATTTACTGGCCCAAAACCACATGATGTCCAATAGAACTTTCTAATTGTTTGCATACATACATATAGCTGAACCCAAAGTATATTCGACAGCCAGCATGTGGCTTTGGGCCAGTAAAATTTGTTTTATTAAACATTAAATTTTACATTTCGGCCTTTGTAGTAAATTGAGATTTTTAGCTTTTAATACTAAGGGTAGCAAAGTCCAATAGTATTTCCTAATTTTTTGCATAGATATAGCTGAACTCATAGCTCAACCGATAACCACCATGTGGTTCTGGGCCAGTAAAATTTGATTTATTAAACATTTAATTTTATAATACGGCCTATGTAGTAAATTGAGATTTTTAGTTTTTAATACTAAGGCCCTTTTCCAATTACCGACTTATTTCAGACTTATTGACTTATTTGATGCCATCTTGAATAAGTCGGTAAAGTCATTCCAATTCATTTTGCTGACTTATTTTGACAGCTGATGATGACAAAATTTTGTGTCTTTGTTTATGTATTTAATTTAAAATATTACTTTTATCTACTTATATCAGGGGACGAAATATTGCTCCATTACATCGCATATAATACTTGTTTCTTTTCATTTTAAAATTTACGTATGAAAGACAAGACAAAATATTATGAATGACAGAATTTTAATGTTTACATGTAACAGAACTGTATAGTTTATATGATACCAAATAAGTGTTTTATGAAAGAAAAAAATATAAAATAAGTCACCTCATCAGCAGACTTATTTAAATAAGTCGGTGAAAACAAATAAGTCGGTAATTGGAAAAGGGCCTAACGGTAGCAAAGTCTAATAGTACTTCCTAATTTTCTGCATAGATATAGCTGAAGCTCTACTGGTACACAATAACTTTGAATAAAACCTTACCAACTTAATTCCCCTAAATGTCATTATTTGAATAGCGACATTTTTGAGTTTAGTACTATTTTAGTAAAATATTCATGGCGTTGTGTGCCCAAGTGAAGAATTTACTAAAATTAAACTAAACAAATTTTAGTAAAATATAGTATAAACTTCATAGGCATATAATTTTTAACTGATAATATTCAAAAAATAATTTTAGGTTGTTTACTATTTTGTGTGTTCTAGTTGTTCGTAGTAAAGACAAACATCATACTACTAGCAGTACCTTACTAGCAACTATGAAAAAATTTGTTAGGACACATTTTAAAAACTTTTTTTGGAATGGCCAAGTTACGTCGGTAATTATTTTTATTTACATCATTTAAATTGAAACAAATTGCAGTGTTTTTTTGAAGTGAATTTTACAGTGTTTAGACGAATTGGTTTAGTTAAATTGTTTTACCAAATTGGTTGTTATCTTTATCCAAAATAAAAAAATCCCGAAAATACAAAATATCCGAAAAAATCAAGTTTTTTTAAATTTAACAAATTTTTGAAATATTATTTTAATTCGTTTTATACCTTAGAGGATAGGGCTGCCGCCCCCAAACCACAGCTGAGACGATTCTTGGATGCATTATATGCACCGCTTGCTGAAGAACTTCAAAAATGTATGCCATCCGAGTTTCCGACAAAACAGAGCTCCTTACTCATATTTTCTGATGTTAGTATGCGTACTACTCATATTTTCTGATGTTAGTATGCGCTTGGTAACTTCAAATATGATAGAAAATAGAATGGCACCTTCCCCTTTACATACTGCTCAAGAATTTCCTAGAAAGCCATAAATATTTGAAACAAATACCAACTCAATACCCTTTGCCAGCAAAACCGTATTTTGATAAAAGTACTTTTTCTGAAAGAAGGAACATTTTAAGGCACGAATTCCAAAAATTACAAGAGAATGACATGATTGAAAAGTCCAAATTTGGATTCATTTATTAATTTCAGAAACAAAATCGTAAGCTGCTGCGGTTAGAGAAAAAATATAAATGTAGTAAGATAAGATCAAACTACAAAATATAAATAATGATTATTTTATTTACATCCCTATCTCCCAATTTCCTGCATTCCTTGTGCATCACTTTGCGAATGCCAAGCTTCAGGTCGTAAATTCCTACCTACATAATTATCCACCAAAGCAGTGGCCATATAATTAGAATTGGCTTTGTCTCGCAGCTAATTGTGGAGCATAACTGTGGCTTTGCCTATATTAAGGACAGTTGACTTTCTCGCTAGAGGGGGGGGGGGGGGCGCCTGCCGATATATATGCAAAGTTTGACAGTGATCCCGAAGTGGGATTGAAAGCTCAAGCTTAAGGCCCGTTGCACATTTCAGCTGAGCTAAGCTATGCGATGTAGACTAAGTGCATAGCTTTCGGTTGTAAATAAAGAGTTTTAATGAAACGTTGCACACTTGAGTCATAGACATTCATACTAGATTTCTCATTTCATTACAACTAAAGGAAAAAAACAAAACTTCTGATAATTCCAATGTTATCGTTGTATTGTGTATTTTATAAGGCAATGATTTTAGAATGTGTTGCAAATATAATACGTATATGCAATACACCGATAATATTTGAATGGAATTTTTTTTTTTTTTTGTGTTTTTAGTCAAATGAGAATACTATTATGCTTGAGCTAAACTATGCGAGCTATGTTTTTTGTTTTGAGCGATGCAAACTATCTTAGCTCGGGTTGTCTTCGCCTTGCTATGTCACCTAACATCGCTCACATATACACTGAAGTTTTTATATATAATAACTCATAGGCTACTTAGTATCGTGTCATAAATCATAATAAATGAATTATGCAAAAACATCAAAGTATGTGTGAGCGATGTAATAAGCCAATGCCTTCTAGAATATACAAGCCATACTGCTGGCTACGTCACTCAATTTATGTCGACAGTTCCATTATTCTTCTGGAAAACTAAACTATGCTAATATAAACTACGTTTCTCGCTTAGCTTAGCTGAAATGAATAACGGGCCTAAATAATTAAAACTAAAAATATGTAAAGAGACCTATATTAATAAAATAATTGTTTAACTATTGCGGAATCTCAAAACGGAATCCCGTATGTCTATGATTTACAAGAAATTTTGGAAATTGGCCAGTTACGATCAAATAGGTCATTGATGCTTTTTTCGTGGCCGATCAGCTAAACGCCATTGTAAATTTCCAAAATGCACGTCTGAAAAACAAGTATTTTGTGTGAAATGCAATTTTAGTTTATGTAACTCACCGAATAAAACATGTTTTTATGAATTCCACAATAAATAAAAAAAAGTATCACAGACCCCAATTTAAATTGCTAACTGTCCTAAATTTATTTTTTAATGAATTTTATTGTTTTACTTTGTCTCGTGAATAAATGACATTATATTTCAATAATTTGTTTTATTTTGTCTTACTGCATAAGGCCGCCTAAAGCCGGACTTCCATTTTTGACATGTGGGTGGAGGGGTTGGCCCCAAAATTAATTTGTATCTTTAAATTTGCCCTTTTCAACACAATTTCGACATAGTCTGAATTTGTGAGCTCCAAAAAAAAATTCATGTATTAGAGGATTAAATATTATGTTTAAATGAAAAACTTTCTTTATATAGTAACACTGATTTTAAAATTTATTTAATTATGTCAATTTCGGAGTCCCCTTCGGATCTTTTTAATTCTTTTAATTCTTAAAATTACATAATTTATATTATCAGGGGTACAAATTGAAAATGCGGGATTGATAACAGATGGCGTTACTAACGCTATACGCATCAGGCAGTACTGTGACTATGTTCATGTCAAAGCTACGTCTTATAGCTTTAATTTTCAGTATGTGTCAATTTGTCGCAGTGTCAAATTCATAGTTTTTTTGAGCTCTCAATATGTCGAGTTTCGTGCCAACAAAACAGCATTTGCGGGAAGTTTTAATTTACTTCTTTAATTTGAAGAAAAGTGCTGCTGAAGCACATCGATTGGTCTCCGAGACTTATCCGAGTCATGTTCCATCGGTTTCAACGTGCGAGAGATGGTTTGTGCGGTTTAGAAGTGGTGATTTTGACGTTGAGGACAAAGAGCGGCCGGGCCAAGTGAAAAAGTTTGAGAATGCTGAATTGGAGGCAATACTCAATGAAGACTCGTGTCAAACTCAACAAGAGCTCGCAGATTCATTGGGAGTGACACAACAAGCCATTTCCCATCGTATAAAAGCCCTCGGAATGATCCAAAAGCAAGGACATTGGGTGCCGTATGAGCTGAAGCCGAGAGACGTCGAGCGCCGTTTTTTTGCATGCGAACTGCTGCTCGAACGGCAAAAACGGAAGGGTTTTTTGCATCGCATTGTCACTGGTGATGAAAAGTGGATCCGTTACGATAACCCGAAGCGCAAAAAATCATATGGTTACCCCGGCCATGCATCATCATCGACGGCCAAACCAAATATTCACGGCGCCAAGCTCATGCTCTGTATTTGGTGGGACCAGCTGGGTGTGGTGTATTATGAGCTATTGAAATCGAACGAAACCATCACAGGAGCACTATACCGAACTCAATTGATGCGTTTGAGCCGCGCACTCAAAGAAAAACGGCCACAATACGAGCAAAGACACGACAAAGTAATTTTGCAACATGACAACGCTCGGCCACATGTTGCAGCGCCGGTCAAAACATACCTACAAACGCTGAAATGGGAAGTCTTACCCCACCCGCCGTATAGCCCAGACATTGCTCCTTCCGATTACCACCTTTTCCGATCGATGACACATGGCCTAGCTGACCAGCGCTTCCATTCTTAGGAAGAAGCCCAAAAATGGGTCGATGACTGGATAGCAGCCAAGCCGGCCGAATTTTTTCGCGACGGTATCCGTAAATTGCCAGAAAGATGGGAAAAAGTTGTGGCTAGCGATGGACAATACTTTGAATAATTCATTTTTTACCATTTTTTCAGAATAAACGTTCAAAAATAGAAAAAAATCCCGCATTTTCAATTTGTACTCCTGATACATGTTTTGTATGTTATATTATTTAGCTCCTCCCATTTTTATTTGCGTTGCGTTTAGTGTTTACTTTGTCTTTTTGTGTAATACATACGGTTAGGTTTTGCTGCGTAAGCAATTGGCCATACTTCGGAGTTCTATACAAAATTTAACTTTAACCGCCCATTTAAATGAAAAATGTTAAATTCGACCTGCAACGGATTAGCGCTTTTAATAGCCAAGTTCCATTATATTACCCTTATTCCATAATTGTATCTATGTACCATTTAAGAACTCCATTTCGAGCTCTCAATTATTCCAAGTTTTATAGAAACGGCTAGAAACAAAGTTAAGGTTAAGAAAGTCCGATCCTATTTGACGATATTTCAGAACTCCAGCTAAAAATCCTTTAAAAATTCCATTTCCAAATCTTTTTGTTTTTTATAACTTACCCTGCAATTCCTGCCTTTATCCTGCAACTCCTGCCTTTTCTTTCGTAGCTCATCCTTTTGATCATGTCGAAGCTTTCGCAGCTCAAAGAACTGTTCCACAATCCTTTCCTGTGTTGTTTTCTTTCTCTTTATCTCTCTTCTTGGTTTTTGTTCACTTGGAGCGAGGCTTGCATCATCCTCGTCTGTGTCTGTCGAGCATCGGGCTTTCAATTGAAGAGGTGCAGGAATGTGTTGATATGGGTTTGACATTTTTATTATCAATCGCCACTGCACTCAACATTACCTCAGGTTCAAACGAATCATCGGTTGCGACGATTCTTCAAATTTTGCTTCGATACGTGTTGTCCTACCTACTATAGTATTGTTGCTATCGATAGTTCGTTTTTTGTTCTCTTCATAACAGTTTTCTATCTTGTTTCGATCTGGATCCAGATAATACTTATTCTGACTTTATCACCTACTGGGCGAGAAAATGCCACATCTGTTTTTTATTTTTAAATTGATTTATGGTGCCTAGGCCCACATGACAAAGAAGTTTAGAAAAATTGTCTAACATGAATCCTGTTTGCTCGTCAACCCACTTCAAGCTATGACAATCATTTACGAGCAACACAATTAAACTTAACATTAATATAACAATGAAACATTAAATAATATGAATATTACCTTGCTTTGCTTCAAAGCTGCCACAATTTAGTGCTTATGGTGCACTTGATACTAAACCAACACTTTCTTCAGGTACATACGTCGTCTTCAAATTAAAGTTCGGTCACGTTCGAATATTCTTCATATATACATATGTTGATTGTCTGCAACATAAATTGGCTCGGTTTAATGGTTTGTGGCATATATTAATTTTTTTTAAATAATAAAATTTTATTTAATATAAAAAATACAAATTATACAATTTACTTACATATTTGTAGAATTTCAAGTTAGTTTATACACAATAATCGTTTTTCAAGACATCAAACAAACGTTCGTTGTTCGATTTTTGAAAGAGGGGAAAAAGTGAATTGAAAACGACATTAGGTAAGAACTCATGGTTGAAAGTTGATTTCAAATATTTTAATGTGCAATAGATGTGTTGCCATATTAATCCGTATACTAGCTACAACTTCCATACCAAATGATGACTTTCCCATATCAAATGGTTAATGTGTTGATTTTATTTTACTTAAGAAAAAAATGAAAAACGAGTGTTTTAGTCACTTGACATATCAGCTATTTGTTGAAATATTTCATTTGTTATCCGTCCTAACAGTCTTATGTGGTCCACATTTCTTCTGGCCTAAACCAGTACATTTTTTGCAATATTTGGCGATTTGATTTCATTTTTAATTTCTTAAAACTATTTATCAATATATGTTATAATTAATTTCTTAATTGATTTACACCCTTTCAATTTTATTATAAAAAATCTCTATACAAATATCTATACATACATGTACAAATAATTACATTTTTACACATAATTTAATCAGTTTAGTATATGGAGATAAATAAAGAGTTTGTCACGCTTGCATTCATTTAAAGTATTTTCTTTATCTTAATTCATTCACCATAATTCATTGAGTTTGTCAGGTTTGCTTACACAACCATCTAAAATAATTTACGCACAGAACTAAGAAAATAACATTTTCAAATAAAACGTAAGAGTATGACGCAAGTTATTACCTTATATTATGTACACAAAATGATTGAGGGTAGCGTGATTGTTAAAACTTATTTTTGCTTTTATTTCAGATACTCAAATCATATTTGTCACCAGAATTATCGAGTATTTTATGTGTAAAAGTTCGAATAAACAGCCAAAACAATGGGGTTTAGTCGTAAGAAAAGTGAAAAATATGATGATCGTGAAAATTCCTCTGGATCCCGAAAAATTTTCATGCATCCCGGTACTATCGACGAGGAACCGGACTCAATGGACAGTATTATGAGTAATCCAAATATGTTACCATTAACGATTGTACCAAATCTAGTCAGAAGTTCAACGTGCGGGAGTGGTTTTAGTCGACAAGGAAGTTGTAGGTAAGAGATCTAATTTTATGACAACAGTGTATTATAGTACCTTGAGAATAATATTATAATTTAATATATGTGGTACATTTGTAATAACAATTTTAATCTAACTAAATCGTGTTGTAATCGCGAGGGCACTCGCATTTTTTGTATAAACATATGAAATGGTTAATTCAATAATTTTTATGTACAGATTAATCACGGTTCGTGTAAAGTTTAATTGGAAAACTTAATTATGACAGACAGATCTATAATTAAATGATTATAATCGACATGATAAATTGTGACAGAAATATGGTTATTTAAATATTATTATATGTTGATGATTGAGATTGCAGCTTTTATGTGTGAAAATTCAGTACGTCTTAATTTCGAAAGTGGTGTCATATTAAATGTGACTTGCTTATTTGTTGATGTATTGTACTTAAAATACGCAGTTTCCTGGTTTCACTCTGTCATGACCTAGTCGAAATACATAACGTGGTCATTTTAATTTGATTAGCATTAGCAACCCCAAGGCCGGCGGAATCGCCCCGCGGTCGATGCGGCGCAAAAGGATGCTTATGAATTGATGCGATTGAAATGTATTCCGTATAATTTACTAATACTTTATCGAGCGTCGAATTTATCGTATAGATACTATGACGAATAAAAACGGCCGATTTTAGATTAGCATTATTATTTAATAAGAGAGTAATGTTAGGTTTTATTCGTTGTGCAAAATAATATTTACTATTACATACATATACATATGTATAGTCCAGTAAATGAAGGGGCCAACCTGTCAATAATTCCCTACCACTTTCATACAGCCAGTAATAAGAGATAATTACACATCATTTAAAATAAGCCAAATTCTACAGGAAAAGATTTCCCGGGCGGGCCTGAAAATGGCCCCCCTAAGACCGGGAAAATGTGTTTTCCGCCAATATCTCCTACTAAAATATGACATTTAGAGATTTTTTGTTCAGATAAAAGATGAAGATCATTTCATTCTCTACAAAAATGGTCCTTATTATCCCCTGTGACTTGAGTCACGTTTTCGCCAGGAATTTGCTCGTACTTTCTTGTAGTACACTTATTTACTCCGAATTTTCCTGAATATGGATCCTCGAAAGGTCCATAGTCATCCCAGAAAATTGGAGAAACTAATTTTCTTGCGTTTCAATAAAAAGTTTGGTTGTTATTTTCCAATTTTTCACTGTTGACCCAAACCGCGAGCACACTAGCAAGCTTGCCACCCACAGCTGAAGCTACAAGGCAACACCTTCATCGGGTATATTTGCAAGTCCAGCAGTGGCTTGGAAACGAACTGTCACCAATAAAATGGGGATGGAAACGTGTAGGGATGTACTCATACCGGAAGAGACCACTAATGACCCGGCGCCTCCTGAACTCTTAAAGATGATATTTTGTCAATGTAAGAAAGAATGTAAGTGAACATGTTCATGCAAGAAAGCAGGGATACCATGCTCATTTGTTTGTGGTTCGTGTGAGTCCCGCCAGTGTTCGAATTATAAAGATAGCCAAGATGTAATGTTATACCCGAAGAGGTGGAAGTAGTCGAAACTATAGAACCAGGAGAAATAGAGTAAGAAATAGACCCACAGGGAGAACTTGATGAGGACAATGTTGATGATCAAGAAGGAGAGTGGTGATCCACTGTCTTATGTCACAATCTTAGTATATTTTTTATAATAAAGGAAATTGAAAAAAATTTATAACTCTTTATTCCGAAACCCCAATATTGATTGTTGCGAAAAAATTGCCGAAAATTTGCAATAAATTAACGATGAGCATTACGACGAAATGTAAGTAACTGTTTAAACTTCCTATATTTCCTTAGGAAAAATCTCGTGGACTCGCGCTGCCAGGTCCATCCCGATGTAATTAATCTAATGCTCTGTTTTCCTAATACACATAGCCTAAACACTCATCTCTGGGAAGAAAAAACGGTCCATAAGCATAAAAACTCTTGGAAAATACATGGTTAACGGCGTTTCTCATTTATGGTCGCGAGGATTTTACAAGTGGGGAAAATGTGGTGGTGCCATCTACAATTGGTTTCTACAGGTCAAAACATTAAGGTCAGTGTATTTCCAACACTTCCCACCTCAAATTTTGTAAAAAACTTGTATTTGTTGTCAAGCTCAAAATTGTGAATTTTCAACCCTGTTTTTTGCAAAAAATATGAATGGTGCGAAAAAAATGATAAGGATCATTTTTGTAGAGAAGGAAATGATATTAATCTTTTTCTGAACAAAAAATCTCATAATGTCATATTTTAGGAGATATTGGCGGAAAACACATTTTCTCGGTCTTGGGGGGCCATTTTCATGCCCGCCCGGGGAATTTTGTTCCTGTAGAATTTGGCTTATTATAAATTATGTGTAATTATCTCTTATTACTGGCCGTATGAAAGTCGTAGGGTGTTATTGACAGGTTGGCCTCTTTTTCACTCTTCATTTACTTAGACTAGTAAACGTTAATAACAGATATATAATATATTGCAGTGTAATAATATCGATTAACTATTAATTACTACCGTTAATTCTGTATTCACAATAATAAATTTCACTCACGGTAGTTAATTTAATATTCCAACTTCCCGAAAAAGGGTCTATATAAATGCGTGTGTTTTTGTGTGATAAAAAATGGGATAATTTAAACGGGCATACAAGAAAAAATTTTTGGCGACAAACATTAGCATCAAAAATAATGGAACCACATATGTATGAGAATACAAACAAATATTTTTGAAGGACATTATTAAATACTGTGGCGACAAACATTGGCATCAAAATGAATAAATCGGCAACAAATATAATATTTTTGAACAGAAAACAATAATTTTTAGTAATAAAAAAAAAAAAAAAAATTCGAGACAAAACATTAAATTTAATCGATAGAAATTATTTAATATTTGATGGGGGATCGATATAAAATGTTGCAGTGTCATTAATAGATTCCATATAATCCGCTCCTACGTGCGGCACGCAGTGCGACATGTTTGCTTATCCCGGCTCCTACGTCCCCCGAAGTTCAAATCTAAAGCCCCTCGGAGGGCTAAGCGGGGGGGGGGGAGCGAAGCGATCTCCCGCGTGCCCGTCAGAGTTACCGAAGCCGTTAGCCTCTACAATTCTAAGTTAAATTAGGGATCTCCATTTTCCAGAATATTTTTAAACTAATTTCAATTTTTTAATTTTTAATTTATTTATTTATAAATTTGTTGCTAGTTAATTATTTTTGTCGCCCAAAATGTTTATTTCGATGCCAAAAAATAATTTTTTGTGTACCCTTCCAATAGTGTCAAAAAATTATAAATGTTGCCAAATTATTATATTTTGTTCCAAAAAAGTAATTTTATGATGCCAAGAAATTTTTGTTTGTTGCTCATTAATTTGTGCCGTTTTATTATATTTTTGTATTTATCTCAAATATTAATTTTTTGTGTGCCGGTTTATTGCCAGCCATAAAAAATTATTCGTTCCAAAGAAAAATGTAGGCTCATTAAAACATAAATTTTGGTACGGATGAACAGAAACATAAAATGAATTTTATTTTTATGTTTGGTTTTGTTTTAACCAAATAAATACTGTAAAGAGCATCGCTCTACTTTTCCGTAGTATTGTAAACTAGCGGTCAAAGATATAACCAGATTTATCGATAATGCAGATACGTGAAAACTGAGTACGGTATTATTTCTAAAGATGTCTGATTTAAGAATTTTTAATTTTTGGTATATAAAAAAAAAATAAAATTAATTTTGTTCTATAATTCATTTTTTTTATATTTTTGTTTCGATACAAAACGTTAAATGTCCAGTACTGTCATCTTTAGAACTTTCACCGTCCTTGGCCGTTTTTGACAGCGATGTCGCTTATAGTACTATAATTTATTTGGTTTTAACACACTGCGTTAAAATGTATAAAGCTGAAGACAGATAAGGTGTTGTAGAGCAGGTTTATTATGGACGATTACGCTCGATATTAAAATAAGGATAGCGCGCCGAGATCACTAAAAATTTAAATTTGAAAATGAATAGTATTTTTTGTTGAAAATATATTTGTTTGATATAACTATGTACTTAGTATTACTATCCATTTCATATGGAAAACATATTTCGTTGATTTTATTTGTAGTGGTGAAATACATCAACGAAATCTGTATGCATTTATATGTGTAATTGATTGAGAAAATTAGTAAATACGTATATCGTATCCGTGTGCGATAGGGAGTGAGTGAACCGCTACAACTTTATATAGAATCATCCATTTAAATGTCATTAATACAATTTTTCCACGTATATAAAAAAAAATTAAATTGTTAAAAATTCAATAAATTCTTTTTACTCAAAATTGGAAATCATCAACATTTTCTTTTGGCTTTACGAAATAAAACAGGAAATTGCGAGACAAAGGCCCCTATGTGATATGTAGTGAAAATTGGGCCCCCTCGTTTTTGTACTTTCGCATGAAGATAGAGTCTTGAAATTGAAATATATGTTTAATCACATCTTTCGAAACATGTCTGCAAAATATGAGCAGCAGCCTTTTCTTCGTTTTCCAGAAACTGAATTTTTAATAGACCAATTTTTACATGTGTAAGTATAGGAAAGCATAGAACAATGGCATTTTACATATGTTCGCATTGAGATACAATTTAAATTTTTTACATACATTTTATATAAGAATCGTAGAACAACATACTAAAAATTCTCTAGCAGCCCCTTCTTTGTTCGCACTAATTGCATTGGACGAAAAAAATTATTTTTATGCAAAAGATGTCTGACACACATCACTCTCAATCTCAATCACTACAATTTGGTTCATAACTTTTATGTTTATATAACAATCACATATATAACAGACTATACAACTCATTGGAAAATAGACCAATCAGATAGTTCAATTTTTCTGAGTTACGCTGTATAACATCGGTTATCTGCGTTGCTAAGTTGTATTTCGCGAAGCACAACTATAGTGGTGTTTCGGCCACAAGCAAATAAATCATATTATGTTATAATCATATCATCCATGAATATAAACAAACAATTAATATTTTTGACATTTCGCAAAAATGAGTTAATTTAGTGCAGTTTTTATTTGGTTGTGTAATATATTTGGTTGATTCGTTGTAGTCTTAACCAAAGATGATCTAATAACAAGATTGGAAAACACGAACAATATAGTTGGTACACCCACTTTTTGATTATAAATCCAAATTTGGAAAAGACACCTAGCGGACGATATATAATTACTCTAAACCTCAGAAACAAACCATTATAAATACATTGATACGGTGTCGAATTATCGAACTAATTTTCTTATGTATAGTAATAAAATAATATTTCGGTGAAAATTCTATTTCTTTCATTCTCGAATAAATACAACAACAAATTAAGTTTTTATTGTTGTTTTACTTGAAAAAGAAAGAATACACATTTTTAGCGAGATATAATTTTAACCATACATATGGTATGTAATCTAATATGTATTGGTATACATACAATAAAACTAAAAAATTTATTTACGAACGATGTAATGGTGTGACGATGAAAGAAATTGAAACAACTTTGTTTTCTATTTGTTATGAAATGTATGTACATACATAAATTAAAAATTGAAAATACATTTCTTAAGGATAAATACATTTATTGAAATAAGAAGTTCATTTAAACGAGTACAATTATGTCTATGTACATATTGTAAAAATTACGAATTATAATACATACCTACCTTTTGGTTTTTTTTTTTTCAAATCATCTACATATAATAATAATTTTAAGGTCAACAAAATTTAAAAGGACAAAATAGATGTTGGTTGTGTAGATAAATACGAGTCGTCAAATTCCTCTACGTCATTATTTCGTCCCTCTAGTAATGAAACAGCGTATAAAAAAATAGTAGTTTTCAAATAATTCGCATTTAAATGTTTTTTGAAAAAACTTTTTAAAATAAAACCGTTTATTTCATAGAAAATTAAATTTTCTATAAAATAAAATATTTTATTTCGGAAAGCTTTTTCAAAAAACATTTAAATGAGAATTATTTGAAAACTACTATTTTTCTTATACGCTGTTTCATTACTAGAGGGACGATTTGGTGTCGATTGTATTTGATTGTTTGAATTTTTATTTTCTTCTAAGTATTTGATTTGAAAAATTATATTCATTTGGCTCTAAAATATATGTACAGTTGTCTGGCTCATAATTAAAAGTTGATGCGTGGAAAATTAATTTACTGGATATTATTTTAGCGACAATAAAATTAAAATCATAAACTGAAGGATTAAAATTATATCCACCTTTCGACCGAATTTGCGAAAATAAGTTTTCTTCTGCATCCGTTTGTAATTTCGATGTTAATATGTAAGTTATGTCGGGGTCTTGTTCAAATACTGCACTGGCCAATTGTAAAACAGCTATAATTGTTTGAATAAGACCATCTATGCAAAAAACCTTATTTTTACTTTGAACCTTTAAATTTTTCAAATAGTTGCACATGTCTCTTAAAATGGTATAAGGTGCATTGCCACAAACTAAAGGCAGTCCTGCATTTGCTTTGTTCGAGCAGAATTGGCCTTTGCTATTTAAAGCATCGAACCATTTGTTGAAATTTTCTAAAATTATAGCTGTGGCAGAAGCATGTTGTTTGCCTTTTTCTGTTTTAAACTTGTTTAAATGATTCAATCTTTTTATATCATTTGTGCAGCTACGGCTCAGAACTTGAGTCGCCAAATTTACCCTCATTCTCTCAAATGTATTGAGGTATTATGTCTTGATGTTAATTTGGAGGAAACTCTGGTCATGGATTGACAGTCAATCTGATATAACTCCTTTATTACACTCCACGGAGCCAATTCTTCTGGCGTAATTATATCGTATGATAAAACAAATTCGGAGTAGGCTGTGTCTTCTATACGGCCGTAGGTGTTTTCCGTGATAACGTTTATAAGAGGTGCGAGGAATGGCACGATGTATGGGTTTGTTAAAATAATTTTTTTTATTATTAGCATCATGAAATGAGAGTACAGTGATTGTTTGCAAACGATAAAGTACTGGGCGATGGTATGAGAAGTACGATATGAAGCGCAGGGTCTCAGCGGAGATGTGCCTGATGAATGTGAGTTCCAGACAAGTGCTTCCCAAAGTCGCTGAGGCTAGTGTGGTGGACACGCAGTCTAGGTCAAATATATATCAGAGTCCAAACTGATATATGACCTATCAGATCAGGCATTCCCCCTTTACAGTATTCTCCAGCATTGTAAATCGCCACTTTGTAGATCTAAATTTTAATTAAAATTTATGTGAAAATTAATTATTTTAATTTACAATAAATTATCTGCCACAGTTTCTTTTCTCACAAATTAGCACTAGAATTGCTCCGATCAGATAAGGCATGAAAGGTTCTCTAGCTACGGTGATCTCAAGCATTGTAAATCGCTATTTTGTAGTTTGTAATTTTAATTAAAATTTATGTGGAAATTAATTATTTTAATTAACAGTAAGTTATCTGCCACAGTTTCTTTACGCGCAAATTGACACCAAAATTACTCCGGTCAGATAAGTGATTCTCATGGTTGGTTGTAAATCGCTGTTTTGTACTTTGTAAGCTTAATTAAAATTAATGTGGAGATTAATTATTTTAATTTAAAATAAATTATCTACCACAGTATTATTAAGCACAAATTAATAACCGAATTGCTCCGATCTGATGAGGCATTCTCTTGCTATAGTGCCCTCAATCTCTATAAATCCCTATTTTGTAGTTTGAATTTTTAATTAAAATTTATGTGGAGATTAATTAATTTAATTTAAAATTAATAAGCTACCACTGGTTTTTTACGCAAAAATTGACACCATCGGATCTCCGATCGGATGAGCCGTTCTCTTGCTACACTGGTTCAAGCATTTAAATCGGCCGAAATCAGAGGTTCGCGGCGCGGCTATGCCGTCCAATGACGTCATTGCGATTATATTATGCGTGACACATAAAGCCAAAGGACCAATCTAAGCAATCATACCTTTAAATTAAAGGTAGTGCTTATAGTCGATGAGTAATTGTCCACGACCCAGGGCTAAACTACAATCGCTATTTTCTAGTTTGAATTTTTAATTAAAATTTATGGGATGATTAATTAATTTAATTTAAAATAAATTAACCACCACTGGTTTTTTACGCAAAAATTGGCACCATCTGATCTCCGATCGGATGGGCCATTCTCTCGCTACACTGGTTCAAGCATTCAAATCAATCGAAATCAGAGGTTTGCGGCGCGGATTCATAAAGCCGAAGGACCAATCGAAGCAATCATATCTTTAAATTAAAGGTAATGCTTATAGTTGATGAGTAATTGCCCCCGACCAAGGGCTAAATTTCGGGTCAGTTTTCTGAACATGTGGTGTAAAACGTTATCACGTCAAAATGTATTCCGTATAGATTTAAATAAGCATGGTGTGTCATACAGGGGGTCGTAACGATATCCCGCATTTCAAAATCCCGCTTTATCAAAATCCCGCTCAAGAAAAAAATCCCGCTTTTTAAAATCCCGCTTTTCAAAATCCCGCTTTCAAAATCCCGATTCTGCAAAAATTAAAATTCCGCTTTTCAGAAAATCCCGGTTTTGATTTTTGTTTTACTTTGGGATCACTACATTTGCCTGAAAAAAAAAAACCGGAAATTTTAAAATCCCGAATAGTTGCAAAGTAGAAATCCAGAAAAATAAAATCCCGAAAAAAAAATCTACAAATTACCGGAAAAGCAATCCAGAAAAATCTGTGTCTGCAAGGTTGACGAAGCATTTACGAAGCATTAAATCCATAAGTCGCTCGAATACATCCGTCGATACCATACTAACCCAACGAATGAAGCTAACCATAAAATAACTTGAAACATTTGTGGTAGAACTATCAGGAGAAGCGATATGAGCGATACGATTCCTTTGATCTGTGTTTGAAAGGTTGACGATGCAATTTCCATTATCATAAATATTAAGAACTCTACGTAAAACCTCAAATTTGATAGACATTTTATAAATTTTAATTATAATTTGGGCCGTACTTTGATAATTATGTTTCTGGATTTTTATTTTTCTGAATTTTTTGTTTCTGGATTTTTTTTCGGGATTTTCAGTATCTGTATTATTTTTTTCTAGATAAGGTAGTCAACCCTTTTACTTTATAAAATTTTCCTTCACCAGAAAGCGCGGCTCGAATTAAAAAAAATACGTCTTTCAAATTTCAAAAGCAAGATTTTGAAAAGCGGGAGTTTGAAAAGCGGAATTTTAAAAAACGGGGTTTTCAAAATTGGGATTTTGATTTCGGGATTTTGAAAAGCGGGCGGTGCCTTAATCACAAACAACTCCTCTAACTATTATACATACATATGTACCTAGTTTGTGTAATACTTCAATATTTTTTAAAATTAGTTCTTTTAGCTTAGTTCCAAATATAGGACTTTCAGTTGCGACATAGCTTATGACAAATTTATCCGTGCTAAATAAGCCTCTTGACATAAATAAACAAATATATTTTGCAATGTTTGGTTCTTTTTCATCATTACCAAAATTAACTAAACCGACAATTTGATTACTCACTCTATTGTATTTGAGATCAGCCTGAATTTTAATTTCATCGAATAATACTATAACATGGTGTTTTAATCAATTAGACATACTCTTAACTTTTATTCCAATTTGTTCTATTATGTATGTATTTCTTAAATATTAGTAAGTCGAGTGAGAGTGTGAGACCGATACTCTATGCTTTGCGCCAAGTTTTGGTTTTTGTGTCAGAATCTTTTTAATTTAAAATGTCTCAAAATTTGAAATTTGGTGGACATTGTATCATTTGGTGGACATTGAACCAAGCTAAAAGAACTAATTTTAAAAAATATTGAAGTATTACACAAACTAGGAATAATAGTTAGAGGAGTTGTTTGTGATCAAGGCACCAACATAGAAGCGCGTACAAATTGCTAGGAGTAAAAAAATAAACCTTTTTTTATTAAGAAATAATTATTTAAGAAATCCAACAGACTTTTTTTGGAAATCTCTGTAATTCACGTAACAATTTTTGCAAAATATTTTGCACGACACGTTCATAATAAAGATATTTTACCAACCATTTTATATGATAAATGTGTAGATGCAACCACCGCAGACGGAAAATAGTCCACATGGTTCACAGGAACCTGTAAGGAGCACAAGCAAAATGCACTTAAATTTTTAATTCTCGTATTAATTCGAAAAAACTGCATATGGCTGTTAGAGAAAATTAAAACGAAGAAGCGCGCACCAACAACAGTAAAAAAATATATTCAAATACAAATCAAAATGTCCCTGTTGACAAACACAACCGAAGACTGAGAATTTTGAAAGAGTAATTACTGTGTCTATGGCTTAATTTGGATTAATGAAGGCAAAACTTTATTGCATATTATATAGTTTAATTTTATAATTATGTATATACAGTTTTAAAATTTTTAAAAATTTACTGAATTTATTATTTTATTTTTCATGTATCTGAAATAACAGTAAAGCTAAAAAAAATTAAATTTTGTGAAAAATACATTTTTCGCTTTTAGAATGTATAAATATCATTAATCATTACAATTTGTATTACATATGTATTATAACTAAATAATTATTTCACTATTGGTACCTTTAAACATACGTCATCGTTTTGGAAGAGGTTTTTACGCCTAATGGATGTATGAATTTTTTAATTCCTAAATATGCTTCCATGGGGCTTTTCCTCTTCCATATTCGAGTATATTGTTGAAAAATTAAACTAATTTTGTTCCTGTTTTTATTTATTTTCTTACGATCATGTAATTATTTCATGGATTTTGTTTTTTGCATTTTCTGCATTTTCATCTACATGCTAAAAAAATTCACAAAATTTTGTTATGGATGATTTATGGTGTTTTCTCTTCATAGTAAAAAATAAACCATCAAAATTATTTTTTATACTCGTATTTATCTACACAACCAACATCTATTTTGTCCTTTTAAATTTTGTTGACCTTAAAATTATTATTATATGTAGATGATTTGAAAAAAAACAAAACCAAAAGGTAGGTATGTATTATAATTCGTAATTTTTACAATATGTACATAGACATAATTGTACTCGTTTAAATGAACTTCTTATTTCAATAAATGTATTTATCCTTAAGAAATGTATTTTCAATTTTTAATTTATGTATGTACATACATTTCATAACAAATAGAAAACAAAGTTGTTTCAATTTCTTTCATCGTCACACCATTACATCGTTCGTAAATAAATTTTTTAGTTTTATTGTATGTATATCAATACATATTAGATTACATACCATATGTATGGTTAAAATTATATCTCGCTAAAAATGTGTATTCTTTCTTTTTCAAGTAAAACAACAATAAAAACTTAATTTGTTGTTGTATTTATTCGAGAATGAAAGAAATAGAATTTTCACCGAAATATTATTTTATTACTATACATAAGAAAATTAGTTCGATAATTCGACACCGTATCAATGTATTTATAATGGTTTGTTTCTGAGGTTTAGAGCAATTATATATCGTCCGCTAGGTGTCTTTTCCAAATTTGGATTTATAATCAAAAAGTGGGTGTACCAACTATATTGTTCGTGTTTTCCAATCTTGTTATTAGATCATCTTTGTCTTAACGTATACAACTCTAGCTTCGAAAATCATCTGAATATACAGTTGCGGACTCGATGTGTTACCTAGGGAACACATCTCGTCCTCTCAACTGTATATTAGATTATGTTCGAACCTCTTGTTGTATAACTACTGTTGTATAAATCGTATTTCAAGTCTTGTTTTGAGTAATAGTAATTTAACTTGTATGTAACATAATCTTTAGTACTTTTATAATTCGTTAACTTGTGTGTTCATCATCATTAACCCTCAGGGTACTGACTGGGTTACCGTAACCCAGACAGATTTTGGAAGTTGCGCCATTTAAAAGGAAGTGGAAGGTGGGGGTCCGGAGTGGGGGGTAAAAAATCTTTGTGGTAGTGTCTGTGTAAGCCGTGAGTGGCAGCCTCAGTCTGCGCTTGGTGATCGAGTGGTACGAGTTAGAAAGTTGACCTCGGGTATTTCTCACCCAGTCAGTACTAAACGTTACAAAATCCGTATTTTCGGGAGACAGAAAATTTTTTTTTTTTTGGAGTTTTGGCTGGAGTAAAGTGTTTTGGTTTGTACAATTTACTATTTTTTATATTTTTATTATTAATTAAATATTTATTATTAATTAAAAATTTATTATTGTGTATCCTACCCTCAAAATTATGCTCTATGCTTATGTACAGTAGAATTCGCATTATTGTCATAGGACAAATAATTTTGTTCATTATAAACGTGTGTTCATTTTAACCAAAAATTTGATTATGGAATGGAACTTGCGATGCAACTTGTTAAACCTGCGCTAGCTACTAGACTAGCTACTCCTACGTTGCGAATAAAACTGCGCGGTATGATTGAAGATTTTTTGAAGGCGAAAGATTTACCAGAGGACATGGAGATAAGACATGAATTTGTTGATAACAAAATGGCTATACAAAAGCGCTGCAACTTGTGTCCGAGTTCTCTCGACCGCAAAACATTTTATAAGTGCCTCAAATGTAATAAGGCTATGTGCAGAGATCATGTAGCCAAAATATGCTGCGAATGTAGAAATACAGTCTGATTTTGTTTTTTTTATATTTTGAACAATAAAACTTTCATTCAACAATCAATTTTGTTATTTATTTATATTACAGTTGTGCCTTATTGTTACGATAAATCAATCATGGAACGTTTTATCGCTATCCTAAAAAACGGGTGATTTCAAAGTTAAAAAAAAATATAGTTTTTGGAATGGATCAAAAAACTGATTCGGCCATTTTAAAGAACAACTTGTTAGCTGTAAAATGCAACAAGAAAAATTTCGATATCTTTTTTTTTTCACAAAGTTAAGCAATTTTTAAAAAAAAGCGATTTTTCACAAAACAAATTTTCAAAATGTTTAAACTTTTAAATGTATTTTTGTTTAAACAAATTATTCGATAAATCTATTAGCACCCTCGTATTTGTGACAAAATGGACTATCGATTAAAAAAAAAACGTTTCAATTGGCCAACTACAGCCCAAGATACAGCCAATCAAAGTTGCCGGGTTAGGCTAACCCATGTCAGTACTGAACGTGACTTTTTTATAGTCTGTACCCTGAGGGTTAAACTATTTGACTTGTGTGTTAAATCATCATTAGAACTGTTTGACTTAACACTAATGGGCCCAGAAGGTAAAAAATGTACTTTTTATATTTATTTTGCATGTACATAATCTCATAAAATTGTTTATTGTAGTTGAACGATCTCATATTCTCTGTGGCGTATGTAAGTCACGCATATTGAAATGGCGAGGAGTTTGCACTTTAGGAGCACCTTCTTTATGGACAAATGTTACTACATACTCAGAAAGCGTATAGGAAAGTCATATAATCCAAATAGTTATGCTTATGTCTGTTTGAAGTGTCATTCAAGATTAAAGTTCGAAAGATATCACTTACTGCCTGGTAATACGCAGCTGAGGGTAATACTGTTGACAATAATTTGCATGATTATGAAATGGATATAACTCCGGATAGTTCTTGTTGCACTACATCTTCAGAGATTGCTTTCCAGGTTTTAACCATGAATAGTACAACTTCATTTTCGACATTAGAAAACACAAGTACTGAATCTCAATCTGAATTTACATCGAAATTTCTCAGTAGTCAAGCTTCTGTAACGTCAAGCAAAGTTTCTTCTGTTCCAAGAAATGGAACTACAGTCAATCTTCCTAGCTACTCTGGTACACAGAGATTTTGTTTTATTTGTAAAGAAGCTGGTAAATGTAGGATTTCCAAAGAAGCGATCATCGATATGTGGCAAACAATGAAATTTCTTATTCCAATGAGCAATAGATGCTGTCGCTCCCATTTTGAGAAAAATGGCTTGTTTAATAAGGAGACTTTAGAATCATTAGTTGCAACTAAAGAAACAATAGAATTTTTCAATGCCGTCTACTTTAGTAAGGCCAACTCATACTCTAAAATCGATTTCGACAACGGCTCTCCACTAACTCCATATTATTATCAGAAATTCACTGGGATTTCACAAGAAAATTTCGATTGCCTTATGCTTTTGTAAAGCCACACATCAGAAATAGTTGCAACAAATCTAAGAGAAATGCGTTGGGGATATTCCTAGTAAAACTAAAGATGAACTTGTCACAGGAATTTTTGGCATATTTATTCAATGTAGATGGTCAAGCAAGAGTGTCTGCAATCTTTGAATCTGTTCGAAAAGCCTTGGATGAGCATTTTGTCCATCTTCATTTAGGTTATGATCAGCTATCACGATAAGATGCAATGAAACATCAAACTAAAATGGCTCATAAACTTCTGGATGCAGATGAAAATTCTATTGTAGTTGTCGTTGATGGTACTTATCTATATGTTCAAAAGTCAAGTGATCATGAATTACAATTATTGACGTACTCCAATCATAAGCACAGAAACTTATTGAAGCCCATGATTGTGGTTTTCCGTGATGGATACATTCTTGAGGCTGAAGGTTTGGTTTTTGCAAACAACGACAATAGCGATTCAAAAATTTTAGAATACTTGATTTCTACCCCTTATGGATTTACAAAATATTTCTTAGAGAATGATGTTTTACTTCTCGATCGTGGGTTCAGAGATGTCATAGAAAAGTTGAAATTGCTAAAACTTAATCCAATAATGCCTCATTTACTAACCAAGAGACAAAAGCAGTTTTGCACAAAAGATGCTAATGAGTCCAGAGCTGTGACTATGAATCGATGGATGGTGAAAAGTGTGAACAGCAGAATCAAGAAATACAAGTTCTTTGCTTCAACTATTGAAGTCACTTATTTCCCCAAGCTGTCATCTTTAACTAAATTTCTTTGTGCCTTACTGAATGCATACCGCCCTCCTATATGTTTACAGAAAACGAAAATTATGCACGTTATGCAGAGAAGGCAATTAGCAAAATGAATGATGACAATTCTCTTCAAAAGAAGATTGAAGAGCTAGGCCTTGAAAACAAATGAATTTGTTGGGAGGAGGCTACTAATCAGATGAAGACTTTCCATGTTTATCAGAACAAGAAATTAAAAATGTCACTTTAGGTAGGTATGTATCAGTTAGACCAAGGAAAAAGTTATACTTATGAACACATGAAGGCAGATTCTATGATAGTTACAAGATCTTTATACATAACGAAATGAAGAATTTGATAAGATGCAAAATTGAAAGTCGATTTTCGTCAACTTGTATTCATCGTTAGAATTCATTCCTAATGGTACTGGAGCCGAATCAATATTAGGATATTACTGTAAGTGCAAAACTGGGAGCAGAGTTGTCGGTACATGCAGTCATATAACTTCAGTGATATGGTATTTGGGCTACGCAAGACACAACCCAAATGTATTATCAAAGCACCGCAAAGGTCTAGCAGATAATATTATAAATGCTATGAATTCTGGCTGTCAAATCTCAGACTCCGATTCAGATTGAGTCTCTACATAACTTGTTCGAAAGTTACAATAGTTTAGTTAGGAATGTTTCTATGAATAAGTTTGTTTTACTCCTTCCAAAATAATGTGATTTTTTTTATGCTGCTTATTTTGGAATAACGTTATTTCTGCGCTTATCCAAAAATTCTCCGGTAAAATAAACACGATAATAAATGAAATACCAATTGAATACAATTTTTAGATTTTTTTTTGATAATGATCGCACTTCTGTTTCGCTTGGTAGTGTGCAAATTAATTATACAGTCCCGTAATAAATGATAGCCGCACTCCTAATTTAAGATTTATTTCATTTCAAATAAATCCTTTTAAAATTCTTCCTTTGCAAAAATAATACTTTTCACTTTACCAATGCGTGCTATAAATAGAAGTCATTATTCTCTACGGCGTCATGGAAAATTTATGGGTAACCCTAATTTAGTATGGTAATAAAAGATAGCCGCACACAATATTTTATTGTTTTTAATAGGAAATAAATATAAAAAGCACAGTTATAAAAATGATTTTTTATTCCAATTAATATTTTGTGTTTCGGCCATTGTTTTTAATTATTTCGAAAATTCGATTTGGCATACTTTTGTAGAAGTTTTGGCATATTAATTTGAAATATTAGCCCATTCGCGTTGTACTGATGACTTTAGTTCATGAAGGCTGCTGTATTGTGTTCCTTCAGCATACACAACTCTGCTGAGTCCACCCCACATGTTTTCGATGATGTTAATGTCGAGTGACCTTGCTGGCTATTTCAAAACTGGTATCTGAGCCTCCGTAAACCAATAATTTACTATCCCGGCTGTGTGTACGGCTGCATTATCATGCTGGAAAATAAAGTTTGGGCCGCCATTTTGTGCACCAACAACTGGTAATGTTTCGGATAATGGATTTATACTGGTTGCTGTTAATACGACCGGACATAAACTTCAGATCCGTTCTTCCTCCATAGCCAATTGCACCCGAAACAATCAGAGATCCTCCACCTCGTTGACATCTCGATAGCATAAAAGGTTCTTTTCAAAGGTCGTGAAAATAGTATTGCCATTAATCAGGGCTATCCATATTCAATTTTTTTCGTCACTAAAGTAAAAATGACACGCTGCCACTTTTTCTTCCACGACATATGTTCCTTCGCGAAACGCAATCTGGCATCTTTATGATTTGATAACAGTTGTGGTTTTCTTTGTAATTTTTTGATTTGTATATTATCTGACTCCCTTAATACTTTCCTCACATTACAAATCTTTGTATTAACACCAGCTTTTAACGCAATTTGTTGCACGGTGCCAATAAAATTAGAGCCTTCGAAAAATTAACCGTTTTTCTCTATCAGTAAGTTCCACTGGCCGCCCTGCAGTTTTATGCGAATCGTATAATTGCGAATTTTTTAAATAATTTCGACTACCTTCTCACTCCAACTAATATTTTCTGCTATTAAACGGTTACTCATTATACTTTTCTTAATAACGTCAATTTATTCTTTTTCAAACTCGTTCAAACTACCTTTTCTACCCATATTTAAAAAAATAACAAAAATCGGAATAATATTTAACACAATATAATTCTAAGCCACGCCCACAAGAATATGTTTGCACGCTAACAAGCTCGGGTAAATACTGATACAGTGTTCAAAAGAATTTGAAAGTATACCTGCGGCTATCTTTTATTACCCTACTAAATGAGGGTACTCCAATTGTTCATGATCCCGCAGAAAATAATGATTTGTATTTATAGCACGCATTTGTAAAGTGAAGAGTATTATTTTTGCATAGGAACAATTTTAAATGAATTTATTTGAAATGAAATAAATGTTAAATTCGAGGTGCGGCTATCTTTTAGTACAGGACTGTACGTCACTGTAATGTACAAATTAATTATAATTCGCATAATTAGGCTAATATACACCATAATTACTGTTTGGATTATTTTTTTATTCAAAACAAAGCAAGTTATTGAATTTAGAAAAAATAAAAATTATAAAAATGACAAATGCAAGAAACTGCTGTAACACCCTGTAAACAAGTGGGAGGGAGTTGCGAAATATTTTTGCAATTATAAAACAATATACTAAAGAACGACCAAATGTCGCAAAAAAAATAATTTAGAAATATCGAAAAGTGATGTATTCCATTTCATGCAGCAGGGCCCAAGCTATCTATGGGGAAAATAGAAAATACGTTGTTTTATCCTATAGGGTCCTTTAGGAGTTTTATTTGCCGTTTTTTTGGGATTTCTTTCGGTACGATAATTGACCAACAACGTTTGGCTTACAAGTTTACATGGTCCTTCGAGCCGGATGAGGCTAGCACTATAGATTCAGGAACGCTGCATAACACTTTTCTTCAGTGAATTCAATCAGGAGGAGCAAGTGATTAGCAACCAATTTGTATATCACGCCATCATCCAACTATATACATACTAAAAATTTGTACACCGATACCGTAAGTTTACCCTTTTTTTATAAGCATATAGTCAAAACAACCAAACTATCAATGTGAATGGTGAAAATTTACCAGTGAATATTAAAATTAACAATTTTTTTAAACGTGAACATTATAAAGTGTTTTTTATGCTCATTACAATTGTGATTCGCTATTATTTTCGATTACAAAATGGCTGCTGCTTGTTCAAAAACGAGGTCGTGTTCTAGGTCCGCTAACCAAGGCCAAGGCTGCTACATTTGTCGAAAACATTGATCCACATACAACAGTTGAAGAGCTTGAACCTATATCTCTCAAATTAAGTTCATTGTGGGATGAGTTTTGCGGCATAGAAGATGAACTGTTATTATTGCTCGACCAAACATCGAAATCTGATGAATTTCAAGCAAAGGTTTTCAGCATTCAAGCTGCCATGACACGAGAGGTAACAGCAAAAAACTGCCGATAATTCAATCAATGATGATCTGAATAGCACAATAAACAACATATATTCTAAGCAAAAGGCGTATTTCGATTCAATGATGCATAATAAAACCACTATAGTCATCATGAAATGAAGCTATCGAGAATTAATATTCCGCCTTTCAACGGCGAATACACACAATCCTTCAAGGACTTATTTGAGGCTACCGTACATAAGAACGAGGCAATCGATATATTGTAATAAAAAACGGACTATTGTTAACACAATCATCAAAACGTTTTTGGGACAGCCCAGTATTCAACAAGCCTCATCAAGTTCTCTCAGAACGCTGACGGAAACCTCAGATGAACTGCTCCGTGGTCTAAAAGCTTTAGGTTCAGCTTATGAATCGCGTGATCCCTCGATCCTTTACTTACTATTAAACAAAACAGATGACGGTACCAAGCAACAATGGGCATTACATTCAGTGGATATGGATACTCCAAGCGTAGATGTGATGCGTTTTAGAGTTGTAACTTGAACATCATTCCACACAAAAGTTTTCCGAAGCTAACCCTTGTAGCTACAACTGAAATTGATTGTTTATATTGTAAAAAGCCCCTTCCTATAAACAAGTGCTATAAGTTTCTAAGAAGTTAAGTCCAGTTTCGTAAGGGCTTTGCTAAAAAAAAACAATTGTTTGAGACTTGGCCACTCAGCCAATGACTGCCCTTCACTAAATGCATGCTTTAAATGCAAGGAGAAGCATCACACACTTTTGCATGAGGACAGTGATAAAGTGGAACCAACGAAAGATAATGTCAATGACGCGGCTATTTCTTAGTCTGCAAAAGTTGTCCAATGAGCCAACTTCGAATCAAATTCCTACACGATCACAAAGGCAAAAATTGAGACAAACAAACAAACGATATTACCAACTGTAATCATGTCATCAATCGATGCGTATGATAAAAGCCACAACATTCGTGAGCTTCTAGACACAGGTTCAGAATCCATCTTTATAACTGAAGCTCTTACAAAAAAGTTGGGGTTAAAACGTAAGCATGCTTGTATAGCTGTTAATGGATTCTCTTCAATTTCTGCAGGTAAGACCAGAGGGCTAATAAATATTAAATTATCATCCAGATGCGATCATCAACTTTTTGTGGTAGTCGATGCACCGATATTAAACAGCCTAACGACATATTTACCATCATATGCAATTATACTGGACCAGAAGGATACCAATCGATTTAACGAATTTTGTCTTGCTGACCCTTCTTTTCACGATCCAAATCCCATAGAAATGATTCTTGGTATCGACGTGTTCTACGATATAGTAAAGGAGAGACGGATACCAATAAAACCCAATCTCTATTTACTATAGACAGTTTGTTCGGTTGGGTAGTCACGGTCGCGGCATATGCTGATTCAATTACCAAAACCGAAACGCGGTGTCACATGATCCAGATAAGTTCGGAGAATGTATGTCAACTTTTACGGCGATTCTGGGAATTTGAAAAAAATTCACTTTAAATATTTGTCAAAGAGGATGAATGTGAAGAACACTTCTCTAAAACACATCAATATGAAAATGGTCGTTTCATTGTTGAATTACCTTTCAAGGAATTTTAAGCAGTTAGGGAGCACTTTGAAACAAGCCAGACCCAGAATGATTGCAATGGAACGGAAATTCCAGAAAGGCGAAAATCTCAAAGTGCATAATACATTCAATTCATGAGGGAATATCAAGAACTTGGTCATATGTCGCGTATTCCCAGAGAAAAATGTTTTATAGAAAACAGCAATTTCTATTACTACCGCATCACGCAGTGATCAAGCAAAGCAGTGTTACGAAGAAACTACATCAGGACTATCTATCAAGTACAGGACTATCGTTAAACGACGTACTAACAACTGGTCCAACCATTCAAGACGATTTGTTTACCATTTTAACTAGGTTTCGTAAGCACAAAGTAGCAATTGTCGCTGATTTTATCACACGCAGGGTTTTCATTAAGGTAATGGTCCATTTTATTTGAAAATCCTGAAATTTACGTCAACACGCTGGAAATTTGTTGGTTGACTAAATAAGACGCATTCACATTCAGTGTGCCGAAATTAAGTGCAAACCAACTAACTAAACGAGGTTTATTATCAGAATGTGGCAAAATATTCGATCCACTTGGATGGCTTTCACCGACGACCATCTTATTTAAGATATTGCTGCAATTACTCTGGTTGACCAAAATAGAATGGGACATATTGCTGCAATTACTCTGGTTGACCAAAATAGAATGGGAATTACCCGATGACATTTTCCGAACTTGGTCCGCCGCCAGAAACAAACTTAGCTGTCTAACGACTATACGCATCCCACGATTCCTACACATGCAGTCATTAACGATAATTCATTCAGTACTAAAATATGAGGTAAAAATATGGTCCGCCGATGCAATATTATAGGGTTCCTTTGATATGTACGTAAATATTTTGCATTCAAATTACATAAATGTTTAACCTTTAATGTGCCGGTTTCTAATCTACTACATGATATGCAAAGGTACCCATTATAAAGAAATGGGGGGGCTTTCTAGTCTTTTTATTTTTTGTACTGAATGACTCTTTGATTTATAGCATTGATTTATAGCATTGATTGAGTGTCAGTTTGTCTCACTCTTATAGATAATGTTAATAAATTTATTGAGCAGAAGCTATATGTGTCATGTGTCTTTCTGGATATGAATAAAGCTTTTGATTCAGTCGACCACAATTTATTACTTCATAACCTTTCCAAACTGGACTTTTCTTTAACTCAGCTGGAGTTATTTAAAAGCTAGTTAACTAATCGAAAACAAATGGTCGGGATTAACAATGTGGTTAGTGAGCCAAAAATAATCAATAAAGTTGTACCTCCCTCAGTGATCGTTGCTAGGCCCAATATTGTTTCTAATTTACATAAACTGCATAACTCACCTGAAACTTAATGGCGTGATGTTGCTATTTGCGGATGATATTGCTGAAATTTATAATGCCAATACAATTGGGGACTTATATCGGCAAATGCAGGAGGACTTACATCTTAAAGAAATATGGCTTTTAGTTTTGAACACATCAAAATCAACATACATTGTGTTTGAGAATAAAAGTTTACCTCTTACTTCTACTTCAATCACCCTCAAATACAATGATAACGTGATAGAAAACGTGCAGCAGTTTAATTACTTAGGTTTATACGTACATTCTAAATGTAAATGGTCGGCCCATATCGATAAGATAAAATCTAAAATAACACCATACATATTTGTATTGAGAAGTTCTAAGAATACCTTATCAAAGCGCCTAATGCTGGCCATTTATAATGTGTACATCTTACTGCACCTATTGTACCTCAATCCAGTCTGGTCAAATAGTTAAGAATATAAAATTAATGAGCTATTGATCTACAGCAGAATTATTTAATCAATTTGATTCCTTAAGCTTAACATTTTCAGGGGAAAGAGAATTACTAATCCTAACTTATAAAATTATTCATGGACATATTAAGCATAATGCATCCCTGGTATAAGTTGGAGAAATTCACGAATATTGCACGAGAAGACGGTCTCACTTCGCGTTGATGACTTCTTTAAAACCAAAGCAGGATATAGTAATATATTATCTAAAGGATTAACCATGTTCAATTCACTACCGCCTGACATCAAACATTTAAATAAAATATCATTATTTAAGACAAAAATTATTGAGTATCTAAAATCAAATTGAGGTGCACGCACCTCGTTTAAATACACCCTGCGCCATTGAAATGTTCGGTTTCGATTATTTAGTATTTCATGAAGTTTTCTTTTAGATTTTACCTCATTCACTATTTTTTTGTTGTTGTTTTCTTTTGTTTTTTACTTTTTCTGCATATTTCACGTCTTATGACGTATTTAAAACCAAAATAAGGATGACCTATTCTTTTGGTTTCAATTAAGTAGTCAAAGAGTTAATTTTAAAATGGGTCGTTCTAAATTAAATGCTGACGAAAAAGCCAAAATTTTCCAACTAAAGATAAAAAAGTACACACATTCACCCATTGTAAGAGTAACTTAGTGTAGCCAAACAGCAATTAGAAAGTTTTAAGGCACCATTTCGTAAATCAAACGATTGCGAGATAAGTCGGTTCTGATGCAAAGAAGAAAACCAACAGATCGAATTTCAGACATTTGGCGCTTAAGCAAAGGTGTGCTATTGCTTTGGAGCTGAGAAGTTAGCTTCTAATAGCAACAACCGACACTATTTCAGTTCCTACTAATAAAAGAAGACTAAAGGAACTTGGTCTCTACGCTTGTCGACCTGCGAGAAAATCATTACTGACAGCAAAAATGGGAGCTGCAAGCCTCAAATTCGCAATAGAATGAGAAAACTGAATGCCCGAGGACTGGCATTGGTTCATATTCTCGGATGAATCCAAGTTCAATATATTCGGACCTTATGTAAGGATATAAGTGTTCGGCGACGAAAAGGCAAAAGGAATTTAACAGAATGTATTTCGCAGACAGTAAAACTTTCACCATATGTTATGACCTGAGGAGCCATAACAGCCTTTGTTTGATCACTACGCCTTCTGGATAGTTCATTAAACGGAGAAAAATATAAAAAAAAATTCGAAACCTGCCTCGTGACTATAGAGGACCCCACTCAATACATCGGTATTCCTCTCTTACACGACGATTCAGCTCCGTATGTTACAGGGCGCCATTATAAGTTATTGACGTTATTTGTGACATAAGGATGTTTAATTATAATGTCAAATTTTTGTAGGTAGCCGAATTTAAAAATAGCTTGGGCATTGAGTCGTTAACCTAGACAGGAAATAGCCCTGACCTCAATATTGTTGAAAATAGTTTGCCTTTTATGGGAAAGATGATCAAAAAATACAAGCTGGAAAGTGTCAGCAAGCGGAAAAAACTTATAGAAAAAGTCTGGTTTGATGAAATAACAATACATTATTTAACCAAAGTTTACAATTCAATGCCAATCCGGATTAAGGCCATCGTAAAAGCCAAGGGCGGGGTCATCAATTATTGATTTTAAAAAGTGCAATTTCTCTTAAATTATTTTGGTTGAAATGAATTATTTTATATCTGTTAATCCTTATTTTGATTAAAAATTACCATTGTCAACAACAAACTAATTTTCAATTGAAATAACTTTGTTAAAAACACTGTAAGGGCCTACCAAATTATTATGAGGTAGGGCGGAAATATTCCTTATCCGAAGCTATGTAGGTCTAAAATGGCGGATCACCGTTCTGTGTATTTGAATATATTTGGAATAGTGTAGATAATCAGAATCTATTATTTTTGCCATATACTTTTGAAGCAAACGGCGGTATTTCCAAAATTTATTAAAAAAATTCAAACCGAACATTTCAATAGCGCAGGGTGTATATGGATCTAATTTTTCAAATCTAAACTAAGTAAGGCATAATTTTGTATAGTTAGTATCTAAAAAATAAAATTATAAACTAAATTCTTTAATCCGCCAATTAAATTAAAAACCTATTAAAATGTACGCAAAACTCTCTCGAGATAACTTTTCGTTTTTTTTTTTTTTAAGTTGTAATGTTTATAATAATATAAATAGAGAAAAAAAAACAAAAATCAATTCTTACATTATGAGTGTTTTAAAACCTTAACACAATTCATTCGGTGTAATCTAACGTACACAAAGATTACAAACCCAAACAATCGGAACATTATGTCTAAATAATAAACAAGACAAATTTTATCGCGCGATATTCCTTCATTCCGTAATCACTTCAAAAAGTTGAAATAAACATTTCATGTATAAACACCTTGAACCACTTGAAATAGCGAGATTAAATGACGATTTACACGAGACTCGACAATGATGCATTTTTGTAATTTTCTCATCTATATGCAAATTAAAAATTCATCAATCATCTTAAAAAAATGCACACGAATTTAATAGATTTTTTTAATTTATTTACAAACAAATAAATACTTATTTGCGCTATCTTAATAATTAATGAAGTGTCAACAAAGTTGATATTGAATCTTGACCGTGTTGACGAAAAAGCATGCTTTATTTCACGTGCACACCATAAAATTATCAAAAACTAATCCCTGTTACCAGCAGCGAGTGATTAAAATCAAATCAGTATTGAAGAGGATTGTTTACGTTCGTTCCCGTATAAAGTACTTGAAAATAGAATAGGCATATTATGTACTACAACTTATATTAAATATTAATACGATGTCAGTTTCGATCAATCAATCAATTAATTTTCACGTTGTAAATATATCATAGATGAAAAATATACAAAATAATGATAATAACCGCAAACAAAACCATTATAACTTTTAATATCAAATAGTTCATTGATAATGAGTATATGATTATTAATTATTGTTTAAAGTCGTTATTCTTATCGACTCACATTTGTACATACACATTAGAGCTGTAGCAAAATTGTAACCCTAGATAATCCGGGTGGACGCAAATACAAAAATAAAACCAAAAAAGATAATTCCGAAAGACAATCAAAGTTAGGCTTTACTCTATATACTAAGTAATTATTGATAATAAATATTCTATTGTTAATAAATTGTTATGATTACTGTCTGTATGTGTTTGTGTGTATGTCTACATTTTAAAAGTAAACATATGGATATTTAATTATTTATTTAGCAGCGATAAGAAAAGAACGAGTAAACTTTGCGCTGTGGTGATATTTGACGAGAGTGTTAGTACATTCAAGGTTCCTATTTTGACAACTTTTATATTGTGAAATTTCACTCGGTAATTGACGTAATTGTAATGGTAAATATTTTCAACAAAAATATGTTATTTCGATGATTAAGAAGATCTTTTTGGAAATAGACTAATTTTATGATGTTTGTGTGAACTATTTTGATTTGACTATAAACAGTTTTCAAGATATAATTCGCATTATGATGTAATATAGATTTTTCAGACTAAATGAAACCTTTTTCAAATAAACCGAAACCATCGCCCGACAAACAATCTCAATATTTAGTACTGAAAAATAACTGATGAGGAACTGGAGGACCGAACTGTTTTTTGGCAGACTTGACTTTCCTCAAGTACTGTAAAAAAACCGAGTTTTGGAACACCTTGGGCGGGCTCTAATGTCTGAACGAGGACCGTAGGTTATTTTACGGTGAAATTGCCGACAATTTGTAAGTGACATTCTCCGTAAATAAACCGTTATATTGTGGGTATCAGATACCATTATACAGTCCTTTCTCCCTTAATATGTAAGCGAAATTTTTGGAAATAAAACCGTGCAATAGTCGAACATTTACTTGCAAAATTTGCTGTAAATTAACCATCCCTTTGTGTGTATTAGGTAATATTCTACAGTCCCTTTGTCGTTAATATGTATGTGAAAGTGTCGGATAAAAAACCGGCCAAATGTCGATCTTTTATATGTGAAAGTTGCCGTAAATAAACCATCCCTTTGTGTGAATAGGTAATATTCTACAGTCTCCTTGTCGCTAATATGCAAATAAAATAGTCGGATAAAACACCGTCCAATTGACGAACATTTGCAAGTAAAATGTCTATTGTTTATAGACAAATATATTATTTTTAATAGCATTCCAATATTTACGACTTGGTGAGCCAGTGAAATAAAGGGCCATCTATTCATAACATATCTACTACAAATCGAACTTTATATGTTATATATAACTAAGACCGTACTGATTTAGCGAATTATTATATTCGCCAAAAATTAAAACCTCAAGGAAAATCTATTTGTTTGTCGGGATATTTTACAGCCCACTTTACCGTAAAATGAAGGTAATTTTAACGGACTTAAAACTGTCCGGATGTAAATCTGTAATCAATACATTTACATTTTTTTTTGACACCCGGAATAATCATCAATGATTTAGGTTGGTTTTTTTTTCGTGTTTGAATCGGTTGTTGTCGATAAGTAAATTTGTTTAAATAATCTAGTTGGGTTCGCTTAATATCTACTTGTTCCATGTTTTTTTAAATCGGATAGCCTTCGTGTAGATATTTTCTGTTTTGCTTTAATTTTTCAACCGACATTTTACGGTTTTGAAACCGTGAATGCTGTAGAGGTTAACAATTGTTTGTCGGGATCCACACACGAAAAGAACAGAAGGAATAGAATATTGATTACGTGACCTCGGAATATTCCGTATGTAAATGGAATACATTTTCCATAGTATGAATTTTTATTATTTTTAAAATTAGGAAACAAATTAAGTTTATTAAATAAATAATTTCATTTTCCATAATATGTACGATTTAATTCAATTTAATCATTCAAATTGTAAGCATCGAACATAACTACAAAACGTTGAATCAAATATTCTTTTTATTCCACCTTTCGATGTAGTACAAAAACAATACATTCTGAATATTCCGAATAAATAAAAGAATGGACTAAAAATGTCCGGAATATCCAGAATGAATTCAAAACCAAAAAACTCCCTAAATTAACCCGAAGCATTCTTCTTATTCTTAGTGCTATAAGGTTGAATTATAGCAAGTCTCACGTGATTAGTAGTAGAATAATGGAAAGCCGGTTAAATCCAAGTCAATTTTGGTTGTCGGTTTTGGCGAGTATCTTATTTAGTTGTTTTATCAGTTCGACAGAGTTACCTCGAAGTCCAAGCGCAACCCGTATTATTTTTATTGAATTGCACTGATCGATTGATATTTACGGACGACTACAATCTTGGATTGTAAATATAACTTCATTTGACCCGAAAGATAATAGTTTTGGATGGTATTGGGATTTTGAAATTAAGCTTTATTTTGTAAAATGAATTAGAGCGATCATTATATTTGCCATTCGATTGATTAAGTTTAAATAAAAAGACAATACCACTGTTCGCTGCTTTTCGGTACACTCAATTTCTATTGTAAAAGCTATGATTTATACAAGCTTTATAAATTTTTTAGTGTCGCTCTTCTTAAGGGAGAACACCACTGTGACCTACCATTTTCAAGTGCTTAGTTTGGTATTTTTTTTTGAGGAATGGGTTGGGTTTAGAGAAAAAAAAACTTTTAGGCTACACTTGGCATATATTTAAGTACACAAAAAAAAAAATTGTATGTAAAAAAAAATACAAAATGGCGGCGCAAGAGTAGCTTTAGTAGAAGTGATTTTGACTCGAGTCGCTCCACTGCACGCAGTAGAAGTGTCTTAAATTTGTTCCTGGAACAAAAAATAAAATATTTTCATGAAATACATTAGTTTTAGCATCGAAGGACCTGAGGAAATTGTAAAATTCGAAAAAAAAAAAATTGAGACAAGTTTTAAGAAAAAGTTTCTATTTCGACTATAATTTCCGTATAAAAAGTTGTATATCTTTTTTAATTTTTAATGAATCAAAAAAATCTCAGGTACTTCGATTTTAAATCTATTTAAGAAGCTACAGTTAAAATTTCAAATCGATTGAACAAAATTGACTGAGTTCTGCTGCTTGCAGATTTCCAAAACACGGTTTCGAGAAAAACGCGTTTAAAGTTTTTAGTATCAATAACCTCTCAATAAAAGCTCTCAGGGAAATGCTTGAAAACCTTATAAAAAAAATTTTTTTAGCTATAAACGAATTTGTATCATATTTTTGAGGGTCTAAAGGATTTTTTAAAGGTAAAAAAAAAATCGATTTTTGAAAATCTCACAGTGGTGTTCTCCCTTAAGCGGTTTTATAGAAAATTAACTTTGTTTCCCCGTTTCTGGCAGTTCTTCTTTTAGATTAAACGTATATCCAGCCTGTTATTTTCTACAGCACAGCACTCGGTTGAACAACTTTTTCGCCTGATTCCGAAGCTTTCGTGGTTTAAAATTTTTATTTGGTTCTAGTTGATTTAGTAAAACCGCATGCTAATCTCATAAAACATCCTAAGCCGATTCGATAATATAACTCTTATTAGTGTTTTCTAGACTGCCAGATCATAATAGTATTCGAGAAGGATATAGCAGTACTATATTATTTGAAGTCTCAATTGAATTTAAATTTTCTCCGGAAATTCTCCAGGTTGTGTCTTATATTTTGGGGAACATATTTATTTAACATCATTTTGATGCAAATGCCGCAGAACCATTGATGTTGACTAATTCACTAGAAAAATTATTGAATAATAATAAAATAAAACAGCTAGCTAAAGTTGGAATAATTGTTTGCGTTAAATGTCCAAATAACAATTCGGGTTTACTTGCATGCAAAACACACAACAAGTGCTCAGTGGGAATATTCCTGGATATATCAGAAAACTCAATAATCTCTCATGGCTAATGCTGCGGCGGGCCTGTTGGTTTGTGGTTTCCAAATAACATTTTTTTTTTAAATTTTAAGAACAACTTTAATTAAATGATTTAAAATTGTATTTCCCGAAAATATGCTAAAAATCGAAATAATTTTTCGTTAAAGAATAAATTGGATATAATAAACTCCAAAATTAAAACTTGGATTCCGTTTACAAAAGAAAAGTATTTCAAAAATAAATTGAATGCTGCTTCTGATTTGAAGGCCACATGGAAGGTGGTTAATAATGTATTGTAATGACACTCCCAATCCCAATGCATATATTATAAATGCAATTGATGTCAGTAATAACTTTATAGAAACGGATCGCCTAAAGATTGTTAATATTTTTAACGACCATTTTATTAATATACCGTATGATATTTTGAATGAAAATACCGAAAATGGATTTATTGATCGCACTAATTCGGATGTTTGATTCTTTCGAGGCACGTAAAATGTAATTTATACTTTTTCCCCATTTGTGAAACTGAAATTCAATTGGCCGTGAGTGAATTAAAACCCAGCTGTTCTTGTGGAGCTGACGGCATATCGAGTATAATTGTTAAAAAAATTGTTTTTACTATTGCACATATTTTAGCCTTTATCTTTAATTTGTGCTTCTCAAAAGGAGTGTTTCCGGAGAAATTAAAATACGGTATTTTACAACCATTATTTAAAAAAGGTTCACGTCTGGATCATAATAATTATCGGCCAATCACTCTTCTAAATACCTTTTCTAAAATATTTGAAAAAATTATTAAATGCGGATTGTTGGATTACCTAAATATGATTGATTTCCTTGATAAGAGACAGTTTGGTTTTATGATAAATTCTTCATCTGAGAAAGCTCTTCTTTCATTTTTAACTCCTTTACGTGATCATTTAATTGATAATTTGAAAGTGTCTTCTATTTTTATTGATATATATCGAAAGCGTTTGATACTGTAAATCATAATTTAATTCTAGCTAAACTGTCCCATATTGGTATTAGAGGCATTGCTCTATTTAAAACATATTTACAAGATCGAGTTCAACGATTCTGTATTTATCGAATTTATAGTGATGAAATGTTTGTGAACATTGGAGTTCCGCAAGGATCAGTACTAGGGCCCTTGCTCTTTCTGATTTACTGTAACTTAATTTTTGATCTTGCGCTGCATGGGAATAATAGCCGTATTTCTTGACGCTTGATCTGATCCGGATCAGGTCATGTTTCATGAAACGACCAGCAATAAAAACAACTACTCGAATCAAAAGTTTGATCTAAAAACAAAAAATTGCTAAAATTTTGTTGTTGTATTCAATGTAAACTTTGATCTGTTCCAGTTCACTGTGCGTCAAGAAATGCAGCTTCCTTTTGCTGATGATACGTCATTAGTATATGCAAACTAAATATTTTTTGAAAAAATGCTTGATATTTTGTATTTTAAATAAAAATTAGCAGCTTTTAAAATTAAATAATTTATTTTTTTAATTTGAGAGTGATAATATCCTAGAACAAAATGTAAATTATTATTATTATTATAATTATAGATACATGCATTTATTTTTGATCCTTCGAGCCGGATGAACTAGCTACCCTATGTATATACAGTCCCATAAAATATTTACCAATTTACACCATAATGGTAGAAAAATCTTGTGTTTAATACGTTAATCGATAAAATCTCAACAATGATCAATAAAAAAGTTCGACAAAATGTCCACATTTTTTTCTCAATAACTTGTTAATACAAATTTGTGTTTATCCCCAGTCGCAGTCAGTAACCAAATGACTCAAAAAAGCCACAAAAAGTTGACAAATTTAAATAAACAAATTTAAATTTAAATAACAGTTTATCGACAAACGGTACGCTAAACTCACAAAATTGTCACATTTTGACATGACAATTTTGTCGACTTTTTGAGAATAATTTTTGGAATATTTTGTGAGAACATAATTTTGTTTTTCACACTTCAAATTAACATTTTTTGCACAAAGAGTTGACAAATTTTACGACAAAAATGTGGAAAAATTTGTTGAAAAATAACATTTTTGGAAAAACCAATTGGGGTTTTTTGGGACTAAATTTGTGGAAAATTGTCAATTAGATCGTGAAATATTTTTGTAATTTAGAGAAATAATTTTTTAAATATTTATTTTAAATAAAAACAACCGCTTATTTACCTCTTAACTAAACTGGTGGTTTGACGTCTATTGGAGGGGGGGGGACCAAAGTTGAATAGATACATTTACCAGCTCTGTAGCTTTCCAGTAGGGTGCGCATCACGTAAGCTGTTCTGGTCATGTATGTATTAGGCTGCTGTGTGATTTGTACAATTGTGTAACGGGTAATCTGATCACAATTCGCAAATGTATAGTTAAAATAATATCTCGCTGAAAATTCTAATTCTTTCATTTTCGAATAAATACAACAACAAATTTATTTGTTGTTGTTGTTTTAATCGTGAATGAAAGAATACAGGCTAAAGTACGGCGCTAAACAAGAAAACCTTGACAAAAAACCATAATCTAAGGTAGAACAGCATAATGCCGAAGGATGAATGACTAATAGGTTAATTAGTACAAAGTATGCGGACTCTGGATACCGGGCACCTTCCAGTTTTATTTAGACTCCTGTAATATAGCTGGGTGACCTACAGGCGACTATCCATTCCCAGCAACTCGTAAGAGTAACATCAAAACAGAAGTCGGGGCAGGGCTAGGAATATACGGGCGTGGGACTGCCTTCTCGAAGTCCTTGGAAACCAAAGCTACTGTCTTTCAACTAGAAGTACTTCCTACAGTAAACATCTAGGAGGGAGAGCAATGGGCCAGACATTATGTATCACGTACCGGCCGGCAGTATTATCAGGTTCATTAACAGCCTGAGTATTGACTGGGCGGATAATTAAGCAGGGCTTGGAAGCACAAAAGATCTTTTAGGTCGCAGTGCGAGGTAGCTAAACGCCCACATGGCCCTACAATAATAATAGTAATACCCCTTAAACTCATGGCTGGCGTCAAACGCACCCCACGCAACCTTTGAACTAAGCTAGCGAGCAATATTATCGACTCCTGATTTGAAACATAATTCAATTCGAAGGTTTATGAGTGGTGTCAGGTCGGCTGCAGCTTCAGTTGATCTTTGGCTGTCACGCAGTGTGTTACGTAATTGTGTGTAGAGTGTGTTGCACGTTGCACCCCAGCCGTGAGTTAACGTTCATCTTTTGTGGCGGGAATTTATATTTATATTTTATATTTAAATCAACATTATTATTACGTAATCTGTATCGTATCGTTATCTTCAACATTATTATTACGTAATATAACAAACAAAATTTGTTATAAACGGCGTTCCTAAATTTTATATTATAATTTATAAAATTTTATAATAATAACTAGTTTGACCAATTTTTTTTTTATGTTTCGAAATTAAATACACATTACATATATTAAATTAATTTTATTATGCTTAAATTATAAAAATAATATGTAAGACATTTACAATAAATTTACTTACAAATAAATAAACTTTTTTAACTGAATAAAGTGCCAGTATTTTTTTTAATAGTCTCTAGTCTAACACCATTCTCTTCCTTATGAAAAAGCGAAGTAAATCATGAATGATGAAATCCGTTTATTAGCGTAGGACCGGTTTTATAATCAAGAAAAACGTGGGGTTCGTCACAACCCAGACATGCGTTTTAAGGTAGGATTAAGCAACAAACACATTGTTCACATTTTATATTTTCATAATAACAAATATTATTAAGGAATCCATCTTGATTTTCCGTTCTCCACTTTAAAACTTAATGACAAATTTGAATATCCAAGTTGAACAAATGTTGACTACTCCTTTTAAGTATTTTTCGTTATCCATAAATATTGAACGCTGCTCCGTCTGAAAATTGCCGAATTGATTATTATAACTAGAAATAATTATTAACGTCATCTAATAAATAAAATATTTACCAATAATTTCGCATATTCAATTCATCTCCTTCACAACTTGAAAGGAATCTTGTGTTAATCAAATGTTTGCGTTTTACGCAATTAATCGACAAAATATCAACAATTTTTGGTGAAAAATTTGTCAATAAAATAGTTTGACAAAATATTATTGTTTTTGTTAAAAAATTGTTGAAAATTTGTCATAAAATCAGTTCGACAAAATTTCCATATTTTTATGTCAATAATTTGTCATCAAAAATTTGTGTTTAACGAAATAATCACGTAATCGAAAAAATTTAAACTATTTTTTGGCGAAAAATTTATCAACATTTGGTGTGACTGAGAAGATAGACGGTTTTGCCATAAGTTGGTGGAACCGTTTGGTGATCAAATATTTTGGTTACTCAGGAGCGAAATAACCACGTAATCGACAATGCCCACATTTTTTTGTCAAGAATTTGTGGCTATAAGAACGACAACTTTTACGAAAAAAGATGAACTGGCTCATCTTTTAAGATTTAAAAGTTATATGAATGTTTTTTGAGGAACAATCAAGCTATTCAAACAGATTCGAAAGTATTTTAAAAATCTAAAAGGACCATATCGTTAACACTTTGTTTTCCCCGGCTAGTTTATCATGTTTTGGAACTCTATTAATTTGGCGCACAGTCACCTATATCGACTGAATTCCATTAACCGCATTTTTGGTCTCCGTGAATTCCATTAACCGCATTTTTATACTTACTACACTTAACTGTTCTTACTGTACTTAACGAGCAGATGAGACTAAAAGTTATGTAACTATGTATTGGAAAGTGTGGGATCTTTCCCTATAGTTTTATGCAGGAATAATTTTGGAAATTCTCCAAGCTGAGGGAAAATATACACAAATTAGACAGTTATTTACAACCGTGGCTATATGGCTAACGATAAAAAGAGTTGCATGAGTATATTTCAAAGAGTGAGATAACTTGACGCATTTCTTGGCTTCAGACATTTAGCTATATCTGCTAAGACAAATAAATTATTTATTTAATAATTATTTGTTGCCGCGTCAACTAAATTTAAATACTCACCCAGTTGAACATTCATATTTGATAACGTATTTGCTCTGTTTGAACTGATTCGTGCAAAGTGATCGATAAGTTCCGCCGCTTTTTCAGAGTAAAGGCATAAACAAGTTAGGTTATTTTGATCACTCTCGCTTTTTTTCAGAGGTGGAATAGTATTAGTTTTTCATTTATTTTCCAATAAGATTTTGTTCCTTTTACCAGATTTTCCAGTTTTGATTGCCAGACTGTGTTAGTAAATTGACTAAATGTTTCATCTATTTCAAAAGCGGAATTCACAATCTATGATGGTAGGGATGCTTGTTTTAACTCGGCTTGATTGTTTTGTAAAATTGCCAGTATGTCGAAAGAGAATTGAAAGTTTGATTGAGCATTGTATTATAGCTAAACCGTATAAATCCAATTCGCAAAGTACTAGGATTAAGATGCTGCTTGGCATTTGATAAAAATATATCTAAGGTGCTCAGTGTTCCTCCAGGGTCTTCTGGAGCGAGAATAAAGCAGGAATCATTGTTTATCGATGTCATAAAAATTACACCCACCTTTATTAGAGCAAAGATAATTCTAGTTGGAATGGCGACAATTAAAATCTACACCAGCTAAATCAGTTGCTTTGCGATTTTTATTTTTCCGTAAATCATTTCTAAACCACTGATGGCTGGAATTAACACAATACCCACAAAATTAAAAGCTGTTCGTATATACATTCAATAGTTTTTAGAGACAAATATGGTAAAAGATAATGATTTATTTCCTTTTTAATCAGAATAGCTACTCCACCAAGAGTTGGCATCGTCTATCTCGGCTATAGCACCAATAATTGGGACTGAAATGTAGCTTGTTGAAAGATAGCTTGTAATTGCTCTTGCCGCGAGTTACAGTTTTTTAGATTCAAGACAATCTCCGAAAAGATATCTAAAGTTTCGATGCAGAAACAGAACCAATACTAGAATAAGTTGGTTTGATTTTATTATCATTAATGTTAGTACTAACACGATTGTTAGTGAGACTCGGCAACATTTAGTTGTATTATGTTACTTTATGTTTTTTGTTTAATACAATTTTTTTGGTTTAAATGTTTTTGTATCTTCAAAAATTCATCGCATTGAGGGCAAGAGTTGGAGAAATGTTGTTGGAGAATTTGCTAGTTGACTATGCTTTGCTGCTTCACCTTTAAATAGACACTCTGATTAGAGGTCTTCGTAATTTTCTGAACAATATCTATACTTCGGCAGCATATTACAATTACTGGTTCCGTGCCCAAACAAAAAATATTTTAGGCAGTGGATATCTTTATTGGATTTTGTGTATCGAAGCTCCCACTTGAAAATAATTCAAGCTTGTTTCTCTTGTTTCTTTTGCAGATGATATTTTATTTATTGTATTCTGTTAAGTTATAATTGAAAATTTGTATTATCAACGTTATAATTGGTAATATTTAAATCACCGTTGTTATAACCTTTTGCTAATTATATCGAAGGAATTTTGATGCCTTTTAAAACCATTTTTAGTCGAGAAAGAACCACATTTTCAAAAAAATTTTAAATCAACGTTAAATTAGATATTTGTCTATAGTTTGCTTTATGCAACTTACTACCGCCTTTGTGTAGTGGTATAATTTTATCAAGTTTGAGTTCCGTGGGAAATTCAAAAGATTCAATTAAAAAAATTATAAATTCATATATTTTACCAGAAAATTCAAAATTATATTGTAGCATATTCGGTCAATCTTGGGCAAAATTCGCGAGATATTGGTTGCGATGAATGCAGGCAGATTTACACAATAAATCGTCTCAAAATCTTTGTGAAATACAAAACTGGACAAAATATCTTTTATTTTTTGATTAGTATTTTATTGTGGTTGATGTAGGCAATTTCAATGTTTTTAGAAATGCAATATTATGGAAAATTTCTTCAAAATCTAAAGGCGATAAAACATTTTTTTAATTTTGTTTATCCTTAGTAAATTTAAAAATTTGACTTTGTTCATCCTTACGCAAATAAAATTGATAAATGATAACCAAATTTATACTTTACAACTACCCCCATTATTATTTGAGTAAAGAATTAAACTGATAAATTTGTTGTTGCTTATTTGCAGATGATTGTTGATTTACTGATGGCATCAGTTGTTGTATCGACCCGTTGGTTTTTTGACGTTGGAATATTTTGTCTTTAATGTTAGTTTAATGATAGTTTAAATGTAATTTTTTTCAGCAGTAGATTTCCGCTGGCAACAAGCTGGACCCAATATAAGCCGTAATTTTCCCTTTATAATTATCGATCTCAATCGTTTTTAGCTATTTTTCAGTTTCTTTTTGTAATGTTTTTAACGTTCGTGTTTGGTAATTAATTTGGTGTATTGTGTTTAAGTGCGGTTCTAGTCGTTTGATCGATCCTAGCCGTAAAATTGTTGAACACAGTTTAGGAACACTTTGCTAAGTTGGAAGTTCCTTGCTCAACCAAAATATACGTCCAAATTACTGATTTGTTTCGGTGTTTTTACTTAATAATTGTGTATTGTCCGCCGATGTTCGCCTTAAAGTTTTCTGGAATATCGGGATTTGAATATGTACCAAAATCCGGTATCCCGGGGTCGAAATCACTAGTTACAAGTTCATCGAGCCAATTAAGTACTAGTAAAGGACAAATATATATCAATAGGACGAACAAATCACTTATTAAAGAATATTAACAGTATGATGACAATGACCTGTCGACAACAACATATTTTTCAATGGTCTAAGTTGGCGTTTTCAGAATGATTTTTCTGTTCGAAAATTTTACTTTACAAACTTCTACAGTCTATCTTTTACAGGCTGATGACATCATTTATCAGGTAGAGGATCTAAGGCCAGTTATAATAAGACAGTGCAGTTTATCGATCAAGTATTGATTTGTGCAATTCATCGCCTAGACATTACCAACTATTGTTGCAGTCTTAGCACACGTTTGTGAATATGTGAATAGTGAATGTCATTTGAAGATGAAGACCTCCATAAATGTTCGTATTTTCATACTTCTTCTTTCGTATTTTCATACTTCAATACTTTGCCCGGCTGTTTCTTAGCCCGCGTCAAAACAAACCTCAATCAAGCATTAGCAGAATAAACATCCTTGCCCAAGTGCTAAGGCCTTTAAAGAGGGTCCCTATTATATTATTCCTTTTGTTAATTTTACATCAAAAATAGATCAACCTACCACAAAAAGCTGCATAACTTCGCTGTTTTGTGAGGAATATCAAAAGAAAAAAAATGAAATGAACAAATAAAGTACACATATTTCTTTGTTTTCCTTCTTATACATTACAAACTATACGTCATCAAGAATGAACTTCAGTGGATCAATAAATATAAAACGTGTGGCAAACATACAAGTTATTTTCAAACATGTTCGGTAAACGCTGAATATTTAAAAGCCGGCGCCAGTTGTTTTTCCAATTCGGGACCATTCCGGTTCATTCATAAAATGTCTAGTTTTGAAATGACGACCACCAACAAAAACAAATATTTACTTCAATAACGATAAAATAAATTTGGAAAATTCTTCTACCTGTTTACAAAATTTCGTTTGTGTATTTTCTAAATTACCATCAATTATTTTGTTTAATGTAACGCTTAATTTCCTGAATTTAAATATTTTGTGAAATTTGTTTGCAAAATACTGTTGCAGTGAGCTGAACATCACTGTTAAAAGGGTATTCTTCTGATAAAATTCTTGAAATTGGTTATTGATCGCATGTTGAGCCACTACCAAAGTGTCAATCAGAGTCGAGTTTAATGTCAATCAAAATCCTAAAATACTTGAAAGCCTTTAATTTGGTTTTACTTATGATAAACGATTAAAATCATAATAGAACAAGGTTGCCCTACATTTTACACGGAACTGTTTTACAACCTTATAAAAAATGAATAAAAGCAACTAGTTAATTAAATACATAATCTTATCGTTATTTTATACTGTTTGATAATTTTCTTGAAAGAAAGTAGGTGATTTGACTTGAAAATATTGTTCATTTTGCATTATTTTCAAGAGCATCATCGTAATTATAGTGCATTTTGCGAATTGTCTATACGTGAGCTACCTTATAAGCAGGTTGATGTGTGGCCTTAATATTTTTTATACAATTTGAAGTTCAATGATAATTTTTACGAATTAAATAAATGCACATTGACCTTTCTCGAAATGAAAAAAAAACAAAATATTGCAACGATCATATATTTTATTAAAAAATGTTTATTTGTTATATGTATAATTTAGTTGGGCGTAGATTTCTGTGAAACTATTATTGTTTGATTATTGTTAGCCGTCTTCAATCGGATTAGTACTTATACCTATATAAAACCTGAGATGTTTTTGTGTTTTTAAAATAAATTCGACCTCAATTATCTTGTGGTCATACAACCGATCATTGCAAATTACTGATTTGAGTAGTAGGTTAACCCTGATAAATAATCTTATTTATGATTGTGATTCGTTTATACTGAATTGAATTAAATTTGTTAATTTTATAACGGGTTGCTGGTACTTGATTAGTTTGTACCCACTTCGATACAAGTCAATAGAGACAGAAGTTGACCTCCCTTGCAGAATAGAACATAATTTTCTTCAGACCGTGTTCATCGAGTAGGTTTTTTCCTATTGAATTTTCAATTTTATCAGCACAAAAGCTTCATTCTTGGATACCAAAGAGTTTGTTATCTGTCCTTAACCATGCCACATACATACATACATATATATTAGTTTCTTATACAAAATTTAAAGAAATGATGATATGAACATTGACAAGTATGCCTATTGAACTAATAATATATGTAGGAATCTAAAAATATTTAATATTTGCAAAGATGCCATGCAAGGTTTTCTTTGCAACTTTTTTCCTTATAGTAACAATGATTTTTAATAATATTTTAGAAGATTGATTTCGGATTACTCCTTCGTTGGTTCTTTTGTACCATCAGAGTTCCCTGTATTTTGTATAGAGCAAACTTAGCTTTTATAAAAAAAGTCTCGTTTAATCGATTTTATTTCCTTCTAATACAACTACAGGGGTATTTCCATGAGAAAAATTTAATTCGAATTATTATTGAATAATTTTTTTTCTCAAGACAAAAAATCGCAAATAATTTATTGAATTTAATTTTTATGTTGAATGTTGGGTACTTCTCCTGTCTTTCTCTAATATAACGTATTTTATTTGATCGAGCATGAAATAAATAATTAACAAAAGTATTAAAATAAAAATAAAATTTAATGGAAAGTGTAAAAAGAAAATACGCTTTACAATGTTTCTACCAGCCATTGAAATATCATTTTGCATCAAGGTAGCAACCTTCAGAAATAAAACAAGAAACAGGAAGAAGACTATGGCATCTGATGTCAGGTATCATCTAAAATTAGGACTGAAATAAACATTTATAATTCAAACTTTTTGTTTGAATTATTTAATTCCTCTATCGTGTGTATTTGTTGTTTTAAATTTCTGAGGAAAGTACAATAAACGTTCCCGTCGAATTGAAATAAAAGCTTACTACAAATGGAGTGACATGTTGTAACATCACTTACGATTCGATTTCAATGGAATTTTTGCATCTTGTATCAAGAATATAATTCTATTCCATTTCGCTGATTCAATTATAACTTTTCTATTACAATCTCCGCTTGCTCGAATAAAACAATGTTCTATTTCTACTTTTATTTATCATTTTACTTTCTTTTACGAAGTAAAAGAAAGTATAGTAATCATGAAAATTTTCGATCTTGAGATTATTGAAGATTTATCTGTTTTGAGGTCCCCTGAGTCCGAAAAAGTGGGTTTCGAAATGATGTCTGTCTGTCCGTCTGTATGTCTGTCAGTCTGTGTCCGCTCTGCAGCTCAGATGGCTTAACCAATCGAACTGAAACTTCAGACTTAAGCTTTTTTGATAAATTGAAAGGCCCCAGTGAATTTTAGTCCAAATCGGGCAACCGGAAGTGGCCACTCCCTTGGGCCAGAAAATTTGTTTTGCAAATATCTCAAAAAGTATAAGGTTTACAAAAAATTACTAATACAAAATGTTTCCAAAAATGAAAAAAAAAATAAAAATAAACAAATTAAAAATTAAAAAAAAAAAATTAAAAATTAAAAAATAAATTTAAAAAAAATTAAAAAATTTTATAAAAAAAAAATAAAATTATTGTTTTGCCAACACATAAATATATGTGTATATGTAGCCTAATTATGCTAATTATAATTAATTTGTACACTACAGTGACATACTTCCGGTTTTTAATGCAAATTAATATATGTATATATTTAGCTAGGGACACTGTAGAACGCTTTGAAAAAATAAAACAATTTAACAATGCAAATAAAATAAGATTTATGATATTGTTTGTGGCGTGGTGGTAACGCATTCGACAAGAGCGGCAAAGGTAAAGGTCTTCGGTTCGATCCTGATTTTTTTTTTTTTTTTAATTTTTTTTTTATTTTTCTTTAGTATTCATGTAATGACCAAATATTTTACTTTAAACATTCCGCTTTATAGTTATTACGGTAATTGCACAAGAAAATACGTGGTCCGCGTTTATGATGCCCCTAAACACTACACCAAATTATTTAAAAATTTTCATATATTATAAGTTGTAGTAAACCATGAGAATTTCTCGGAAAAAAAATGTTCCTTTTATAAATTTCAAAGCATGCTCTGTTTGAAACAATTTAAGAATGAAAATTAAATAAATTTCCTTAGGTTGACATGGCTTAGTAGAAATGTTTTGGACTAGAGCGGCTAAAGTCCAGCGTTCGATTGAGGCCAAGGCATTTTAGTTTTGTTTTTAAATTTATATTACTTTCTTTTACGTAAGTAAAATAAAGTATAGTAATCATGAAAATTTTCGACCCTGAGATTATTGAAGATTTATCTGTTTTGAGGTCTCCTGAGTCCGAAAAGTAGGTTTCGAAATGATGTCTGTCTGTCAGTCTGTCAGTCTGTGTCCGCTCTACAGCCCAGATGGCTTAACCAATCGAACTGAAACTTCAGATTTAAGCTTTTTTGATAAATTGGGATGCCCCAGTGAATTTTACTCCAAATCGGTCAACCGAAAGTGGCCACTCCCTTGGGCCAAAAAATTGGTTTTGCAAATATCTCAAAAAATATAAGGTTTACAAAAACTTCTAATACAAAATTTTTCCAAAAAATAATAAAATAAAAAATTAAAAAAAAAAATTAAATATTTTAGAAAAATAAATAAAATTGATGTGTGGCCAACACATTTCTTCTACGAGCAAAAGTAGTTTTGGACCAACAAAATTTTGAGAAACCTATTACGCAAACTTTTTATAGATTTATTATTTTGTATTACTTTCTTTTACATAAGTAAAGCTTAAATCTGAAGTGTCAGTTCGATTGGTTAAGCCATCTGGGCTGTAGAGAGGACACAGACGGACAGGCTGTCATACAGACATCATTTCGAAACTCACTTTTTCGGACTTAGGGGACCTCAAAACAGATAAATCTTCATTATCTCTTACATAATATTTGGGGTTCCAGCTCCCATATTCCGTGAAACAGAAAACTTATTTTGCAAATATTTCAAAAATACACAATGAAAACATGAAAAAAGCAATCTTAATTAAGTTTGCAAGAAATTTGCATTATAAAAGTTTCTCAAAATTCGCTGTTCGTAAAAGAAAGTCGTGTGTTGGCCACACCTCCATTTTTTTAACACCCAAGAAGAGGAATAGTACACAACAGATTGAGATTACATTAGAAAAAGCGAAATAAAAAAACCAAAAAGGGTAAAATTTTATTCTTGAAACAACAGACAAACACTCTATCGAAAACGAAGCAAAAATTATGTTACGACCGTGGTTTCTACCTAGTCAGTTTCTACAACACGTTGATAAAATCAAACAAAAACTTATCAGCTCGAAAAATTCCAAGTTCAAAATGGTAAGAAAAACAAAGCAATTAGACAAAATAGTACAAAATTTGCTAAAATTCTGTGTAAAAATAATGCTTTGTGACATTTTTCAGCTTTGGAAGGAAATATACTGTACAAATATCATGAAAAATGTTTCGGCTTTTTATAGACAATATATTAATTGTAAATGACATTCACTGTATTTTCGATTTGGCAAAAGCAGAAAAATAACAGAGGCCAATCACTTTTAATATATCTACGATGAAAGTAGAAATATTATCCTCTCCCTCCTTTTCTTTAGCCCAGAGTTCGATACCAATGTATCAACTCTCAAAAATTAGAAATATCTTTGAGTTCTTGTGTTGGTAATTCGGTTTCGTACTGAAAAAGTAATGTCTACTCTTCAGGGTGCTACGACCGAACTACAAAAATTCAACTCTCGCTTTATACATTAAATATAAAACCAGAGTCTATCGACTTAGTGAATTATATTCAACTAATATCAAAAATCAAAAACTAAAGCAGAAATCTAATTTGTGAAGCAAAGTGCTACCAAGTCAACAGATTTTTCTGTTTTTGACAGATTTTTTTTCTTTAAACAGAGAAACAGATTTGATCCGATATTTCCAGATTTTTAACAAAAAACATTATTTTTACCAGATTTTTACAGATTTTGGTAAAAATATATTAATAAACTACAATCACCTAAAATTTCTCAAATTTTATTTGTGATAAACGAGGTTAATAACCTTAACAAATTATTTCAAAGCGAGTCGCCTCCGCTTCACAAATCCCAAGTATCACTATTTCCCACAAATTATTTAAACTGAAAATTATCAAAAGATTGATGATGAATGGAAAAAATAGAATTGTCGGTTTAAAAAATCGTTTGTCGTTTTCTATGTGGCAATCAGAGATGGGCATAATGACGTAAAAAATGTTTTTTTACATTTTTAGTGTAAAAAACGAAAAAAACTGTAAAATAACGTAAAAAACGTAAAAAACTGTAAAATAATGTAAAAAAATGGAGGTGTGGCCAACACACGACTTTCTTTTACGAACAGCGAATTTTAAGAAACTTTTATAATGCAAATTTCTTGCAAACTTTATTAAGATTGTTTTTATTTTTTCATGTTTTCTGTAAATTGTATATTTTTGAAATATTTGTAAAATAAATTTTCTGTTTTACGGAATCTGGGACCTGGAACCCGAAATATTATGTAAGAGATTAATGAAGATATATCTGTTTTGAGGCCCCTTGAGTCCGAAAAAGTGGGTTTCGAAATGATGTCTGTCGGTCAGTCTGTCCGTTTGTCTGCTAGTCTGTTTGTCTGTGTCTTCTCTATAGCCCAGATGGCTTAATCAATCTAACAAAAACTTTAGATTTAAGCTTTACTTATGTAAAAGAAAGTAATAAAAAATAATAAATTTGTAAGAAGTTTGCGTAATAGGTGTCTCAAAATTCCCTGTTCGTAGAAGAAATGTGTTGGCCACACATCAATTTTATTTTTTTTATAAAATTTTTTAAATTTTTTTTTAAATTTTTTTTTTTTTAAATTTTTTTTTTTTTTAATTTTTAAATTTTTTTTTTAATTTTTAATTTTTTTTTGTTTATTTTTTTTTACTTTTAGTTTTTGGAAACATTTTGTTTTAGTAGTTTTTTGTAAACCTTATACTTTTTCAGATATTTGCAAAACAATTTTTCTGGCCCAAGGGAGTGGCCACTTTCGGTTGACCGTTTTGGCGTAAAATTCACTGAGACCTCCCAATTTATCAAAAAAGCTTAAATCTGAAGTAAGATCTGAGTGAACAATATCATAACTTATATTTGAATAATTAGAATCTAAATTAACCAAAAACTGTTTGTATGCCTTGTTTAAAGCTGTATGTATACATACTTATATGGATAATACAAAACACAAAAATATAAAGGGCTGAAACCTCACGAGGTGATCAGAACTTCGGTCTTTGGTATCTTCAATAATATCATAAAGTTGGTGTGACTGTTTTGACATTATTGATTTCTATTTTAACCAATATATATTTACTTATACAACAACAGCCAAACAGGTCAAAAGCTTCAACATGGGTACAGGCATCCAATTAACGAAAAATCGTATTCTAGAACTTTATACCAAAAGTAGTATAACAAATTATACTGATACTTCTAACAGTTTAACTGACCATATTCCAGAAATTTATCCGAAAACTCATTTTAGAATCCCATTTACAACGCACATGTCTAACATAATGATACCCGCGGTTAAGGCATAGTCAAGTTCCATCCTACTTGGCCATATTCCACACATATCAAACATTGCCATTTCCAACGCACATATCACTTTTCATTATAATCGGTTAAGAAATAGCCAAGTTCCATCATACTTGGCCATATTCCTGAACTTCGCCCAAACCTCGTTTAGACTCCCATTTCCAATACACATGTCGAATTTCATTATAATCGGTTGAGAAATGAGCAAGTTCCATCATACTTAGCCATATTCCAGAACCTCATCCAAAACTCATTTTAGAATTCCATCTCTAACACACAAATCAAATTTCATAATAATCGGTTGATAAATAGACAAGTTCCATCATACTTAGTCATATTCCAGAACTTCATCCAGAAATCGTTTTAAAATCCCAGAACTTCATCCATAAATTCATTTTAGAATCCCATTTCCAATAAAAATGTCGAATTTCATCGTAATCGGTTGAGAAATGGGCAAGTTCCATCCTACTTGGCCATATTCCAGAACTTCATCCAAAACTCATTTTAGAATCTCATTTCTAACACACATATTAAATTTCATAATAATCGATTGATAAATAGGCAAGTTCCATCATACTTGGCCATATTCCAGAACTTCATCCAGAAATCGTTTTAAAATCCCAGAACTTCATCCATAAATCATTTTAGAATCCCATTTTCAATAGAAATGTCGAATTTCATCGTAATTGGTTGAGAAATGGGCAAGTTCCATCCTACTTGGCCATATTCCACAACTTCATCCAAAATTCATTTTAAAATCCCAGAACTTCATCCATAAATCATTTTAGAATCCCATTTCCAATACAAATGTCGAATTTCATCGTAATCGGTTGATAAATAGGCAAGTTCCATCATATAAAAAATTTGTTAACTATTCACCACATCCAAATCCAACCCCAACTCAGCTCCAACTCAACTTCAACTCAACGCGCAAATTGACCCCTAATTTAATCTTCAAATCAATTCCCAATTCAATGCCAAATTCAATGCCCAATTCAATAATCAAATAAGCATATATAAAAAAATCGTAAATATTTATAAAAGCAGTTATTTTGGGTCAATTCGTATGGCAGGTACCCCACCCCCTTGACGTACAGTCTCCAAAAGCTTTTCAAATCTCCACCTTGACCATAGAAACAGATTGGCGAAAAAAAAATCCAAATCGGACAAGCCGTTCTCGAGATACCATGGGTCCAGACATCCAGACATCCAGACATCCAGACATCCAGACAGACGGACGGACATTTTTTTTTTTTTTGCTTTTTCAGACTCAGGGACTTTCAAAAAGTCGAGAAAAGTGGTTTTGGACCAACCAAATTTTTCGTCATTTTTGACAGGATTTCAATACTTTGGTCTTTTTAGACCGAAGTAAAATCAAATCTTTACATAGTGTTATAATGGGGTATTTTTTTTTTCTACCACACACATACTAATTAAGTGTTTTTGTTTTAAGCCGGATTTGGCTGCCTGCCAGTAATAATATAAATATACTATAGATGCACTGCGCATGCGTTAAAATGCATTTAATCAGGTATAGGGTCATTTTGTTTATTTTATTGAAAACTACCTGTCAAAGAGCTTAACCTTAAATATTGTGGTTCGAAAGCTAGTTTTTATAGTTATATTTAATTGCATAAATGTTATAGGAAAACGATTGCATTCTAAAAATTATTCACTTGTAAAAAATGAACGGCCGGCCAAAAACTACAAACTATAAGGATTTAGGATTCCAATTAATTAAATCGGAAAAAAAATTTATGGCCCACTGCAATGTGTGCACAACTATTTTGCATAATACAGCCGTAAATAGGCTTAAAGCACATCGGTAAGTTTATTATATCTTAATAGTCCGATATCGTTTGCGAGTAAATTACGCATGTATTATTGTAGGAACAGATGTCTTTTCGACGCAGCCAAAGAAAATGATTCAACTGCGTCTTCTAATATGGATGTTGTGTTTACCGTAGACACCGTGGTAGATATTGAGGACATGAACATTGAATTCATCGAAGTGGATGCCAGTCAGGTAAATGAATTTGCTTAGTTTTCCCACACATTATTAAAATAATATATATTTCTAGTTCCCCTTGCCATCGTCATCAACATCAAATGAACCATCAAGTTCAAACGTCTCATCACCGTCACCGGATATGATATTGCCAAACTTTTTAACATCCACTGGGCTGCAAACGTATCCTATTACTAAATCTAAACCTAAGCCAAAACCTAAACATATAAAAAAGCAAGGAGCATTATCGAGTTTTGTTGATTCTTGTTCCATAAAAGAGCGCGAGGAACTAGACAATTTTTTTATGGGTGTAATATTCCATTAAACACGGTTGAGTCCCCCCACTTTAAAAAATTAATTAAGCATTTTAAACCATCTTATGCTCAACTAATCCCAGCCGAAAGGTTATTTCAGGTAGACTTTTAGACAATACATACCAAAATTGTTTAAAGGAAGCATCTTTATCTTTGCCAACTGATTCTGTCCTGTTAATTGATGGATGGAAAAATTCAGCCAGTAACAGCAAAACAGTGGTTACCATGATACACAATGCGAACGGACAAAAGGCGTTTCTAAATGCTTGGGATTTGAGTGGGGAATCAGAGACAGCGTCTAAACTGGCCGAAATTGTTTGCGAGTCAATAGATTTGGCCCAAAAATTGTACAATACAAATGTGTATGCAGTTGTTTCGGACAATGCTAGCACTATGGTACGCATGGGAAAAGATGCAAAGCATATTGTTTGGCACACCACCTGCAACAGTCACACAGGAAACCTGCTAGCGAAATATATCGTCGATCACCAGCTATTGATTCAAGCAAATATGGTATTAAAAGAATTCAAAAATACTGACTTTGAACGCATAATTGTAAATAAAGGAGGTACGAAAATAAGATTGGCATGTGACACCAGGTGGTGTTCATACAGAGATGCCTATGAAAACATACTCCAAAATTTGCAATTTTTCAAGCAAGTAATCATAGAAGAAACCCCCAAGAAAGTCAAACCTTCTGTATCGAAGCTTATTTTTGACGATGACTTTTTAGAAAACATTAAGAATGAAAAGGAGATGCTTGACCCCGTTTGCAAATAATTAAATTTCTGCCAAAATGATGATTGTTCTTTAGTAGATGCAGCATTTATGTGGCTGTCATTTGAGATTAAAGACATATATAAAACGAAAATGGATATCCAATTCAAGCGACGTTGTGAAATGGCACTCAATGATTATGCATTAGTAGGATATTACTTGCATCCAGTTTACGATAACTCTTTACTTACAGGTGCGGTAACTAGGAAAAATAATTTGTAGTTGATTTAATATTCTCGTCGCTTTAAACAATTTATTTATTCCAGGGGATTATCAAAACAGGGTAAACCATTTCCTACTTAAGAAATTATCTGGTAGTGGTAGTGAAGAGTGGCATAGTTTCAAAACCAAAACCGGTTTATTTGAAGTACTTATCAGGAAAAACATAAAAAAACCGCAAGTCTTTTGGAGTATGGCAGAGATGGAATTTCCCGAAATGTCAAAGCTGGCGCTTAAAATATTAAATCTACCTGCTTCGTCAGCGCAGATTGAAAGAATATTTTCGAATTGGGGACATATTCATTCTTCTCTCCGAAATAGATTGACTTTCGAAAGATCTAAAAAACTGCTCCACGTCTACTTTGCGCTTAACAACCAACAACATTCAAATTTCGATACGAGCGATGACGATGATTCGGTAGCGGAAATTGAATAAGTAATTATTTATTTGTACATTTATTTATTTATTTTGTGATTTATTTTTTCAAATAAAACTATTTTTTGAAATACATCATTGCATTGAAATTGTAATTTATGGCTAACTGAGACTATTTATTGTTATTTTATTTTGATTTTGCTTTACCTGTTTAAGTTCGATTTAATTTAGCACATGCAATCGAACCAACCAATATCCCCAGTAATCCACATGTTTCAAAAGAAACACTATAACAGAAACATAACTCAAAATCTCTATTTTGTATTTTTTTTACGTTTTTACCTAATTTACGTTTTTTACGACTACAATTTCAATGTAAAAAAGTAAGTGTAAAAAACGTAAAAAAGTACGTAAAAAAATGAAAGTAAAAAATTGGCACATCACTGGTGGCAATGCTTTAAATCAAACGAAAAACAAACAGAGTAATGGTACTATTCTATTCGAAAAATTACTAAAATTTTACTTATACCACAGAGAAGGATATAAGAGTAGTTTCTTCCATACATTAAAATGGTATTCGATTCAAAAACAGCTTACTTTATAATATTTATTTGAGTCTTATGAGGAAAAGAGATCATCTATCCTTTTTCATACTTCTTTAAAGAACAACAAAGCGAAAAAGTACTATTTATTTATGAATGAACCAAACATTTCAGTATAACGTAGCAACGCACATTTTTTCCATTACTATACTATTATACGGCGATTGTCATGTGAAGGACCGTGTTTGTACAAAAATCAAGGCAGTCCTGATTTGTTGTAAATTTTTTTTCCTATAAACAGAAAAAATTATTGTTTGATTGCATAAGTAGTGAAAAATGGTAGTTTTCTTTTCTCATCCTACCTGAAAATGTAAAGAGATTTTCTTCTACGATTTTTCAATCATTAATTCTAAACATATTGAGGATGCAAATTATCGAATAATATTATATTCAATTCGAGTGAATTTTAGTTCATAAATATTTAAGTCAAAATGACCGAATTTGCATTAGTTTTTATGGGAAATTAAAAGAAGTAATATTTACACCCGTATTATGGGCTTTTTCTTCAAGTTTCTCAAAAATGGAATTTTATTTATACAAAGCCATTATGGTGCATTAAAACCCGGTTTTGGTCGGCTTTTTGGATTTTTCATCAAAACCTTCTATGCATATAAACAGATGCACACACACACACATGTTAAGAATGTTTATTTGTGTTCTGATTTTGAATGATAATGAATGAAAAACCTTTTTGTCCTTGAGAGAAATTTAGCTAATTATTTTGGATCAATAAAATATTAATTTCTCCAATGAAGTCAATTTAGAGTTAATTCGTTTTTCAGTTCAATATGACTATAACTCTTAATTTTAGCTTTGTTTTGTATTTTTTTCTAATAAAATGCGACTTACGACCAAATCGACTTGACCGAGGATGAAATATATAGTTGTAGAAAATCGCGTTGAATTTCCCGTTTAAAAATTGCATATCCGATGAGGCAATCAACATTGATTTGGATTGGAATAGTTTCAAAACGGAATATGAGTATAGCCATAAAACCCATGATTCGACAACTGGCAATATTACACAATCCGACGAAATTGTTGAAGAGGCAGATTTACACATAATTAAAGACAACGCAATAGTATAATATGCAGGTTATTGCATTTTTAAGAAAATTGATTGTGGAAGCTGTCAAGAAAAGCTGTTAAAGAAAGGGAACGAAATCAACATTTGTGACACCTTTATAAATGAAAAAAAAATCCATTCCAAGCTCCATCAGACAAATTTTGTGAAATAGCTCAATGCTTTGTTAACGTTTTAGAAAAATATTACCACAGCTATTGTAGTTCTACCAACGTAACCAATCGAAGAATACGTAAACATGATAGAAAATGAGTATGTTCCATTTTTGACTGATCCGACGAACATATGTTATCGTTATCGACATATTCGAAGCCTGATTCAGTTTTTGATTTTAGTGTTAATAAGGAAAAACTGCAATTGGTCCGTTTTGAATATTGAATTTTCAAAAACTAAATCTCGCAAAGCATCCAAATAAGCATGCAGAAAATAAAAAAAAATAATGAAAAATTAAATAAATAATACAATGAATTTCGCTTATGAATTTTTATTAAATTTGCTTCAATGAGAGCTCCGCATTAGAAAAAGTCAAAAGGTAATCTCGCAATGGATTTTAAAAAAACGTTTAACTATTATACGAAGCACAATTAGTTTGTCAAATAGGCATAATGTTTTCCAAAATCCATTGATCTTTAACGAGGCGTGAATATTATATCAATCGCAATTGATTCTCATCTTCTATAGGTTCCCCATTTGAGATTTACATATACATATTTAGTTGCACAAAATTGGACATATCATAGGTGTTAAAATTGGGAAATATTTAGTTGGACGAAATTGGGCAGTCAGTTCATGGAAATATAATTCGTTTGCATTGAATTTATATTATAAAACAATTATATTTTAAGTTCAGCGCTTTTAGAAATGCAGATGTTACATATTTAAGGTATACTCTAGGTGCGCTGGATGCGCCTAATATATACCAAAAAATAAATATAAATTCTCTACATTTGTAAGCGCTAAGCAAAAACTAACACAAATGTCTTTGCAAGCCCCATTAACCGCTTATAACACAGAGAGTATTAACAAAATTGTACACTGGATTTATATTTTAATGCGTTTTATAAGAGAAAAAACTGAATTTTCATAAAATACTTAGTGTTGGTGCATAATAGTAAAAGTTATTTATTATCAATATTACGCAGTCATATCGAACTTGTCATTAAAGGAGAATGGCTGGAAATGTATAAAAACGAATTAATTCTAAATTGACTTCATTGGAGAAATTAATATTTTATTGATCTAAAATAATTAACTAAATTTTTCTCAAAGACAAAAAGGCTTTTTTATTCATTATCATTCAAAATCAGAACACAAATGAACATTCTTAACATGTGTGCGTGTGTGTGTGCATCTGTTTATATGCATAGAAGGTTTTGATGAAAAATCCAAAAAGCCGACCAAAACCGGGTTTTAATGCACCATAATGGCTTTGTATAAATAAAATTCCATTTTTGAGAAACTTGAAGAAAAAGCCCATAATACGGGTGTAAATATTACTTCTTTTAATTTCCCATAAAAACTAATGCAAATTCGGTCATTTTGACTTAAATATTTATGAACTAAAATTCACTCGAATTGAATATATTATTCGATAATTTGCATCCTCAATATGTTTAGAATTAATGATTGAAAAATCGTAGAAGAAAATCTCTTTACATTTTCAGGTAGGATGAGAAAAGAAAACCACCATTTTTCACTACTTATGCAATCAAACAATAATTTTTTCTGTTTATAGGAAAAAAAATTTACAACAAATCAGGACTGCCTTGATTTTTGTACAAACACGGTCCTTCACATGACAATCGCCGTATAATAGTATAGTAATTGAAAAAATGTGCGTTGCTACGTTATACTGAAATGTTTGGTTCATTCATAAATAAATAGTACTTTTTCGCTTTGTTGTTCTTTAAAGAAGTATGAAAAAGGATAGATGATCTCTTTTCCTCATAAGACTCAAATAAATATTATAAAGTAAGCTGTTTTTGAATCGAATACCATTTTAATGTATGGAAGAAACTACTCTTATATCCTTCTCTGTGCTTATACTAAAAAAAGAGGAAAAGAGCAAAAACGTCTTTAAATTTGCTTTCATAGGGGAGGCAATTCAGAAAACTGATGATAACAAAATCGAGGATACGGTTTGATGGTGCTGCTATATATCTTTCATCAACATCCAATATTTAATTACACCACTTGATAGCTCAAGGATCAAAGAATTCGTTACATTGAGTGAGGACTGAAACGTCATACGGTGAAAACATATTGTAAATATTCTTTCTAGTTTCGGAGCTATGCCGATTCTGCCGAGTGTATACCTTAGTGTCTTAATAATAGTCTTAATATGGTATACGTTCGGCAGAATCGGCATAGCTCCGAAACTAGGAGGAATATTTACAATCTGTTTTCAGCGTATGATAGTAAACAGATGTATATCTATTAAACAAGTTAAAATTTAAATTCCCAGTTCGAAGTATTTTATAGAGAAATTTTAAATCAAAATTTAATCGAAAAAATTGGTGTGGCTGTGTCGGAGACACAGCCGTGTGGTTTACGTGAACGTATACGTTTTGAGTAATATTTTCTTTGAGCGTATTGTACGTATATGTCATATTATCTCTATTTTTTTCCTTTAACTTATTATAGACCACCTTAAAAAAATTAATTTCTCATCTCAATCCAAACTTATTTTTATTTTTTGGCCAAATTTTCGATCTTTTAGATCATCTTCTCCGGGCCTTTTTTTATTTTTACACTAAAACCTTTTTTAGAAAAACATATATTACATATACTATACAACAATTAAAAATTATTAATACATACATTATTTATCGTGCAAAAAAATAAAAATAAAAATAAATATTAAACACAAAGATATTTTTTATATCAAAAAAAAAAAAAAAAAAAAAAAAAAAAAAAAAAAAAAAAAAAAAAATTTTCCTGTGTATGATGACGGAATCCAACAACTTTGTTATTGAAAAACTGAAAAAATCTGTTTGTATTGTTTTTGTGTTTATGGACTACTTTATTTATGTGTAAAAAATTATATACAAAACTTGAAAAATCAGCTGTTCAAAAATAATTTGTAATTTGTAAACAACAAAAAGTTTGCCTAGAAAAATTCAATGAATGGGACAATTTTTATTACGGAATTTCCAAAAGAACTTATGATGCGTAGTTTTTTATGATATTTGTGTAATTAGCTTGTAGCCTGTTACTGTCCACTTTATAATTTACGGGATTTTTTGATCTCCATATGTGACAAGCTTCTTTGAAAAGTCTTTTGTTTTTCTTTTTTTCGTAATCTAATGTCGTTGAATTATCAAAATCAAAGTCATGTTTCCTTTCATGTACATGTTTGGTTAAAGCCGATCTATATGTATTATGTGTAATATTCGGTTGTTTTTTGATATTTATAACGTCTCTTTTATGTTGGTCAAGACGTTGAGATTTTGTTTTGCTGGTCTCTCCAACATAGCATGAGTCACAATCCTTACACGGTATCCTGTAAATAAGACCATCTTTAAGTTCTGACGGTATCTTGTCTTTTAATTTCGAGTATATCTCCGATGTCTTATTTAGTATTTTATTGGCTATTTGCAAATTGTCACAGTTATGTTTTAAAATATTGCTGATTTTCTCCGTCAATTTTGGTATATATATAAGGGAACCGAACTTCTTATCATTTAGGTTTCTTGGTTTAGGTTTATTGTAGTTGTATAACGTTTTCGTTATTAATTGATTTATAAGTTTGACCGGGTAATTGTTTTTTAACAAAATGCTTTTGATTTTTGAAATATTCGTAAATTTGTACTCCTTATCAGTTAGATGAATTACTCTTTTGATGAAAGATTGGGCCACATTACGTTTCATCTGATATGGGTGTGCTGATATGAAATTTAACATCGAGTTAGATGTTGTTTCTTTTTTATACCACTCTGTCTTTATTGTGTTGTTTTGTCTGTGTAATTTTAGGTCAAGAAATGGTAGTGTGCAATTTTGTTCTTTTTCAATGGTAAATTTTAATTTTTGGTCGAATGAATTGAATTGTGCGTTGATAATTTCTAAGTTTGAATCATCTGTCGCTAGAATGACATCATCTACATATTTAAAAATAAAAATTGGTTGTTTATTTAATGTTAATAATTTTTCTTTAAATAATTTTTCATGTATTAATAATTTTTAATTGTTGTATAGTATATGTAATATATGTTTTTCTAAAAAAGGTTTTAGTGTAAAAATAAAAAAAGGCCCGGAGAAGATGATCTAAAAGATCGAAAATTTGGCCAAAAAATAAAAATAAGTTTGGATTGAGATGAGAAATTAATTTTTTTAAGGTGGTCTATAATAAGTTAAAGGAAAAAAATAGAGATAATATAAAAAGACCATAACGACTAAAAATAAATAATTATAGTATATGTCATAATCATTTAAGAAGTCCTCATGCTCAGCGAGTTTAATTCGTCTTACATCGGAACTTCTTCAACAACGCTAGGTAATAGATGTATTGATTTAATGTTTACCAGAACTCTCGATTTGTCCTGTATGCCATTTGTTTCGTACTTTTTGTATCACATACCTCTGTTGTAACCGCAAGTTCTGAAAAGCCTTAATTTAATTAATTTTTTTCGTGCCAACTATTTTCTCCATCGGTGGTTGGGGGTGTGGGGGTGAGGGGATATTTCGTTAAGTTCCCATGTGGTCACCCAAATTTGTACTAACCATAGCAAATGTTACTTGATGTTGTTGTTGAAGTTGTTGCCGCTCTTTTTTCTTGTCTACTCGCCCCCCATCAAAGATACAATTACGCAGTGTAAACTTAATATTATGTCAATTCTGGAATCTGTGTTGATATTGCCAATCCGTTTGATATGCCCTATATGTAATCTTTAAATCTTTCTTTAAAAGGGCGGCCTGTACGTCCTGCACGAAATGCTTCTTAAAACGAACAAATTAGTTTATATACTTCTCTTTCACTGGATTTTCCAACATAATTTGGTTTTCCAATTTTGAATAAATTTTAATTTTTAGTGAATTATATTTAAATAAACATGAATTACACGCCTACCCAAAGTCAATATTGAATTTTATTATAAAATAAATTTCTGTTATTTAGAATAAATGTGTTACAGCGGCGAATTGAGCATACTACACAGTTGAAAATTTTGCGATTAATTTTGACCCAAGCTTTACATCTTATTCTGAGGTAGGACATACATCAAAATTAATTTGATATAATTACTGCCAAATGCGATGTAAAGCTGCAACTAAATAAGACGCATGCGCAGTTACCATTCATCGAGGCATTTACGATGCAATTTAAGTCTTATTTTAATGTAAGACAGGCATTCAAACAAAATTCGATCCAAATTACTGCGATATTTGGTGCAATGCTTGTAACGAAAATAAATACACATGCGCAAGAATATTCTTTTCGTGAGGAAAACAAAACAAAATCCTTGAAAAGTCATATAAGGGTTTCGGCACAGAATATATATAAACAGAACAAATATTTTTGTAATTGTTTTTTACGACTGATTATGATTTAGAAAAGATAAAAAAAATCATTTTTTATGCAATCAATGAAACATAAAAAAAGAACAAAAATGTTTGTACCCACCTCTTTGTTTTGATAAATAAAAGTCAGTACAATTTTAAAAGGAAAGAGAAATCTTTACACTTTATAATGTACTTAAACGAGATAGACGGTCGTGAATAATTTTTGATTTTGGTCTTGTTAGCTTTACGAAACTTTAAAATCATATCAAACAAAAAGAAAACTTGCTACTCGCATAAGGTTTTGTATGTGTTTGTGTAGCATTTCCAATTTATTTTTATAATTTCATATCCCGTATTGGTCCTTTGTTATTTTTTGATTTGATTTTATCGCAAAGCTAACAAGACCAAAATCAAAAATTATTCACGGACGTCTATCACTTTTAAGTACATTATAAAGTGTAAAGATTTCTCTTTCCTTTTAAAATTGTACTGATTTTTATCTATCAAAACAAAGAGGTGGGTACAAACATTTTTGTTCTTTTTTTTTGTTTCATTGATTGCATATAAAATGATTTTTATATCTTTTCTAAATCATAATCAGTCGAAAAAAACAATTCAAGAACATTTGTTCACCAGCTTAGGAGTTAAAGCGCAATAGAATATATTATTCTGTTTAAAATATATTCTGTGATTTCGGCATCAATTATTAGTTTAAAGTCAGTATTAGTTTAAATGTCGGATATTAGTAAATCGGTTTCGTTCAAGCCACAGAATATATGATTATTTTGTACGTGATTCCTTTAAATCAAATATTTAAATTATTGGCCGCGTTTAGTACAGCGCAGCGATGCAAAATTTCCTCAACCTCATTGCTGAACGCAACTGTATAATTTTATGTCTAATCACTTCATTGCATCTCTGCTTAATTTGTACAACGATAAATAGCACGCGTTTCTTTACTGCAAACATATTTTATCCAAATTTTTTCAAACGTAACTGATTGGGTTTTAACATTAAAGCGAATTATTTTCATGATATTGGATTCTTTAAAATCCTTAAATATTTGGTAAATAGTGGGAGCCGTAAGTGATAGTGTCAAGTGTTTTGAAAGAATATGTAGATAGTAGCGACGAAGCGGTACGAAATGGTCATTATTATGAAAAAATAATACAGCGCTACTCGCAAGATGAATTTTTTAGTAAAACTAAAAACCAATCATATAAGTAACAAAAGAATAAACATAAAATTAAATGAATATGATTTGTAGAAATTATTGTTAGCAACTTTAAGTGAAGGAGGAGACCGTTTCAACATTTCTAAGGGAACATGACGTTGTTTCTTGCTTGACTGGTATATTGAAATAAAACAACCAGTTGGAATTTGAAATGATTATTACAACGGGAAATGATTTCAATCGATTGCTTGTGTTATTTATAAATTGAATAATATAAAACGCCATAAATTAACGTGCGTATATATTTTAGGCATTTGTGATAATTACTGCAATGGATAATGCATCATTAAAATCTGACGAACATGCAGTTTGGGGTTGTGATTATCCCCTTTTGCCTAATTTACGAACAGCTTATAGAGATAATGAAAATTTAATAACAGACCAAACTAACTTTAACATCAAACTGCCTTTGGTAGGAGTTTGTATATTATAGAGAGAACGTTTGGTATATTGAAAAGGCAATTTAGAAAATTAACATTTTAGATTTTAGGGACCTCTAGATGAAATGTTCTCTTTAAGTTGTATATTGAAAAATATTATAAGATAAAAAGTTTCAGTGTATGGTATTATAAGCTATATATCTATAATAAAGGGAGTATTTTAAATATACCTAACTTTGGGAGTAGTCATGCATTAGCAGCTCTCTATCTTTATTGCTCATCACTATAAAAGGATTTATTTTGAAATTACAATTCATGTTTACTCATTTTATTTCAATTTCTCATTTTCTCATTTAAACAACCAACTTAAATATTAAAAATACTAAACAAAAAAATCAATATTTTTTTCATTATTTGTGCATTTCTCTTTTTAATGCGCCTGGCACGGTTTGAGTTGAGGAACCTACTTATTCATCGGAGCATTTCCTTGATTGAAGGGCTCTAGAAGCAGTTTCAACAAAACATTGCCTCACTGAAACTCTTTAAAAATAGAACAATTTATTTTTCTATTAATGATCTCGATTACTCAAAGACTACGATATTATCCAAATTACTGGGACGATCACATGAATCATCTTAGTAAAAACTTATTATTAATAAATAATTATTAAATATTTGTTTTTGACCATATTATGTAACTTCAGAAAATCAGCCATTTGGTTACACAATTTCTACTAATAAAAAGTTCAAATAATACAACAACGCAAAAGTTTCAGCACTTGGTTGAACCAGCAAAACCAGCGAAGAAAAGCTCATCGCTGCCATACATGACAGCAATCGCTGCGCTGTACTGAACGCAACCATTTAATCTGATTTGAATCAAACTGATTTTTTATTTTTAGATCAACTATTTAAATCATGTTTTTATTATATTTAATTTAAACCTGTATTTAAGTGAATATGTGAATCTATCTTTATTGAATGGCATTGGCATCCATTATGGAAATAAAGTCAGATTCGAAATTATGGACAACGCACACATATGTATAAGTATTCTAACCATATTTTCGACGCAAATACAACCCACATGTTAAAGCCGAAGCAACTTTAGATAGGAAAACATCATGTTTTTCATTAGGAAATGCATAAATAAACAAATAAATACATAATTGTGACTTAAATACTGAATTAATACGATTTGAAAATACCAAATTAATTTGGTATTAAAAAAATTGATTAATTTTTTATTTATTTATTATGTACTTTTCAATAAGGTGCACATTTTTATTTAATATTAAAAGTTGATTTAAATCAAAAAAATGAAATCCTTGTATCATTCCCACCATAATTACAACTGGAAACTAAAAATGTTATTGTACGATGTTCAATATCATCGAATTGAGAATCATTTTGATGTTGAGTTATTTTTGGAATTAATCCGTTTGAATATTACAAAATTATAATTGCAAATCCACTGCAATCCTTGCTGGGATATCCACTATGAAATTGATTATTTCACCGATTCTGCCGGATAGCGGAGTTTACCTAGGTCATAGAAGAAGACACAATATATGGTATTGCATTTCCACATGGTAGCAAAAAGCACCGTTAATCGTTGGTTGTACAACATTACGCAGGAAAGAAAAAGGAACAAAAATTAAACATAAACTTTGCCTTCCTAGAAGATTTTCTAAGAGTTTATGGTCGACCTTCAGTACCACGTGTTACTTCAAATATGTGTATTTAATCAGAAAGAAATACAATTGTTTTTAAATGATATGAGCATTTTTATTTTTAATTTGCGATACACACAATAACCTAATTTGATGCAATTGCACCATAATTAAAAACAGCGCTAATTGTCATTGTATTCGATAATAATAGTGTTGCAATTTTGTTTGAGGCAAAACTTGCATTGAAATTGCTTAATAACTAAATTTTATTCGATACAATGGCTGCATCTAAATTTTGTTTTCGATAGAAATAATGTATAAACAGATTTCGAAGCAAGGCTTGTATTATAAAATGATGTAAACTTACCATCTGATCAAATTTGACTCGGACTGGTAAAAAGAACAGCATTTTTATTGTTATAAAGATGGCAAAGATCCATTTTTATTTTGGTACGCTGTGGCTTTTATCACTGTTTATAACAATATTTGTTTTTTAAATTGTTAAAACATTTATTTTTATGCAAGATAAATAAACAATTACAAATACATTTTTATGTATTTTAATACAAACCTTTATTATCACCTTAAAAATAGGCTCCTTTTGAGCCAATACGAGCATGCCAATGGTTAATCCATTTTTCTATACACATCTTATAGACCTCGGCCGGGATAGCCTTTAGTTCCTTCACGTTTAGAAATCGGGGAAGTGATTTATATATGTCAATCTCATTAAAACCAGGAAACATTCCTATAAAAATACTTCAATTAAATGCATTTGTTATACACTGATCTCTTATTAGTCTACGTCACCCATCACTTCCCCGATTTCTTAAAAATATCTATGGACGAATTTTATTTGATATTATTGTTCTTATTATAATGACGAATTGCATAAATAGTTTCTAAAAAAACGCTACATAAACTGTTAATATATTTTTCCACAGTAATGATGACGTTATACCATCACGTACTACATTTGTATTTTTACTCCCCTCTAAAATTTTATGAGAAATTTTTGAAAAAATTTTTTTGGAAAATTTTTATGTAGTCGTCATAGAAAAAATTCGTAAAGGAAAACAAACAATTTTTTATCATTATATATTTTACGGTTTGACAAGATCGGAGATCCAAATATTGTTTTTTTTTTTAAAAAGTATTTTATAATATTAAATTTACTTATTTTAAAATCAAAATTAATGATAAGAAGTGAATTAGTTTTCTTTTGGTCGTCGTTCTTTTGTAATTTTTGTTGAATTGTTTTGTTCATAACCTTTATAAAAAATGTTTTGATATATGTAACACACAGTAGTATAAAACGTTCTGTTCATATCGTTATATTTTTTTAGTTACGAAGACTGTAAGTCCTTTCCGAAGATGACCGACAGGTCGAAATATTAAAGGCACAATTTTATATTTAAAAACTACAAACAAACGTAGTTTCATTTAAACTTGTCTATAAAAAGCTAAAGAATACAAAATCTAAAAAACAGACAAGTGATCAACATTTATTTGGAAATATATTCTTCAGATACTAAATACATTTTTAAAGCAAAAAAAAAAAAAATGAAAAAAATTAATATCTGGAGAAGGTGCCCCCCCTTAAATGAATCTAAACATTGCATGAAAACAAATTTTTTAGATTTTGTATTTGCAATTTTCAAGCTTCTTATATTTTGATAGATAACTTACAAATATAAAAGAGCAATGAGATTTTTTTGTTCGATTGACCCCGAAATTGAGGTTGCTTTTCCATAGAACGAAAAAATTCATTCGCAAACGACAATACAAAATAAACATGATGTGTAACAGAGCATTCACAATGAAAAACTTTTTACTTTTGCCTTCCAAGTTTGTATGAAATTTATTTTGAGAAAACAAAAATTTTTTGCTCGTTATGTTGGTGGTTGCCTTAAGGAAATGTTAACAAACTTTTATCGTTTTCCTTAAGAAAAAAAGAATGAAGTTAACTACAATTTAATGAATTGTCAAAATTGTTTAAGGCATAGCTCTATGGCAAGTGAGTGCTAGAACATTTCGTTACACGATTTTTTTTTTTTGGTTAAATTAACACATATTTTTAATAGTGTTGACTCATCAACATTCCATCATTTTAATTTTCACCAAATATGAAGATTTGGTGCATCTATTGTGCTGACGCTTAACTTAAATTTATAATAATAGTAATATGTATACTACAAATTTTGATTTTTACTTTATATATTTTGTGCTGACTTTGGAAATTAAAAATTGTATATAAAGCGTAGCATTTAATAAAATAAAGCAGAATTTAAATTGACACCAACTAATTTTGTTCTCATTAATTAATCAAGAAAAGGCCCCACCAGTGGTAACCTTTTAAGTGTTTAAATTTACATAAAATCCGATACAAGGGTTTAATATTGGTCCTTCGAGCCATTAAAAACAACTGGCACCTATTAGAAATACGCCAAGCAACAACCGGCAAATTCAAGTAAAGTACCAAACAACAAACCATTGAAGCTGCACCACGAAATACTAATTCGCGAAAGAAATTGTTCCTGACACTTACCGTCTTATAAACTTTTTCAAGTGCAACTATAAGAATGGAAGAACTGCTAAGAAAACAAGAACAAAAAGCAGAAGAGATACAGCAACTTATCTCAAATTACAAGAACGATGGAGCACAGCGGAAAACAAAACCTTATCTTGAGAAGAAAATCGCAGCGTTGAAGAAGTCTTACAACGAGTATGTTGATGAAGACAACAAGATTAGAGATTTTCTAACTCCATTGAACTCAACACATCAGTACTTCAAGGATAGAGAAACGGTTTCGAAAAGTTTCACAACAACCATTGAGGATATGCGCCAACGACTCAACACGCCGAGTTTGCCATCCACACCGTTACAAACATCAGATGAAGCAGGAACAAATGAAAAGTTTAGATTCATCCCATCTGAGGAGGGCAACAACAATACAACAGAGCATGGGGCATCAAAAAGTGAAGTCAATCACGGCCAACCATTCAGGGCGTCGACCATTGAGTCAAACGTTGCTTTTAGCCAATTGCCAAAATTCAGGCAATAGTTGAAGTAGCAAGATATCCGAATGCGAGGTTTATATCGAGAAATTCGATCAACCGAGGACATACTGGCTAGTAACAACTGATCCAGATCAGCTTTAAAAATTAAATTAAAAAACATGGAGAGGATGATGATACAGATCAGCGACCTTCATGAACAAATATGCATGGAGACTTCCGAAGAACAGGAAGTCAATTCAAAATATTTCGTAGACCAACACTACGAAAATTTAAAAGATGAACACGGGAAGATTATAATACAATTAACAACATTGTTGGAAGAAGAAGAATTAGGCAAGATAAAACCATTAGAAATTCGTCTACCACCAGTAGAAATCCCACAATTTCACGGGGACTACATGAAGTGGGTAGGTTTCTCTGACACGTTCAAACGTTTAGTTCATAACAATAATCAGCTAACCACGACACATAAAATGAACTATCTTAAAAGTCACGTAGAAGGGTCAGCTGGAAAATTATTGAGTCATTTGGAACCTACTGGAGACAATTACGATGCAGCTTGGGAAATTTTAGAGAACCGCTTTAACAACAGGAGATTACTCGTATCTAATTTGCTGAACACTTTATTGAATCAGCATACGAGCAACACGGAGTCGGCTGCTGCGATCAAATGCTTACATGACACAACAACCGAGTGCCTACATGCCATAAGGAATACAGGCATAAATATTGAAACATGGAGTCCTTTCATCATCTTCAGCTTGTTAAAAAAATTGGACAACGAGTCACGACGGCTATACGAGAGCTCTCTAGAAAACCCAAGAGAGAATTCCAAGAAACAAACCAATTCTTGAAATTTCTAGAAAGGCGTTTCCAATCTTTAGAAGCAATCGGTAACAACAAGATAATACCGACCCAAGAAGCAAGATTTCAACCACAACCGCTAAGACGCGCATTCGTAACTGCCATACAACCAAGTAACATTTGCGTATGCTGTCAGAAAAACCACAGGACCGAATCATGCCAACGTTTCAAAGATTTAAGCATTTCTGAAAGAAATCAGATGGTCATGCTGCACAATTTGTGCAGAAATTGTCTCAGCCAAAACCATTCAACAACAAGTTGCAGCATTAAACTGAGTTGTTTTACCTGCAAAGGCAGACATCATACGTTGCTACACGTAAAAAATCAGGAAAACAGTATTGCAAAACTGAACATCTCAACACTCGACAAGAATAGTGGCCCGGTACTTTTAGCAACAGCTCTAGTAAAAGTACAGAATATGTTCGGTAGTTTTACTCTACCAAGAACACTGATCGATCCAGGCTCACAGGCTACTTTCATTACAGAGCAAGCAGCACAACAACTAGGCCTGCCAAGGACAAGGGTTCTAACTGAAATTTCCGGAATTTCAGCAACAAAAGGACGAGCCCATCAACAGATAACAATAGACATAAGTCCAAGATTTCCATCGATTTTCAAGATCGAAGCTAATGCTTTAGTTCTGGGAACTATCACTAAAACACTTCCAGACAAAAACTCATTGGGTTTAGATAGCGAACTACAAAAAGAAATAATCCTAGCCAACCCTATTTTCGATACTCCCGGACCTATTGATCTTTCAATAGGTGCCGACATATACGGAGAAATCATTTTAGAAGGTATAAAAAGGGATCCGCATCATAAGTGCATAGCGCAAAGATCAGAGCTAGGATGGATCATATCTGGTCGTCTAACTCAGGCAAGCAGCATTTCAGTTACCCGGTTAAATAGCCACGTTAGATTGGCAGATATAGACAAGCAATTAAAATGCTTTTGGGAATCCGAAGAACTGCATCCTAAACGAAGCCTAACTGCAGAAGAGATCGAATGTGAGCAGTACTATGAAGAGACTCACAAGCGATTAACAAATGGACGATACGAAGTTCGGATGCCGCTTCACAACAACAAACTCAAAGAAGTGGGAATAGGAGAATCTAAAAGTAAAGCAGCAGCTAGATTGATTCAAATTGAAAAAAGATTCAAGAAGGATGAAGAGTTTAAGAATCAATATCACAAATTCATGAACGAATACATCCAGTTGGACTACATGGAACTAGTTAAAGATGACACAGAAAAAGATGCTTCTCGGGTTTACTACATGCCACATCATTCCGTCATAAAAGAAGATAGCTCAACTACGAGATTGAGGGTAGTCTTTGACGCTTCCTGCAAAACAACAACAGGTACATCACTAAACGAAATGATGCATGTAGGTCCAACATTACAAGACAACTTAACGGCAAAATTGATCAGATGGAAAAAACATCGTTACGTGATTGCAGCAGATATTGAGAAAATGTTCAGACAGATCAGAATGGCCCGCGAAGATCAAGATTTTCAACGAATCCTCTGGCGATCTGAGACAAATAAGCCAATGAGCAGCTATAGATTAAAAACTGTCACATACGGAACAGCATCTGTAACTTATTTGGCTACAAAAACGTTACAACAATTAGCCATGGATGAAGCGTCAAGATATCCAATTGGTTCAAAGATTGTTCAAAACGATTTCTATGTGGATGATCTTCTATCTGGAGCTAACACATTCGCAGAAGCAACCGCTGCGAAAAGAGAAGTACTAAATCTTCTTTCCGGTGGAGGTTTCAACCTCAGAAAATGGTCCAGCAATGAAAAGGCGTTATTAGAAGAGCTTCCAGAAAATCTGAAAGAAACAGGACTCCATACTATAGAATTTAGTGATACAGTGAAAACACTTGGACTCCTGTGGAACTCTTCAACAGGCACCTTTCAATTCAAAGTTGTTTTGCCCGAATCCAAAACAACGATATCCAAACGAACAATCTTATCAGAGGCATCGAGGCTTTTCGATCCGCTAGGATGGTTAGCACCAGTGGTGATCCAGGCAAAAATTCTACTTCAAGATTTATGGGCTTCCGGTGTAGGATGGGACGAACAACTCCACTTAAATCTTGAAAACAGATGGTTAAACTACAAAATGGAATTACCACGTCTAGAGGAAATCAGAATTCACCATTGGATTAATTACAACAGTAACGCCAGAATTGAACTTCATGGTTTCTGTGACGCCTCGAGTCAAGCATATGCTGCAGTGGTATATAGCAAAATAAACAACCAAGTCACAATAATTGCTGCTAAAACAAAGGATGCACCATTAAACCAAACAATATCACTACCAAGATTAGAGCTGTACGCCGCATTGCTACTTTCTAAATTTATCAAAAATGTCAAACATGCGTTGAACATCAACAACAATATATCAACATTTTGCTGGAGCAATTCCACAGCAGTTTTGGGCTGGATAAAAGGAAACCCACAATACCATAAAACTTTTGTGGCAAACAGAATAACAGAAATACAAGCCATCACCTATCCTAGCCAATGGCATCACGTGGTCTCTAATGAGAATCCTGCTGACTGTGCATCTCGAGGATTAAACCCAGTTCAATTATTAACCCACAAAATTTGGTGGGAAGGGCCAACATGGCTAAAGAATTTGAGCTATCCAACAACAAAAATCAATGATGAAGAAATGGAACAGCGAGCAGCATGGAACGAAAATCAATAAGAACATTTACAATAACAGTGAAAAAACCTGTGATTGAATTCGATAGTTTCATCAAATGCAAAATCAAAAGCTAAAGATAACTCCCATTTTAAAAAAGAGGAACTGAATACATCGCTAAGGGCAATAATCAGAGTCGCACAGCAGGAAGGTTTTGAACCAGAATTAAAGAAGTTAAAAGTGAACCAAAACCTACCAAAGAATAGTACAATCATAACGCTAACTGCATTTCTGGACGGAAATGACCTACTCATAGTCGGAGGTAGAATAACAAATTCTAGTCTTCCATTTGAAGAAAAGCATCCGATAATAATACCCAGAGGTCACAAGCTGTCAAGTTAGCTCATATGAAAACACTACATGGTGGCAATCAAGCAACTTTAGCACACCTGAGAACGCAGTATTGGGTAATAAACGCCAAAAATATGATTCGTCACACTATACATGAATGTATAGTCTGTACGAGAGCGAGGGAATTGGCGTCGCACCAACTAATGGGCATGTTACCAAAAGAACGAGTAACACCAGCACCACCGTTCACTAACAGCGGAGTAGACTACGCTGGTCCGATTAATATAAAATTGTGGAAAGGCCGCTATAACAAAACAACAAAGGGATACATTGCCATATTCATATGCCTAGCCACGAAGGCAATTCATCTAGAACTTGTAAGTGACTTGTCAACAGACGCTTTCTTGGCCGTATACCAACGATTCATATCAAGAAGAGGAATTTGTCTGAACATATTCAGTGATTGTGGTACAAATTTTGTTGGAGCAGACAAACAACTACAAAGACAGGCAAAGCAACAGGAAGCAGAAATTAAAGATAAAATAGCTCAAATGGGAACTGAGTGGCACTTTATACCCCCGGGAAGTCCTCACTTTGGAGGAGTATGGGAAGCCGGAGTCAAGTCAACAAAACAACACCTCCGCAAAGTAATTGGAACTCATACACTAACTTTCGAGGAGCTCTCAACACTTCTAGCTCAAATAGAGGCATGCTTGAACTCTAGGCCATTAGCTCCACTCTCAAACGACTCAGATGATGATGGGTTTTTAAGTCCGGCACATTTCCTGATAGGCAGGGCCATCATAGCAATGCCACAACCTGATATGGAGGGTATCGACACCGTTACAAGATGGAATTTGCTCACCAAGCTCAGTCAAGGATTTTGGAAAAAATGGCATATGAAATATCTCTCACGACTACAACGAAGGCCAAAATGGTTGCAGAAACAACCTAACAACCTATTGGGGGAACTAGTAATCCTCAAAGACGAACAACTACCTCCTACGCACTGGCCACTAGCAAGAGTAATTGAACTTCATCCAGGACAAGATGGACTTGTTAGAGTATAGTCCCGCTCAAATACAGGAACAATACGTTTAAAAGGAATATTACTAAAATATGCCGCCTACCCACAACTAACGAGCCAAAGGACTACATTGTAACATTGAGAATGTCACAAGTTCGCAAATTTTAGGACCACAACTTTCACGCATATTCAAGATTAGGTAATTTACTTACGCATTGTAATTACAACGCAAATGGGTTTGGATTGTTTAAAATAAAAAGGGGGAAATTGTATGAACGTATTTTTGTGTGTGTATTTTGTAATTAAAAAAAAAAAACTGGGTATAGTACAATTAATTTTGAGAAAAATCGAGATCGTTTCTATTGCCGGTTTGTCAACTTTTAGTTAGTATGGGTTTTGTTCTGAAGATAACAAAAAAATAAAATAATAACCATTAATTTTGATACCTCAATATCAGTTGTGGCTTAACAGTGGCAAAAGTAACTCGTCCATAATACGAGAAATAAAAAAATAAAAAAATAATATTATTAAGTTAAAATCCAGTCCTAATTAAATTGTATCTAACTAAATCCAAGGTAAATAAATGAATCATTTGTAAAAATTTATTTAGTCCCTAAAAGGTGTACAATTTTAAAATATATTTTTTTTTGTAATTTTTCCTTGTGTGTAGAAAACTCGCGGCTATATTTAAAGCCACTTGTATGGATAGCGGTAAATTTGAAGAAAAACTGTAAGTTACACAAAATTTTACTATCTAAATACGTGATACCGCGGAGTAAAAAAACGCGCGAACAAGACCACTGATAGCGGGTTTTCTTGGTACTTTTATATTTTATATCTTACTTTTACGTAAAAAGTTTCGCCTTACCTAATTCTAAAAACAAAAAGACCTATCGCATTAATTCATAAAAACATAAATACCAGAGATTAAATAACGAATTGTGATAAAAAAAAATTGGTAAACCGTACAATACGGATAAATGCAAAATGGAAACCATCACGATCTTGCGAGAATATTTTCATTCAAGAAAATGATAAAACGTATAGTCGGTTCATAAAACAAACTGTAGATTGTCGTTCAATTAAATTTTAATTATTTATTACTAACACCTACTTACATATTTTTGTTTATATTTTTAAACTTATATACCTATACATATATTTAATTTATTTACATTATATTACATATATACATTATATACTTTAATGTAAAACAATCTTAACAATAAAAGCTCGTATTTGTCAATTGCTAGTTATTGCTAAGATTGTACCATATACATATAAGTTTTGTACTTTTTATATTTATTATTATTATTACTATATTCTATTTATTTATTTATACATAAACATAGTTTCATCTATACTTAGTTTTCACGTTACAAATACGTAAACGTAAACATTGTTTCTAAAATTTTAAATTTTCTAAATAAATTATGTTCAAAGATAACGAATCCAAATTCATTAATTTTATACAAATTTAGTGTTGAGATTAGCAATACGTTGAGCGCGGCCACATATCATAAATAACAAATACATAATGATTATAGGTACTTATATATACAAATGTTTGCAAACGTTGTGGCACATACCACATTAAAGCTTTTAGGAAAAATTAGAAATGAGTTGTTTAAAATACCTTTTAAATTGAACTAAAAGTTGCCGCATCCGTTATATCCATGTTAATCTTTGGTAAATGAAAAATATTTCTTGCCACTTTTCCAGTGTGTCCATAATTTCGTCATAAACTTTTTTATTTTGTTAAATTTTTCGGTTTCGAATTTTAATGATTTTCAAATTAATTTTTAATTAATAAGAATTCAGTAGTTTTTACCTATAATGACCACCAAGGGACCAATTAAGTTCCGTCGTTATGTCCGAATGTCGTTGTAGATAGGATAGGTTTCACCTATAATGACCTCATGGGACCGTAAAATTTCGTCGTTATATCCGTAATGTCGTTATATCCATAATTGCTATAAATGAAATCTACTGTATGTTTTGTAGTTTTTAAAGAATATCACGTACACTTTTGTTTTGGTTTAAAGGAAATTCATATGGAAAAGTTTGTTCTGATTAGATTATGCAAATGCCCATTTTTATTTTTGATTTTGAAATTTATTTCTTCTTGCATTTCATGTCTTATCATCTTTGCCAGATTGATTTTAATTTTTTATTTCTACAATTATGATTCTTATTCACAATATACGCCACAATATGCGCCACTGTTGAAATAAACTGTTCATTATCATTTGTTTAAATGTCGAGTGTAGGTTATGAAAGAATGTTTAGAAATTAAATTTCATCTTCTCGTGAATGACCAACGCCAGCTTTATAATTCCGTCGGAAAAATATCATAGTATTAATTTCCAAACTCTCTACCAGCCAAATCACTTTAAATAATATAAGCTCCCCCTGCTAAATATTTTCAAACAATTTTGTTTATTGAAATTAGTTAATATGGATGAAACTTATAACAGAATCAGTACTAACTAGTACTTCATACCTCTTCACAAAAACTTTAAATATGGGAAAAGGAAATTTAGGTTTGACGAGTGCGATCTGGTCTCTATACTCCCATAGGAGGTTCAAGTATTTGGACTCACTGAACACTCTTGATAACAGTGAAATAAGGGATGTTATAGAGCGTCTAAACGTTGGACGCCGACGGGCGACTACGAAAAGTGGCTTTGGGTTTGATTTATTGTTCAAAATTCGACATTAATAGTACGCGCTGACTTCTATACAATTTATAAATCAGAGATATGATAGATAATTATTTCCGATATTGTATATGCAATCGAATCACTATGGATACTGACTACGTTGCAAGTGAGCCGATCTTTTAGAATATAAAACCTTATGGTCTATTGCCCCCTGAAACAACCTGTCTGAATTCGAATTTTTCTTATAGGTATAAGGTAAGAACAGGTTTTACTAACAAAGTTTCATTGTACACTATGCACAATTTTTTTTAAAATTTGTATGTACTGAACAAATAAAAATTTATTAAAGTATATTTATGTTTGTTTAGCTTAAAATCTATTTGAATCAATTTTTATTTTACTCCATTTCAGTATGGCAATATATTATATAGATATTCTTGAATCCTTACATATGTAACTATGTATAGCAAGTTAAATTGAAGCTATGGAAATTTATACTTTAGCTAGTTTCTATATAAAATTATAATTTATTAATTAAAATGACATAAAATGTAAAATATTTATGTTTAATTTTATTTTAGTGTCTCAGATGCCCGCTGCCCTCTCATTTTGCATTATAGTAAGTTTACAATTCAAGCAGCTAGCGTAAGGCGTAGGCAAGGTACGGCTCTGATCACAATTTATATCTTGTGAGCTGACTCTTAGCTAGCTATTAAAAAAAAATATTTTTCATGACTTCCATTATTAATAAATAAGTGTGAGAAGACACTTGCCCTCTACAGGGGCCGTTAATTTATGAATTATTCGTATTTTCGGCAGAAGTAACTTCTTTCAATTAGCTTTTTACGACACGGCAGAATCCATAATTAAATACGCAAAGTTGTAATTAAATTAAAAAATATCTTCATGAACAGCCGAAACTGTAAACTTACCACACTTCCCTGTCATTATCAAGCATTTTTCATACACATATCAACATCCAATTGTCTCCCCCCCCCCTCCCCCCCCCCCACTTAAACCGTCAAACAAAAAAAAATAGATAGGCTTAATATACAGATTAAATCAATAGCGTGCGCAATCGATCACAATTAAAAAATCAAACCGTGGAACGTACTAATTTCCTATAAGCAAATAATAAAAAAAAATTATAATTTATAATTCATATCATTTGTTAAATAATCACTTTATTTACACATTTTAACTAAAAGTTTTAAAAAATATTTCAAAAGACACCAGTTAGTATATTGGACTTATGACAGAAAAGTTATTAAAATTTAAAAAAAAAAAAATCAAATTTTATGTGCAATTATCAAAAACAAAACTTGGTTCGCGTTATGGTGTGATAACCCGAACAATCGATTAAAATAAAAGCGTTTTTTTTATAAAATATAAATAAAATAATATTTGTGTAAATAAATAATGTTAATCAATTTATTATTACGATACTTATTAACGTGTTAATTTAATATTAACACATTTTATTTGGTACCGACCAGTATATTTTATAGTTTGATTTTTAAATCAAATAATAAAAACGTTTTATAGAAAAAATATTTAACTTTGAAGATGAATGTGTTGTTGTGTACGCGAAATCCTTCAATAATAAAATAAAAATTTCAATTTATATTTTTATAATTCAGCCGCGCGAACATTAATATTACAAGTTATTCGCCGACTTATATTCATTGTCATCGAGTTTGTGCCATCGTAAAGATGTAATTGAAGTGTTGCACGTCCAAGTTCAATAAAAGCCATTAATATTTAAGGAATAATTTGTAATTATAGCAGTTTAAGTGTTTTATTATTATTGTTTTTTTTTTTGTTTGAGTGAAAAAATATATTTTGAGTGAAAATGAATAATTTCGGTCAACTAAGTAAATCACCAGATATTGAATCTCCTGAATCATATTTACATCGTGACGATCAAATATTATTACCATCACAATGGGTACAACCAACGGCAATTATGAATGGTGAATTGCCATCACCGACAACGCCAACTAATTATAATTATAATAATACCATAACAAGTTTGCGGACATCTCATAGTGGAACCTACACAAAAAGGTGAATAAGTGAACAGCTTTGTCTATATTTAGTTTGTATATTGTTATAAAACTAGTGAGTGTTATTCAGTTTTTTTTTATCTGTGGAATAAATAACAAAATGTTATACTTAATTTAATTCTAGATTGCCTTATCTCTCTCAGTTCACAGTGATTTTATATAATGAAGCAATATAAGAATCTAAATAGTATGAATTATTTATTATGTGGAAATAAATTTGTCTCTTAAAATATGTTAGTTGGTAATCTTCCGTACGTACGTATATTGTAAGTATGTACGTCAAACGTGTAGGATTAGTGGGTGTCGTACGTTGCTAGAAGAATATTGCAATTGCAGTTGAATATTTATAAATAAGTAAAAGTGTCTTTTTAATGTGCAATTTTTAGTTGGATTAATAATATGAATATATATATTCGTTGCACAATATCTTTAAAATATTGCGTGGCCGAGTTTATTGCAATGTCGCACCCTGTTGCATTTCTGGTGCAACGGACTATCTAGTCAAGAAAACTTAGTTGAATTTGACTATATCGCTTTATCACTATGTATAAATGAAATTGTATATTTGTTTTAATTTGGCTGATTTGAAGAGTATTTTAGAGAGGTCTAAAATAAAATTTGTAATTTTCACTGTATTTGCTAATTTTGTGAGTTTTTTATGAAATATATTTGGATAAAATCTAAAACTTACATAGAATATTCACAATGAAACGACTTTTTACTTACAGGTTTATATGACTTTCCAACATAACGAGCAAAAATTTTTGTTCATTATGCTGGAAATTCATACAACCAGCACCCTGATTCTCTAATAAATAAGATAATGGGTAAATGTGTAAACTTGCAAAAAGCGGGGCCAATTTCTAACCAATTCCCAATTTTTCGATTTGATTACTAATTCAAATAAAATCGAAAAATTGCAAATTAATAAAAGAAAGCTTTACTTTTTACAAGTTTACACGTTTACCCATTATCTTATTTTTTAGAGAATCAGGGTACTGTAAGTATAAAAGTAAAAAGTTTTTCATTGTGAATGTGCTGTGTTTTGAAAACACTTCTTATACTGCCATATTATTTAAAACTAAAATTAAAATAATTTTATTTAATTTTTTTTGGATCAAAGTTCCCTCATTTCAATATAAAGTCGGCCAGTGTACGTCGTCGGCTATAGTTTTTCAGCTTTAGGCAAGGTCATTTGATGGTATTAGTTTTGAAAACAAAGCACAACTGTTGAACCAAATTCAAATAAGTGCTCAAAACATCTTATAAAACCCCAAAAAAATTCATATGTTGTATGAGGCGGAATTACAATTTTATTAATGATTGACGACGTGAAGTGAAGCTTTATCATGTGTCCCATTATTTCAAGAAACCTGTTCATATTTGAATTTAGCTTATAATTTTAAAGATTCACTAATCATTGATATAAAACCTTACTTTAGGGCAGAAAACAATAATGGGTCAATGGGTAGACAATGTTTATTTTAAGCCTTAAAAACTTATTCCATAATGTAACTTATTGCCTCCGGCCAACGTACTTTTGACAATTGGCCAGGCAATCTGAATTACGATAATTCAGGACGACAGGAGGCCTAAAAAAATAACTGTTGTCCATAAATGAGAGGAATGTCACACCAAGCACCATATCGAATATAATTACTAATTTTCACTAATAACGTTGTTAAATTTCGAAAATCTTGCAAAATGGGAAATAATATAACATTAGCCGTATTTAAGTAAAACGAAAAAAAAAAATCATAAAGCGCTAATCTGTAGTGCATTTAACATAAATACACATTTTAAGATGTTACAGCAATAAATGGTCAAAAGGTAAAATAGCTTTCAAATTTTTGTAGAAAAAGTTGAATGTTATATCATCTTTCACTTATGCCGACTAAAGTTGCTACGGTTTGCGACCAAAGCCTTTGGCCACAAGGCATTATCATTTAAATCAAATTTAGTGAGGTTAGAGGAGAGATAGAAAACGTTGAATGTTAAAAAAGGTAAAACAGCTTTAGTCGACTTAAGCTGTTTTACCTTTTGAGCACAGAAATAATTACAATTATAGCTAATTTTTAAGTTACACTTGATACGCCCATGCATGTATCGAGTGTAGTCGCGTGTAATGACGTCAGCAAGAAATAAAAAAATATTGATGAAATAACTGAAGGGCGAAATTTTTAAATTTAAAATGTGTATTTATGTTAATAAATACATTATAAATTTGCGCTCTGTGAATTTATTATTTTCGGTTCACATATATGTTACAGTAGAAGGAATTTAAAGTTTATCGAGTTCTAGTGCAGTTCTCATGGAAAACACGGCTATTGTATAATATTGTAACGTTTTGCAAATTTTGAATAATGTTTGAAATGTTGATTTTCGAGTAAATAATAAACTCGAATATGTCCAATAATCTCGGAAAACCTCGATTAAGCAAACAAATCTTAGAAAATGTCGCAACGAAATTGAAACGCTCTGAAGATTATCGCGGTACAAATGATAAAAACTAATCGAAATAATCTCAAACTATTTCCAAAATAACTCAAAATCTAGAAAGATTTCAGTAAGCTCGAAATATCTCGAAAACCTCGAATATTATGTGTACCGAATGAAATTTGTGATTTGTACATGAAGAATTAAAACTAAACGGCAATATATAATCATTATTTTTTTGTACTTGTTCTATTGCACATATTGTACAGTTTTTAAATAATCGTATTCATTCAAACTTTTTGTTCATTTTACGGCGAACATTCACCTTTTCATAATCCCATTTATTATGTATGGATGTGATCTTAAGCCGCATTGGCAAACTGCTTGCCAAACCATATGTTTTTTTGCCAAATTTTTCAACAGCTATGGTAGTAATTGCTCCGTCCAGTTCTTTACCTCTCTTTTTGATGTAATATTGGGGACCTGGAAGTGTCGAGAAATCCATTTTGACGTAGGTCTCGTCGTTCATTACGAAACAATAATCTTTTCTTTCGTTCAACCATTTGTTGTGTTTCTTTGCTCGATCGATCCCTCTATTAAATAGTTCAACACTTCTTTTGGGGATTTTTGACTTCTTGTATGTCCGTAGATTATTTCTGGTTTTAGCTCGTTCCACAATCGATTTGGTTGTTTTGGTTTTTCTGGCCAAATCTCGCACAGACATCGAGGGATGTTTCGAAATGACTCTTACAATTTTCTGATCCAACATTTTATTTGGGGCACCTGATTTTTCTCCGGATCCGGGCTTGCGTGATACAGAAAGATTGATTTGACATTTTTTTTTACATTTGTTACCATATTATTGGAAACACCGGCCAATTTACCAATTTTTTTATTGGTATACTCGGGATGATCATTGCACAATCTAATTATTAAATCTCATTTTTCTCCTTATGATGCGTCCATTTCGAAACAAATAAAACAAATTTCCAATTTGACGTTTATTCGTTTTTTTAAATTGTTTTTCTACAAAATAACGGTACCAGTTTTTTTCTTTTGCGTAGTAACCTATGAGATAATATAAATTTGGGAATCACAAATTTCATTCGGTACACATAATAATCCCAAACGAATCCGAATGTTTCGATTAATCTCTAATATTTCGATTACAAGGAAATCGAAACTTTACAATTCGGAATTCAGATTGGAAAAGATACAAATAAAACCTTTATCTGTTTCTAAATTTGAGTCGATTTTTTCAAACAATATTTTTCATTTTTGGATTTTGATTTTTTTGGGTGACATACGGTCAAGTTCATCATATTTCCGACAACTGCAATATTTCGCGTTGTTTAATCTGTGTAGGAAATTCATAAATTATTGACAATGAAATCAAGGTTTTATCATATTTTAGATGACAATATACATTTATAACAAGCTATAAGCAGCTTTTTCAAAGTTCAGTCAAATTTTATGTAAATTTTATGCCTAAAACCGATATACATACATACTTATATTGCGTTGAAAATTGTGCAAATTTCTAATGATTATTATTTTCAACTTTTCGGCAGTCAAATGAATTTTTAACCCTTTATAGATTTCCCATATAAATGCCGTGATTTTAGGAGAGTGTTTAAGTCTAATTTTGTCGTAAAAGTTTGTTGAAACAACCATTGAAGAGGTTTTTATTCCTTTCTAATGCTTTTGTATGGAATATTTCTAAACAGAATTGATTTGTTACATTTGGTTTCTCGACTATTTTCTCTTAATATTGAACAAAAATATCTTTCCAGTTTAGTTTTTTTTTCATTATCTAGATATATTTACAAGTCCCATCAATGTCAATAATTTCGCATTCTGCTACGCCAACATAATTTTTTAAATTCTTGCCTATAATTATTATTTGCTAACTGGCTGTAAGCCATTATTTAATTAAGTTATTAAACCAACACGAAAATCGGTTCTACCAAAACAACAAAAAAATCAATGGTGAAAACTGTTTCTAATTAATTAAAAATAAAATTTAGTCTCTTAGAGAATGAATAACCGACTTTTGTATCGGTAATTTGTTTGCCACGTGTCGGTAAGTTATCGATAATTTACCGATAAAATAAAAATTTCCTACAGGTAAATTGCCGCTTTAATACCTATTTCTAAAACTAGTGTTGAATTGTTCTACACTTCTGTTAATGTTTTGTCTGGTGGCTCAAATCAGGTAATTAAAATAATGTTTAGGGCTTAAATATCTATTTGCATTGGCATATTTATCGACTTAAGCCAACCAACCAGATATTTACCGCTATACAAGTATTTGTAAATGTCTAATATACTGCTGTACTAAGAAAAAAAGTCACATCTGCCTTTTTGGAGTTTTGAGTAATTTCAATGTTTCTATTTTTGTTTGCCATGTCGTTATATGAAACTTTAAATAATATGATTTTATGGCATTTGATAAACGATATTTGACTTTTTATAAAAGCAGAAATATAGGTATTTGTTTGAAGAATCCAAATATGTCCCTAACGCATTTTTCTACTTTTGGCGCTTATGACTTTTTTTCTTAGCACAGCAGTATATCGATAAAGGCAAAATCTGCTTAAATGGCCCAGTTGGTCAACTCAGGCTTATAAATAGCAATTGAATCCTCTCGGAGCCTTTATAAAATATACTCTAAAACTATATCGCCTGAAACCGAAATGTATAATCAGGGAGTCAATAGTTTAACAAGTTTCATGTGAGTTTTTGTGAGATAGACACATAGTGAAAAAATCTGTATTATGCCTTATAAAACTGTGCCCAATCTTACAGATAGTCAAGGTATAATGATATTCAACAACTGATATAAAACAGGAAGAATTTTTTCTTTACAAAGAATTTTACTTGCGGTCAAAACCGGTCAGTTTTTAATGGGTTTTAAACCCCAGATTTCAATTAAATATGCTAACTAGGAATGAATAAACCGGAATCCGGAATGAACCACCCAACCCGCCTTAGAACTCATATGAAACTCCAAGTGAGGTGTGAATTAATTCGCAATCCAAGATAATTAGCATACTCAATACGACTAATTGTTTCATTATTAAATTTTATATTATTAAAAATTTGAGATGGTTTGTGTTTTAAATAAAATATAATTAAATTAGATTTAGTAGCAATTAATACTAATTTATTATCAAACCGCCAGTTATTAATACTTAATAGGCAAATGACTTTTCATATCGTGTTGAAGTTTGTTTTAAGTCTCAGAACTTTATATAATAAGAACGGCATCATCTGCAAAAAGTTAAATCTTACCATTCATTCGGATCTTACCTTCCATTTAGAGTGAATATGTCATTAACATACATCGTTAATCGAAGATTCATAGATACTAATTCGAACAGTTTATTTTATATCACTACATAACTTGATCATAACATTAAAGCATTACCGGACATTCCAAAACTTATAACTTTTTCTATTAAGATAAATAAGATAAAATGAAAACCGCAATCAAACATCTTCTTAAAATCAAGAAATAAACATGAAGTTACATGTTTATTTTGGAGCTATGCGCAAATTAATTCGACAGAATTTAATGCCGCAGAAGTAGTGCTATAATTAGTCATAATCTACAAATCATAAACCCGTACTGACTGATGTTGCAAATTCCGGAAGTACACTTTCGTTGATCTATAGGTTTAACATTTTACTTAATAAAGGAGAAATGATATGCATTAAAGGATGTTTATTTCAAGTTACCCATTATATTACTGCGATCTTCATCGGTTATTGGTCCAACAGCTGACAGTTTCTTTTAGTGTAACGTGGCGGAAGAATGGGATAATTAGATAATGATGAACTTGAAATGGTAGTGCCGTTAACAATTATTTGATTATCAGTTCCCGTCGTCATTAATGTTCAACTCTACAGAAATATTTTAATCACTCCGACTCTAAAAAATTTCATTTATAACATTCCACATTAGCTTCGAGTTGTTAATACATATTACCACTCAATTTAGTAGTGCAATTGGATTGGCGTTTTTAATTCATATTTTGAATTCCTTCTGGAAAGCTAAACACTAAACCACGGCTTTTTATACCTGGATATTTTAAATTTAGTAGTAGCTATCCTTGTATTTTCTTTTATTGAATTAGTGATATATTGATAAATTTAAACGAAATCAATATTTACCGCTAACTAAAGATAATACCATATCGTAATGTATGTATGATATTTCTTGTTTGAGTTAAACACATTGATGGTTTTGGCAGCACAAACTTGAAAAGCATAAATCGATGGTCACTTATGCTCAAACCATCATATAAATGGAGCTTATAAAGTGAATGACCACTCGCTGGTTTTTTAGGATAGTATCAGTATTTACCAAGGTATCAAGATCTCGATGAAATTATATTGCAACAGCATCACCAATTCGAGTAACCCGGGGTTATGATACGCTAAATAGTTAGTTAAATTAAAATATTTGATTTCAGATTCAAATAGAAAGGTTCCTTTAGGTATAATAACGTCAACTTTTTGTTTGACAGAAAATATATGAATTTCAAGCTCAAATAATTTAGACTGTAACCTATTGATATTATTATGTAGGTTTAGATTATTTGATTCCTTATTGAAATCAAGAAAATTCAAGTAATATTTGTATTAACGGCAAACTGCCGTTTGACTGAAAATTATTGCGTAAAATTATTTAAACAAATATACAAATAAAAAATTAAAATTTAATTATTTCAAACAGAATAATGAGAGCAAAAACAGCTCTCAACAAACATGGAATTCGAATATCAACTGATCATCTTCAGTTATCTAACTATACTGAGAAAATAATTTAGTTTCCTTAAAAACATCTCTACTTTATAGCTTACTAGTACCTACAGTTATTATTAGGTCGAATAATTTGTTCGTGTGACTATATTGCCTTTGTTTATAAATCGTGAGTTCCTCCGTACGTAACATAATTGTGAATAGTAGAATTAATGTGAAGAGCAAACCTCGATCCTGGGTACATCTTACCGATATCTCTAATTTATAAACTCCAGTCACTATGATTGGTTGATTTTAGCTTTTAATTCCAATTTCAATTTGTGCTAACTGCTAAGACTCGTGCGTACTACACGCTAGTCTATTTATTCGTGATGTTTCCATGAAAGTCAAGTATTGCGTATGGTCTGAATGTTATCCTGTTAACATTCGTTATATTCATTTGATCGATGGCTGTAGATTTGTATCTAGTCTGCTATAGCAATTTAGTCGATGTATCTTAAGATTATATGCCACCATTATATGTTGATAAGGATGATTTCACGCAAGATCAATGGTTTCATCTGTCTGTGTCGGTTTTCTCACTAACTTCAAGTGGTGTTTCCGATTAATATTTCTGAATTTAATTTTTGTATGAATGTTGCTAAATTATTTTAAAAGTTGATCCAGTTGTCTGTTTGTATCCGTGATCAGAAATAAGATGTCATCCACATTTCTACCCAAACCCATACTGCCATAGTACTACTAGATATTTAACTTATCTACAAAAATTGAGTTTTGAGAAAAACGATGTTAAAGTTTTGAAACCGATGTTAATCGATGTTAAAGTTTATTACTCGTTTCTGACATGATACAAAGAATTAATAAGGTATGCTCAATAGATGTAATTACGCCATCCGGTGACAGAAATTTGTTTTTTATTTTTTATTTTTTGGACAAATTTCTCTATTTTGTTTTGTTTTTTAGCACGTCATTCGATGCTGCACCACGATACTACCGAATGACGTGCTAAAAACAAAATAAAATAGAGAAATAACAAAAAATAAAAAACAAATTTCTGTCACCGGATGGCGTAATTACATCTATTGAGCATACTTTATTAATTCCTTGTATCATGCGTTTCTGATTTTAGTTTAGCAGCATAGGAAGTACATCAGTTTGTATAAAAGATTTGTTGTTCAATTTAGACAGTATTTAACACTCTTTCATAAACTGTACCAAATTTTATTGCGCCACGAGTGATAAAAATGTTTACTTTATTGTACGAAATTGTGCAAATCATTCAAAATGAAATTTTCATCGTTCAATTTTCAACGTCTAATCCAACATTTAAAGAAAGAAAATGACTATTCTAGGATTTAGGCTTTACCCGGGCTCGTTCCTTAGTTTAAGGTAGGACAATTTTATGGCTGAAACTAGAATCGTTTGGTTAAGCGATACAAATATTTGAATTACGTTTAAATAAAGAGCCAAATGTTTGACTTAATAAAATTAAGAATTAAACGATTACAGCGAGAATTATGAAAAATAATTTTTTCAAAGTTCAATGAAGCTTACATATTTTAAACACAAATATTATGAAAATTTTTTAGGCAAAATTTTGTAAATTAATATTGAACTTTAAGGTTACTATGTGACATAGAGCCGGTGGAGTTTAACTTAAATTTCGATTTTTCAATCACAATAAATTTGTTTAAACTAAGATTAACTTAACCATGAATTTGACACTGGTTAAATATTTACCGACAGTACCGACAACTGACGTGGTCCAAAAATAATTCGTTTGCTGCAGTACAAAAATTATAATAGTTAAACCGGATCAATTGAAGTACCGATTCTTAATCTTACCTTAATTATCTTAACCTAAAATTAGGTACTTCTACAAAATTGGTGTTTCTTTATAGTTTTACTCGCTTGCCTAAATTTAGAACCATAGCTATGAATTCATTATAAAGCGAGTGGATTCGGGAAGTAAATGCACAAAATTTACATTTTACATTTCTCAAAATTTATTTACCTTAGTAAATAATTTATCCGTTAATTCGCTAACAGCCTAAGCCCCCAAATTTTTAGTCATTTGTGCAAGTAAATTAATGTAAATTTATTAAACAAATGGAAAGTTTCTCTGTAAACATATATTAAAATCTGCCCTACTTTGGTTCCAAAATGCAATTAGATTTAACTCATATCGACTATAAACTTTAACTTCAATCTTTTAACTTACATAATCGATCCACAAACTGAATATTTTATAATCACTTTAAAAAAAGCCTTAAATGATAATTGTTATTTATAAGAATTTTCTATAAATAGCAATGTGCAGTGCTATATACCAATTCCAGTAAATTCATGAATATTTCTTGCTAATGTTATCGGCAAGTGTACGCCCACCTTTATATTTTAACATTACTCATGGGCACACCAAAAATTATCAAAAACATAATTATTAGTCGATCAATTATTTTCTGCAATCATATCCACTATTCCAAATATTGACGACCCGATAAACGTGACAAACCCGTTTTTCTATCTACAAAAATATGCCCAATTATTTTCGCGGTATCTAATCAATTTTCTTATAAAATTCGGGTCTTATCTAATCAGAATATACTTTCATAACTTGCAAACACTAACATCATATCTAATCAAACTCTTTTTGGTTATAATTGTAAAGCGACGACATTAATTTTGGATGTCAATTTGATAATAAAAAAAAATATTTACTTGAAAATTTCCATTTCAAATTAAAATTCAATGTAACGCGCGTAATGTGATGAGATTTAAATTTTTTCAACGTAATAACAACAATAATATTAATAATAACATCAACAATGTGAATAGTGAAAATACTAATCATAACAACAATAATAATAATGATGCAACTAATGATGTGTCAAGTCCATTGTAAAGAAAAAAAAATTATTTTGAAGTTCAAGCATTGCACAAGTTTACTAAATACTATTTTTTGTTTTGTTTTGTTTTGCAGAAGTCGAGGCCTTTATAATCGGGGCAGTATTCGAAAAGTTCGACGCCGCGTTATCCTAAAAAATGGCGAATGTAATATTGTCCAGGCTAAATTATCGCGGCGGCGTCTACGTTTTCTACAAGATATTTTCACAACAATGGTCGATTCACAATGGCGGTGGACACTTTTAGTATTTGCACTTAGTTTTATATTATCATGGCTTGCGTTTGCCGTTATCTGGTGGCTAATCGCGTTTACACATGGCGACTTGGAAGAGCTCCATCTACCCCTAAATCAAGGTAAATCGATATAATAAATTTAGTTTAACATATAATTATAGCTGTTTGTTTCCTATTTTTTTTTTACATACAGCTGATAATGGTTGGGTACCATGTGTCTCAAATATTTTCAATTTTACGTCATGTTTCCTATTTTCGATTGAAACGCAACACACAATCGGTTATGGTTTCCGTACGACGACGGAAGAATGCCCTGAAGCCATTTTTATAATGTGCCTTCAATCGATTTACGGTGTAATGGTGCAAGCCTTTATGGTTGGCATTGTGTTTGCGAAAATGACACGGCCCAAGCATCGAACCCAAACTTTACTATTCTCGAAACATGCGGTTTTATGCCAGCGTGATGGAGACTTGTGTTTAATGTTCCGTGTTGGAGACATGCGAAAAAGTCATATTATTGGCGCCAATATACGTGCTCAACTCATAAAATCGAAATCATCGAAAGAGGGTGAAACAATTCAACAATATCAAACTGAGCTTGAAATTGGTACCGATGCTTGCTCATCAGATTTATTCTTCATTTGGCCGTTAATCGTAGTGCACCGAATTACACCCGAATCACCGTTATATCATTTATCTGCGGCCGATATGATTCAAGAGCGATTTGAAATTGTTGTGATACTCGAGGGTACGGTTGAATCGACGGGACAAACAACACAGGCCCGATCAAGTTACTTGAATACGGAAATATTGTGGGGACATCGATTCGATCCAGTTGTGTCGTACAACAAAGATCGACAGGGTTATGAGATCGACTATTCAAAATTCAATGAGACGACACAAGTTGATACACCATTGTGTTCGGGGAAGGAGTTACATGAATTTTATAAAATTCACGATGAGCTCAGGAGTAATGGTAAGTCTTTTTTAAGTCTGTTCAGTTCACAATTCGATCGCGCTATAACGTTGCTTATTTTGTATACTCATTTTAGATATTATGGCTTAAATTTTATTTTTTGGTTTTTTTATTTATTTTTTGTAGCGACAGCTGATGACAATAATTTTACAGCGCTTCGAAGGACTGACCCGGTGGAAGCACCACTATAAAAAATCTATATAATATACCAAATCTCATTAGGCTGCTCTATGTATAAATAGAATAAATATATAAATATTTGTATACTGTCCAAGTGTCCAGGCTTATTATATATTACATACGTATCTATATACATAGATATAGATTTAATTCGACATAAACATTCTCATTTTAAAAAAGTTAATTTTATTTGTTGTAAGTTGTGAATTTTTTATTACATATTTAAAAAACAAAACATAAATTAGTTATAAATTTGTTATTGATTTTATCACTTTGAACCATTTATGTACATATATGCACAAACACTGTACACCTAATCACATTTTGGCACATTTATAAATGGCGTAAAATTTGTTTGTTAATAATGTTTACGTACATATAAATATTTTTTATTTGAACTAATAATCTAAAAATATATATTTTTTTTTTTGATTTAATTATCACGTTTAAACACCTTGAGCAAATATTGTATAAAAAATATTTGTATCTACTGTAGTTATAGTTTTTATGTTTATTTGTGTGTTTGACGTTTACTCTATATATAACATGCATAATATTTATAAAGTCTGATTGATAATAATTCGAGTTAATTTATGTAAAGTGTTTCGTGATAAAAATAAATAGTTTGTGTGACGGTGACCCCTTGTTTGCACATAATTTTAAATTTTTATCCTACAGATCTTAAAATTATTTCATAAATCACTGTTTGCTATTCAAACCTAACTCTTGATTGCATAACCAATTTTTGTATATTGGAGTTCAAGTCCTCTGAAAGATTGATTCTCGTTTTAATTCAAGTAAGGTTTTAAGGGAAATTGTAATTAAACGTCTAACAAAATTTACTAAAGCATCCTATCTCAAATTATACTAATGCGTTCAAGCTATTCAACTTTTGGACTCTAATTCACGGCTGAGCATGCTAATTATAGTTGTATCCAATAACGTTTAAAATAAGATTGGTTACAAGGGCAATACATTATGTAACCACTCCAGTATAGATAAGACAGAAGCACTTCGTAACTTTTTATTATTAATAATAACAGATATAAAAACGACCGAGAAAACTTCAGTCATTAAAATTTAATTTTTGGTTCCGCGTAACTTAGTTATCATTACAAATCTTATATTCGGTTTTACATTTATTCAAAGAAGTGTACATAAACAAAACACTCAAAGAAATTAAGGGTCCCAAGTGGCCATTGAATCTTTTTATTTTAGGATAATTTCTCATTTTGCTTAGCACCCCCTTCTCCCCACCCCACAAGGTGGAGACAATTTTTTTTTTTCTTTGAAATTTTAAATTGAGGAAAACGTATTATTATTAAACATTTTTGCCAGATAAAACCTTTCGAGATAAAATCTCAATGCAGATTCCACTTGCTTAATACATACCATAAATAAGCAAATTATAAGAGAGATGACTTGGAAAGAATTTTTATTTCATAAATTATACACGGTTGATATATTTAAAATTTCTGCGAATGCTGTATCATTGAGCTCATCATTCGTCATTGCTAAAAGCTTCAGTAGAACATTAAAAGAGAAATTCTAATTCTAAATTTAAAATTTATTTGAACTCACAGAAAATATACTTTGAATTAAACTAAGCCTTCGTAAATATTAGCTATCTTCCAATGGGACAAATTTGCTACTCGTAGCACCCGAATGAAACGGAAATTTTAATAATATGTACATACATAGTAAGTTGCGAGGAGATGCAAGTACTTGTGATTAGTTTGCTAACGTCAATGGAATACAATCATTGATTCTGAACAGCATTAAAATGTAAAAGCTGTGATGTTTTTTGTTTGAGAAAGTAGTCCAAAAACTTAGCTTTCTCGGTCAGAATTGATACTCACTGCGGTTGCTTAATGAAAAAAAAAGTTATGGGCTAACCAGCGAATCAGTAAGAATCCTTACAGAATTTGAAGAAGTTATTTCCTTACAGAATATTTGACATATCGGCCACCGAATCCGTAACAACTACCAAATACAGCATTAAAATTGTAATGTGAACATCACAATTTATTATTTTTAAGAAAAGTTGCTTTGGAAATTTTGATGTATTCTGACATTCCCTTCAGTTTGCGCGTTAATTTTCGCTCTGTTAAGTGACAGCTACGTTAAGTTGTTACTGATTCGCTGGTTGGGCCATTAGACGATACAATTTTTTTTGCCCTACTTTTCAATATTATTCGTCCTAATGTTTTTAGAACACAGACTAAACTGGACTTAGTTTTTATTTGTCCGGCTTTTTTTTAGTATGTTAACGCACAACTGAGTAAATATGACTTATTTATGGAATTCATTAGATATTCTCGATGTAATTAGCAATATTATTTTAATTTTTTCACAGTCGAATAAAAAATTGGCCTAAAATGTTTTCGCACAGATTGATAATTCATTTCAAAAATGTCAATTTTCTGCCTTTAATTTTAAATAACCAGTTTTATTCTCTGAATTTAATCGAAAACCAAAAAAACCCCTTTGGAGTGTCAATTTTATCAAATTCCTTAAATTTTAGGAGATATACGAGTAGATAATTTATTATAATTGTTGTTCTAAATGTTGGTTAAAAAAAGTAAAATCTTGAATTTTAGAAATTATAATTAATGAAATTTAAATTTTTTTTTTCGCTGGCGCTACATCCCATAGAGGGATTTGGCCGCTTCATATTGAAGTTTCGTAATCATTTTTACAACGTATAATGATTGATTAATTCATTGATCCTTACATTAACCAGCCGTGATTTTTTCATCACCCGCCGGGAATCGAACCCGGGACCTCCGGGGCTTAAAGCAAGCATGCTAACGACTGTGCCACCGAGGGCGGCGCAATTTACATTTGCTAAATTTAAATGTAATTAACTCAAACAAAGTTTAATGCAACTGGCACGATAGCAACACACTTAAGAATAAACTTTCCATCAATATTATCTCTTTGCAAACAAAAACACACGAATAGAACTCGATAACAAGGCACATGTCAAACTAAAATTAATACCAATTATTATATTCTCACCACATGTAGTAGTTTGTATCGAATTCGTTGTTGAATGCAAATAAAATATTTTTATTTCAGACCGAAGCCAATTGAAATATTTTGTTATTAGCAGCAGCATTTTTGCTTGTGAATACTTTAAATTAAAAACAAAAGAATAAAAATTATCTGCTGGTTGCGTTCACACTTATTATCCGTAAGTGAATTGTTTGGCTTAATCCAAGCAGTTTGAAATTAACTTCGAATGAATTGAATTTTGGAAACTACTTTTGTAACGTTGAATGTTCAAAAATGTTTTCTCATAATTCAACTAAGTTTTCAAGGAAATTTCTAAAAAAAAAATCAAACTTGACCACTATTTGTTAAAATTTAAAGCGGAAATAATTAGAAATATAAAAAATGAAGTCGTTGAAGAACATGTCTTGTCGTTTTGCCTTTTTTCTCTTCTTTAACGGTACCTTAAATGCAACTAAAACCAAAATTACGCAACCAAAAACGGCCAAAATCTCGCTTATTTTTTAGAAACAACGAGCTCGCAGATACAAGGTTTTATGTCATATTGCAATAATCTTTTTTTTTTGATAATTTTTTTTTTTTTTAATTTTGCAATTAAATGTCAAGTTTTTCTCCCACTTCCGTCCCTCTGGCGGGTGGTAAAAAATTATTTTTAGTTCTACGACCAACTCTGTGGTGTTAATCAAAATGTGGTTAACTGGAAAAACCAAAACGTTGGGAAATCGCATTGAAAGTTTTATTTTGATTTTTTGAAATATTTTCCATTACGTAATGCAAGTTAAAGGTTTTGATTTGATTTGAATATTAATTTTACATAAACTTTATTAATTAAAACTAAATAAAAGTCTAAAATTAAGCTTTATTTGAATAAATTGTAAGATACCATTCAGATTCGGTTATTCGAAATATTCCCGGTAAACTAAAAGTCGATTCTTCGCCGCGAAGTGACTTATCAATACAGGCAAGTCAATCATGAGGGGGTCCGGGTCATAATGTCGGCTGAGAAAATGTCGACTGAGAAAATGTCGACCGAGAAAATGTCGAATGAGTAAATGTCGACTGAGAAAATGTCGATTGAGAAAATGTCGTCTGAGAAAATGTCGACTGAGAAAATGTTGTCTGAGAAAATTCCCACTGGAAAAATTATGCCTGAGAAAATGTTGATTGAAAAAAAACTGCGCAGTTTTTTTTCAATCAACATTTTCTCAGGCATAATTTTTCCAGTGGAAATTTTCTCAGACAACGGGCTAGATACTCGATACTCAGATAAGCAGATAAGCAGTTATTTTTTGCGAATTTGCTAGAAATGTTATACACGATAATTTAGCAATCCAATTTGTTTCTGAATTTCAGAAAATGGGCTACTTTAACGCACTTTGACGTTTGTACTGAATACAAAAATATATTTTACTTTGCTAAAATAATCGAGTAGTTTACGCAAGTAAATTTTCGATAAGCAAATCCGCCATATTTGCAGAGTTGCGAATTGCTAGAGTATCGAATATCTGGCCCAACATTTTCTCAGAAAAACAGAAAGTTAGAACCAGAGGAAATAAAATTTGGAAATAATTTCTTAGCTGCTTTAGCTTTTTCAAAGTTGGACAATATGAATTTGGGATTTAACTTTAATTGTTTTTGGTCGGCACAATTATATATTTCTTGAAAGACTTCATTATAACAAGTTTCAGTTTTCGCTGTCATTAAACAGTTAATGGCCGGGATTATTATATAATTATCATTATATCTTATCCTGCAAAAAATTGAAAATAATCCGGTTTCATTAATCCGAGAACAATGCTAAATGTTCCATCAAAAATTCACTAATCAGAGCGCGAAAAAATTTTGAATTGTTGCGAACGTGCCAGTACGATAATCCGACGACCAATAAATATCTTGTCTACTATTAAAAAATTCTTGCCTTTAACCTTTTGTAACATGGATGGTATTTCTGTTCATCTAAATTGGTAGCTTCCAAATACGGCCTATTTTATTACGAGCATATCTAATCTTTTGATATTGAGCTTCATATGAAGGCAAATAAGCTCGAGAAATTGGTGGACACATTATTGTCGCTGATTGTAATATTTTACAAGGGTTTATAATAGATTGTGCTGCACTCTATCTGATCGAGCTAATTACTTCATTAGCATCATTTTCATATGCTGATGGTTTATGTGTATGTTGCTTGGCTAGAGATTTCACGATTATGTGTAAATTTGCTGCCTTTCTTGTTCTTGAAATTGTAACGGGATAAGAATGGCTTTTACTCTACTTAGTTTCATTAACTGAAGTCATCTTCTCACAATGAAATATGTATCCTCCAAATAGTAATTTTTTACCGTTTTTATTACTAGGAATTATTTGCCCGTCCATTTTTGTTCATGTACAATCAATTATTTTGTATACTTCTTAAAAACTATTGGATGATTTATTCATACTGGAAAACTACGTTACATGCAATCAGTATGTTTTTTTATTAGAGTGTTGAATAAAAATTGATAAAACTCAAATAACTATTTCACTGATAAAATGATGACTGAGAAAAGCTTGGTTGCGCAGTATATTCTCAATCAACCTTTTATCAGACAGCAGTGCAAATTTTCTCAGACAACATTCTCCCACAACATTTCCTCAGTCGACATTTTCGTAGACAGCATTTCCTCAGTCGCCATTTTCTCAGACAACATTTCCTCAGTCGACATTTCCTCAGTCGGTATTTTTTTTACAGTCGATATTTTCACCAAGTCGACATTTTCTAAATCGATATTTTCAACTTTATCGTCATGAGGATATATAGAAAACAGAATATTTTTCTCCCATAAATGGCTTTCACCCTTGAGAGAATTCACTTTGTAGACAGTATATTTGATAACTTAAGGGCTTGGTCCCACGAAAACAAGTCGGTCCGTTATTTTAAACTGTGTATTACAAATTAAACCCGGAAAGGAGGTATTGCTGGAAGGGAAATATTGCTGGTAGGGAAATTAAAACAGATTAAGACTAATCGATTAATTTCAACTATTTGGTTAATCAATCCGAAATTAACTGATTTTTATCGAGTATACAATTTATACTGAATATTTATTAAATTTTGTGAAAAAATTGTCACAAAAATTAGGTTTCGCAAGCTAATTGTTAGCCCATTGCACTTCAATTGCATATCAAGTGGTAATTAATTATAATCCATCCAAATTTCAATTTCATCGGCTAGGTTTACCTCTGCTGGTCGAATATCTCTTATATTTTGAGTTTCAGATGTCTAACATAACCACGTTTTGTAGCAATTTCGAGAAAACTCTCGAATCTCGTGTAATGTTTACATAATGGGCCCTCAGACATCTCGATTCCGGATTTGGGAGTTTTACAGTTCTTTTTTAATAAAGTTTAATTTTATACAATATAATTATCTTAATAGGGATTATCCAACTCAAGTATTGATGTTATGTTGCGTCATATTCCAACTTACTTATACATACATCAGGATTGTGAAGATTTTATAAAATTTTCTAGGCTTTCAAGTTTATTCGAGGTTTTTTTTAACCTTTAGATATTTTTCAAGGTTCTTCAAGATTTTCGATATTGTCCTAGTTAGTTTGGCTTGAAATACAAGCGTTGACATTAACATTGAGTTAGGTGACATTTTTGAAATTCGAGGTTTTTGGAATAATGTAGATATCTGGGTTTGAATTGCGTTAAGTTGCTTGTAACCTAACTTATTCGAAATGATCAACATTACTCAACATTTTAGAAATTATTCGAGGTTTTCTGGTTGTTTTGCGAGAAAGAGTTTTTTTTAGCTTTTGAATGACTTAGCATCGAGATTATTCTAGGAATCTAATTTTATTCGAGATTTTCGGGAAAAATTCATTTGTTTTTTGCAGTAGATTTTATTTTTCTAATATATTTAAAATTTTCCAAGATCATCGAAATAATTTTAAATTAATAAACATTGCGAATTCGAGGGACATTTTGGCTGCTTTGTTTCGAGATTATTCGAAACTTACAGGAAAACTTTTGAACTGTCAAATTCAAAAAAACTATAAAAACTATTCTAAGTTATAGTACTCTGTGAGCCATTACCGAAATCAGTTTTTTAATCGACAACCAAGCCCTTTTTAGGGGTTAAAACCACTCCTTCGCAAATCATATCATTTGTTATAACGCCTCGTTGAAAGCGGAAGCTATGCTTAATCGACATTAAGTGATCCCCAGAAAATGCGTTATATAAAAGTAATTCAGTTCTTTATCCGTTCTTATTTTTATCGGATTAAACGATCGACAGAATAATGAATTTATGGCAGATAAAATTTCAATGTTGAATGAACGCTAGAAAGTAAATGCCCACTTGAGTTCTGTACTTAAATCGTCCCCGATCGTTCGAAATTTTCGAAAAATGGAAACGCTGAAAAACGCTCCAATAAAATCAAAATTTGCCTCCTGTGGGGTTTGAACTCACGACCCCTGGTTAACGAGACCACTGAGCTAAAGAGATAATTGTGATTTTGATACATAGCAAAATGTGACAATTAAACACTAATTTAGAAGAACAACAATTACTTCACTACTCAATATTTGTAAATACCAGCATCGCCTAAAATCACGAGAATCATTTTGAGAATTTATAGAATTTCAGATTAAGAATAAGCTTTTTTAGAAGGTTATTTTATTAAAATATTCTTCCTAGTGATACCTCCATAGTTACCCGATTTAATAATTAATTTTAAATGAAGATTTAATATAAAGTTTGGACCCAATATTTATATAAAATGGTTCGAAAATTTGCAAACATAACAAAACATCAAAAACATAATTCATTACAAAATGGTTGATGCTCAACAAATTTTTAATATTGATATTTTTGTAAGTCATTCGTTGGTACAATTCATTAGACGGGGGATTCAATTTTGTCTGCAATCGTCATTATATCATATTTCACCTATTGATAATTGAAATCAAATCTTAATTTTTAATATCATTTCCAGGTATGGTAGTATTTCAGGACAAAGAAAAGACTGTGATTTTATGTAATACATAAATTCTAGATATATAAAAACGTTAAGGTAAGACACATTTTAAGTCGATTAGTTTTAGTTCGGCGAACGATCTCATAGTAAAGTCAATTAGATATACACTGCGGCTGATAGGAAATAACGCACGAAATCGCATCTTCGTTCCATTCTAACACACAAATGCTTTTGTAATTTGTTGCTTAATAGTTGTTAACAGATTTGAAATTATTCCTCGGAACACATACGTCACACACTCCTACATACACACACACACACATAGACACACCACATAAAAATTATAAACATGACGCATCCTACATAAACCAACAAACGAATTGAAAAACAATTTCGAAAAGCATAATCGCTAACATTAATAATTTTTCACTTTTCCAGATATATCACCAGTCCAAAAACGTTTACCCATTATGCCGTATGGTGTCCATTTAACAGTTCGGCGGCAAAATCAAATCGCCGATCCGAATGAGCAACGATCAAAATCGCAATCTAACATTCTACAACGTGACCGCCACTACCAGAATAACATCGCCGCACATTCGGAATTTGATTTATCGGTAAAATCACATCCGGGTTGGGTGAACGTCAATCAGTAGCGTTCGCCCAAAGTTTTTTAAGTTATTTTTTTTTTAGTTTGGTGATATTATTATTGTTATTATTATTGTTGTTATTACGATTGTTTGTATTATTTTAAAAATAATATCAGAAACAAAATTAATTAAAAATTATACATTTCGAACAACCAAAATGTGTTTTATTTTAAAATTAACGGGTCTAAAAGGACTAAAGGAATTAATTCAATAGACATGCCAAAGCCTTTCCGGGCTGATTTACAAATTGTTTACAAAAATGTGATCCATATTATACTTTTTAAACTAACATCGTTCTTTCAAAGGATTTACTCTGACTTTAGCCAAAGTATTTGCTGGAGGTCCCCTATGCTAAACTGGAAAATTTTATTTATAAATAAATTAGTTTAAATGTCTACCAGAAATGTGCTTTTCTTGACATTCTGAATTATAACGTTGAAAACATTGCTAACTTTTCCGAATTATAAAGGTATCAAAAGAAGCAAATTATGCCGAATACAATACATTATCCACAGCTCACGTTTGAGACTATAAAACTCATCGACGATCGAAATTACATGACATTCTGTGAAAACAAAAATAGCCAAGTTCCTTCCTAATTGGCCATATTCCAGAAATTTTTATAAATGCCTTTTTCGAATCCCATATCCTTCGTATATGCTGAATTACGTCATAATCGGTTAAGAAAGTTAGCTGCAATCAACGATGAAGAACCAGGGTAAGACGACGGAGATTAAGTTTGAAAAGCTGAAAAGAATGTTGAAGAACCTGTACATCGATGTTAATGGGATAAGTCGGTTAATGGGATAAGTCGGTGTTTTTTTGTCAAAAATCATACGCGTAAATAAACAAAAGGAACAAAACATACTATGCTATTCGGCCGCTCTTTGTTTTTTTTTTTCAAATTATACCCATTTTCGATTTACGGATCTTTATTGCTTCGTTACTTAGTATTCCCTTTACATACTACATTATAAGCGCATTTTTATTCAAGACATATTTTATTTAACACAAAGAAGGAAGCCGAGGGAAAAATCAAATAAGTACCATTATGGGAAAAGAAGGAAGTCTATGTGCCAAATGACTATGCAAGAAAAGGCTAAAAGTAATTTCAAAAATTTCTATTCGAACAATAAATTTCGTCATAATTTGAATAACATTAAGATGAAAACTGTAGGAAGCAGCTCTGAGAAAGATACAGCTGAACAGAATCCCGCAATTTTAAAAAGACTATGGTAGAACGGCAAATAAATTATAATAATCTATAAGGGTCATCGCTGTCAACAAACGATGATAGATGGATAACAGGGTTGGACAGGGTTCAACGCCGTGCTATCAGAATAATACGGAATCCCAGACTTACTCAAGAACTAGACAGCTTACAGCATCGCAGAGATGTTGCAGAACTCTGCGTCTTCTACAGATGCTTACATGGTAAATGTTCTGCAGAACTATCGGAGAAAATACCACCATTCGTTACAACAACAAGAGTAACAAGAGGAACAACCAATGCACATAGGTTTACGGTGAAGCTCCCGAAACCTAGAACTGAAGAAATCAAGCGCGAATTTATATACCGAACATCAAAAAAGTGAAATTCGCTAATACATTTCAAATTCCCGAAGGAATATAAAATGAATAAATTTAAGGTAGCTATTAATCTTTACTTGCAGGATCGCGCATTGGGTGCAGAAGCTCTGACAGTTACAAGGAGCTAGGACCGTTAATAAGTCCGCTCTGCACCCAATTAAAAAATTTATAAAAAAAAAAAAAGTATACGTGCAAATTTATGAACTTTTAAAATTCCTTCAAAATCAAAAGTTGAGAAAATGTAAAAGCCGAGACAAGCTAACTAATGAAAAGATACCAAAAATAATCAAATCAGCCGACACCCATCGCTGCGAAGTTCAAAAGATGGCAGAGAGAGCCCATGACGGTATATAAGGTGTTACATTAAAATCAATTATAACTTTTCAACTTGCTTTGCTAATGAAACGATTGTAGTCGTATTAGTGATGGGCTAAGCCGGTATTTTTTTGTTAACAAGCATACGAGTAAATAAACAAAAAGAACAAAACATACCTTGCTATTCGGCCGCTCTTTTTACGTTTTTTTTTTTTTTTTTGAATTATGACCCATTTTCGATTTACGGACCTAAATTGCTTCGTTACACGGCCATATTCCCTTTACATACTACAATACATTATAAGTTTTTATTCAAGACATATTTTATTTAACACTAAAAATGAAGCCGGGGAAAAGGCAAATAAAGAAGGAAGCCGGGGAAAAGGCAAATAAGTTCCGTTATGGGAAAAGAAGGAAGTCTATGTGCCAAATGACTATGCAAGAAAAGGCCATAAGTAATTTCAAAAATTTCTATTCGAACGAGGCAGCTCTGAGGAAGGTACAGCTGAAGAGAATCCCGCGATTTTAAAAAGAATAATAGAAATTCAAATAATTTATAATAATCTATAAGGGTCATTGCTGTCAAAAAACGACGATAGATGGATAAACTCTAAAGATGGTACTATAGTTTTTTTTAAATATTTTTGTGTTGTATCGAAACAAAAATGTAAACAAAAGCAAAAAACACGAATTAAACAGACAACTAGACATGAATTATATAACAAAAATTTTTTTTTTATTTATGTACCAAAAATAAAAAAATCTTAAAGCTGACATCTTTAGAAGTTATGCCGTACTATGTTTTCACGTATTAAATAATACTGCATTATCGATAAATCTGCCTATATCATTGATCGCTAGTTTACTATGGAAAAGTACAGTGATATTTTTTTTTAATTTTTTTTTAAATTTATTTATTAACCATTTTATTACTATTTTAAGTAAGTAGGTAGTTACATGAAATAAAATAAAGAAATTTTCAAATAATAAAAAATGTAATAGTGAGCTCCCTATAGCATTGCTATGTTTTGGAGTCACGAAACGTACTTAAACTTAATAAATATATTAAATACAACATTTACAAAAATCATTTTCATTTTCTTAAATTAAAAGACATCGAGAGAAAAAATAAATAAAAAATAATAATAATGAACATAAAATAGCATTAAATAACTTTATAATATGTATAAGCCACGGAAGAAAACAATACATAGATGGTAAACAAAAACAGAAAGTTCAAAATAGTTAAATTATAACTTTAAATAAAAAATCAATATCGGGCTTGGAAAGCAGCCAGCATTTAATGGATTTTAGAAAAGTTTTCCGGCTGCCCATGCTTCTAATATATTCAGGAATTTGATTAAAAAGCCTCGGTGCAGTATACACGAAAAACTTCCTAAAGTACTCCTTTGTAGCAAATGGAACGTGATATTTGTTGCGTTTACGTAAATTATACTTAATATCTAAATTTAAATATCGATTGCCACTTCGGTTATAAAAAATTCGAAGTACCTTAAAAATATATAAATGTCTTAAAGTAAGTATCTTATTTGCAACAAATAAAGGGTATGAAGGTACTGTTTTTCCTTGGAAACACATAATTCTTATGAAGTGTTTTTGTGCTTTCATTAGTTTTTCAAGTGTTGCAGTATAGATACCACCCAAACACGAAATTCCATATTGTAGGTGGGAATCAACCAACGAATAATACAAACACTTTAAAAACGAAGAATCACAGATCCACCAAATTAAGTAAAATTTTCTTAGAGCAGGAAACAATTTTAGCTTTACGTAATCAACATGTTCTTTAAAATTTAATTTTGAATCTAACATTAGTCCTAGATATTTATAAGTATAGACTTTATCTATAGTTATGCAGTTTGTATGGCATGAAATTGTATTACAAAGAGATGAATGGTATACTACATTCAGACTAACATCATCCTTTAATCCAATATTAAATATCATATACCTAGACTTTGAGCTTAATGCCATTTGATGAATCATGAACCACTGCTTTAACAATGCTAAGTCATTATTCATTGCCAATTCCAAATTTTCAAAATTGTCCTCAGCATACAACAAAGCAATATCATCAGCAAACGCTGTAATATGACCCTTTAATTTCAGTTTAAAAATTGACATAGTATATACATATAAAAAAAAACAAAGGCCCCAATACTGAACCTTGCGGAACTCCAATATTAACATGCTGCTGCTCACTAACTATTGCATTTACTTTGACACTTTGGGATCTGCCTGTAAGATATGATTTAAATAGATCATAAGCCACACCACGTATTCCAATATCCATCATTTTCTGTAATAGAATTGTGTGATTGACCGTATCAAACGCTTTTGAGATGTCTAAAAATAGGGCCGAGCATTTTTGGCCTTTATTTAAATGATTATGCAATGGTGAAAGGAAACTTAATAGGGCATCTTCAGTACTTTTGTTCGTTCTAAAGCCATATTGTCTATCATCAAAAAATTTAATTTTTTCGAGATATCCCACAAGCCTATGTTTAATAATTTTCTCGAATATTTTAGAGAAGGTACTAAGTAAGGTTATAGGCCTGTAATTGTTTAGAATCCTACCCGAGTCTTTTTTATGAAGCAGTAAGACTAAGCCATGTTTCATTTCAGATGGAAAAATCCCATTTACAAGACATAGATTGAAAATATAAGTTAAAACATGTTTTTTTTTTTTTTTTTATTATATTTAGTTATTTTCCAAAAAGAATAATAATACTATACAGGAAAATATAAATTTGTATTGGTTACATTTGTTTACAAATAGGCAGAAAAAAAAGGAAGAAGGAAAACTTTATCGGGTTCCGGTAATTTATTGAATAACTCAACTCCTCTATAAAATATACTATTTTGTGTTAATGCGAGTTTGGCAGACGAAAATTGTTACAATTCCTAGTAGTTCTCTCAGTTGAATGGAAATTAGTAGGTAGGTCAACATTACATCTTATGATACCAAATTTGATTTTATATATGGTAAAGATATATTCAAATTCAATAAGTTTGGATACAGGCAAGACTTTGTCGCTGTATAATTGATTAGATGGTGTCAAGTATGGTAAATTTCTTATTGCTTTAACGATTTGTTTTGTAATATTTGCAAATCATTTATTAGATATTTACTAGCTGAACCCCAGATCTGTGTTAGATAGATAAGGTGCGAATGGATGTAGCTGTAGTACAGACTGTACGATAGGTTTTCAGGAATATATTGTGCAGTTCGTCTGAGCGCTCCTATAAATGGTGATATTTTTGTTTTCATAGAGTTAATGTGAGTCGTCCAAGATAGCTGTGAATTAATTGTAAGACCTAGATATGTAGTAGATTGCACTCTTTTTATATGTAAAGACTGGTCAGATATTTCATCGAATATATTAAGTGACGGCCGTTGCAAATAAAATATTATGAAATGCGATTTATCGGAATTAAGCTTTAATTTACTATTATACAACCAGTTTGTAATGGATCGATGGTCTGCTTCCATGTGATGTTTAAGTTCTGAGGAGCTCTGGCATCCATAAATAATCGCTATATCGTCCGCAAAAAGTTGAATTTTACCATACAATTCCAAATCAAATATACCATTAATATAAATCAGAAACAAAACTGGTCCTATAATTGATCCTTGCGGAACACCACAGTTTAAAACTAGACTTTTTGATGAAACATTGCCATTCTTGACAAATTGTGTTCTATCAGAAAGGTAACTTGCTGTAAGTTTTACAACATTGCTGTGGAGCCCATAAAATACTAGTTTGCGTAAGAGAATTTGATGATCTACACAGTCAAAGGCTTTTGTTAGATCTAGAAGTGTACAACTAGTAATTTTTTGATCTTCCATATGCCCATATAGGGTTTCAACTAAATTTAAAGTAGCTGACATTGTACTTTTCGCCTTACAAAAACCAAATTGATCCTTATGTATTATTTTATGCTCATTCAGGTAATTAATTAATCTAGCATGGATAACTCGTTCAAAAATTTTACTCATTATTGGTAGAACCGAGATTGGTCTATAGTTTTCAACTGAAAATTTATCACCACTTTGAAATATGGGTGTTATTCTAGCGACTTTCATAATTCTAGGAAAATGCTTATCGTCAATCCATTTATTAATTGATTTTGTTAATAACGGTGTTAAAATGGTGCCCAATTTCTTAACTTGTCCAGTAGGTCTACTGTGTATTCCGATCTGAAAGTAAAACCGATTTGAAAGTTCATTTTGACTATGAAATAAATTTGATTTTCTTTTTTTTCTCTATACAAAATTTCTGAATTCGGGAAAAATTACTTTCAGATCGGAATACATAGTAGACCTACAGCATTAATTAGATCGTAACCACTAGACACATTTGAGTCTAAATTATCAATTATACTTTGGATTCCAGTTTCATTTGTATGTTCTAGTGAATCTCACTTAGTTTTTATTTTGCAGGCTGGTTCACAATAAAGAAAGGTAGGCGGGTAGTCTTTAGTAATATTAGAACCAACAATATTAAAAAATTCTACAAATTGGTTAGCAACAAGCAGTGGGTCATTTGTTACTACATCCATAACTTTTAGCTCAATGCATGGTGGTTCAGTGAATCTTGAGTTTGTAAGTATTTGATGTACAAGCTTCCACATTGATCTAGGATGGTTCATATTTTTTGTAAATTCCCGAGTGAAATACTGCTTTTTATAAAATTTAATGCGCGTCTTGAGTAATGTATTAAGTTCCCTTAACGAGTTCGAAAAGAAGGTGTTATTTGGATAGTTTTTATGTAACTTATACACTTTATCTCTTGAGTTCGCTATTTTTTTAAGCTCTGTATTAAACCAGGGTATCCTGTATGAGTTTATTTTTAGGTTAGTAATAATGTGAGTTGTAAATTTTTTAATAGAGCACGTCAAACTTTCATACAGGCTTTCTAGATTAATAAAAGAATTTGAGTAATCCAAAATAGATTTAATTATTTTATCATTATCAACTGAAATTTTTGTGTATGGTATATTCATAGATTTTTTAGATATCACAAATTTTGTAAAAAGATACCGATGGTCACTTAGGTCTGTTTCTCCAAAGAGAATATAAAACGATCCCTGTATTCGGGTAGCGTATGATCTACAAATGTTATTTATTATATTGAGACCATTCATTTGTAGTATAGATTTATAATTACATATTTGTGATTCAGAAACGTCTAGTAAATTCAAATTAAAGTCTCCAATTATGATCGCATTTTTGTGTTTTGAGATAATTCTGTCAAAGGCAATTAAAAATCATTAATTGAAGTGTGGGGGGGTTTGTAGATACATATTAATGTTAGATTCAAAGAATTGCAATACATAATAATAAATTCATTTTCTAGCTGTATTTCTGTATAAATGTGTTGAAATTCTATACTTGTATGCACAAAAACAGAAATCCCGCCACCTTCTCTATGATCTCTAGTACTATGAAAGACATTAATTATATTGGGATAGGTTATAAATAAATTGCTTAAAAATGTTTCAGTTAAAACTACAACATCGACTTGTTGTTTCAGTGAATGCAATAGATACTCAAGACTTTTAATTTTGTTTTTTAAGCGATTTATATTCATGTAGAGTAAATTTAGTGATAAAGCCTGACATGTTTGACGGTTAAATGTTTCTAAAGACAAAAAATGATTGTTTTTGTTACAATTATTTGACATACTTAAATAATTATTGATTTTGTTATAGTAATAATTAGCTTAATAATTTGAAATTTATTCAAAAATTTTGTGTGATGAATTCAAATTCAGAAATTAATTTCAGTAATGATTGCACTAAAAAGGTATATTTTTATAATTCAATTTATTATGAGAATGAAAAAAGGAAAAAAAAAAGTTCAAGGTTTGAAATTGATCACTGTTTCAACATCATCACATGACAACAGAAAGCAGAATGAAAAAAAGAAAAAAAAAGTGTAATGTTTACCAGATCAGCTGTTATTGTTGTTCAATTTTAGCTACGTCATTTAATGATCGGATAATTTGTGGTTTTTCATTTTCATTAGAAGTAATTTTTATATATATGTATATTATTATGGCGAAACCAACAATAACAAATTTTTTTCTTTTTTTTCAATTCTAATAGTTTTTTGAACATTTGCATGTTCATAGATGATAATTTTTCACGGATACTTATCACAGCTGGTAATTTCGCATACTGTGGGTAAATCTGTTTCACCTGCAGAGGTCCATTACTTCTTACTGAGGTCATAAATGCATCTTTTGATACTTTGTCTTTAAAAGTTATACAAAGTTGATTCATTGTGCCACTGCCACTTCGTCCACTGCGCTTGAACGTAATTTTTGTTAGGTAATGTGATTCAATATTTTTCAAGTTGAAATTAAAGATTTTGCACAACTTATTTAAGAAATCTTCATGGTCATTGAAATCATGAGGAATTCTGGAAATGATTACGTCTTTCTCGATGTTTTTTTGTTTGATGATATTAATTTCACTGTTAAGAGTGTCTATTAATGCATTTGCTTTCGACAGGTTTACAACAGGCAGTATTTTTTTTACCATCATCGAAGAAAAATTATCAATACCAAAAGAACCAGAGTTTTTTAGGGCCCCAACAATAGCACCAATTTCAGTTTCAGACGTTGGAGTTAAAAATAAATTACTGGAAACATAAGAAAATGCAAGCGAATTATATAAGTCAGTTGGAATTTCACAATTTTCAATATTTGAATTCAATAATTCTATAGAGGTATTTTTATAAAGAAATTATTGAAAATATTCGGCATCTGATTGACATCTGTAATAACAGAGCCGTTAAATTCAATAGAAACAATATTATTGCTAGGTTTATTTAGCTCCAGTATCTCATCCACAATTCTCCACTTATCCTTAATGGTATTTGAATTGTTGAGTTTGTTTCTATAATAATTTCCTTTCACTATTGGAATCATATTTTTAATTCTGGAGTTTAAATACTTCACGGTATTTAAAGTTTTTGTATTATCTGGATATTTCTTTAGAAACTTCAATTTTTCATTTCTCAAGTTTATTTTTATTAATAAACCATTTGACATCCAAGGCTTAAGCTTAAAATCATTACCAGTAGCCCGCTTAAGAATAGAACAATCATTAACTAGAAGGCCAAGCTTAGCGATGAAAGACTCATAGGCATTATTTGGTATTTGTGTACTAAAGATTTCATCCCAGTTACATTTTGAGAGGCACTCTAGTAGATTAGGAAACAAAATTATTTTATTTGATTTAGCATTCAGATATTGATTACGACTTTTTAAAGTAGATTGAAATTGTAACTTTATTAAAATTGTATTATGATCCGAAATTTCCATATTAATGCTATCAGTGATCAAGTTTAAATTATAAGACCTGGAAAATCTACCAAACACATGGTCAATACAAGATGCTGATTCATTACGAGTAATATCATTTAGAAATGATTCCAGACCAAAAGCAGATAACATTAAGAGGTAGTCATCTGTTAAATTACAGTTTTTTACAATATTTATATTAATATCCCCTAAAACTACTAAATTTTTTGATTTCTCTTATTCCAAAAATTACGAGAACTCATTTACAAAATCAACTGTAGGAATAAAATGAAATCGATATACTAAGATAAAGCTGACCTCAATATTACTAATAAGAACTTTTAATTTCAAAGCATCTGCAGATTTTAAATTTAAATAAGTGACTTCGTGTTTTAAAGTATCACTTATATACCGCAACACCACCTGACTTGTAATCATTATTACATTTAGCATAAAAATAAAAATTGTTTAGTGGATAGTTATCAGTTTCTTGACTCGTAATCCATATTTCAGTTAAAAACACTATTTCGAACTTTCTCTCAAGCGCCATAATATTTGCTAAGTACAAATCATTATTCTTCCTCATACTGCGAATATTTTGCAAAATAAAATTAAAATTTGCAGTTGAAGAAACGCGATACAAAACATAAGAATAGCTCATACAGAGTAGTAAAAATAAGATTATTCCAAAAGTAAATTCCAAACAGAGATATTAATGCTGTTTTAAATATAACAATACAAAAAGTATAAAAATAAAAAAATGATTTAAGAAAATTAAAAGAAATATACACATAAAATTTAAATTGTAGATAAGCTCAGATTTCCACAATACATTATTTGCCATCTTTAGCAAAAACTAGTACTAGTTATACCACTAACCAAAAAAACAAAGCAGTTAGGATCTAAACCGAAAACCAGATATGACATTTGTAACGTTTTAAAAATACAATATTTGCTTGTAAAATGATTCAAAATTCCTTATAGATTATTAAAATTTATTTGTAGAAAGGGGTACCTACCTCAGTAGGTATCCAATGTGGATGAACCAGGTCTTTATTGGAAGAGAATGTCCGAGAGAACTTTTATTTAAAAAAAAATCTGCTGTTGGTTGTGTGTCAAAAGAATGTTATTACTTAGGGCAAATGCAGCGGGACATTTTAAGCTTCCGAGGGCCTTAAGGGCGGAGGAGTAATAAAAAAACAACTGCTATTTGGAAATAAAATATTGAAATCCATTTTATTTTGTTTGGATTTATATAATTAATTTATTGGATTTATCGTACAATTATTTAATAATCACAATTATTTTAATTTATGTTATTATTAATTATTTATTTATTTATTGTTTTGACATATTTATATTTTAATGAATAACTTTATCACCACTAACAGCTTATTTTTTTCAATGAACTCGCACGCACTTAACACATCCAACATGGTTGTTTTTTAATCTCGACTCTCGACCAAATCAGTAAAGCATGTTGATACTCGGTTTAAGAGTGTCGTACGCTTACCACAAAATGGATTTGGTGAAAATGAATAGTTTTGAATGAATTATTCAAATAAATTATAATACTATAAGCGGCATCACTATACTTTTTCTTACACAGTAAAAGGCGGTCAAAGATATAGGCAGATTTATCGATAATGCAGTATTATTTGATACGTGAAAACTAAGTACGGGATTATCTCCAAAGATGTCAGCTTTAAGAATCTTTCAATTATGGTACATAAATAAAAGACAAAATTAATTTTTTTTCTAAAAATCATGTCCAGTTTTCAGTTTAATCGTGTTGGTTGCTTTTGTTTACATTTTTGTTTCGATGCAAAAAAAACTGTTTAAAATAAAATGCTACTGTCACCTTTAGAAATAAACCATATATCGCCGTTTTTGACAGCGATGTCCCTTATAGAATTATAAACAAATAAATTATGAAAATCTATAAGGGTCATCGATGTCAAAAAACGTCGATAGATGAATTAAATTTAAAGAGGCACTACTAGTTTTTTTTAAATATTTTTTTTTGTATCGAAACAAAAATGTAAACAAAAGCAAACACGAATAAAACAGACAACTATAGACATGAATTATAAAAAAATTAATTTTATTTATATACCAAAAATTAAAAATTGTTAAAGCTGACATCGTTAGAAGTAATCCCGTACTCAGTTTTCACGTATCAAATAATACTGCATTATCGATAAATCTGCCTATATCATTGACCGCAAATTTACTATGGAAAAGTACAGGAGTAATGTCCTTTATATTATTATAATTTATTTGATTATAATTTACTTGGAATTATTTTGTTTTGTAATTGTTTGTTATGCACACTATGGACGATTGGAGCATCACGGATTCCACCTAGAGGAAAATTTTTAAACTGAGCTAGCTGATAATTTGACGTTCGAAATTGTTGTAAACAATTCCAATTTAGAAATGTAAACACAATTTTTACTTACCAGGGCTGCGGTCGAATTCTCGGGTAAATCATTTACTACGGTAAATTTAGATTTTTAACGTTCGTTTTCTGTTAAATTACGCATTTTTTCTATTTTTTACTCGTTCAATTCTTATAACAATAAAAAATAAAGTATCTAAACGTAAAACATATACCTTTTTTGATTTTGCTTACTCTCCAGCAAAAAAAGGTAAATGCATTTACCGAATTTTGCGGATTTACTCGAGAATTCGACCGCAACCCAGATTGCTAAATTTTTTTTCGTCACATTTGTGACAAGTGCCATTTTGTCAGTACCATCATTTTAGCATTTTTCCTCGAGAGGCGCTTTATCTACTTTTACAATGGTCAATTGAAATGTAATATACTGACATTACATGTTGAACCGAACCAGGAGCAACTGACTGAGTTGCGAACTGATGAAGGTTACATCTTACATGTAATGCTATTTCATGACCGAAATAATGTTTAATTGCCAAATTACAAAATTGTACAACCACAAAATTTATTGTGTAACAGATAGCTTGGGATGTAATTAAAATGAATCATCAAGAGATTTCATTGATTTTGCGATTATTACCAGCAAAACTTAAATAAAATTATTGCGATGCAGACGCAAAAGTGGCGTTGCTTGAAATATCATACAAGGAAAACCAACAAAAAAAGATTAAAGAAATGTTTACGGAATTTACGTAAAAACTTTTCGAACAACGCCAATTAATGTTACGTTAGTTTTTGAAAACAATAGTTTAAAGAGGAAAAAATTATTTGGATGAAACCAAGGAGCAGCGATTGGTGGTACAGAATTGTTGAAAATACCTTTTTGTACGAGAATTATTTAGAAAATTTTCTTATCACAAAACAAGTGTTCAATTAATGTTCCAAACTAAACTCGGAGCTAGAACTATCTTTAAATGCAGTACTGAGCCAGTTCCGACCAATAAATTAGTCGCTATCTCATTATATAAATTAGCGTCGTGTGCGGAGTATATGGTCGTGGCAAATTAGTTTGGCGTCCATACGGTAACAGCTAGAAAATATTTGATAAAGTTCGTTGCAGTTGTAGTACAATACTTCTGCCAAAATTTATACAATTTCCCAAAGAAGAAGATTGCGAAGCAATTGGCAAAATCGTTTGAAAAAATTTCAAATATTCCAAATATCATAGGAGCAATCGATGGCTGCCACATTCCAACTAAAGCTACAAACGTACGATATTCAAAGTTTATCAACCGTAAAGGATGGAGTCGATTAAAAAGTATAAATAAAAATATCTATTAAAATTTTTAGGTTTTGAAACTTGAAAACATCCGGGGTCATCACAAGACGCAAGTGTTTCAAAAGATTAAAATTTTTATTAAAATGTACAAAATATCATGCCAAAAGTAATTTTTAAATAATCTTATAAAGAGCAATTGATAGACAACTTTTGTTTTCAGGAAAGGCTATCTGTTGATAATTTGGATTTTCCGTTATGTCTAGTAGGAGCTATGCTGGATATACTCTTTAACAGATTGGATGATTGAAAATTATTCAGCGAGTAATTCCCCAGAGCAACAATCATTTAACGTCTATTCCAATAAAGCAAGAATTGTCGTGGAAAATGCTTTTGGACGACTAAAAGCAAGGTGGCGTTTGATCTCCAAAGAGGTGGAGAAAAATTATAAATTTATGGCTGATGATGTTGCTGTCTGCAGACTCTGCAGTACTTTGCACAATAGTGTAGAGCAACACAAATGCGCATTTCGGCCTTCCTGGATGGATCAACTACATAGTGTTGAAATCAATTATCCGCAACCAGTGAGTAGAGAATATTTAACTCAACCTTCGGGTAAGACAAGTATTCGAGATTTACTCTGCAATTACACGACTAAATATCCAATTTTATCATCTAAACTATAGACAGCGGCATAATAAATGTAACCACAATTGTTAATTCATAACAAAAATTTATTTCATTATAATTATTATATATAAAATAATAAGAGGATATTTATTTTGTTTAAAATTTGAATAAAATGAAAATAATTCTACATTTGACTGTTTGACAATTTTTAAAGTTTCATCAAGAAATTTTGTTTGCATTCTGGCGTCTTGTTCCATTTGAAACTTATGGTCTATCTCTTGTAGTTGTTTTCCTTTCTGAAAAAAGTCGTTCAGCAACTCTTTTTTGGAATTTTAGGAACTCTTTCATATTTTTTGAATGACCTGGAGTGTTTTCTTTCCCTTTTGGGTCTAATTTAAAAAATAAAAAATATTGCTATTGCACTACATAAAATTATTTTCGAATTAAATTACCTTGTGAAGTAGATAGTCTAGGAGCTAACTCATTGTTGATTTTTTTTTTTCGCTGGCGCTACATCCCATAGAGGGATTTGGCCGCTTCATTTTGAAGTTTCGTAATCATTTTTGTTAATGGATAATGAGTGATTAATTCATTGATCCTACCCTTAACCAGCCGTGATTTTTTCATCATTTTTTCATCACCTCCGGAGCGTAAAGCAAGTATGCTAACCACTGTGCCACCGGGGCGGCGCACTCATTGTTGATATTTAGGTCAATATTACTCTCCAATTGGGTGACAACAAAATTGTTGATTGATATGTCGTGTTATAAATAAATAAATAAATGTATAATAACTGTAGGCATTTCGACCAATTAATTAATAATAATCAATCGCTGATAAGTGTCAGTATCGTTTCCTTCAAACATCGTTGCCGGCCGCATTCCAAGAATTTCATCCATTTTATCGAAGTGGTCCATATCTTTTCTTTCATTACCACTCGTACAATTATGTTTTTTACACTCTCTATATTCGCCTTTTAGTTTTCGCAATTCCAAAACTATTTGCTCGCAAGGTGTTACCATCTCCTTCTCTACGGTTTTAAACACTTGCTTATTTTTAAATTTCTTCAACTAATAATTTTGTAATTTTTTTTCAATTAATATTTCCAATAAAATGTCTACTTCCTTATCGGTCCAAATATTTCGGCTTTTTGAAGCACTCATATCAATATTAATACTACGCGGCATCAAAATTACAGCCCAAAATGAACAATTTAAAAATGTCGTAAAACACAAATTTAATTGTAATGCTCGTAAGCAACTACTCATCAACTATAAGCATTACCTTTAATTTAAAGATATGATTGCTTAGATTGGTCCTTCAGCTTTATGTGTCACGCATAATATTATCGCAATGACGTCATCAGGCGGAAAAGGAAACCGCGCCGCAAACCTCTGATTTCGACAGATTAAAATGCTTGAACCAGTGTAGCGAGAGAATGGCTCATCCGATCGGAGGTCCGATGGTGTCAATTTTTCCTTAAAGAAACTGGTAGCGGTTAATTTATGTTAAATTAAATTAATTAATCTCCACATAAATTTTAATTAAAAATTCAAACTACAAAATAGCGATTTACAAAGATTGAGGGCACTGTATAGCGAGAGAATGCCTCATCAGATCGGAGCAATTCGAGTATTAATTTGTACTTAATAATTCTGTGGCAGATAATTTATTTTAAATTAAAATAATTAATCTCCACATGAATTTTAATTAAAATTACAAAGTACAAAACAGCGATTTACAATCAACCATGAGAATCCCTTATCTGACCGGGGTGATTCTGGTGTCAATTTGTTCGTGAAGGAACTGTGGCAGACAACTTATTGTTAATTAAAATAATTAATCTCTACATAAATTTTAATTAAAATTAAAATCTACAAAAATGGTGATTTACAAAGCTTGAGAACACTGTAATGAGAAATGCATCATCTAATCGGAGCCATTCTAGTTTTAATTTGTACGTAAAGAACTTGTAGCAGATAATTTATTTTAAATTAAAATAATTAATTTCCACATAAATTTTAATTAAAATTACAAACTACAAAATAGCGATTAAAAACGCTTGAAAGCACAAGAGCGAGAGAACGCCTCAACTGATCAGAAAAATTCTGGTGTCAATTTGTGCGTAAAGAATCTGTGGCAGATAATTTATATAAATTAAAATAATTAATTTTCACATAAATTCTAATTAAAATTTAGATCTACAAAGTGACGATTTGCAATGCTAGGGAGCACTGTAAAGGGAGAATGCCTCGTCTGATAGGAGCAGATGAGGTATTTTCCCGGAGCCAGTATGTACCGCCATATGTCAGTGTGGACTACGATATACCTCTGGTACTCTGCGGCGATTTCAACATCGATGTCATCGCTAAACCCGAATTCGTACGCTTCATCAAGGATATGTTGGACCCAGACTGCGTTTCCAACACACTAGCCTCGACGACTTTGGGAGGCACTTGTCTGGATCTCACATTCGTCAGGCACATCACCGCTGAGACCCTGCGCTTCATATCGTGCTTCTCGTACCATCGCCCAGTACTTAATCCTTTGCAAACAGCCACTGTACTCTCATTTCATGATGCTAATAATAAATAAATTTATTTTAACTAACCCATACATCGTGCCATTTCTCGCACCGCTTATAAACGTTATCACGGAAAACACCTACCGCCGTGTAGAAGACACAGCCTACTCCGATTTTTTTTATTTTATGTAACTTTACTGTTTGATTGGTTAAGAAGCAGCACGGAAATAAACACGTAATCGTAAAATCGACTTTGTGAATCCACAATGATTTTGTAGATACAAAAGACTAATACATTGAGGGTAACGTGCATAGTAAAATGACAAGCGCTTTTTTAGTATTGTGAATTTCGCGTATTTCTAGTTATTAAAAATAAATTGTTGTTTACTTGTTCATTTGTTTTTCGAAATACATATTATCAAAAGTAAAAGAAATAATCAATCCCGTTGTCACTGTATTTCATTATACAGTTAGTATTTTAATTGCCACGTACAACAATCCATACTCAGCATTTTCTGGGTTTTCCGTTTGTTCTGTTTCCCTTCATAAACTCAGAAAAAACAGCATTAGCCTGTATTATTCGTTTATGCATTGTTCAATATGTCTCGCGAATCCATCCCTACACATTAGCAACTGCTTTGAAAAATCTGTGTTTTTTTAGAAACTATAGCTAACTGCATTTTATTCCGTTTTGAGTTATGAATGAAAATAACTCGACAATTATCTAAAGTTTCAAAAATACTTTTTACACTTTCTGCCGTAGGCACTTGGCGAAACACACTTAATACACACATTTAAAAATTTTTAAAAGCACTTGTTAAATCTTTCGCAAAATTACAAAAGGTTTAAAAACTCACTCGATCGATTTCGGCTTGTTAGGCCATCATCAGGAGTATCTACTACCAAACATCAGGACCTGTCATCAGGAGTACCTACTACTAAACGGAGTTTAGTAGATACTCCTGATGATGGCCTAACAAGCCGAAATCGATCGAGTGATTTTTTAAACCTTTTGTAATTTTTCGAAATATTTAACAAGTGTTTTTAAAAATTTTTAAAAATTTTAAAAATGTGTCTTTCAAAAATAAATACATATAAGTTTTCCAAGATATTCCCCCATTTCTCCAGAAAAACTAAATAAAAATGAGAAATTACTGCTAAAAGCTACTGCGAATTTTTATTTCAAATGCGTTTCTGAATAATTTACATTTTGCAATTACAGTTAGCTAGTTTCTAAAAAAAACAAAGAAATTAAAAATTAATTTTATTTAAAAAATTATAAATTATTGAAATGCGTTGAATTTTCATCTTAAAAACCAGTTTAAAGGTGTTAAACATTTATTCAATTTTCTGTCGTCTTATAGGCGAATATAACAAAAAAAATTCTCGACCTTTAAGGGTTAATAAATAATTTTCAACTTGTCATACTGCACGTATATTTTTTAATTAAATTTTACTTTCGCTAATTTGGTGCGTTTATCGTCTACAACTCTATAGCCGCTACACACTATTACTTATTTGTACCTTAGGTGCATTTGTTTGGTAAAATTGGGAAAAGATACATTTTCGATTTATTTTCTACCAAAGCAACAAACAGGAATTATTGTTTTTATTTATGATTTACATATGTTATACACATCGTGTTTGAGAAATACAAAAAGATATAAAGAAAAAAATAAACGACGGATTATGCAACTCCAAAAAATAATTGGATATAAGTACTTTATGTACATAATTCATTTCTTTTTCGCTTTATTTGTTCTTTGTCGCAATAGTTGTTGTAAATTAACTAAAGAAAAACAGCTCTTGTAACGCTAAATGGAACGCAGCAATAGTAGAAAAATGTATACCAGTTTATACCATTAGTTTATACTAAACCCAGTACACTTTTTAACACATATATGAAGCGCAGATGTTCGCCTAAAGATGTCACTAAATATAAGTAAAATGATTTCATCAACCTATTACATATTTTATTATGACCAACATATTACCAGACAAAATGCTTAATAATTAAAAAAATAACTGGAGAGAAAAGAACACAGAAAATTATAAAAAAAAATGAATTCAGAAAATGTGTACTAACCGATAAGTGGATAGGTGATAAATATTCTGTTTGCTTGAAGTAAAAACTGCATGGAATTTCTATTTGGACAAATTTAAATCAAACTGTGAAGTATTGATAGTACAAATGTGAAGATTAATGTTAACAATAAAGGGAAAGCAACTTGAATCTTCTTCAAAGTGTACAAAACGAATTTTGAATACAGTTTCATTGATGCGCAAACATCTGAATTCAACTTTTGTTTTGCTCGGTAAAACGTGCTACATATATCTAAATGACATAACTTAGGACCAGGTTGGCTGTCCTGTTTTACGAACATACAGAACATCATGTGAGTTTATAGAAATCTTTAAAGGCTCTTCTTTAATTGGTTCGAGCATCATACAGACAAAATTGAACCAAAGGTGACAATTGCTCTTATCCATCCTTATAAACCAAAATTCTTTAAAATTTGTACAAATAAAATTTTAAATAACAAAAAACAAATTATCTTGAGAATCTTTATACATACTGAGCTAATACATAATTGTTACATAAAATATTGTAATATACTCTCGTTTATCAAAAAAGTACATAAACCGTCTTTTAAATTGGCGATATTCCTCTATTGGCTAGTTGTAAATATGCCTCGTTTTCCCTCAGTAAAGAATATTCATGTAACTCATCAATTGGTTGATTAATATTTTAATAAGCTATACTTATAAACTAACGTATTCGTTTACCTTCCATAAAAAAAGGTAAATACATTTACCGAATTTCGCGGATTTACCTGAGAATTTGACCACAGCCTTAGGCCGTGTGCAAATACTTATGTTAAAAATATTTGATTAAAAATTTGGTAAAAAAAAATTTGCTATGGTGAAATATTTTTAACTACCAAATTTAAATTTGCTGTGTGAAATTGGTTAAAATTTTGACAACGAACAAAATTTCAAAATGAAACGTGTGCTTACAATTTATTTTCCAATTTTACTCCTAATTAATTTATTTTATAAGAAATATACTTATTGCAATGCAGCTTTGTTGCCTAAGATTTATTTAATTTTTTTTTTTGCTTTTTAAAGCCGGTAGAATATTGTAGATTACGTGTCATTTCGGGCGATGTAAATGCTATTTTAAATGGAAACGAGAAGAAAACGCAAGAGCATCTTCGTGTTAACCCATTTAAACCCAAAGTACCAAAAATGGCTCCTCAATAAAAATGAGGTTTTCTTCCTATAAATCGACTATATTTCTCTCAAAATAAAATTACTATAAAGTAAACACAAAGAGAAACACACGATAAATTGAATTTAGTCAAAAATAATCAGTGAAAGCGAGTGTACGCGCAACCGAAATTTGACTGTTACTAATGGATTCCAATTTCTATATGTAAGTATATAATAGATTATCTTTGTGTCAAATTTTGGAGTTATTAATCTTTAAAAATAAGTGCGTTATTGAAATAATATATAATCCTTTTTATGAAGACTGCTCTTTTCTAGAAAATAACTGTTAAAGTGGTGGAACCAATTTTGGTACTTTGGGTCTTTGTGTATTACAATAATATTTGGTTTTTATAGGCGAAAACCGTTGACGCTTCAAGAAGTTTTAGACGAAATTGAGCGCTGGAGCGACGATGAGGAACCTACAGAGGCTCAACATACCATTTTTATAAGCCCACCGGCAGATGGTAATGAAACTGAAGAAGATTCGGGAGATGAAAACTGCGGGGATTAAAATAATCTGGGGCCCAAAATGCTCCAAGCAGAAGCATTCATAAGCGAGAGGGGCGAAAATAATATCCGGGAAAGTGCTACTACTACAATAGAGGCAGAACAGAGTTATAAAAGAAAATGGACCAAGGGGGATATCCAAGATATTAGCAATATCAAACTGACACAATGGGAAAGTCGACCACCGCCATTGGCTCTATCGAACGAATCACATCCCCTAGCTTTTTTTATGCTTTTTTTCTCTAAAGAGCTTATGGAGGACTTAGTAAAGTACAGTGTTAGTTATGCTGCTTTCAAAAATCGCCCATTTTGTTGCTCCGTTGAGGAACTGTACGCATTTACGGGCATTTTAATGATAAGCGGATACTCACCAGTATCGAGACGAAGGATGTATTGGTCTAATGATTTGGATACGAAGAACTTCATGATTTCTAACACAATGAGAAGAAACCGTTTTGACGAAATTATGCATAATTTACACGCATGCGACAACAGCACCTTGCCTCAAAATGATAAAATGGGAAAGATTAGACCATTGATTGAGCATATGAACAAAGCTTTTTTGAAATATTGCCCTATTCAAAGTACACTTTCAATAGACGAGTCTATGATCCCATATTTTAGTAGACATGGCTGTAAAATGTTTATCAAAGGTAAACCAATAAGATTCGGGTTTAAGGCTTGAGTTTTAGCAACACAGTCTGGATATTGCGTTAATTTTGATATTTATCAAGGAAAATCAATCCAAGCAACAGTTACAAATAGTACGTTTGGGAAAGCAGAATCCGTTGTGATCCAATTTCAAGAAATTTTGCAAAATAATTTTCCTGATTTAGATTTTTCATTATATTTTGACTATTATTTTACGTCACCACGCCTAATCAACTATTTAGGAACGCATAACTTTGGCGGAACCGGAACAGTGCGAGCAAATCGGCTTGGAAAGACTAGCGTTTTAAAAGACGCTAAACAATTCAAAAAGCTTAAGCGCGGGGTGTACGATTCAATGGTAGAGAAAAAGGAAAACATTGTTGGGGTTAGATGGAATGATAATAGTGTAGTCATACACTATTATCAAATCAATATGGTATTTTACCCGTAAAGAAAGCTATTCGATATTCCGCCAGCGAGAGAAAAAAAATTGAGATACCCCAACCTCACGTAGTTTGGGCGTACAACCAACGAATGGGTGGTGTGGACCTTCTCGATAACAACATATCGAATTATCGAATAGGAATTCGAGGCAAAAATTGGTATACTCCTATCATGTTTTGGTTGTTCGATGTAGCAATAACCAATGCATGGGTACTTAGCAAGTCATTTGCTGGTTGCTTAGACCAATTAGAATTTCGAAGACAGATCGCCCGAGCTTTATGTACCATATATGGATCTACTCCACTGGCACCAGGCCCTCGGCCAAGACAGACTAAAACTAACCCAGTTTTGAAGACAGGCCGCCACTTAATTACCAAAATTAATAGCAGGAGAAAATGTGCTCAGTGTCATACCCGAGCAAGTTCAGTGTGTATAACCTGCGATATTCCTTTGCACCAAAAATGCTTTGTAACATACCACAACAACCAATAAAAATATAATATTATATCGTGATAATATTTTGTGATAATCGTAATAATTTTGCAATTTTAATTAAGACTGAATTGTTTTTGGAATACATTTTTATGATTTGTATTTGTATATTTTTGAAATAAAAAAAAAATAAAACAAAAATTGTTTTTTATATGTATTGTCCCAAAGTGCCATGTTCGGTTACCCCCATATTTCAGCCCCAAACCACATTTGGCGAAAATTTAAAAGAATTTGATGATTTTCAACCTATTTTACCCCACATATGTAAATACCAGATTCCTAGGAAGAAAAAATAGTTCTGGGTCCAAATGGGTTAACTATTTTAGTTTTAAAAAACTAGTTCAACTAATGCCAAACAAGCATCATGGTTGGGCTAAAGAGTATGATCTCATGGTATTTCTATACTGGATGGCAGCCGGCTGTAGTTATCTAGTAATTGGTGGTTTTGTTAGAATAAGTCGGTAAGTCGGAACGGCTATGTGTTTATTTATATTATGAATATACATATATTAAAAATTAAATAATTTTTTTTCCATACAGCTTCACAGTTAAATCAATTATACACAAAATGTTGAAGCATTTCATACAAAATACGAGGCATATCATTAACCAACCAGTATATGAGCCGTTTATTTTGAAAGTGGCCTAAGTCCATTTTTCAAAATAATCAAGTTAATGATAACAATAGATAAATAACAGTATAATCTTTCTAATGGTAAATAATTTATTGTCAAAACAAAAAAAAATTAATCTCTAACACCTGTGCAAAAATAAGAAAATTCAAAATCCCATATGTGTTTTCATTTATTGTTTTTCTATTCTTTCATTATCTCGTTTCAACAAAATATGGACTTAAGCCACTTTCAAAATAAACGGCTCATATGAAGAGTGGAAGAAAATTGCCATGAAATTTTGTAAACGATCAAAGAGCGGCTCTATCGCCTTGGTGAGCTATAGACGGGTGTCATATTTGTTTTAAATGCCCAGTAAAGAAGCATGACATATAACAAAACCGAAGGAAAGGGAAGGTATATGTTAGTGACAAAAAATCGACCCAGTTCCAGACACCTAAATAGTCAATAGTCAGTAATATATACAAATAATTAGCATAAGACAATACAATTTCTAAACTACATTTTCGCTGGATGCTTAAAGTTTCTGAAAGCTAAACGAGGTTGTTCTAGTACTTCTAAAAATCGAAATTTATTAATTACCGCTAGTATCTACAACTTTCAAATTAAACTAAAGAATTATTTAAACTCTGAAACCATCATTTATTTACCTGAAATAAATTATAAGTTAATCTTTATGTATTTAATATTAATATTCTTAACCCCATATCCAATAAAATATAGATAAAAAATAAATAAAGATCAATTTTATAGAAACATAAATTATTTTGTTGTTACAGCTCTCGCCATCTATCCATTTTAGGCTTGCACCAAGGAATAAATAATGACGCGTCCTTCCTTGATACCAAAAAAAATCCTTTAAAGTTATTTAATAGTAAAACCCTGCTAAACATAGTTCCTTAAAATCTGATATAAGGATATGCAGCCATACAAAAAACGAAGGTTTTATTAGTTTGACAGCGCATCGGATTGATAATAACTTTAAATTCAATCATGTAGTTCTGAATTGGAAACATTTTCTGATAGTCATACAGCTCAGATAACACTACCCTGCAAAATTTTGCCCCTGGACAATGAATAATTGTTTCCGAAGTAATTTTTCCCGCTGAAATCCAATCCAATACTAACTATGTACACAACTAAAAGAAATCTCCAATTAATTGGAATATTTTGTCCAGCCCAATAATGCTCCGGGGCTTAAAGCAAGCATGCTAACAACTGTGCCGCCCCTGTGGCACAGTTGTTAGCATGCTTGCTTTAAGCCCCGGAGGTCCCGGGGTCGATTCCCGGCGGGTGATGAAAAAATCACGGCTGGTTAATGTAGGATCAATGAATTAATCACTCATTATCCGATAATAAAATGATTACGAAACTTCAATATGAAGCGGCCAAATCCCTCTATGGGATGTAGCGCCAGCGAAAAAAAAAAAAAAAAAAAAAAAAAAATAATAAAATTTTTGGTATACATATAAATAGATCAATAAACCTTTGCGTCATACAAATTTTAGTGTAACTGACCTAGGTTTGTATTTTAAATTTGTTCTTAATTGCTTCGCTTGAGTCATAGTCGAGATCGATATTGCAATAAAATTTGTTTTATCTCTATATGCAAATAAATGCAGTTCATAGACGAAGTTAGTATAGGTGTGCGGTAGGTATATACTTAACTCTTATACCACGATCGTACAAAAACAAACAAAAAACCAATGCAATTTTATTTTATGGGCAAGAGAAATGCTTGGCAATTGCAGGTACATATATCTGTATGTAAAAATATTAGGTGGTAGTAATAAGGAGATATTTTAGTACGTACTTATTTTAAATATATAAGCGGGAATTATCCATACATAGATCTTTTTTTTTTGTTTTTGGTAATCTTACGCGATTAAATTTTTTTTTAAAACCAAAAGTTATATTTAGTGAGGCATCCGTGGCTAATAGAACAGCTCACAAGTGAATAATTATATAAGCGTTTAATTTAAATTCAGTAAATGAGGTAGGAAATTTACGTTCAGTTTAGTGGCATATTTATTTTTGTGTTGTTTGTTTTTTTTTGTTAAAAACCAAATAATTACCTATAGATTGGAATTAATCGATATAGAGGATTAAACCCACATAATCTAGGAAAAAAAAGTATACAAAAATATGTGTGTGTCACATACGGTGAGTTCAATCATTGAATGATTAAAAATTTTAATTGCTCAAATAAGCCTTTTAATTAGCAGCGAGGCCTCACGTATAAAAGATAGTAAGATCACCAATTTCTTCCACGGGTCCAACAGATTAATATAACTGTGTGTTAAGTACCCGATCAACCGCAGAATTTCCGCTAGAGGAAAAGTCGAAAAACCAGTTGCCACCGCAATAACACAACTTTTTTTTTTGTGCGATCAGGCAATAAATTTCCGCTAGAGGAAAAGGCCATTGTGGGCGTAGTGGTAACATGTGCTGTGAAAAAAATTGGTTTTTAATTACTGTGTTTAATTATTGGTGTAATTTAAGTTAGAAAATTAAAAATAACTTAATTTAATTCTTTAAGTGGCTATCGCTAGATTAACTTAATTCTTTGAAATTTATTAGTTAAGATAAGATTTTATGTTTAAGGAAATAGCGTTAAAAAGAGAATTTTGTTGCAATTTTTGGTGAAATAATTGAGTGAAGCCAAAAAAACAAAAAAAAAAATCAAGAAAAGGGCACGTTACGGTATTTAATCAATTTTTTTTCAGTCACGCATAAATCCGGGAGTACTCTACGGCAGATTATGGGTGAGTGTTTTTTAACGGTATATAAAAAAAATATATACAAAAAATTATTTTGTGTTGGCCAAGAATATTTGTTGTTTTGTTTCCATGTTCAAAAATTTATTTTTCACTTCTGACTTGCTTTTCATTTCAACATAAACTTTTTTTGATTGCATTATAGTTTAATTATTATTTCATACATATATAGAGGTTAAAAGAAATTATTGCTAATGTATATTCTAGGTGTAATTTTCTTATATTTATGTTAATTACCAATAAATTTTAAAATGGAATAATTTGAGATTTTTTATTGGTTGATGGTGTTGTGATGGTTCTTGAGATCCGCTTTGTTTTTTTTCAGTTTTTTTTTTATACCAACATAAGTTTTTGTCGTGTCTCATTTAATATGGCAACAGAGTAACCACCCAACCCACTGAGGACTACCCGATTTCAGAAATGTTGGTTTGTCATATAGAGCCACGTAACATATTCTAACCTAAAAGTGCAAAAAACACTGTTTTTGACATATTTGAGGTTATCTAGCACCGCGATTTTTTCTTGTCCAAAAAAGCCATGTATGGGATCTTATAGTATACAAGTCTTCATCTTTCAAATGCCGTTGAGTTTGCTCAAATATCTTTTTTTTGCCGAAAAATCGCATTTTCAAATTTGTATATTCGTGAATTTTTCGGTAGAAAAGGTGACCATAAAATTTTCGTTTTATGGTCACTTTTTAACACACTAAGATTTTGTAGTATCTAATAAACTGTGAATATATAAAAGGATTTAATGTGTTTCTTAATTTAAGTATGCCATTAGTTTTGCCAAAATAAATTGTTTAGACTATAAGATCCCATACATGGCGTTTTTGGAAAAGAAAAAATCACGGTGCTAGATAACCTCAAATATGTTAAAAAACATTGTTTTTTTGCACTTTGTTACCTGCTCGTCTACCAATTAGAGCCTTCTTAATTCCCGGCAGCTCTGTTCGGGGAGGTTACCATCGAAATGGTGTTGGTCGGGGGGGGGGGGGGGGGGTTAACGCTCATGCTGGTAACAATAGTTGACGATTCTACCTTTGCCGCGCTCACAACTGCCAACCGCACTTTGCGATTAGCAAATCATAATATAAACAAATTAATATGGATCACAAAAAAAAATGTTGGCCAAACCACTCCAGCTATATATGTTTATGTAGATATATATATATATATGTAGAATTACCTATATGTATATTTTGGCCGTCGAGAAAAAGGTCTAGAAAAGTTTTTAAATTGTTTTTACAAATTTTTCTTAGTTACTTAATTCTACTATTTTTTGGACCCCTCCACTAATGTTCTTGAGGAACTTTATACACTTATGGTGTTGGGGTTTCCTAATCTTTATATATATAATTCTTCTGTGAGTGTGTATGTCACTGAACTTCTCTTAAACGACTGGACCGATTTTGATGAAATTTTTTGTGTGTGTTCAAGGGGATCTGAGAATGGTTTAGATTCACAATTTTGTCCGCTGGACAATGTTTTTTTAATTAATTTTTAATTTATTAGTAGTTGTTGATTTTGGAATGTTTTACATTGGATCCGACAGACGGCGCTACCATCGCAGTGTCAATTTTAATTTTAGTCTGTCCCGACAGTTAGCGCTGCGATCAAATTAAAAAAATGTTTTGTTATCATTGTGTTATTGTAGACCATGTGCTGGATCAAATATTAAATTAAAAGGTACTGAGTGTTTTGAGAAGAGTTTTGAATTGTGCCTAAAAAACTATACATTTTGGTAATTTAGTGCAGAATCGAAGTGAGTATATTTCTTATAATTTTTTTTATCAAATTTACACGTGCGTTAGTTAATAATTAACCTAACCTACAAATTTATTTGTATACTATCGGCGTCATTAATTTATGACTGTTTCGAGATTTAATATTCGATATTTTGAAATCTGTGTCGATAAAAACTCAGTGTTAAAATATTGAATAGAAAAAACATAAAATTACGCGTTTTTTGATCTAAAATTTGTTACAATAAATCTTTTCAGTTTATTACTTAAAATTTCATCTTTAATAAATCACTCATTTTAGTTATGTATTATTTTACAGTATTTTCCTTATACAGAAAAATGCCACGTCTTCGTGGAAGAGCAAAAAACATTGGTCGGCGTACTCGGAACGCCCAATTAGTCCATGATCGTCGGTTAAATAGATCAATTGAAGAACACTCAACGGATAATGCAAATTTAAGAGATCAAGTTGCATGTTCACGAGCAAATGAGAATTCAGAGCAACGCGTTCAACGTCTTCATGCTAATGCATTGAGACAACGAGAGGCACGTGAACGAGCTACCGACGCACAGAGAGACCATCACCATCAACAAGTGCAACATAATCGAGCATTGTCACGAGCATCATTTAATCGTCTCGCGTTCGAATATGTTCCTGAAATAGATTATTCGTCACATGCACTAATCACGATAGGTAGTATGGACAAAGAGTGTCAATATTGTCATGCTTTCAAGTATAACGGTGAATCAACTGGTTTATGTTGCGCATCTGGAAAAATTTCACTGCCATCGCTAAAACCACCACCGGAACCTTTAAAAACACTTTTAGCCGGAACCACATCTCGATCGAAATTGTTTTTGCGAAAAATTCGTAAATTCAATTCATGCTTCCAAATGACATCATTTGGAGCAACAAAAATTGTTCATAATGAAGATGGTCGTAATTTTGAATCTACATTCAAGATTCAAGGTCAGGTGTACCACCAAATTGGTTCATTGCTTCCAATGCCTGATGCCGATCCAAAATTTCTACAAATTTATTTTATGGGCGATGAGGAGGAACAATCACATACACGCTGCCTTTACAACCATATAGAGCGGATGGAAGAACGAGAAATTGTGGATAATTTGCAAACGTTTTTGCAAAACAATAACCAATTGATACGATTGTTTAAGACTCTTTCTAACAGACTGCAAAACGACAACTACGTCATTGTCATTAAAGCAGACCAAGTGCCCTATGGAGAGCACGCAGGCACATATAATGTTCCAACTATTAATGAAGTTGCAGTCGTTGTGGCTGGTGACCCATGTGAACGTCGAGATATTCGCATACAACGCAGAAATAATACGATGCAAATAATTCAAGACAATCATCGTTCTTACGATGCTTTGCAGTATCCGTTGATATTTTGGGAAGGAGAAGATGGATATCATATCAATATTAAACAAAGAAATCTAACTACAGGTACAACTTATAAATTATTTTAAAATTATTTTATTTTAATCAATAATTTCTGTTAATCTCATAATTATATTTATTTGCAGGTGAAGAACTGAACAAGAAAGTTAGTGCTATGAACTACTATGCATATCGACTAATGATTCGTGCCAATGAAGATAATAGTATTCTCCGATGCAGACAGCTATTCCATCAGTACATTGTCGATATGTATGTAAAAATCGAAAGTGAGAGATTACGATACATACAATTTAATCAAGCAAAACTTCGTGCTGAGGAGTACATTCATTTACGTGACGCCGTAATCGGCAATGTAGATGCAACGAATGACATCAACAATATTGGTACCGCATATATTCTCCCATCATCATACACTGGTAGCCCGCGTCATATGCAGGAATATATTCAAGATGCCATGACTTACGTACGTGCATACGGCCGACCTGATCTTTTTATCACATTTACATGTAATCCAAACTGGGATGAAATCAAAAGTTTACTGTTGCCAGGTCAAACATCGATGCACCGTCATGATGTCACTGCACGTGTCTTTAAACAAAAATTAAAATCTTTGATGAATTTGATTACACATTACTCGGTATTTGGTGAAACGCGTTGTTGGCTTTACTCTGTTGAATGGCAAAAACGAGGTTTACCTCATGCGCATATTTTAATTTGGTTGGTGGATAAAATACGCGCAGAAGAAATTGACAAAATTATTTCAGCGGAAATTCCAGATCCGAATGTTGATCCAGAATTGTTTAACATTGTTACTACAAATATGATCCATGGTCCATGTGGCACTCTAAACATGATGTCGCGATGTATGGATAGTGGAAAATGTACAAAAGGTTTTCCAAAACCATGTGAAACTGATACTATCACCAATATGGACGGTTATCCATCTTATCGACGTAGAGACGTAGACAATGGTGGTCAATCATATGAATTGCGTCTGTCAAATGGTGTGAGAGTAGATATTGATAATCGCTGGGTAGTTCCATATTCGCCATTGCTGTGCAAAACCTACAAAGCGCACATAAACGTTGAACTATGCAGTTCGGTGAAGTCTATCAAATACATTTGTAAGTATGTTCACAAGGGTAGTGATAAAGCTATATTTGCTGTTCGAAATGTAAACGACAATGACGAAATAACACGTTATCAAATGGGTTGATACATAAGTAGCAACGAAGCTATTTGGCGCATTTTTACGTTCCCTATACATGAAAGGAATCCTGCTGTTATACATTTGGCTGTGCATCTTGAAAACGGACAGCGTGTTTACTTTACAGAAGAAACTGCACTACAACAGGCTTTGACGGCTCCAAAAACAACTCTTACTGAATTTTTTAACCTTTGTAGTCGACAAGATGCTGTTGGTCAATTCGCAAGGACGTTGATGTACACTGATGTTCCTAAATTTTTTACATGGAATAAACAATCAAAGAATTGGGAACCGCAGAAACGAGGCATTCCAGTCCCAGGATTCGCTGATATATTTATGACAAATACTTTAGGTCGATTATATACAGTTCATCCTAAGCAAAGCGAATGTTTTTTTTTACGTTTATTACTGGTTAACGTCCCTGGACCGACGTCCTTCCAATATTTGCGAAAAGTCAATGGTACTTCATACGACTCTTTCTTCGATGCGTGTCGTGAGTTACATTTATTGGAGGATGATAACCATTGGGATCTCACACTTGCAGATGCAGCACTGAGCTCATCTCCACAACAAATTCGTCAATTATTTTCAATAATATTGACAACGTGTTTTCCGTCTGATGCATCTGCTCTGTGGAACAAATATAAAGACTCAATGAGTGAGGATATTTTGCATCGGACTAGAATTACTAATCAAAATCTTAATATTGAATTCTCCGCCGAAATATACAACGAGTCATTAATAATGATTGAGGATATTTGTATTCTTATTTCAAACATGCCGCTCATCCATTTTGGAATGCCAGCGCCGAATCGCCCAGCAGTAGACATCATCAACAGCGATGTTCAACGTGAACACCAGTTCGATAAGATTTCTTTGGCTACTTTTGTTGCGGAAAATGAACAATTGCTTACTGCTGAACAACGAAATGTATATGATCAAATTAACGTTTCAATTGCAGCACAACAAGGTGGATTCTTTTTTTTAGACGCTCCAGGTGGCACTGGTAAAACATTTCTTATCGCACTGATACTTGCGCGGATTCGATCTCAAAATCATATTGCATTGGCCATTGCTTCATCAGGCATTGCAGCAACGTTACTTGATGGTGGACGGACTGCGCATTCAGCACTTAAATTACCTTTGAACGTTCATACAAATCCCGAAGCAATGTGTAACATAAAGAAGCATTCAGGCATGGCTGAAGTTTTGAGAAAATGTAAAATTATTATCTGGGATGAATGTACAATGGTCCACAAGCATTCGCTTGAAGCTCTCGACAGGTCCCTGAAAGATATCAAAAATAATGCTCGGCTTTTCGGTGGTGCTCTACTTCTGCTGTCTGGTGATTTCAGACAAACATTACCAGTCATTCCACGCGCGACATATGCAGACGAAATAAACGCATGTTTGAAAGAATCTTATCTATGGCCAAGTGTCACTAAATTATGCCTTACTATTAATATGCGCGTTCGACTTCAAAATGATCCATTAGCGTCAGGATTCTCTGAACAATTGTTAGACATTGGAAACGGTAAAATTCAATTGTATGAAGATACACAATATATTCGACTTCCAGAGAATTTTTGCAACATGGTGGCTACCAAAGATGAGTTAATAACAAGTATCTTTCCAGATTTAAGACATAATTATACTAATCATGAATGGCTGCGAGAGCGAGCTATTTTAGCGGCAAAAAATTTAGATGTTGACGCCATCAATTTTAAAACACAACAGTCATTGCCTGGTGATGAAATTACATTTAAATCGATTGACACTGTTGTTGATCCTGACGAAGTTGTCAACTATCCTGTAGAGTTTCTAAATTCACTAGATTTACCTGGAATGCCAACACATAATTTGCGACTGAAAATTGGCTCACCTATAATTTTGCTTCGAAATTTAAATGCCCCAAAATTGTGTAATGGAACGCGATTAGTTGTAAAAAAAATCATGGGCAACATTCTTGAAGCAACTATTTTGAGTGGAAAATTTCAAGGTGAAGTTGTACTTTTACCAAGGATCCCAATGATTCCTTCAGATTCGCCTATACCATTCAAACGTTTACAATTTCCAATCCGCTTGGCATATGCTATGACTATAAATAAGTCACAAGGCCAAACAATGACAATTTGTGGCTTAGATTTAGAAAACCCATGTTTTTCTCACGGCCAATTATATGTTGCGTGTTCCAGAGTTGGAAAACCATCGAATTTATTTATTTATACACCTCAGGGTTTAACCAAAAATATTGTACATCCAATGGTATTACGATAAATTAAGTTTTTGTAAATAAAAAAATATATTTTTTAAATAAAATAGTTTGAGTGTAAGCTTTTTTACCTTTAATTAAAACAAGTTGAAGATTTCATTACACATACTCACACGCTATCGATTAGTCTAATTGTAATAAATTTACATGTAATGACGTTAGATATTGTCATAACATTTGAATAATAATTTTCATCTAAATGGTCCAGAATGTTTTAGCTTATTAAAAAAAGTATGAAATTTTCAAATTAAAGACGTGTAGACAGGACAACGTCTGTCGGGTCCGCTAGTTTATATATAATTTTTTATTCTTGTTTGTTTTAAAAGTTGAGGATACTCATCTGTTATTGATGACCGGACACCACTTCAGTCCGGGAATTATTTACCGTTGTCTGCCTTCAGGATGAGAGGTGGGTGACACCGCTTCAGTCCCCTATACCAATAAATTAGGCGGATCGTTCCGTTGATTAAGTTGGTTGTTTAAATGTTTTTTTTTCAACCACGTTCCTTTCTTTTTTTTTCTTTTGAGGTTTATTACTTGGAAGGCGACACCAATTCAGTCCCTTTTTTTTCTTTTCTTTATTACGTCCCAATTACTGAAAGGTTTAGGACTATCTTTCCAGGATAGGACCATGCACACCAAAAAACCTCACCGCGTGCAATTTCGATTCACAAAAAAAATAACAAGAAAAACGCTCCCCGTTTTAGGGTTTAATTTTTTTTTTTTTTGTATGGTGTAACTTTTATTTGGGTTCTTTTTCTATAGGTTACCCCACCAGTACCACTTTTCACACAATATATTTTTTTTTTATAACAAAACAACTCAAAAAGCTTTCCAGGTAACCGAATACGAATCGTCGTCGTTTATCTGAGGGTTCGATCTAAATTTTTTCCTTTTATCTTTTTTTTTTTATTTTTCGGTTTTCCGAGTTTACGTTCCGCGTAATTTTTCCTGACTCTCTTTTTTTTTCCTTTTTTTCGAAATTATATTTTTCAAGGCAATCCGATACCCTCAAAGTCACCCGTACTCAATTTAATTTTCGTTGACCCAACACCGTAGCAATATTCATATTGTAACAACTTTTAGGCTAGAATATCTCATAAACCTGACGTGATATAGCAATTCTGAGCCCGGACGGTTTCAGCGTGAAAAATTACTTCGGAAACAACTATTCATTGTCAAGGAGCACAAAATTTTTCAAATTTTGCAGGGTAGTGTTATTAAAGAAGAGACAACGTCATCAACATGGTTAAGGGGTTTCGTGTTTTATTCACACATTGCAATTAATAATATTCAACGGTACTAATTCGCAAGGGTCAATAATTGATTTAATAGCGGTAAGAAAATTGTAGGACATTTTAATCATTCACCGGCCGACTGCACGAAATTAAAAGAAATACAGACCGAATTAACTGTCCGCTCTAAAAAGCTAGTGCAGGATATATCGGTAACCGGTAGCCGCGGATTTTTGTGACCTTAACAGTATCTGATAACCGCGAATATTTTTCAACGGTGTCCAAAAATAATTTTTTTTAACATAATTTCAATATATTTTTTTTAATTTTAATAAAACACTTAACCAGAAATACAAAAATGAATCTCATTTAGCGTGTTCACACCATGTATACAGCGCATCGCAAAACTTCCTCCTTACATACCACTTTACCTACAAACTTTGATGGAGGGGTAATTTTTGTGTTGCATCGTTTCAACAAAATTTTCTGTGGTGAACGAATTGCAACTCACTAACACAAACAAATTAAATTTAACGTGGCAATAATTTTAAATTTGACGTTTCATTTATAAGCAATTTATCCTTTAAGGCGATAGTGTCTTGGCGAGTGAAATAAATTAGTATATGTATGTAGTTATATTCATCATAAAATTGTGAAAATTATTTCGTGCTCGACAATTTGAGAGAAATAAATTAGTAAAAATTTATATAATTTGGTTGGGCCAAATAAAATATAAAAAAAAGCCCAACCAATTTTGGTTAAAAATAAATTAGGTAAACCTAAAATTTTGTATGTATTATTGGCGCCCCGCTATCTTTTTAATCATCACACATTTTTTATTTTCTAGTTTGTCCTGTGTTTGAGAAACGTGGAATCCATATTAAAGTAAATTTTAAAATATTAAAGTATACAAAATTAACAATTTAACAAATAATTAAATATTACTATTTTCTTCTAGATAATAAACAAAATGACTGACATATGGAGCAAAAGCGATACCATAATTTTAATGGATTCCCTCCGGCAGCTTCCGTGTCTATGGAATCCTTTAAATATTGATTTTACGAATAAATCGAAACGGAGCGAAAAATATTTAGAACTTCAAGTAATTCTTCAAAAAGAGAAACCAATGATATCAATATTACAAATTAAAAATAAAATAAGAACGCTGCAAAGTCAATTATCCAGGGAAAAAACTAAAATATTGAATTCTAAACGAAGCGGGGTCGGCCGGGAGAACATTTATGTACCCAAATTATGGTGTTATGAACAATTGTCATTTCTATGTAATGTAAATGACACAGAAGCCAGCATCTCAAACATAGATCTGGGATTTGTAAGTTAACTTAATTCTGATTTATATATAAATAATTGTTATAATGTTTGTGTTGTTTTTTTTTTAGATTGGAGTAGAAGATGTTGAAGTCGCTCAAGAGTCGTCCGAAGCCGTGAAAACGCAAAAGGTAAGTTACCTACAAAAAAATTACAGGGTTTCCGATTTATCGGATTTATTCCAAAAATAAAATAGTTACGTTATAAATAGATTCCTAATGTTTTTCACACTAAAAGGAAAAGCTCTGATTTCACCTCTGATATACTTTTAGCAGCGGTTATGTACAAAGTCAGCTCTATTTTTTATACAGCGTAACACAAGCAAATTGAAAAATTATACTATTAATAAACAAAAAATATTTTAAATTTTATTTCTAGGATACGCCGTACGTTATGATGTATTAACTTCAAAAATTATTTAATTGATAAAAATTGGTATTTTTTTATATGTTGATAAAAATGGCTAATTATAGGCCAAACTAATTGTAGATTCTTAAAACGTTTTTTTTATTAAACAAATCTAATTTTTTACAAATATTACCAAGTTTTCGGTTCTTTGAATCTTTATCAAGGAACCAAAAAGTAAAATAAAATTCCTTATAAAATAGCTAACCAAACTACAGATACTACACAAAAGTTTTCAAACTTTTGTTGTGACGGTTTGCTATTTTATAAGGAATTTTATTTTACTTTTTGGTTCCTTGATAAAGGTTTAAAGAACCGAAAACTTGGTAATATTTGTAAAAAATTAGATTTTTTAAATAAAAAAACGTTTTAAGAATCTACAATTAGTTTGGCCTATAATTAGCCATTTCCATCAAAATAGTCAAGATTCATACACTCCCGAGTATTTGATTATAACCACTTTAATTTATAACCACTTTAAATTTCGACCTAATTCTTCGTAGTTGTGGTTTTGTTATAATTATTTTTTTTATTATTTCTTTTCTCTTGTTGTATGATGGCTGATAACAAAGAGGTTAAAATGAAAAAAAAAATGGTAAAGTCAAATTTTATATTTTGCGAATATTGAAACATGAGCGCTTTGTTTCATTTTAACCTCTTTGTTATCAGCCAGCATAGAACAAGAGAAAAGAAATAATAAAAAAAAATAATTATAACAATCACATGAATTAGGTCAAAATTTAAAGCGTTTATAATCAAATGCCCGGGAGTGTTTATTTAACTATTAAAAAACTTTTTAAAATAATATTTTTAATCAAATGATTTAATTGATTTTTAATTAAAACTTTATTTACTAAACCCCTTCGTTTCCGCGGTATATTCTGTCAACTTCGGGGGAACTTAATTAATAATAAACAAAAATATTTCATAAATATTTTTAAAATTTTACATTTATCGTCTAAAGTATCTACATAAGTTTAAGGCCAAAAGTCTATTTATACAATACATAGTTTAAACAAATGTCATTACATTACATACACTCCTGGACAAACTTAACGCATATTTTTTTTTTTTTGTAATAAGACCGGGTGTCGAACTATTTTTTTTTATTCAAAAACAGTTTACAGACATTAAAACTAGCTTTAGCAATGAGTATTTCCCCGCCGTGCCCTTATTTCAGCCATACCAGTCGGCATTCATCCTCAAATCAATCTCCACCAGCCCCGTACGGCCCTCCCAACTGATTCTACCCCAAAACGTTATTGAACCTGCACCAAAGCTTACAGTTTGCACAATGTTACACGGTGCGTAGCGTTCTCCAACTCTTCTGTATACAAGATTACATCCATCTGGTTTCCATAATTGAATTCTAGTCTCATCTGAAAAGACAAGAGTGGCCCATTGGCGCGCACTAAGTAACTCTTTTTGAGTTAAGTAGGAGTACGCTTTCGATCTCGTAACGAATTCATTTTTAAAAATCGATCGTCATGCTCGGTTGTGCACTTTTATGTCCTTGTCCTGGGTTTCTTTTATACTCTAAGGTGTCACGATATCGCTTAGATACTCGTGAAACCGAAGACTAGTTCATTCCTAATTTTCGTGCGATTTGTGTGAACACGCTGATTGTCATGAGTTTTATTTATAAATATGTGCGCTCTTTTTTGACAATCTGTTCCTTTATTTGAATGTACATGATTTTTTAAACGGTATACAAATTATGCCGCATCAATAAAATATACATATGCGGGAAACAGATGTGCATAATTTATGCATGCATTCCTGCGTGCGAATATGCAGGTACCACAAATTTGCGTAATTTTTTGACACTGCATTTTATTTCACCATATTTGTTTCCTTCATTTTGAAAGATCGTGTTGTGTGATACTGATAACTATTTCTTTATATTCGCTGTGTAAAATTAAAATTTAAAGTTTGCAATGCAGTTAATAAATTACGATTATTTAAATAAAATAATTTTGATTTATTTATGCTATTTAGCATATCGCAAAGTGGTTTGTTTGATAAACCAGAATAAAACCAGAAATCGAATGATGTGGGTTCGTAAAATTTTCACGGAAAATGAACGGGACATGCATGGCTTCTTTGCTAAAATTTTCTTATTAAATAAGGAAAGGGATGAGGAATCGTTTCGCAAAGCCACCCGAATGGGTATGCAACAATTTGAACTACTATTATAGTTTACTAGAATGTAAACTTCGAAAGCAAAATTTCATGAGAAATTCTTCATTACATATCGTTAAACATTTATAATTACATATCATATATTTATGAAATTTAGTTATTTGGCACAAGGTGCAGGCTGGCAAATACTGTCATGGGCGTTTCGAATTGGTGTTTCAACAGTACGGGAAATAATTCTTGAAGTGTGTGGACTTATGTGGGACGAATTGAGCAAGATTTACTTGTCTCCACGAACGGAAAGAGAATGGGAAACAATTGCCGAAGACTTCTTCAAAAATACTAAAATACCAAACACAGTAACTGCAATCGACGGAAAGCACATCCGCATAACATGCCCACCACACGCTGGCTCCCTATATTATAATTATAAAAATTATCACAGCATCGTTCTACTAGCTATATGTTGACTCAAAATGAGTTTGGGGATCAAATTTTAAATGGGCAAATAAACATATCAAAACCAATGAAATTGCCTAATACAAATGTGGAGTTTCCTTGTTTTTTTTATTGGTGACAACGCTATCCCGTTGCGGAAAAATTTGATGCGACCATATCCAGGGCGGTTACTTTCTCAGGACAAGCAGTTATTCAACAAAAAACTAGCAGGAGCGAGAGTAAAAATAAAGAACACCTTTGGGATTTTGACGGCCAAATTTAGGGTGTTGACAAATTCATTAAACATGTTTCCCGAAAATTGTGAGAGCAACTTTAGTTTTGCATAATTTTATAAAGTTTCACGATTATTCAAATTATATCCCGAATAGTTTTGTGGACCACTTAGATGAGAATAATCAACTAGTACAAGGCACATGGAAGCAAAAGGTCGAACCTTTACAGCAGTACAGACATTTCATGCGCTTTAACGCTGGTAGGGATGTCTTTTCAATAAGGAATAACTTAAGACTATTTTTCCCAGTAAAATGTAGAACATATAAAAATTAAATAAAACATTTATTTCAAAATTGAAAAAAATAATTCACACCAATGTTTTCAATAATTCACAGCAAAATTCATTTCGTATAAATATACTTAAATAGTTTTAATTTATATATAATGGATCGTTTACCACTTTTAAAATTTCCACCTGCAATTTTCTAAATTTTTCTGAAGAAATCTGCTCGTTCTCTATTTGCTGTTCCCAGGCTGGACAAATGCACTCTTTGCAAGTTTAATAAGCTCGGACATTTTTTGGCTCGTTGAATCCAACAAGGCGTCAGATTTAGCCTTCGACGGCTTTTTAGCACTTGATGAGCTACTAGAGCTGGCCGTATTTTGACAATCAGAGAGATCTGAGTCATTCGATATTAATGCTTCTGTTAGTTCCTCACCTGTTGTCGTAAATACCTATATTGGATTCAACCTCCTGTTTCAGTGGGAAATTTGTGAAACATTCTAATTTTGATGCATGCATGATTATGCACATCTGTTTCCCGCATTATGGTACATAAAAATAAATCGCACAAAAAAAACAGATTTAAATGTGTTCCGCCATTTCTACTAAGTACACGTTTTTCATTTTATTTGAAATATTAATATTTTTGTATGTTTCATTTTTATATTACTACATACATATTTTAATTAAACTAAAGGCGTAATTCAAGTTACTGGGTATAGCTGGAAAATCAGGTAAGGCGAGAATTTTTCGAAAAAATTTCTTTACAGGATTATAAATCTACACTTTTTAGTAGGTGCAAGCAAATTTTTTCCGGAAAATTATCATATTTTCCGGGAAAATTTTCAGTTTTCCCAAAAAAAAATTGAGGTGTGGCCAACACACGACTTTCTTTTACGAACAGCCAAAGTTGAGAAACTTTTATAATGCAAATTTCTCGCAAACTTAATTAAGATTGTTTTTATTATTTCATGTTTTCTGTAAATTGTATATTTTTGAAATATTTGCAAAATAAATTTTCTGTTTCACGCGGAATCTGGGAGCTGGGACCCCAAAATGTATGTAAAAAGTTTAAACGTGAAGTTGCAATTTGATTGGTAAACCATCTGGACTACAAACTGACAGACATATATACCAACAGACACCACTTCGAAACCCAATTTTTCGGATTCATTTTTACACACGTAAAAGAAATAAAAGGTGATATTTATGAATTTAAATTTTTTCTTTTAATTTTTTGCAATTTGTATTAGTGATTTTTTTGTAAACCTTATACTTTTTAGGATATGTGCAAAACACATTTTCGGGCCCAAGAGAGTGGCCATTTCCGGTTGACCGGTTTGGCAATTTAACATACATTTAGGCGAAATATTTTTATAACATAGATTTGTGCTAAAAAACCGGAAGTACTTAGTGTGCAAATTAATTATAATTAGCATAATATACAGCCAATTTCTGCAATTATAAAACGATACACAAACTAAAGGACCACAAACCCTAATAAGTCGTTAAAAAGTTAAGAAACATGAAAAAATGATGCTGAATGTGCATTATGTAATATTTGCCTTAAAAACCGGAAGTACGTCACTGTAGTGTGCAAATTAATTATATTTAGCATAATTAGGCTATATGTACATATATTTTTGTGTTGGCAAAACAACAATTTTATTTTTTTTTTTATAAAATTTTTTAATTTTATTTAAATTTTTTTTTTTTAAATATTTAATTTTTTTTTTAATTTTTAATTAATTTATTTTTATTTTTTTTTATTTTTGTAAACATTTTGTATTAGTAATTTTTTGTAAACCTTCTTTTTAAGATATTTGCAAAACAAGTTTTCTGGCCCAAGGGAGTGGCCACCACTTCCGGTTGACCGATTTGGAATAAAATTCACTGGGACCTCCCAATTTATCAAAAAAGCTTAAATCTGAAGTTTCAGTTCGATTGGTTAAGCCATCTGGGCTGTAGAGAGGACACAGACTGACAGGCGGACAGACAGACTGACAGACAGACATCATTTCGAAACCCACTTTTTCGGACTCAGGGGACCTCAAAACAGATAAATCTTCAATAATCTCAAGGTCGAAAATTTTCATGATTACTATACTTTATTTTACTTACGTAAAACAAATTTCTTAAATTTTGCTCAATATTTAAAATATTTTTTTAATTTATTTATTTTATACTAAAATTGGGAACTCCCCAAAGCCGCTTAGCATTGGACCTCTCCGCGCAATATTGAAAGCAAAATGTAATAATTGTCATTTTTATAATTCACATACTAAAATTGGGAACTCCCCAAAGCCGCTTAGCATTGGACCTCTTCGCGCAATATTACTTTTTTTCTAGATTATTTTAATTCGTTTTCAGATATGCCCTAGATTCTTTGCGGGCTCCGCCCCCATGAAGACAAGAAAGCAAAATATGATTTTAATTCGTTTTATACCTTAGAGGATGGGGGCTGGCGCCCCCAAACCCCCGCTTTTCTAGCGTATATATGAAAATTTTTATTTTTATAATCAAAACTAATTTAAAATTCATATCGCCTTTTAACAGTGTTTGACGTTTTTAAAACTACCGAAAAAACGGACAATACATAAACAAATATATAATTTGACATTGTTCTAAATTAGGCAAAATTTAAGAAATTAAATATTTTTTTTTGGAAAAATTGAAAATTTTCCCCGTAAAATATGAGAATTTTCCGGGAAAAATTGGCTTGCACCTATTAAAAAATGTAGATCTATAATCCTGGAAAGAAAAATAAAAATTAAATTCATATTTTTATGTTTTTTAAATGGAATATAAATTTTTTTTTTTTAAGTTGAAAATTTTTCCGGAAAATGTGTGAATTTTCCCGGAAAATATAGCTTGCACCTATTAAAAAGAGTAGATCTATAATTCTGTGAAGAATTTTTTTTAAAAAATTCGCGCCTTACCCGATTTTCCAGCTATACCCAGTAACTTGAATTTAGCCGCAATTACATTTCTAATTAAAATTACAATTAGAATCGAATTTCATTACGATTTTGAAGTATGTATGTATGTATTTTATTTTCTATGGGAATCACCCATTTATCTAGTGTTTGAACATGTGCATATAAATATCCCTTCTCTTATATCGTTTTCCAGTTGACGAAAATTTGATAAATAAAAAAAAACGGGACGAAAACAGTTGACAGCAGCTTTCATTCGTCGCTCGGTCAAATTTTTCGGGGCGATTACATCATACGCAGTTTGTAGCTCGACCAATAAACTTGTGTGTTTTTCGATAGTGTGTGTTTTTAATAAATTTAATAAATTTTTTATAACTAATTCAAATTAATAATATTATAATATTTAATATTTCTTTTTATAATAATTATTGTGATCTTTTTCTGTTATTTTTTATCGTAATTAATAATAGTGGAAAGTGAATCTGAAAAATTAGAGGAAGGCGTCACACGCCTTCCGAACATTCTAGAGAACTGTAAGTCTACTGAAAAAGGTTTTTTAGGTTTCAATGATGAAATAAATAATCAAAAAAGAAAAATTAATGATTTATTTGAAATCTATAATACTAAAATCATGAAACATAATAATAAAAATAATTTAACTTCGGATAATAATCCAAAACCTATTATTGCATCATCAAATAACTCAAAAACAGACGCCATGGTTACTGACGTTCAAGATGATAAGAAAATAAATAAAAAAGTAGATAATTTATATATAAACTCTGACAAAGGTCCCTTCTACGTTCTTATTAAAGCAAAAAATCCAAATAGGTTGTTGGCCATTATTTTATCAAAAATATTTTTGCAATCTAAAATTAATCCAATTGATATTATTGTGATTAAAAATAACTTAGCTAGAGTAGAATTTAGTTCTTTTGATATAGCAAACAAATGCATAAGATGTGATGATCCTTTGCATAAAATATTAAAAGATAAAGAGTATTCCCCTTTTATACCTGATGCTTATATTAAAGTTGTAGGTACTTTAAGAGGACTTCTCAACGATTTTGATATGAATGAAATTACTAAAAATTTGACTAGCGATTGTAAAATTACAAATTTAGAGATCATTAAATTTTGGGATTTTAAAACTAAAGCTCTTAAAGATACTAATATTTTAAAAATTGAATTTAGAAATGATGTTCTCCCAAAATTTGTTAAATTTTATGGCGTTAATGTTAAGGTAAATATTTTTATTCCGAAATTGAGATTCTGTTCTAAGTGCTTAAAATATGGTCATATTAAAAAATTTTGTATTTCTAAATCTATAATGTGTATGAAATGCACTAAAGACATTTCCGCTAATCCATCTCATGAGTGCTCTGATGTACCAAAATGTAATTTCTGTGACAATGATTCTCACTTTACTAATTCTAAAAATTGCCTGGAAAAAAACAAACAAATCAAAATTAAAATCCATTCAATTAAAAATAAAATATCATTCAGTGAAGCTAAATATTTACTATTTCCTAAAAATAAACCACTAAATACTAACCCATCTGATTTTCCTATTTTAAATAACACTGATAATGCACCAAATTATTGGATTAACAAAGCTAACAATTATGACTTGATAATTAAGGAACAAAAAAATAAAATTGATAATTTTAACACAGTTTTAAATAAAATATTTAACATTAGCAATAAATCCTATGGAATGAATATGACTGATGCTTTGTTAATGGACATCAAGGATGCCATTAAAAACATTAAAATTAAATAAATTTATGGAATGCTTCAAAATTTTACAGTTAAATATAAGAAGTTTAAAAAGTAATTTTAATCTATTTGAATTATTCATAAATAAATACAATATCGATATTGCGATTATTAGCGAAACCTGGTTGAAAGATTGTGATAATATTAGAATTAAAAATTATAATACTGTTTTTAAAAATAGACATGATGGTTATGGAGGTTTAGCATTCTTTATTCATAGAAAAATTGCCTTTAAAAAAATTGATATAAATATTACTTGTAATCACTTAGAATTTTTAAACATAAACATTAAATACAAAAATTTAAACTTAAATTTAATTAATTTCTACAACTCTCCTAATAGCATTAATAATCTGGATATACTTGATTTTAACAATATATTATCACATTTCAATAACCACCTTAACACCCTAGTGGTAGGTGACATTAATGCTCGCAATATCCTTTGGGATAAACATACAACTAACAATAAAAAAGGCAATAACATAGCTAACATAATAAAAAATAGTAACTTTCAAATTCTTAATAATGGTAATGCAACAAGGTTTGATATTAGAAATAATTCCAATTCTGCAATAGACATATCTCTATCTTCCCCTGACATTTTTAATAAAATATCTTGGGAGGTAATACATGATTACATTGGTTCTGATCACCTTCCTATTTTGATTAATTTAAAATTAAATAAATACATTAAAAAAGATATTATAAATTGGTCGAATGTTGTCAATGAGACTAATAAAATTACTTCTTTTAATGATAATAATAATAACATTGAAAACATTATTAACAATATAATTTTGAATAACACAAAATCAATAATTATAAATAAAAATAATACCCCAAAACCTTGGTGGAATTCACATCTTGACAGATTATGGAGAATTAAATTAATTAAACAAAAAATTTATAACAGAAATAAAAATTTGTTCACAGCCATTGAACTTTTGAAATCTTCATCACTTTTAAAAAGAGAAATAAGAAAAGCTAAAAGAAATTCTTGGTTTTCCTTTATTGATAATTTAAATAATGATATAAATAGTAAAGAGCTTTGGTATAAAATTAATAAAATCAGAAATAAAAAATCCATTTCTTTTAATGTTTTGGAAAATTATGATATGGCTAAAGAATTTATTAATTATAATTTTCCATATTCTGTTGAAAATATTAAATTTCCTATTGACGTTGATGATGGCATTGTTGATAATAAATTTGTAAATGGTTTTGTTATTAATATACTCAAACATAAGTCCAAATCTGCTCCAGGTTGCGATAAATTATCCTTCAAATTCCTTAAAATAATTATTGATAATAATCCAAATATTTTAAATTTTGTTGTTGATTTTCTAAATAAAATTTACAATAGTAAAATTTATCCAACTAATTGGAAAACATTTAAAGTTATTTCTATTAAAAAGCCATTTAAAGATGATCTAATTATTGATAGCTATAGACCGATTTGTTTACAAAACTCAATTTCAAAAATTTTTGATAGAATGATTTTAAATGATTTATTAACACACCTAAATACCAATAAAATTATCCCTGATAATTCTTTTGGTTTTAGAAAAGGATATAGCATAACAGACTATTTTGTTAATCTTTTTTCTGAGATTTATAAGGATAAAAAAGAAAGAAAAAATATAATTCTCATTACAACAGACATCAAAAAAGCTTTTGATAACGTAGATAAAAATATACTTATTAACAAATTAATAAATTTTAAAACACACACATGACATTGTTAATTGGATATATCAACACTTAACTAATAGAACTTTAATTTTTAATAATGGTACGAATTCAATAAAACAAGTTACAAATAAAGGTATTCCACAAGGTTCTTGTCTCAGCCCAACTTTATTCAATATTTATACATCTAATATTCATAACATTCAAAATAATAACATTTCAATCTATCAATTTGCTGATGATCTTGCTATTCTGATAAAGAGTACTAATGAATCTTCTTCTTTTGATATTTGTAATCGTGTTATGACAAAATTAAATAATGAATTATCAGAATTGAATCTTGGTTTTAACATTGAAAAAACTTCTTATATTCGTTTATTCAAGAATATTCCTTCTAATTATAACATCAAAATTAATAATCATATTTTAAAAGAAGTCAAAGATATAAAACTTTTAGGTGTTAGCTTTAATAACAAATTATCATTGCTCAGTCATTACAAAAAATTAGATAAAGATATTTCTAACTCATCAAATCTATTAAAAATGATTTCATATAAAAATGGAGGTGCCCACCCCCAAATTCTGATTAATTTATTCAAGTCCTTGATTAATTCAAAAATTAGTTTTGCTGACATCATTACCCCATTAAAATTTAAAAATTCTTTAAATATTAAGCAACAATTAATTAACAAAAACTTAAGAATTATTTTGGGATATACTAAATCAACCCCAATATCTACAATATTAGCAGAATCAAATACCCTTCCAGCTCACCTTGAAAATAAAAAGAATACATTATACTATATACATATCTAAAAATATTTATAAAAATAATATAATATATGAAAATATTATCAATAATAATAGTATTCCTAAATTCAGAGATCTATATTCAGAATATGATTTTCTTTCATATATTGCAAAAATAAATGTCTCCAATACTAAGTATAACTATAATAATATTATAATTAATAATAAATTTAATAATCTTGATAATTTTCCTAAAAATAATTTTATTATTCAATCCAATTTTTTACAAATCTCAAATAAATACAAAGATCATTGTCATATATTTACCGATGGTTCTTTAATATCAGACACTGGTGGTTTTGGAATTTTCTTTAAGGATTCGAATATGAATTTCAGATTTAAACTTAAAAATTTTGCCTCTATTAAAACAATAGAATTAATTGCTATTAAAAAGGCCATTGAAATATCATTACATCAGAAATTAAGTAATATTATCATTTTTACAGACTCAAAAATTAATTGTGACTCACTTATTAATTCCTTAAAATTCAATAAAAATAAATTTTATGAAAATGAAATAATTAATATTTTTGCTAATCACAATGATATCAATATTGTTATACAATGGATTCCTGGTCATGCAGGAATACATGGTAATGAAATTGCTGATGAGTTGGCTAAGCAAGCTATTCGTGACAATCAGGATACAATAGATAACCTAATTACTGTAGAAGACTCCTTTTTAATAATTGATAAATTAATAACAAATGAATGGCATAATATATATAACGACTGGACTATCTCTAAAGGAAAATACAATAAAAAAATTAACATCATTCCTCCAAATAATGTTTGGTTTAAGAACACTAATATGAACTCTCATGACATTAAACTAATTAATAGATTAAGATCTGGTCATGCTTTTAATAAAAAATTTAAACATCTTATGGGTTTTGAAAATAATAATTTATGTGATAAATGTAATTTAATAGAAGATAATAAACATATCATAAGTAAATGTTCTAAATATAACAATATAAGATCTAAATTTCCATTAATAATAAATAATAAATTAATAGACATACTAAAATCATGCAATATAAATAATTATAAAATACTGTGTAATTTCATAAAAGACATTAATTATAACCTATAACTTTTAACCTAATAATTTAATTATTTCCACCACTACATACATTTATTGGTCATATACAGCTACTTGTGCTAGTCGACCTGAGCAAAAGAAAATAACAACAACAACAACAACAACAACGATTACTTCAACTGGAAAACCATATTACTTTTAATTAAATTTTTATTTTTAGTTCGGATTTACTATTTGTGGTAATAAATAAAGCCAAATATGTATAAAAAAATTAACAAGGAGGTGAATAGTCTATTATCATTTGCGGGGTACCGAATTAAAAAAGGTCTTTAAAAATGAATTAAAAATGTTGATTTTTGTATGAAACACCTTCGCCTTTTTTAATTCATTTTTTTTAACAAATTTTCTGAATTAAAAAAGGCGAATTTGACGGAAAACGTAAAAACGAGAAAAACGTAAAATGAATTAAGAAAGGCTTTTGTTATTTCATTTTATAAACACATATCTTAATTCATTTTCAAAATGAATTAAAAAAGGCATATATTATTTCATTTTTTAAACATAAATCGTAATTTATTTTTTTAACAAAAATCAGAAATGCGTGTTTGGAAGAAAATGTACTAAATTCACCTTGTTCCAAAATTAATACTAACATAATTTAAATGCGTCTCTAGTAAAAAATTGTTTTATTATTTAAGTTTCATTGGATTTCTTTTTTCTATTGATTTTTGTGAAATATTCGAAATCATATAAGATTCTGGCTACACGAATTAAAACGGCTGTCTGAGAAAAGATATTTTTCTGAATTAGATAAGGGCCTTTTTTAATTCATTTTATAAAATGAATTAAAAATGCGTTAATAAAAATTTAAATAAAAAAGTTAACTTAATTAGGTTTATATGTTTTCATTAATGAAAGTAAACACTGATCATGAGCGATTTTAATTCGGTTTTGAAATATGTAAAAAATTAATTAATTTGTTAACTAATTAAAAGTTAATTAATTTTTAATTTTTTGCTTAATTTTTTAAATATTTTGGAAACGAATTGGAGTCGCTCATGATCAGTGCTTGTTTTCATTAATGAAGGTATGAAGGCCTGATTTGTTAACTTTTTTGTTTAATTTTTACATATCTTAAAAACGAATTAAAATCGCTCATGATCAGTGCTTATTTTCATTAAGGAATAATGAAACGTAAACCTGTACTTAAAAGCAAAAGTCACATAAATAATTAAAGTTGTCTACTATTTAGATTGTAACAAATTTTGGTGAAAATCGGGTAAAAAATAAAAAAGTTATGAGGTAATACGTTTAATACTCTCAATGTACATATTTACATTTGATTTTAAAACTTTAACCTTCATTTTCTCAAAACTACTAAAATGCACATAAGCGACTTCTGCTTTTCAGTACAGAATTTATTTACTTTATTTCCTGATACTTGGTTATTCGCGTTTATAATATTATTGACTGTTATTCCCATTTTCCTTCTTTTTATTATCATCAGAGAATAAATCATATTCCACTCCGTTAGACATTTTACCCGAAAAAAACACGCATACATAATGATAATAACATAAATATAATAGATATTAGTACATTTTCACTTTTTGTTTCATTTTATAATTTACATCTTAATTCATTTTTAAAATGAATTAAAATCACTTATTTAAATTCAGAAAAATCGCATTTTTTAATTCAGCCTTTTTTAATTCATGTAGCCATCATTTGCTGATAGTTCAAAAGCTAAAGTAATAACTAAGAAACATAGAAAAGAAACATAGAAACATAGAACTAAGAAACATAGAAACTTTAAAATCAACGCCAAAAAAAACTGAATTTATTTCTTTATGTGGTGGATTATATACATATTTCGGTCTTGAAAAAAATATTAAAAGAATTTTAAATTCCCACAAAATCTCCACAATTGAATTAAAATTAGACATTGGAATAGATGGTCTTCCCCTAACGAAAAGCTCCAATAGCCAGCTGTGGCCAATATTAGGAAATATACATGGATTTGAGGAAATTTTTTTGATAGGAGCTTACCACGGATATGCAAAACCAAAATGTGCCGATTCGTTTTTAAAAGAATTTGTGAATTCTAAATAACAATATTTTATATAAAGTTGTCTTAAGAGCATTTATTTGTGATGCCCCTGCCAGATCCTTCATTTTGCATGTGAAAGGACACGGCGGATATTACGTTTGCACGAAATGCCATGTGAAAGGAACTTATATAAACCGAAGAGTAGTTTTTGCTGAAATTAACAATCCTTTACGTACTGATATTGGATTTCGGAACAGAATTGATTTAATGCACCATAAGAAAATAGAGGAAATTGAATTGAAGAAAATTGATGTTGGATGTGTGGATCAATTTCCAGTAGACTACATGCACTGCGTCCTGCTAGGAGTAATGCGACAAACTTTGCGATACTGGACCATTGTTAGAAAAGAAACATTCTCACTGTCTAGGTGCCAAATTGATGAAATTGACAACAGAATGCAAAAAATGAAACAGTGCATATCAAAGGAATTTGCAACAATGTCCACAACTTAATTCATATTTCTCAAGATGTTCTAAAATTCGGTAATGTGAACAATTACAGTGCATTTAAATTTGAAAACTACATGCAACATTTGAAACGACTAATAAAGAAAAAATCACACACTTTAGCTGTAAATAATATATTTACAACGCCAATAGCATCTTCGAATTTAAATATATACTCCACTTCCGATGAAATTTTTGATGAACCAATAGAGGAATTTGAAGTCAATCTAATTCAATATAAAATTATTTCACTATATAATAATTCTTATATGATTTATTTACCCTTATTGCATTAAATTTTTTTTGTTTATCCCATCAGCAATATGGCAACAAATTCAGATTCTGAAAGTAGCTTCAAATTTATAAGAACAGGACTCTTATGTTTTTGTTTTATTGTTATAAGTTAATTTTTACAAAATAATTATTCCAGAAAAGAGCGGTACATTTAAGAGATCGGCACCAAAAGACGATAAAAATACAAGTATGATTTTAGGTGTGGTTGTTTTAAAAATTACTTTGAACTTTTTTAAATTTTATAGCGGATGATCCTTCACAAAGAACCAGCTCTACAATCAACGATACATTTTGCTGGTCAGACGAAGAATTCGGATACCAAAATTTTTTAAAAATAAAGAAGATTATACCAACTACTTCTACCGAAAAAAATAATAAATTTGAACAATCTCCTGAACAGCTACTATATGGTTCAAATATGGAAAACATATGCCCAGAAAGTATTTTAATTTTAAAAGTATATAATTACCGTTAAGTTTTTTTAATGTGGTTTCTTTTTAGCAAAAGAACTCAATGTAGAGCAGAGAAGCCGAAACATTGAAAATGATGTCAAAACCGTGAAGGATATCGACATTCCCTGCAAAACTGCCTTGCAACTCCAAGATTTAGAATCGAAATCCAAGGAGAGTGAGGCAATAGAAAAACAATTAGTAAAAACTATTGACAAGCTTAGCTTAAATTATATATCATAATAATTTCGTAATAATTATAGGTCAGCATATTTCACTCCCAAAAGAGTCATGATATGAGCAAGGTTTTAAAGACAAACCTACAAAACCTCGTAATAGACGAAGTCGCTACAAAGTTCTCATGGTTTGGTCAGCATGGGAATATTGCAGTTAAGGACTATTTAATTTTGAAACTTCTAATAGGTACGAGTACCAGAAAACCTACTACATACTTTAACATTTAAACTAACTTGTATTTTTGTTTTATAGACTCAGCACAAAAAAAATTTCCGAATACATCGCGTGATGAAGTGGTAACCTTTGTCAAAAAGTGGTTCCAACTTGCAAAAGATCGGCAAGGGAAACGGTCAAAGGCAGAATCTAAGCGATCATATCAGAATCTAAGTAGTAAAAAATAAGTCTATTGAAGTTTAAATTTTAGTTTCTTGTTATTATTTGAATTGAATTGTTATTTCATCATATTTATTTTATTTAAATTGAAATATTTTTATTTGATCTACATATGTACAATGTACTTACATACTCATTACTTGTATAAATATAAGGTGATTTATACATTCCACAAGTATCCAAAAATGCCAATTATTAAGTTTAACTAATTATTTTATTTTAACAACATTATAAAAATATATGAAATTGAATTATAACAATAATAGCGTTTATTGAAGGTGCTTGTTTGGCATTTGGATACAGAATACTGAATAAATTTTACAATTGACCATCACGAAGCAAAATTCTTCTTGATGGTACATAATAGGTACATAAGGGGAAAAATGGTAAGGGTAATGCAAGAATGCAATAGTACATACAATTAATGGGTAGGGGGAATTATATATAGAATAATAAATAGATAATAATAAAGTTATATAATACATAAATAAATTAATAGCTAGTCTAGTATCTTCTATGCGCGTTATGTACAATAATTTGGGTAATGATCAAATTATAATAATACATAAAGATAGCTATATAAAGATAATATATATAATAATAATACATAAAGGTTATATAATAATAATAATTCGATGACGATTATCAACCTGTTGACGGCCTGGTATTATGTTGTTTATCATGCGCGACAAGACATGGGATTTATCAATTTAGTTTAAACATTACTCATAGTGGTTATTTTAACATTTTCATTTAAATTTGCTTGAACTAACTATTGCTATTACTTTTTTAATTAGCCACGTATTATTATACGAGTATAATACAAATTAAATCATTAAAAAAATTAAAATTCGTTTTTTTTGTTTGCAAATATTCTTACAGAAAGGAGTACTATATTTACGCGGAAATTATCCTCAAAATTCCATGTATTCTCTCACTATCTGGAATCTGCGTTCTGTGTGTTTTTTTGCACAAATTTCCGTGCGAAATGTCAATTGGGAGGTTGACAATATTCTTACAGAACGGATTAAGATTTTCCTTCAGAAAGGAGTAGAAATATCTTACAGAACTGAGTAGGATTTTTATACTCAAAGAAGTAAGGTTATCTCACCGAAACTTAATTTAAAATGAGTATATTATGTTCACAGAAAGCAGTACTATATTTACATGGAAATTATCCTCCAAATTCCATGTATTTTTCACACGGATTTCCGTGCGAAATGTCTATTGGGTCAGTGCGTTGAATTTATTTTTGATAATTGATGTTTTGGTTTATTTTATACAACGTAATTTTGTAATTTTACCAAAGCAGCATTTGTCAATAAAGTCAACTAAATATGTTTAATGTTTGCAATGTTTTTTTTGCTATGTATATATCAGTCCATTTTTTAAGAATTCTTTTTATTTTATCATGAATTTTGATATAAAAAAAATTTCGAAATAATTTTTTATTCACAAAATAAAAATTTTGCGAACTTTTATTCACAAAAAGTAATTATTGACTTTTTCGTACATGGGGAATTTTTTCCACATACTTATACCCATTCGGAAATATTCCCTTAGTACCGAAAAACTTCCATTAGTAGGGAATTCATAATACGTGAAAGAAAATTTCCGAACGTTTTTGTGAATTTTGACAGATTTCCACATGTGGAAAATGGATGTGGAATTCGAGAATAGGGCCCGGTACACTAAATTTTGTACTTGCGAAGGAAACAGCAGATAAGATTATTGGAAATAAATCTTTTGCAAAAAAAATTTAGGTAAGAAAATTGTTCGATTAATGTTTAATAATTTGTCAAATGACAAAAATGCTCATTCAAGTTACATCACCATTATAGACAAACATGATTTTTGTCCTTTCTTTTACGCCGAAACTATTCAACCTATTTTTATAAAAATTACACCATTCGAAAGGTATTCTTTTGTAGGTGTGCACAATCTTTGTTTTAAATAAATCGGATATCAGATGGCTGAATTATAACGGTTTAAAAATAACACATTACAACAACAACATTTGTATATTTTCATCTAGGAATCAAATCAAATAGGAATCATATTAAATCCATTTTTACTTTTATATTGTCAGCTCTTTCATTGTTTTGATGAAATCATATTAAATCTGTTTTGCTTTTATATTGTCAGCTCTTTCTTTGTTTTGATAATATTACAATAAAAGAAAGAAGCTTATAGAGAAATGCATTAACATTTTGTTTAAATAGAAATAGTTAAACGTAATTCAATTACAAAAACAATAATGTGTATTTTTTCATTATTTTTTTGTTGTTCGACATAAATAGAAAGAAAAGCTGTGTTTTTCGGTTGCTAATTACTAGTCTTTATTTTCCATATTCTTTTCTGCATTCAAATTGTACAGAAGTCAATTAAAAAAACGATTTGTGTATTTAAATTACGCTTTTAGTTTTCAATGTGTTCGGGAGTGGGTGAGTTTATATTCAATTGTGATCAATTGTTTAAAAATGACTCGCCTTGCTACTATTACTGGTAGAGTGGAGCGGCGTCGTGACAGAATTCGTAAGAGATTACAAAGAAGTGCATTAAATGACAATGGTACAAATAATAATCCTATAGATAATTTAGATGGTTCTTTTAAATGTGCTTTAAATTCAACCCCGCATAAAGTTATAGTTCAATGAGTTTGCGTTGTGCATTTTGTAGTGCCAAACATTTTCAGGCAGAAGTCACTTTAAGAAACATATAGTCGTTTACCTTTTGTTGCCATAAAGGCCATAAAATTGATTTACCTCCTCTTGCGCAGAATTCATTATTATTTAAAAATCTATGCGATGGACTTTTTTTAATGATAATTCGATCAAACGTCGTTCTAAAAATTACTTTGAAAATACATATTCGCTCCTATAATTCAGCATTTGCCATGGTTAGTTCTGAAGCTAAATTGTCTAATACCCTTTTGAACGGTGTATACCATTTTAAGATTCATAATATTTTTTATCATCGAGCTGGGGCTTTAACATCTGAATATGGTCGTCAACCGTGCTATGCACAATTATACTTTTATAATGTTGATACTGCTAATCAGTATAGAAAGCGTGAGAGAGCAAATGTTGACTGAAATGTTGATTTAACGCGTGCATTGGCTGTAGAATTAGATCGCGTGAATGATTGTGTTCGATCCTTCATATCAATAGCCAAATATTGTAAACAACCTGAAAACATTGTTTTTGATGTTTGTATGGTGATAAAAGTTAATTGAGATGCAGATATACGTCGTTTCAATGATGTTGTTCATTAAGTCCAGGAAACACCACGCTATTTTTGGTCTAATCTGCCTTGTTACAAGTGCTAAATCCTTATAAATTTTGTAAAATTACATAACGAAACCAAAGCTTATATACTATAGTTATTCTCATCAAAGTTTGACGTTCGTTGATTGTCACGGAGTATAGAAGTTAAAATGCTGCCGCGGAGCGCCCAGGGGTAGAGCCCTTAGTTACAATGATGCTTACATAATGTTATGTTGAATAATTATTGGAAAACAGTTAAATATTTCTAATTTTTTTTAGCGAGGTCGCAGCAAAAATTGGAAAAACAATTGGAATATTGGATCGATTTAGTTTAAGCAGGTAAGTGAATCACTAAATTTGTTACAATAATTAATAAGGTGGTGAGTGGTGTTGGTGTTTTTTTATATATTTGGTTTGCATCATTTTTAACGGTTATAATTTTTGGCGCATAATCACATTTACAGTTTTTTTTAAATTATTGATTTGTGATAAAATTCTAGTCAGTACCTAAGTGCACTGTTGTGATATTTTTTTTTTTCATATGTGATATATCTAATCTGTGATATTAAGTTTATAAGCGCTTCTATGCCCTTGGGTTGGTCGATAGCGTGATTGTAAATTATGTTTGGCAAAACAGTTGCGTAATACATACTATATTTACACAATTTTTTTTACCAATTTACATACATTATTTATTTACATTTATATATATTATTTATTTATTTACATATACATTAATAAGAATTTATTTATTTATTTATACAAAACAGTAGTTTGAGGATTTAATACTTAAATATGCCTCATTATTGTTGCATTGTTAGTTGTAATTCCTACAGTCTGCCGTTTCCCCGTTGCCCTTTTTATTTTCCCGTCTTGCGAGGAACTGAAATCACGATGGTTAAATGCCATCCAAAAAATTATTACAACCAACTAATGAAAATTCGTTGTACGAAGAAGTTGATTTAACCGACTTCAACGCAATCTTATACACTGATACATAGTACATACATATCTTCAAAACGTAGAAATTGACGATAAAGCAAAATTGTATGCAAGTAGCGCGTCAAAAGCCAATAAATGCAACTCTTGTTGAAATTTTTTTAACTCCAATTATTTTAATTAACTACATCGTGGCGGGCTATCTGTTGCATGAAAGTAATTATATACTTTCCCACATGTCTTCCATATTTCAAACGATTTTAAGTAGCCCAGAGCTAAAAGTTAAATTTTGAGAATCAAAAAATCCGAAAGGCATACTAATAAATTTGGCAGTAGACAGACTTCGGAAGAATGATGCACCAGATATTGATTTGGATAATCAGTGCAAGTGCGAGTCTAATAGTTTTAATATTTATTTTAATATTAGTAAATGTTTTGCCAATATTTTAATCAGCAATTACGTAAAAAAAATAATAATTAACGCCATGCGTTAAATGACATTACAAAGCGCAAATTACTTACATACAAATAGTTATTCCATTTTATAATTTTTTAAGAATTTGCTAACCACTTTTTCTTTCTTTTTTTTGAGTACACCACCGAAACGAGTTTTCCTGGATGGTAACTGAAGATAAAATGTTCTTGCTTCAATTGTTCCTGAATTACATGAACTGAAGTTATATTTATTTTTTTTTTTATCTGTGAATTGTGTATTTATTTAATTTTTTATTGAATTGTTAATTATTTTTTAAATAAATTTTTTATTATTGTTGTGGAAGAGATTTTTACGTTCAATGGAAGTTTTAAGCTTGCATACATAATCTTTCATAAGGCCTTTCTCTTCCCGTTTACAATCAACATATTTTAAAGAATAAAAAGCTCTACAGTTTTTTTTATATAATTAAGGTTATAAATATTTATATTAGACTGATGTCCGCTCATGCTCTCCACTAAATCTCTCATTTTTTCCCTTAAATTCATTGAATTTATTTATACGTATTGTTCCTTTTTCGGTGGTATTTGTTGCCCTGTGGCCCTATTCTGGTTTTTCCCTGGGAACAGGGAATTGTCTTTCACATTTTTCTAGCAGTTTTGAATTTTTCCTCAAAAAGTGTATTCTGGCAACCAGGGAAAAATATTTTTGGGGAATTAATAATTCCCAATTAATGCAGTTTTGACAACTATTTTCCTCCACTCATTTAGCGGATGAATATTATTTTTCTTCAGGGAATTTTTGAATCACCAATAAATAACAACAAAATAATGTCAGGAATTTGGGTAAGATTGTTTAAATAAAAATTATGTTTGTAAAGTTTAATTTTACAAATTTAGTAAAAATTAACATTAGTACATTCGCTTACAAATACATTTTTTAGGGTAAAAATATAACAAAGGTGGGTATTTATTTGAATGTTATAAAAGTTTCAGCACTGAGTAATATTATTTTATAGTTTCGATAATTCGTCTGCAAAAGAAACCATCCGGGAGGGCTGGCGTGTTATTGCCGTTCAATTAGACGAACTACGCGGTGCAAACAAAGACCCAGATAAATGGAAAAAAGCCTGGATCGATATGAAGTAAATATACTGCATAACTTAACTAATTAATTATTATGTTTATAACACTATTTAACACAAATATATTAAAATATTATTGTACTTGCAGAAAGTATGTGAGAGGGTAGTTGGCGAAAATAAAAGAGTACGACAACCGCACTGGGCTGGGAACAGTTGGCGGCAATGTTAGAAGGCCAAGCGACTTAAATATTTTAGACAGTAGAATTTTAATTATTATTTCCCCAGATGCCGTTGATGGGTCGAACAACGAGGAACGAGGTTTACTGACGGATGCTGTGCCACACCAAGTAAATCTATGTTGATTGTCATCTAAGTATTAAGTATTTACTTTTAATTATAGAATGATATACAAATGGATGAGACAAACACAATGCAATCCCACTCACGAACTGACCCACAGAGCAGCTTCCCCTAAAATAATGTTTAAATAAATTAAATATATTTTTAGGTTCTGCTTTCACTCGTGACGCTATTCTAGCAGAGGAAAATATAATCGAAAACAACGAAACGGAAGCTCTTAACAGGATTGCAGGCGCGTTAGAAGAGGGCAATAAAGCAAAACATCGCATTGCTATGGTAGAACGCAACCAAATTTTAAAAAATATATATTTAAATAATAGGTGAGTATCAAACACATACATATTTAATTTTAACAAATCTTAATTTTAATAATTCAATTTTTTTATTATTTGTGTTTTTATGTAATAATAATTTATTTGAAGTACGTTTCTACTATGTGAGCTCTTACTTCTCTACCAATAGTTAGTAAGTGGTCTACGGAACTAAACTGTAAGTCGTCATCTTCCGGAGCCTCGATAATTTCATCGTTTACTCCGTCTACAGTGTCATGTTCATCTTCATAATTATTATTTTTTAGAAAGTTATGTAATCTATGGGCTTTATTGTAACGCATTTGAGTATCATTTTCAGCGCCATCGATTGGTGTCTTTAACCATGGCTGTAGAGGGTATCCACTGTCACCTGTAATTGAATTTTGTTATGTGGAAATAATTGTATAAATTAATTTATTAAATAATTGTTAATTAATTAAATTATATATCTTTTTCAGTAATCCAAGAGGAAGTTCTCCACTAGAGTATTTAGATACAGTTTATTTAGAAGATGAATAATTTTGAAATATTTATTTATTATTTTTCTAACATATTTTCTAATTTTATTGGATTAAAAATGGGTAAGGTTATATGCCTATATGTTGTACATATATCACCTAGCAACCAAGTGTTTTGTAATTGTCCAGCATCGTATTTATTATGTAAGAAAGCTTTTGCCAACGATTTTCTCCATATTATGGCATCGTGGTTTGACCCACCATATTTTGCATTTATACTTAATATTTTTAAATTATAATCACAAATCTATAGAAGCAAAAAGTGTAATAAATAGTATTTTTAAAATTACTTTTAGGCTTACCAACTGCACATTTTTCGAATGTGTAACGGGCACATGTCATTACCCGTTACCCAATCTATATTAGCCCCATATATATAAAAACTGCATCCCAATCTTGAAGATAATTTCTTCCAAACAATTAAAGTCCCATGATAAAATCCGGATGTAGTTACCATTTCAATTACGCGAATTAATTTAAAGCAATTTTGTTTGGAATAACTTAGCGTAAATTATCTGTTCCGCATTGACACGCGACCCATATAATTCCATTGCATTTATGTTTACTTCCGAGTCTGTTGGTATACAATAAAATTTTGTGCACTCAGCTTTTCGTAAGTAAACATAAAAACATTTTTTACGGAACAAAAATTTATTTTTTTTGTTTGTTTTGGTTTTCATTTACGTTTATTGAATTGGGAACATTTACCAACGGGGTGAATGCAATAATTCAGTTAATAAGCGTAAAAAGGATTTTTTTTAGTGTGGGTTAACTCCAACGTGTCTAACATTGCAATAATGCACTTTTTTTAATGAAACCAAACAGAGAATATTGGAGGGGGAATTATGGAATTTTCTTTATGAAAATTATATAAAAACCTGAACAATTTTCTGTTTGGGGTTCTTCTTGTGTTTTTCTTTTATTTTGTTGGTTTTTCCATTTGGATTGAAATTTTTTTAGTTTAATTTTGTTACCGCTTAAATTTTGTTATACGAAAATTATTAAATAAATTATTATAGTATATAAAAAAAAAACAATTAAACATTTTTGTGCTTTCGCTACAACCAATAAGGGGATATACACGCAGTCAACCAGGTAAATATGACTAACAAAAAAATAGCAACATACTAATCTCCGGGTGATGACCATTGGGGGTCTGTTGGCAGCCTCGCAAGAGGCAGCAAGGGAACATATTATGGTGTTAACCACCATACCCACCATAGTGGGATCCATTCGATTTAAAGCTCGGTCTCATTTAAAATGTAACTTGTAAGTAGAAATGATTTTATATTGTGTAGAAATTATATTTCTTGTTGTTTTTTTAATTTCAATTTCAATAATTTTCTTTTAATTAAATATGCTATTTGCAAATTTTTCTCATTATAACGTAATGTAATTATTTTATATAATTTTTTATATCGTGTTTTAGAAGTATCATCGCAGAATTTGGAGGGTTAACAACCAACAGAAACGGATAAACAAACGTAAGACGCAAGTAATATTTTGTTTAAGCGCATACTTTTTTATTTTTAGTTAGTGGTTTCTAATTATTTGATTCTAAAATGCCACACTGCTCAATTCGGTTGCAACAGTTCGAACCGACGTCAAACCTCCAACTCACAAAAAATTAGCTTCTGTAGGCTTCCTATAAATCAAAGTATTCGAGCACAATGGTTGAAAGCATCATACAGAACGGACACGTTTAATCTAGGCTAAGCGAGAATTTGTTCCCAACATTTTACTGATAGTGACTTCGACTGTAACAGACCGACTCGTCTCAAAATAGGAGTTATACCGACACAAAAATTGCCACGCCATACTGAAGTATTCGATACCCTTTTTAAATCTTCAGATATTGAGTAAATTTTAAATCCGCAGTCAGATCCAAATTATTCGGAAAATTCACTATTATTCGATTACCCTAATAGTTCGGGCAAATTGTCTATAGATATTGATGTAGATCCCATTTTTGCTAAATTTTCAGCTAGTACCCAAACTGACAACTACCTCAGAGATCTCGAACGTCAAACTCAGCGGTTAATGAAGGAAAACCATAAATTGAAGATTAATCTTCAAAAACAGTCAAAGGAAATTTTAAATCTAAAGACCAACCTGTCTCAAATATTCACCCCCGGAATGATAAAAAAATTCGAGAAACCTCTTAAACCAATTCGGTATCAATTGAAAGATATATCATATGCCATATCTTTACATTGTGCCGGGCCTCGACTATATCGCCTTGGAAATATGGGTTTCTTTTTCCTTCAGTTTCCACTCTGCAGAAGTGGGGAATGGCTGTAAATGAATATCCAGGTATATGTATACAATAGTGTAATTCAATTGCTTAAAGAATTAAATTTAAGTTCTACAGATAGAGTGGCCGTTTAATCATACGATGAGATTTCCGAGGGATATGAATACGAAAAACGGTTTGATAGGACACTGGCCCCAGCAAAATACGCCCAAGTAGCCATGCTTCGAGGCCTTTTTAAAAATTGGAAACAACCAGTGTATTTTAATTTTGATTCTCCGATGACTTCAACTATTCTTTATAATATTACTACTACTTTAGAATCTATTAATTTTCGAGTTGTATCGGTAGTGTCTGATCTAGGGCCCTCCAATCGTGGCCTTTGGAGAGAACTAGGTATTCATACCGAAAATGCGTGGTTTCCAAACCCAGTTCGTCTCGAGGAAAAAGTCTATGTTTCTTCAGAAGTTCCCCATTTGTTAAAACTCATCAGTAATAATTTTTTGGACTACGGTTTCACGTACAATAATGAAACCTTTAATGCTCAACCCATTAGAGAAGTACTAAGACTCTCAGATAGTCATGATCTAAAAATTTGCTATAAGATAACTCCTCTTCATTTGTCAGTTGAAAGAGCAGGCCGACAAAAAGTAAAATTAGCCGCTCAGCCTTTTTCACATAATGTCGCAAAACCCATAGAACGGTGTGCTTCTCTAGGATATATGCGAGATGTCCCATATTGGTCTACCGTTTTTCAATTTGTAAAAATGGTAAACGATTAGTTCGACGTGCTGAATGTTTGGGTACCAAATTCCGAATCTCGGGCGCCTAAGGAAGCCGTCGGTCTCGCTATAGACCAGCAACTACGGGTTATGAATTGCTTTTCACAGTATATTCAAAAAGCTCGAGTCTGTGGGAAGAAATCTCTGCTCCCTTTTCAAAAGGGAATTTTATTGACAAATGCGTCTCTAATAGGCCTCTTTAATAACATTCGGAAAATCTTCAGCGATATTGAATTTCTTTTGACATATCGACTTAATCAGGATGTTCTCGAAAATTATTTTGGACAGATTCGTGCAATAGGCGGATTTCATGACCATCCAAAACAATTGGAATTCAAATATAGATTTAGGACATATTTGCTGAGTAGAAACCAGCACATCTTGTCAGTGTTTCAAAACTGTGAAGAAGACAGTTCAATAAACCTTTTCTCAACTGGACACTTTTCGACGAGACACGAGATTCAATCGACACCCTGCAGTTCAACGTCTCTTCTACCTCAGTCTAATAATTTCATGGATTCTGCAGATCCCTCAGTATTATCCACAACTATATTTGAACCTCTACATATTCCTAATCATTTCGATGATGAAGACCATGATTTTATGGAGTTGGAATGTTATGGAATTGAAAATATGGCTGATGCCATATTAAACAAACTTAGCTCCAAATATAATTTTAAAGAAATGAGATATTTATTTATTTTATTAATACTTTGAGATAAAGTATGATACTTTATTTTATTCCTTTACTTTGTGTTTAGCCACGACGAGATTGGGTAGGTATTTCTTACGTAATTCATCACATCCTGTTCCTCTAATCTCGAAAGTTTTGTTTGTATAAATCACTGTACCACAAGTTGTTCCGATCACTGTACGTAGTCCAATTATCTCGATCACTGTAATAATTGAACTGTATCGCCAAAGCTGGTTAGATTCAATTCTCTAATTTCACGTGATTAGGTTGAAATCTGGGCTCAAACAAACAATTAATTGAAGAAACAAAGTTATCCGCGTACAATATAAATTCGTAAATATAAAATGAAGTTCACTGGATGTCCGGGTACAAAGCGTAATTTAAATTGATGTGGAAAGGAAATTTAATATCGAATGTCCGGGTACAAAATTCCAAATATGTACATATTATTGTTATAATACAGTATTATTGTAAAGATTTTCGTTTCATTTTTTATATATATTTTGTATTTTTTTTTATCAATCACTGTTTTTACTATTTTTTCGCTTTTTTTCTTTTTATGTTATCGCTTTGAAGTTCTGGCAAGTTCTCACTTTTTATTTTCTAATGACAATTTTTTACAACAAAAAATCTAAAATCTTTAAATTATTACAAAGTGACATCTAAACATGAACATTATTAGTACATCTTAAAATAGATTCCAATATTTAGTACAAAATTTATTTGCAGTGTAAACATGCAGCTAATATAATGCTATTCTCTTATTTACAAAACGTCAAATAAAAATTGTAAACAATTGAACTTGGGTGAGTAAATTGATTTTATATAATATAAATTTAATTAGATACATTAATTCTATAACATTTTCTTCTTTTTAGATAATTGAAACGAATGAGAATGCAGTAAGCGGTGTGGTTGTTATCAGATACGTATACACTAATAATTTAATTTTTTGTGAAAATGATTCTTTGCGTTTCATTTTTAATTTTTGGTTACATCTTGAGAAGTTCTAAACACTTTGATTACCTACATATATGTATAATTACTTGGTGACGGCTGATGTAATTGAAATTATGAATGTATGTATTAAAAACACAGATTTAAATTCTTAGTGATAAACTCGATAATGAATTAATAGCTTTATATTCTGCGATTATTAAAATTATTTTTATTTTGAATTGTTGAATATTTTATTTATAATTAAGTTTATTTTTTATAAGTAAAACTTTTTTGAATTCATTTATTATTAAACAAATTTTTTTTTTTATATTGCTTACTAACTTTTCACAATTCTTTTTATTTTAGTTTAGACAAGAAAAAATTTTGAAAATGATGAGTAACTGATCCACATTCAAAGTTTAAACAATTTTCTCGAATTACATACAAGTACAACAAGTACAAATATAATAATTTATTTTGTGCTCCACTGACCACAGATAAGAACGGTATTGCGTAAACGTCTGCATCTGCACCAATCTATTGACCACCAACCCATGCAAATTTATAAAACAACAATGTTTCATTAAAATATACTTATGTACTATAAATAAAACATGTAATGAATTTTAATTTTGTATTATTAATAATATATGTACATTCATATTATACTTGTTAAAAAATAACCACGGAATTGAATTCGTACAAGATATAATACATAAGTAGATAAGCACAATTGTCATTTTATTTGTTATTATCATAATTACATCTGTCAAATAAAATAACAAACTCAATAATACAAAAAACATAAAACAATTTGCATAAATATAGTTTTTTTTTGACGAGCGTTATACTACCTCTTCCTTTCGATTGCTATTACAATCTAAAATATATGAGAATTTTGTTTTATTGGTGCTCAACTAGTACTTTTTCTGAAGTACCAAAAATGTTTGCGCACCATAAAAAAAGTACTTTTACTTTATCTTGTATTATTGTATCATGCTGTTATCATTGATTCTCATACTGAACATATTTTATTGCGGAATGGATGAAATATTTGGATTTTGTGCCATTAGTAAACGATTGTCCCGTCGATGATATTTGATCTGCTAAATTTAGTCGAATTTGTGATTCTGCTGCCAAATTTATATTTATCTGTAAGCTTTGAAAAAAATTATAGAAAATTTATTGTCTGAAAAAATAAAAACACGAAAATTGAGATCCGATCTCTCCGAAAAATAAAAAAATAAGCCAAATTTAATAAGAACTTTTACGATTGGAACTACTTTCCATGGTGGCGCCAAATTGCATACAGCGGAAATAATTGGCAACTTAGTAAAATGGTTTGAGTATGTGCTTAGTTTAGACACACATTGTACTAAAATGGTTCAACTCTTTGATACATTTTACCTAATTTGATTTGTTTCTTTGGTTTAGCAAATTTTGAATCTTTGCTAATCAGTGCCATCTACTATATAATATTAGCACTAATTTTGAAAATTTTTGAAGTAACATTTTCTGTTATTTGTTAGAAATATGAAGAAAGAATTAGAATTTTCTTTCTTCATTTCTAAAAAATTACAGTAATTGTTTAAAAATGTGTTGCACAACCCATTGCAACGGAAATAAAAGGAGAAAGGGTATAAGGAAAATGCGGATAAAAAAAAAATCATTAAATAAATAAAAATAAATATTTCATACTAACATTTCAGCATCTCCGTTTCCATATAAAAATAAATTATTAAAATTCAAATATAATATAGTAAATATGTATATAAGTAAACTTATCTCTAAATATAAATAATATAATATAAAAATTATTTAATTCACAAATGTATCACAGTTAATAAAAAAATCACAGTTAAATTAAAAATAAAATAAAATTTCAATCAAAATTAAAATGTATCGACCGGACAACTTCAAAGAAAGCGTTAAAAATGCATTCTTGTCGTGAAGCGACAAGTTTGCGAAACATATATTCCCCCAAATAATCAGTGAAATCTGATTTTCTATTATACTCGGGCAATGATGCCTTTACGTGCCTCCAAGTAGATTCAATGGTGTTGGTATGAGCACCATTATCTTCATTTACGAAGGATACAGAGTGGTTAACTCTCAGATGTTGGTATCCTTCGTTCTCCAAATTGTTGTAGGCTGGCCAACAATCGGAGATAATGGTGCTCCCGGGTAGAATATGTTTCTTTATTAGATCAGTAAGAGTTACTTGATCTCTTTTGTCCACTTTCACCAAGAAGCACCGACCGGTGGAACGTTCTATTCCTCCAAACACCCATTGGCCTTTGACGTGATGGCCACGATGGTACTTCCTCTTGCCGAACAAGCTCTCGTCAATCTCAACTATGCTGCCTGGTCCGCCAATGGGCTGGGTGTGGAGAAGCACGTACTCCACCATCACTTCCCGAATGTACTGTCTCCAATCGGCCGCTGTTCTTGATGAGATGCCATAATCAAGCAAAACTTTCTTGGTCGATACATTTTGGAGTATATCATTTGTAATTAGCATGCACTTATTAATCTTTAAATTGCTTTGGGCAAACCAGGTACAATGATGGACGCTTTTCCGATAGTAGCATCGCACGCCATTGACCCGTTTGCCACAGTCCCATCCACAATCTTCTATAAGTGGTTTTTTAATAATCCTCATTAATTTGGAACATTTAGCACATGTTAAATTAATGTTGATGATGCCTGCTTCTTGTAGAAACCCCAGCAACATCTCGTCGTCTTCTCCAATTTTGGATAAAAAACCCGCACTGGGAATCCCCTTTTGCATAGCAAATGTTGCGGAATGCAAGCGGCCTTTTAAAATTTCCTGGTACTTGGTAACAACCGCTTCAATTTTCTCCATATCTAAAAATATTAAAATTCAATTAAAACAATTAATAAACTTACCTGCTGCAATGTTTGAAGATAAATGGAGATGTCAAAAAAACCGTTGTAATGTTTGAAGAACGATAAGGTTGAAAAAGCGAATGATAATATACCGAATTTAAAATCGCTCTTTTGACATTCGGCGAAAATTTATTTGCTTTTCTCTATTTAGACTGTCAAACGCAATGATTTGTTATTGTTTTTATTTAATATACAATTGTTGTTACTATTTCTTTTGCCCAAAAATGTCGGTATTTTTTAATAAATGTGAAGCTCGTAGGCGGCTGTTGAACAGGCACGACATCACTGATTCTAGTACTATGCCTGTTCACATTCTAAATGCCTTTTTCGATGATGGGAATTGCCATTTTAGGATGTTGGTGGTGGTTTTCGCCTACATTAATGGCATACCGCTCCACCAATTATTAATTTTGATCAAGTGGAGGAATAAAAGATCCCAAATAAAACCTGTAACCAGCCTATTTAGTTGGATAGAAGGGAATAATTCCAATTATTACAGTTATGATGTAATAACAAAATTAATCACCTTCGGTAATGGGGATATTAGAAAGTACGGCCGAAGAATTGCTGCCACAAAAAATTAAAAAAATCAGATAATATGTATATAATTTATTAATAAAGCTAAATTTTTAATAATTTGTTACATTTCATTTTTCGATTGAGATGCCATTATATCCATCATTTTTAGTTTTTAGATAAGCACTTATTTTGGAAAATGCTCATTTAATTTTGGGAATGTCCAGTGATTTTAAAAATATCCAGTATAAGCGCTTATCTGGAAAATGCTCATTTAATTTTGTGTATGTCCAGTGATATGCTCATTTAATTTTGGGAATGTCCAGTGATTTTAAAAATATCCAGTATAAGCGCTTAGTTGTCCAGTGATTTTAAAAATATCCAGTATAAGCGCTTATCTGGAAAATGCTCATTTAATTTTGTGTATGTCCAGTGATTTTATAAATATCCAGTATAAGCGCTTATTTGGAAAATGCTCATTTAATTTTTTTCCTCAAAAATAAAACATAATAAATATTTAGAAAATAAAATAAAAAATGTTGCATTATTATACGTGTTCAATCGGGCAAAAATGATAAAAAATATCATGATATTTTAGACACTAACTTTATTCCGTAATTCTGTACGTCAAACCCGATTGAACAGCCAAAATGTATAAAAAAATGATAAATTGATTTTAAATGTCAATGGGTTTTCCAAACAACAATAAAACCGATAACGTCAATTTTTGAATTAAATTTTCTTAACCATAAATTGAATTTGGTTATTTTATATCATTTTAAATATTATTTCTAATAAAAATTATATTTTAATATTGTACACAATTAACTGAAAATCAAAAACCAAAATTAATTTCTTCTGACAGCTAGAACTGAAAAAAAACTTGATTTTTTTTCGTGATAAATGAGTGCGTTTCATGACAAACGCGATAAAAAAAATCGTGATATTTTTTATCATTTTTGCCCGATTGAACACAAGGATTAAATGGAAAAATTAAACATAATACTGCCCAATATTATCTTGCTGGCTATTATTATTTACTGAATGATTGTTGTGTTTACTATTAGATTCCATTACACAAAATCATTGTTTGCTCCAAATCCAAACCACTCCGCGATTTTCAGTTCTACACAATTTTTTATTTTTTTACAAAAACACAAAACTACGACACATCATCGAGACACATAGTCTATTTGACAGATCATAACTTTTTTATTTATTATGTGTTTTTTATATAAAACAAATTGATAATTCCATTTTGAAAATGGACATTTCTTGTTTTTCCCTAAAATAAAATAAAATAAAAAATTTTGCATTATTATATTTTGGTACTAATTTTCATATAGTTACAAAAATGTTTACAAGATGACGCGAATTTATTCATAATTTTGGTACTTATTTTCATATTTGGTACTAATTTGGTAGTTTACAAAACACACAATTTGAAAAAAAAGCGCTATTTTATGTTTTAGTTTTAGTTCTTAAAAATTCTAATTTAAAAAAAAATGCGCATTTAGTTAAAAAAAAATCTGTTTTTGGAAAATTGGCGCTGTATTTCATTTGGCGTCGACAATGGAAAGTTTAGCCAATGTAACTATTTATTCAAAATTAAACAAAATAAAAACCAATTGTGATCACAAAACGATTTTTGACACATCTAAAAACTACAAGAAACAAATACAACACTCCTTTTGACAATTTTAACTACATAAGTATAGATCATGTTTTCCGAAAGAGGCAGCACGGTCAAAAAAGAAGTACAGAGCGTTTGCCACTAGATGTCACTACACAATCAAACAAATATTTCTGACGTTTTTCAACTGGGGATAGTTAAAATCAATTTAATTATCACGTATTAATAATAATCACTTTTATTACACGAAAATATTTTTGTTTATGTTTACAAAATTCACACATAAAAATGTCATACAATTTTTGGCAGCGAATATTTAGTGACACCTAGTGGCATTATGTGAAAGTTGCTTATGTTTTCGGAGTTTTCCGAAAGATGGTAGCTCTTGCGATCTTTAGGTTATAGATTTTACGAAAAAATGTGTTCAAATACCTATACATCACACCAATCCAAAGAAGTATTGGTGCGATTCATCGATTTCACGAAAAAATGTGTTCAAATATTGATACATAAATACCAATCTATTGACGATTGGAGCATCACGGATTCCACCTAGTGGAAAATTTTTAAACTGAGGTACCTGATAATTTGACGTTCGAAATTATTGTAAACAATACCAATTTTGAACTGTAAACACAATTTTTACTTACCGGATTGCTAATAATTGTAAATTATTCCAAGTTCGGACTATAAAAACAATTTTTAATTACCGCATTGCTAAATTTTCTTTCGTCGCATTTGTGACAAATGTCATTTTATCAGGTGCGTCATTTTAACTATTGTCCTCGAGAGGCGCTTTCTCTACTTTTACAATCGTCAATAGAGAATAATTTCTTTGAGAGGATCCGTGTAAAGAGCGAACGTCACGGCTTGTGTAAACATTTTTGGGAACAGAAATAGCATGACAACGTCAACGCAAAATGTATACAGCGGAAATAATTGGCAACTTTCTAAAAAGGTTTGAGTGTGTGCTAAGTATAGACACATTTTGTACTAAAATGGTTCAAGTCTTTGAGAAAGTTTTTCAAATTTGATTTGTTTCTTTGGTTTAGTAAATTTAAAATCTTTGCTAATCAGTGCCATCTATTTTATAATATTAGCACTAATTTTTGAAATTTTTTACATAATATTTTGTGGTATTTTTTGCTAGAAATATAAAGAAAGAAATAGAATTTTCTTTCTTCATTTCTAAAAAATATATTTTTTAAAATGGTGTTGCAGAACCCGTTGCAACGGAAATAAAAGGAAAAAGGTTATAGGGAATATTAGGATATAAAAAAAAAAATTCATTAAATAAATAAAAAATTCATACTAACATTTTAATTTCAATTCATTTCATCTCCATCTCCATCTAAAAATAAATTATTATAAATTCAAAATTTAAATATAGTTCAAAAATATAGTAAATACTTAACTCTAATAAATAATATAATATTTTATTTCACTATAATCACCAAAAATCACAAAATTTAACATAACAACAATGCATTTTAATTATCGAAATTAAAATGCATCGACCTTACCGCTTCAAAAAAAAAGTTGAAAATGCATTCTTGTCGTGAAGCGACAAGTTTGCGAAACATAAATTCGTCCAAATAGTCAGTAAAATCTGACTGCCGGTTGTACTCGGGCAACGACGCCTTAACATGCCTCCAAGTACTTTCGATCGTATTAGTGTGAGCACCATTATCTGCGTTTACAAATGATACCGAGTGGTTAACTCGAAGATGTTCATATCCTTCGTGTTCCAGATTGTTGTACGCCGCCCAACAATCTGAGATAATAGTACTCCCCGGCAGAATATGTTTTTTAATCAGATCCGTCAGAGTGACGGAATCTCGATTAGCGACTTTCTCTAAAAAACACTTTCCGGTGGAGTGTTCAACACCACCAAACACCCATTGGCCCTCGACGTGATATCCCCGATGGTATTTTCTCTTCCCGAATTTGCTTTCGTCGATTTCGACGATGCAACCGGGGCCGCCAATGGGCTGGGTGTGGAGAACCATGTACTGTGTCATTACTTCTCTAACATAGTGCCTCCAATCGGCCGCTGTGTTTGAAGAAATGCCATAATCGTGTTTCAATTTAGTCGCAGACACTTTATTTAAAATATCATTCGTGATCAGTAATATTTTACTTATGGCCATGTTGCTTTGACTGAACCAAGAACCATGGCGGATACTTTTTCGGTTGTGGCAACGCACCCCATTGATGCGTTTACCACAATCCCACCCACATTTCTCAATAAAAGAATTTGTAATCACTCGCATGGCTTGGCTGCATTTCCCGCAGCGCAAGGATCTATTTATTAGTCCAGCATCCTGCAAAAATGCTAGCAACATGTTGCTGTCCTCCGCTATTTTATTTAAAAATCCCGCACTGGGAATTCCCTTTCGCATTGGAAATATTTGCGGTTGAGGATTGATCTTCAATAAATCCTGATATTTCGCCACTACCGTTGAAATTGGGTCCATTTCTAAAAATAATGTAACAATTATTAAAATGATGTTTTAACTTACAGCTTATTCCAATGGGAAAATTTTCCAGAATGAAGATGTCAAAAATAACGGTTGCAATGTTTGGAAAACGATCGGGCCGAATGCTAATTTATCGAATTTAAAATCGCTCTTTTGACATTCGGCGAAAATTTATTTGCTTTTCTCTATTCTGTTTTTTATTTAAAAATACAATTTTTGTTATTGTTGTTTTTTTTTACCAAAAAAATGTCGCAAAATTTAGTATTTTTAAATAAATGTGAAGCTCGAAGGCGGTTGTTGAACAGGCACGACATCACTAATTTTAGTACTGTGCCTGTTCACATTCTAAATGCCTTTTTCGATGATGGGAATTGCCATTTTAGGATGTAGGTGGTGGTTTTCGCCTACATTAATGGCATAGCGCTCCACCAATTATTAATTTTGATCAAGTGGAGGAATAAAAGATCCCAAATAAAACCTGTAACCAGCCTATTTAGTTGGATAGAAGGGAATAATTCCAATTATTACAGTTATGATGTAATAACAAAATTAATCACCTTCGGTAATGGGGATATAAGAAAGTACGGCCGAAGAATTGCTGTCACAAAAAATTAAAAAAAAATCAGATAATATGTATATAACTTATTTATTAATAAAGCTAAATTTTGAACAATTTCTTACATTTAATTTTTTGATTGAGATGCCATATTATATTCATCCAGAGTCATTTGTTTTTAGATAAGCGCTTATTTTGGAAAATGCTCATTTCATTTTGGGAATGTCCAATGATTTTATAAATATCCAGTGATATATATCCAGTATAAGCGCTTATTTTGGAAAATGCTCATTTCATTTCAGGAATGTCCAGTGATTTTATAAATATCCAGTATAAGCGCTTATTTGGAAAATGCTCATTTCATTTTTTTCCCTGAAAAATAAAACATAATAAATATTTAGAAAATAAAATACAAAATGTTGCATTATTAAATGGAAAAATTAAACATAATACTTCCCAATATATCTGGAAAATGCTCATTTCATTTTGTCAATGTCCAGTGATTTTATAAATATCCAGATGGAAAAATTAAACATAATATTGCCCAATATATCTTGCTGGCTATTATTATTTACTGAATGATTGTTACTATTAGATTCCATTACACAAAATCATTGTTTGCTCCAAATCCAAACCACTCCGCGATTTTCAGTTCTACACAATTTTTTATTTTTTTACAAAAACACAAAACTACGACACATCATCGAGACACACACGTCTATTTTACAGATCATTACTCTTTTATTTATTAATAGAGTTGTTTAAATAACACAAATTGATGATTTCATTTTGAAAATGGACATTTCTTGTTTTTCCCCAAAAATAAAATAAAATAAAAAATATATTTATTATTATTTTGGTACTAATTTTCATACAATAGTTACAAAAAATCTTTACAAGATGACTCGAATTTATTCATATTTGGTACTAATTTTGGTAATTATTTTTCACAATTTGAACAAAAAAGCGCTTTATTTTTAGTTCTTAAAAATTTATATTTAGTTCTTAAAAATTCTAATTTAAAAAAAAATGCGCATTTAGTTGAAAAAAAATCTGGTTTTTAAAAATTGGCGCTGAAATTCATTTGGCGTTGCAATGCTATACCGTAGCCCATTTTTGTTGGTTTTGTTAAGTAGAATAACCTAGCATTTACATGATTGTTTTTTTTCATTTTCGGTAGTTGTTGTTGTTTTTTGACCACAGAAACACACCAACTCCATATTAAAATCGACATTAGTCAAAGCAACGTATATTTCGGAGATTGTTAAAGCCACTGTAGAGCAAAAAACAACTAAAATATATCTGCGGTAGTATTTTTGGTTGTTTTTTTGATTATAAATTCAAAACTTATCGATATAATATCGACATCGAAATTTATTTTGACATAAGCGAGTATAATAAAATTTTTAACGTACTTTTGGATTACACAGAAATTATTATTTCGGTTGTATTGTAATTAATAATTTTGTTTGATTAATAAATCAATTTATAATATTTAAAGTATTCAAAATAAGTTACGTATAATTGTGCTCGTGATTTACACACAAAATGTAAGGCGAATTTGCTGAATATGAGGTGGAATATTTGTCGGACAGTTTCGATTGTGACATAAACGAAAATGTCCCAGTGCCCACCGAAATAATTATTCCAGAAAGATGACCGATCGAAAATATTAAAAAAACGTCCAAAAATACCAAAAAGAGGACCTTGCGCACTCAGTTAAATACGGAGGAATGCAATGAATTCGACGATGCGTTGTTGAATTTGGTAATCGAACGTCCTCCGAACGTTTCATTATTACCACCCTATTGAAGATGGAAGTACGTCTAGCATCAATACATTATGGACAGAGGTAGCAAATGAGCTAATATTAAAATATGGCGAAGTCCTCATATCGAAATTAAAACTTGGTTTTAAATACCACCGTGATTTGTACACCAGGTACAAGAGCAATCTAACTAAGCAACCAAGCGGGTCACAGGCACCACCTAAAGTAATTGTACCAAAACATTTAGAAGTTTTGCGTCAGCTGGATAGCGTGATGCTCAAACGAAGGCAAGGTTTATTGCAAAAATAATATTTATAACATTTCAAATTAATTTATTTAACAGCAGCATTGAATGAAAAGAGCCATCCATTTCACCCTCGCCGAGTATAGGTAAATAAATAGTTTATTATTAGAAATTAATTTGAGGCCTTAAAAAGAGGCCTAATTCCGCTATGTCTGGCGAGTCATCTCAAAATATCGATGTGAATGGCTCAATCGATAAGCTTGTAGAAGCGGTTCAGCTGAGTGCCACCGGACCTGAGCCTAGACAGGATGATTGTGCTCAACTCTTTGGCAGCCAGGTGGCATGTTTTATGAAACATTTAAGCAATATTAAATTTTATGAGGCTGCAACTTACATAAATAAGTATTTTCACGAGCAAAGTTTGGAGAACAATAAGCCAACAAAAGATTAAAATAATAATTACCATCAACTTAGTCTTTACATTTTAATTTTTTTTAATTTGGGAATTATAAATGAATAAATACAATAAAAAATTCCAAATTTTTGATTACATTTTTAACATGAACTGAACAATATTTTTGTATATTATTATTTTAGGGTAACAGGACAGTTCCTCGCGCACATTTCCTCGCGCACATTTTCTCGCGCACATTTCCTCGTGGGGAACATTTCCTCGCGGGAACATTTCCTCGCCTGATATAAGGGAGCGTTCCCAGAATTTATAATTTTTAAATTCCCATTTTCCAGAATTTATAATCTACGAATACTTTCTCAAAGCAAAGATGGCTACATGGATGGAACATTTAAAAGCTGTCCCCAGTTATTTGCACAGCTATATATAATTTTCGGTGTATTAAACGGTGTTCCATTACCACTTCTTTACGCTTTGCTACCGAACAAAAAGAAACAAACCTATATTAAGTTACTGAATGTGTTAAAGGAACATAATATCGCACCTCATAATTTTCACATTGATTTTGAAATGGCGATGATTAGTGCAATTAATGCACAATTTACAGATTCAAGAATTAATTGTTGCTTTTTCCATTTGAATCAATCAATATACAGAAATCTAAGCCCCGAAAAAAAATCCTTGTACAACGGTAGCGCTTCGTATGCTCTAAACTTAAGAAATGTAATTGCAATTGCATTCGTTCCATTAGAAAAATGGATGAATATTACACAGAATTATGATCAAAATTGGAATGGGTAAACGAAAATGAGGACTTTATAAATTACTTTGAAATGAATTATTTTGGAACACTAAGTCCAAGTGGGACGCGTAGGACACCTCGCTTTCCTCGGGATTTATGGAAAGTGTATTTAATTACAATTAATAAACAACAAAAAACCAATAATATTGCTGAAGGTTTCAATAATATAATGCATAATTTGATTGGCCACGACAATCCAAATATTTGGTTTTTACTTGATTGTTTTCACAGAAAACAAGCTGAAATTGAGATGGTGAAAGAACAAGTTTTGGCTGAAATTGATACTGGAGTTCCACAACGAAAGAAGTACCGAGACATATCTGAAAACTTATTCAGAATTGCAACGAATATAAGCAATTATGACATAATGGATTACCTCAAAGCAATAGCTCAAAACATTAGTATTAAGTTTGTTTCTAAATGAGCTCAAAAAATTCGTTAATTTAATAACTCAAAAGTAGGTAATCTATTATATATCCATTACCCAACTTAATATTTTTACATTATATCCATTACTTTTCAAAATAAATATTTATATATTTCTAATATATTTGTATTTACTTAATATTTAGTCATAAATTATTTCCTCGCACATATATTTTATCGCCGTTGCTGTGTGGTGCTTGGGTGTATATCTCGGCCGGCCGAGATATACACCCAAGCACCACACAGAAACGGCGATAAAATATATGTGCGAGGAAATGGCCCAGCGAGGAAATGTTCCCGCGAGGAAATATTCCCCGCGGGGAAATGTGCGCGAGGAAATGTCCTGGAATCTTATTTTGGTTATTTAAACAGTCACTTCATTGTTGAATTTAGGAAAAAAGGCTTTGTGCTTTATCCAGCAAAATGTTATTTTTAAGTGTATCGTAATCTGAGTTAAGAATTTTAAATAATATTTTCTTCGATGGAAATACGTATCTAATTTTTCGGCATGTGACGAGGCCTTTTTGTAATTGCTGCTGCTTAAACCATGAGCCATTGCTAGTGGATGAAGTGTGTAATTATAGTCTTCTAAATGCAAATTAAATAAATTATTAGGAATTCATTTTTAAACTACTTCAATAAAAATACTTATATAATTTTTAGATAATGTACAAGGCCTCTTTATAATTTAATTACAGTTGCTTTGGTTACACCATCGACCATTGCCAAGGCCAAGGTAAAGAACCGTCAGTCATAAAATGCTCCGCTAATATGTCCCTATAGCCGTTGAAAGGCTGAAAGAGTGGAATTGTAGCCTCCTAAAAGCATAATAAATAAATCAGCCTTATGACGATTTTAGCCTAAATAAACAAAATAATATATAAAATCCTTTTATTCACTAGTTAGCTTTTTTTATAGACCAATTTTAAAGAAAAAGTTTCCTTTTTTATTTTTTTTAAATTTTATTTTGCCAATATTTCGGCCTTGTTGACCATTATCAAGGCTTATCTATTTTAATTTACAAATTTAATATTTTTATAATTAATATACAAACTGACACAGTTAATACAATATATAAAAAAATAGGTGCTCCTTCAAAAATTAACTTACCAAAGAAAGAAACATTGTAACATAATAATGTTTTATTTTTTTTATAAATAAAAAAATCAAAGCAAAAAAAAAAAAATTGAAAAAAATTGTTTACGTGTAGTGTAACTTTGTTCTCTTTTTCTTAATTTGTTTTTGTATAAATTTCTCTATTTTGTTTTGTTTTTTAGTAGAGGTCATCGGTGCTGCGCAGAAAAAGATGAATTTGAAACAGCTGTCGATCATAATCAGTTTATCGAGCCATATACATATTTAGTGTTATTCATTTTAATTTAGGGACCACTACACATATTGGGTGTGTGAATTAATTCTTAGACTCGACATTTAGATGTCGCTACGTGAGATTGCGTATAGTTTGACAAGCAATTCCAATTGCATTTTGTAGCTGTCACAATTGTCAATCTAATTCAGAGCAGAAAATGTTATGTTTCATAATACGTCAGTTTTTTGTAACCGATTTAAAATGGATCGTGATAAGTTGTTTTTTCGAGGGGTTCTTCTTTTCTTTTTTGATTCCAAGAAAACTGCCGCTGAAGCTCACCGATTGCTTTCTGATACTTATGGTAATCAAGCTCCATCGAGAGCAAGCTTTTTCGGCTAAGGTACACATATCCGACGCCAAATGAAATTCAGCGGCAATTTTTTAAGAACTGATTTTTTTTAACTAAATGCGCATTTTTTTTTAAATTAGAATTTTGAAGAATTAAAAATAAATTTTTAAAAACTAAAAATAAAACATAAAAAAGCCCTTTTTTGTCAAATTGTGTGTTTTTCAAACTACCAAATTAGTACCAAATATGAAAATAAGTACCAAAATTAGGACCAAATGTGAATAAAATCGAGTCATCTTGTAAACATTTTTTGAACTATTGCACATTTTTTTAACTATTGCACATTTTTTGCACAACATTATTTATTTTTTATTTGTAGGGAAAAACATGAAATCTTCATTTTCCAGATAATTATTTTGTTTTATTTTTTAGAAAAATAAAATAAAACTAGCTGAGCCCGGTCCGCCTTGCTGGCCCTAAGTAAACCTTTTCTTTTGTATTGTCTCTCGATTTAAATAGATGTCACAGCATTTAGTTATTGAAAATTCATTTTTCGTATGTCTGTACAATAAGTACATTGTATTAGAGTGTAAACATTATAACGGGAAATTGATTTGGCAATATTGTTAATGGGCTATTGGAATGCAAACTGCTGTTATATGATGACAATGGAAAGATAAATGGAGGTGATTCGTATTATATGCCGCATAGTGATACCTGATGGAAGAATATTATAGAAATTCGTATAAATTTATTGTAATGTTCTTTATTTGAAAATTTGTTTGGTTTAAAATTTGGTAATTAAATTAATAAAATGTTAATTGATAAAAATTATATTATATAGCAAACCCCGATGCACTTCGTTGCAACCAACCAAAAAAGAAATGAAATATTCTAGATTTTTTTTTTTATGAAATGAATGCATTGTATTTCAAAATTATTAATGTCAATCCAAAACATTTGGATATACAATATTTTTCGTTTGCCCATTTGAAGCGAGCACAAACAAACAATTTGGAGTTCCAACTCTTGAGCAGGCCACGTATAGCTGTCCATGTGAAAAGCACGGCTCCTCCAAATTTAATCCGCATATTTGAAGCGTTTGTCCTTGCGCCTTATTGATGGACATGGCAAATGATAGACGCACTGGGAATTGCAAATGCTTAAATTCAAATGGCATGTCTGTTGGAATCAGTGGAATACGTGGTATGAGCACTATTTCACCTTTCGCTGTTCCGGTCAATATTGTGGCTTCAATTAAATTCGGCATCAATTTTTTTCGTAATTTTTATACTTAATTGGCAGACTTACTCAAGAACTAGACAGCTTACAGCATCGCAGAGATGTTGCAGAACTCTGCGTCTTCTACAGATGCTTACATGGTAAATGTTCTGCAGAACTATCGGAGAAAATACCACCATTCGTTACAACAACAAGAGTAACAAGAGGAACAACCAATGCACATAGGTTTACGGTGAAGCTCCCGAAACCTCGAACTGAAGAAATCAAGCGCGAATTTATATACCGAACATCAAAAAAGTGGAATTCGCTAATACATTTCAAATTTCCGAAGGAATATAAAATGAATAAATTTAAGGTAGCTATTAATCTTTACTTGCAGGATCGCGCATTGGGTGCAGAAGCTCTGACAGTTACAAGGAGCTAGGACCGTTAATAAGTCCGCTCTGCACCCAATTAAAAAAAAATTGATAAAAAAAAAAAAAAATAATAATTAGGTCGGACCGAAATTTAAACTTTTTTTTTTTTCAAATGTTGAATTACAATTTTTTCAAGAGGGGGGGCTGGGACCATACCCAATCGATCACAAAGTGTGAGCATGGGGTGTGGGGGGGGGGAAGTAACCTTATTTTTTCGCTCAGACGCACCGTTTTCGAGATATTTGCAATTTTTCGATTTTACGTGTATTTGTTGTTGTTTTACAAAGAGCGAGTTCATTTCAGGAAAAAAATCATAACTCGAGAATGGCTGGACCGATTTTGCTTTTCAAAATCAACTAACCATCATCACTTCTCCCTGCACCTTACCTAAAAATGTTATAGCAATCGGTTGAGCCGTTCTCGAGTTATGGAGTGACAATCAAAATGTACACTTCTTTTTATATATATACATAGATAGCAGGTTACCCGGCCTAGCCCGGGCAGATCACATTTTGAATAGATCTCTGAGGGTGCTCAAGTAGGGGTGTCTGGGTTTAGCATAGGGGCTTTCTAAGACGGCTACCTAGATTTAAGTGTTGTCAATCCGCTTAAATGAAACTTTCAATCACTACTATTCCTCGCTTATTCTTTGTTTTATTAACATAAAAAATACATAACAAAACATAATAAATATATCTATTCAATTTAAAGCGTTTTGATAAACTACGTTTTTGGTTTGGTTTTCCGGAGCATAAATATATAAAGACGATGGTTTCCCTACACGTGAGCATGCGACATATAGTTGTCCATGCGAGAAGCATGGAAATTCTAAATTAATCCCGCAGGCGAATTAAATCTCCTTGTGTGCTCACCCGCAGGCGTTTTATCAGCCCGTATGACAATATTATGGCTGTCAGATGGCATTCGATCTAACGCCATTTTGAAAGTTTTAATTAATTCATTGTTCTGATGAAGAAACGTTTGCAATCGTTTGACAATATCTCGATTTGTTGTTGGATTGTGAGCACAACGCTGATCAACTTCTGCATCGGAATTTCCCATGAAATAAATTTGTAAAAATTGATAGTCCGCACCTGGTACTGGCAACAGTGCTCCAAGTAAGTGATATATTTGTCCCTGGATCTGCAATGTTGTGGGTAAAATTTTTTTTTTTGAATATGTTAAATGTTGAATGAAAGATAATGATTATATTGGTTGTAACAATTACCTTGAAAGTGGGCATAAAATTCCCCTGCACTAATATGCGTTGCACCAAAGGACGTCATTTGAAAACAATTATTGTATTTTTGAATATTGGTCAAAAAATGTGTAGAATCACTACTCGTTCCAGAGATTAATGATCGTAATGGATCTGGTGGTGGAACCAATTGTGGCAATTTTACTTTTCCACTGGCACAACACAACCCAGAAGATTCGCCGCTGTATTTTAATGCCTTACAGTACCGACAAACGACTGACATTTCTCCAATTTTTACTGATTTTTCATCACTGTAATCGATTTTCGGATCGTAACGGGACGCTGCTCGTTCCAGATTTACAGGAGCGTTGCGTCGGCGCGATCGCTCATGTTCATTTTGTCGCGCTCGCTGTTGTCTCAAACGTAATCCAGACATACCGATACGACTATTATCATTATCTGTCGCTCGCTGGTCGTTAGTACGATTAGCCCGTGAGGTAGCTCTGTGCACATCTGACTGACTTCGACGACCAATGTTAGCCGTTCTTCTCCTTGGCATGTTAATAAAAGATACACAAATATGATGTAATCACAAACACACAATCACAACAAAGTAATCACAAAACTTCTTCTTGAGTTTCTTCTTGATTTTCTTCTTCAAATATGATGTAATCACAAACATAATTTTCTTCTTGAAATTTGTGGTTACGTTTTACAAAACAATAACAAAGTTTTTCAAGATACACAAATATGATGTAATCACAAACACACAATCACAACAAAGTAATCACAAAATTTCTTCTTGAGTTTCCTCAAGGATATTGTTAGGTGAGCAGAAGCCTTTTTGACTCATGTTTTGGGCAGAAAATCATCAAAGATTTGAAATTTTGAGGTTAAATGAAAATTTATAGATTCTAAAAGTTTTATTTTTTGATTTTTTTAGCTGAACTTGAGGGTTTTTCAAATTTTTTTTTTCTAAACCATCCCTGAACTATAGCAAACAAAACAAAAAAAAAATTTTGAAAATCGGTCCAGCCGTTTTTGAGTTTTAGCGAGACTAACGCACAGCAATTCTTCATTTTTATATATCGTCACCTCAGTACTTAAATGTTATAAACGCATTTTTATCATTTTTGAGTTAGTAGTGCCATCTTGTTTAAAAAAACGAGAGCTTTCGATTGCTCTTTTCAAAATTTTCTTATCTGATTCCTATTCAAAGATATCAGTGTGCCAAGTGTTACATACGCTTAGTTGTTAATGAAAGCAAAATACTTGTCTGTTACATAAACTAATCATATTGGAATGTCATAATTTACTACAATTTTTAGATAAAATTAAAACAATACTTAAGTGTTACATACGAAACAATCAATATTAAAAACAGGTTTAAACGCAAAAGGAAAATTAAGTTTTGAATGATACAAACATACAACGTGTATGCGAATAAGATCTAAGCGCTAAAGGTAAATTCAGGGCTTGAATGATACAAACATACAACAGATATGAGACCAAGACATATACGCATAAAGTAAAGTCAGGGCTTGAATGAGACAAACATACAACAGATATGAGACCAAGCCATATACGCATAAAGTAAATTCAGGGCTTGAATGATACAAACATACAATCGAAATGCAACTAATTCATAAACGCAAAACTTAAATTCAGAACTTGAATGATACAAACATACGATTTGTCTGCGGATAAAACGTAAATTTTAAATTTAGAATCAGGACTTTTGTGATACAAACATACAATATTGTCGAATGAAACAGTTTCACAGTTTTTATTTTTTATTTTTTTTTATTGTTAAGTGAAAACTTATGCAGTTTCAGTCTTTCTAAAAACGTTGAACAAATAGCACATTGCATCATGAGTAACACGTGAGTTTTATTTAAACAATTTTTTAATTAATATGCATTTGTGTGTGTATTGTATAATGAAATACATGCAAAACCAACAACAACTAATCACTATACAAGCCAAGTCGTTAAAATACTAATAAATTACCGTTATTAAATTATGTTTTTCCTTAATATACCGTTGGTTTATTTTAACTTTGTGATAATGTGTACATACAAAATTAATTAATTTTTGAATATACAACGGGCTTTATTGTTTATAGATCGTCTTCTGTGTCTGAATTGGGGGAAGAAGTTTTACACGCATTTGAAGGCATTTTGTCTGATAATGACGCTGATGATGAGCATAAAGGTTTTATTTTATCTGTATTTTTCGTGAAAAACAAAAATGTATACGTTCTTTTATTTATAGGATCTGAAATTAGGATGGATGGATTGTATCATGACGACCAAACAAATATTGGCGCCAGTGAAAACTTAGCTGAAGCTGCATGTCCATTAAATCATGAACTACTTTGCCAACAAAAGCTACTGAATATGGAGAAAAACCAATCAAGTTCACATCCTATGCAAAGGTAAAAATACGAATTGTTTAATGATTTTTCTTAAAAGTTTCCATTAATTTATTTTGCAGCGAAAACGAGGTTTTTGATAACAGCTCAGGGAAGAACGCCAGTGAGAACCGCATTTTTCTGTTGGAACATGTACCACTGTGCCAACTTAAGTCTCCGAATCATATGGATAAAAACAAATCAGATTTACATCCTATACAAAGGTAAAAATAAGAATTATTTAATGATTTTTCCTAAAACCTAACATTATTTACTTAATTTTACAGCGACAATGAGGTTTTAGATTTCAGTTCAGATGATTCCTTATACGACCCAAATTATCAAGGGATATCGGATTCAAACAGCAGTACAAGTACTCCAGCTGTAAAAAAGGTGAAGAAAAACGTCTCTAAAAACAATGTTAAAAATCGTGTGAACACTCAACATGATAATATACCATCAACAATTTTATTAAGTCCCATTGCCACTGCAATCCAAGTTGAGCTATCTACGCCCGTCAACGCTACTTCTGCAATAGAAAATACGCCGCCATCTCGAAAAAGAAAAAAAAATATAGCAGGTTGGAAACGTAATGTTAGAAACGTTAACCGACAAAAAGGAAAGTCCTATGTAGATGTAAATGGAATTTTACGCCCCGCAAGATCAGTCAAACAAATAGAGTGTTCTTGCATATTTCGGTGTAGTAACTCGTTTGATGCCGTTGAAAGACAAAATATCCATGACGCATTTTGGAAACTCGACGATAAATCTAAAAACTTTTACTATGCACAATTTGTGAAAAAGATACCAGCCAAACGGAAGTCGAAAAAGGATCCGATAAAAAAGCGAGAGTTTACATTCAATTATTTTTTAAACTATGAAGAACGACAGGCTAGAGTCTGCAAACAATTTTTTTTGAACACTCTGGACATTAGCTCGGGAAGATTACAATGGTTTTTTTCAAAAAAATTCGATGAAACTACCGGCATTCCCTTTTCGCCGGCGAAAGGTAAACATATTAAAAATAAAACACAAGACACTAAAATAGAGGAAATAAAACAGCACATTAATAGCTTTCCTCGAGTAGAATCCCACTACTGTCGCGAAAACACCAAAAAGGAATATCTATGTTCAAATTTATCGGTTCAAAAAATGTATAATTTATACATATTTAGGAGTCGTGCGACGGAACGCCAGTGAAGAAGCATATTTATTCCAAAGTATTCAACGAAGAGTTTAACTGCGCATTCCACTTACCAAAAAAAGATCAATGTGATCAGTGTTCTTTGTTTAAAGACAAGGTGGATTTAGACGAGGCTGAACAACTTAAATTTTTTAACCACGAAAAAAATAAAGCTTACGCAAAACATGAGAGAGATAATGATCGAAAAAATACAGATGGTAATACGGCAGTTATAACATACGACCTGAAAAATGTGTTTGCCCTGCCAAAAGCTGAAATTTCAAGCTTCTATTATACACGAAAATTTGCAGTTTACAATTTAACAGGGCATTGCAATTTAAATCGCGTTACGTACTGCAGTATTTGGACTGAAGCACAAAGTGGAAGGGCTGGGATTGATTTGGCGAGCGCTCTATATAAAATTCTTAATGCAGTCGTTCAAGATCTTCCAATGGTTAATAAAATTATCCTATGGTCAGATAGTTGTGTCGCACAAAACAAAAATCGAGTGAATACAACCATGATTTTGAAGTTTCTCCAAGATAATTCAAGAATAGACTGTATAATTCACAAATATTCAGAGCCTGGGCACACACAGCTACAAGAGGTTGATTCGGTACATAGTGCTATCGAGCGGCATTTGCGCGGTATCACTATTTATAGTCCAGTAACGTTATTAAAACAATTAACAAAACTAAATTACGAGAAAGTTCATTTGCGTATAATGCAAATGAAGGATGTCGACTTTTTTAACTTCAATTTAGCATCAAAAATATTCCCAAACATGGTGCCATTTATGCAAGCTAGGCTTATCAAATATGAATCGAATGATTTAAATACTTTGGGATATAAAACCAACTTATCTGAGACCGAGCAATACGTCAATACAATTTTATATAAAAACTTTAGAAACAGGTTTCCTAAAATAGTGGTAAAACCTCTAGTTTTCAATTGGATTGTAAGTGATGAGAAAATAAAGGATATTAAAAGTATGTTGAAGTATATGGAAAAAATTGATGTAGAATACTACAATGCTGTAATAAGCAAAGCCCATAAAAGAAGCTGCGGCACAAAAACTATAAACGCTTCTCAAAAAGTTACTACATCAAAAAGCACTCCACGAACTAAAAAAAATCCTAAGTTAAATCAATAATAATTATTTACTTAAAACTTAAAAATGTTGGAATACATATTAATATATTTACATAACATTGTTGAATTTTATATTATTTTATAACGAATAAAATGTACATTAATTTATACTACTTCAAATAAGAATTTTTATTAATATTTCTCTGACATTATTGATTCATTAAAGATCTAAAATTAAGTTCATAATAATTCTGTTTTCAAGTATACGTGAAAAACTAAAATACTGATACATATAATACAAATAAAAAACAGAAAAAAAGATTTTGTGTTACATATGCAATTTTCGAAATTTTAAATTTCGTTTTAAAATAAAACTGTGGGTTTGATTAAAAATTCCTTTTAATTTTAGATAAAACAGTTTGCATATTTCAAGAAACTTAATTTTATTTCGTCAAAAAGTGTAAAGGCTTACGTTTGTAGCCGATTAAACTTTAGATTCAATTATCTCAATTTCAAGTTTTTGTCGTTTGTAACACTTAAGTACTGAGGTGACGATATAGAGATGAACATTTTCCAGAAAAATTACAAATGAGCGCTTGGTACCACATAAAATCTCCATTATTACAATTTTATTTTTATATTTATTTTGTAAATATTTAATGAATTAAAAAATGAAATGTAGAAAAATAATTTACAAAATTTTTTTATTAAATAAAATATGTACGGTAAACCTAAACTGTTTATTAATTTGTTTTTTTTTCATTTCTTTGAAATTCTTCGGCAGTATTTCCTGATGTCTCCATTACCGTACGTAATTAACCCAGTTATAACATCATAACTATAATAATTGTAATTATTTTGCTGCATCCAACCAAATAGGCATACTACAGCTTTTTCCTGTGAGATTTTATTTCTCCACTTTATCATGACCATTAATTGGTGGAGCGGTATGCCATTAATCAATGCGAAAATCACCACCAACATTCTAGAATGGCAATTCCCGACATCGAAAAATGCATTGAGAATATGCTCAGTCACATTACAGAAATCTGTTACATCATGCCTGTTCAACAGCCGCCTTCGAGCTACAGTTTTATTTTTAAATATTATATTTTGCGACATATTCTCTTTGAAAAAAAAACAGCAAATCATTGCGTTTGACAGTTTAATAAATTGAGAAAAGGAAATAAATTTTCGCCGAATGTCAAAAAAAGGCGATTTTAAATTCGGCATATTATCATTCGGCTTTTGAACCCTATCGTTTTCCAAACATTCAACGGTTATTTTTGACATCTTCATTTTGGAAACATTTCTCATTGAAATAGGTAAGCTAATAAATTATTTTAATTTAATTTCAATATTTTTAGATATGGACAAAATTGAAGCGGTAGTTGAAAAATATCAAGATAATTTGAAAGGCAGATTATATTCCCCAACATTTGCCATGAAGAAAGGTATTCCTAGTGCGGAGTTTTTGGCAAAAATAGGAGAAGACGACGACTTGCTGCTGGGTTTTCTACAAGAAGCAGGAATTGTAAATAAATATTTGAGCTGCGGTAAATGTGCACAACGGATGCGGGTAATTAAAAAGCCTTTAACTGAAGATTGTGGGTGGGATTGCGGCAAACGGGTCAATGGTGTTCGACGCTACTATCGGAAAAGCGTCCGCCATGGTACCTGGTTTAGCCAAAGCCATCTGCGAATTAGTAAAATTATTTTAATTACAAATGACATATTGCAAAATGTATCGACCAAAAAAATAAAATTGGACTATGGCATTTCACCGGTCACGGCAGCCGATTGGAGGCATTATGTTCGGGAAGTCATGGTGGAGTACATGCTACTTCATACTCAGCCCATTGGCGAAATAGACGAGAGCAAGTTCGGGAAGCAGAAATACCACCGAGGACATCACGTGGAAGGCCAATGGGTGTTTGGAGGTATCGAACGCTCCACCGGAAGGTGCTTTTTGGTGAAAGTGGACAACCGAAATAGCGTCACTCTCACAGACCTAATAAGAAAACACATACTACCAGGGAGCACCATTATCTCAGATTGGGCGGCGTACAACAATCTTGAAAACGAAGGGTACACACATTTAACAGTGAACCAATCAGTATCCTTCGTAAACGAAGAAAATGGTGCTCATACTAACACCATCGAAAGTACCTGGAGGCACGTAAAGGCATCATTGCCTGATTACAACCGACAGTCAGACTTCACTGACTATTTAGGGGAATTTATGTTCCGGAAACTTGTCGCTTCACGACGAGAGTGCATATTTAACGCTTTCTTCGAAGTTGTCCGGTCGATACATTTCAACTTTGATTAAAATTTTATTTATTTTGAATTTTGTGAATTAATTGTGAACTATTATATTATATTATTAATATTTACAGTTAAGTATTTAATATATTTTACTATATTTTTAACTATATTCAAATTATAATTATTTATTTTTATATGGAAAAGCAGATGAAGTATGTACCTGAAATGTTAGTATAAAGTATATTTTTTATTTATTTTATGAATTTTTTTTTTTATATCCTTATTTCCTTATAACCTTGTTCCTTTTATTTCCGTTGCAAAGGATTCTGCAACACCATTTTTAATAAACTGTCATTTTTTAGAAATGAAGAAAGAAAATTCTACTTCTTTCTTTATATTTCTATAAAATAACATAAAATCTTACGTAAAATTTTCCAAAATTAGTGCTAATATTATAAAATAGATTTTTTTAGAAATTTTGAAAATTTGTCTGTTTTTAACACTATAATTCTTTCGGCTTTTTTATAGACAAATATATTATTTTTGATGCATTCCAATATTTACGGTTTGGTAAACCAGTGAAATAAAGAAGCATTTACTCATAATACACCTACTCCACTCAAAAGTAGAAATATCATCAATTTCTAATATTAAGTATTTCTTTTATTTACTGATTTTAGAAATCCCCGAAAAGTTAAAGTTTGTGATTGTGATAAACAGATTAATAATTTATTGTGTAACGTTAATTTAATAGTTTAAACTTTCATTTTATTAGAATAATTGTTTTGTTAAAATATATTATTTTGTGCAAACTGTAACGATCTGATGGTAGGCGAGTGGGCCATCAAAATATCTCAAATGAATTTTGATGCCATGTTTTGCCCACATCGTTATCAGAAAAGTTTGTTTATTTTTAGGTAACTAGAGACTTCACAAGGCAGACTAATCTAGCCTGGCTAAAGCTCGTCGGAGGAGTGGGTAAAGAATGAAGCATAGCTACCTCTTGCATTGCCGCCGAAGGAAAAATAAGGGAGAGGGGAAGAAGGGGGGAAAAATGAAACCAGCACACTCAGGTACCCATATTCACCTAATCCTCAACTACCTACCATGGTCACATCGCTCCTACACAGTTGAAAATTTATATCATTATAACACTTTCAATTTCACTTAATGCAAACGAAACAGAAATGAAAATTATTATTGGACATATTCGAAAGGTGAAACAATTGGAGTTCTATTCAATATCAACCAAACAAAATTTATTCAAGCTAAATTTAACAAAAAGAAACAAAAAAAATGATATCCTAATATTAGTAAAAGTTAGTGTTTCAATTAACTAAATTAAAACAAAATGATAACCTATCTAATTATTGGAATTGCCAACCTATTTTGTAACATTTACGATGTTCCAGGCGGCTTGATTTTTAGCATCGGATCGATAAAATCGGCTCGATACCCGTTTTTTTTTCTGTACAGATTTGTTACAATCTACCGTATGACCATGGTCATTATTGGTTTATTGGTATAATTAGTTGATGTGCATAAATTGTAGTAGATGGTGATGATTGTGTCTATTTATTGGTTTCTTCTTTTGGTTTCCCCACTCAAATCGACTGATTAAATATTGTGTGAATAATACAGTAATACAATAATTGGTCATTCGGTGGTTGTGCTTGCACAGACAAAGTGATTAATCTAAAGTGAATAACATAAAATAAACACAAAAATATACAGTGCGAAAACAAATAAAATTATACTACACACGGAAAGTCGCCATATTGAAGAGGTTGTCACAATATTGTAATAAGTTTGTTGTAAATTTGTAAATCTGAATTGTAGTCGCGGGAAAGGTATTTATTATTTTTTTATTTATCCTATCTGATTACTAAATAATTCAGATATAATGTGAGCGATCTGTGTGAAAGTGTTGGGCTCTTATTTGTGGATTCAACAATTTTGTTTTCTTTAAACCTTTTTTTTTAGAGAAACAGTGCCGCTGCGAATTAACAAAGTCTGTGGAAAAGTATCTATTGATTATCGCATTAATTTTAATTTGTTATAATTATCTTGGAAATAACAAAGCAAAAAAAAAAAAGGAATACAACGACCAGACTTTGTTACCAGGCAAGGCATCCCGCGACAGTTTTTTTTACCGTTTGTCGTACGTTACGACCAGAGATGTCTTTTATTATCAAAGATGTTTATCGGATACAGTATCCAATTTATACATACAATCAGCACTGATGTATTTTTGTGAAGACGCCATCATCACTATCACCAAACCGATAAGTCATTTATATGTTATTTTTTTTGTTTGTCTTATTATTTACTAAATATTTATTTATATCTAATTATATGAGTAATTAAATCACAATTACTATATTTTATTATATGTATATGCCACTATTTATCATAATTTTCATATTGTATATTGTTAAGTGATAAATACAGTGTCTAATTAGCTGTATTTACATAAATACGGACCGCGGATCCATACACTAGAATAAGCCATACCTGATTTTATAATAATTATCATATATTCATACATTAACCCTTGTGTGTATACCCGGCCACCGGGGTGGCCATTTCAATTTTAAATATTTGTGGTGACTGCAATTTTGAAGTTAGTCGTTTCTAGCTTCTTTAGTTTTTAAACACCAAAATACAAAATTTATAAAATAAATGCAACAACATAGCGGACCCGGCAAAAAATCGGGTTTAAAGAATGGAAAACTCGGAAAAATACACTTGGCCACCCGGGTGGGTCGGGTGCACTAGCGTAATTTTTTTTGGGTATACACATAAGGGTTAACTGTAATCAAATTGTATTAAGGCTTCAATTATTATTTACCAATAATTAAATAGTGACTATAAAAGTTAATTTCTTTGATTCAAATTTTATTTTTATTTTTGCTTGATCATATTCAGTCGTATGTTTTCTTTTTGTTTACGTACCGTCTTAAATTCGTGATAGTTTTAATGGAAATCGGTATGTCTGAATAAATATGAATAGCGTGGACTAATACATGGTAATGGGGCAAATCAAATTTGTATGCACGATATTGCCTATGGGGAGGGTGGAGTGCATGTGGTCCAACACCTTGACCACATAAGAAAGTGGCTGTGATATTTAATTTCTGTTATCATTTTTAAATAGTTGATTTATTGCTAGTATTATATCGTTCCATATTTATTTATTACAATATCGTCAGTGTGTGTTTATTACAGCAGCACATCTAGATCTCTGTGGCTAGTGACAATTACTCCGCCCAACCGACTTCACTTAGCCGGCGAACGTGCTGCGGTCACTAATATGAGAGCTGCAGAGATATTCTGTTAACGGAAAGAAAATTCAATCAAACGCTTTTCGTTCCGATACAATTTCAATTATGATACCGTTACTTATTGGAAAAAAAACCTGAGGTAATATGCAGAAATTATTACCGTAAACAACCCAAAAAAAAAACCATTGAAAAAGGTTGCCAAACAAACAGTCCCTTAATCGATATGTATAATTTAAAAAAAAATGAAAAAAACAAACTTAATAGAAACTACGAACTTAAAAATCTATAATATTATGATGAATTTGTATTATGTCGGATTTTTATCACGATGATTAGAATATAATAGTTCATTTTGGTTGGTTTATATTTTATTAAGTTAAATAAAAGTTTAATTTTAAAAGTACTTAACTAGCACGTTCTCGATGGATTCAGGAACCGTTGATTTCCAGTTCAAGACTGGCGAGTGCAGTTTTGATGCCTGCCATTACACTAGTTGACAACCACCCGACAATTTCCCGTAATATTTGGGAGTTTGTAGAAATTTTGATTTTACGCACTTAGCATATGACCAATATTTTAACTAAATACAATATGTTATTTTATATTAGTTCGCACTGCAAAAATTGTTTCAATAACACTTTACTGAATTACTGTAGTTAATTGTTTTTATACACAGTGAATGATATGTTCAATATAATTTCTTTCTTGTAGATTTATTCATTCATTAATCACTGAATTTTATTTATTTTTTATTCTTAGTACATTACAATCCCATTATATTTTTGGTTGGGCTATCACTATAATGTCACTTTCGTTTTTTTTTTCATTACCCACTTGATTAAATTACATTCACAAATTCATATATTATGATTACAAACTTATTTTATACATATTTTTCTTATTTGTATATTAACACTTTATCGACCGGGGTGTTTTGCTATGAACATGTGGCCTGTTACCGGTGTCATTTTTATAAAATGGGAAAAAACATTGATCTTTTCTTAAATTCTTGTGTATTTTGAAGTAATTTAGATATTGAAATGAAAATTTAAGAATATATTAAGGAGGTTTTGATTATAATTTATGCATTATTTATTCAATATTATTAGAATCACATATGATTAAAAATTATTATATTCAAATTCTAAGTAAAATTATACCATAAGAAATCATATCACACCCAAAATAATAACTTAAATTTACAAAAAAAATTCCACATCAATTTATTATAATAAAAATAAAAGATAACAAAAATCTGAACCATTCAAAATATATGACTAATAAAACATGAAGGAATCAAAAATTCACGCGATATTTTATCAACAACTGAACTAAATAGCTTCAATTTTCACAAAATACGAAATTATGTGAAGATAACGGTTATTAAATACAACGCTGCATATTTCCTAGAACATCGCATTTGCAGTTTTTAGCGAGAGTCAAAGTGCTTTAAATGATTACATATCGCAATATGATTATTTCATATATGACGCCAATTGGCGTTCCCGGTCGATAACGTTAGTTTTGGTTAGGACGCCAATTGGCGTGCCCGGTCGTTTAAGTGTTAAATTGGTCAATTCGATGCCGGTGGGATAATTCATTAATTTTTAATTTCCATTCAATATAAATTATGGCCAGTTATAATTGTACAAATTTGATTTTTAAATGTCCACTTAATTTATGTATACAATATGGCTCATTTATCAAATAAAAATGCTCTACGCAATTTTATAAATTTAATTTAATTTAAGTCTATACACAAACAGTATAGATTGATTAACACAGTATATTTAAGGGTTTCATTAATAAATTTTAGTGATAGATTTCCACAATTATTTTAGCTTATTATTACCAAAATTTTTAGTTTATGTTTTAGTTATTTCATTATATTAATTTCTCAAACTTAACTTAATTTTACAATTTTATTTTTGCTTTTATTTAAAAAAAAAATATTTTATTTTATTTGGTAACTATATTGACCAAAACTCACAATCGACTGTCCATTTGCTTTTCTTTGATTTAACGTCCCTCACTCATATTATAGTCAATTTCAACCCAAACCGATTTCTTTGAATTAATCAGAGGTGGCCGCCTTGCCCGTCCTTGTAGCGACTTAAACGTTACAAAACCTCCGAAAATATAACCTAACCTAAGGTAAGGAATACAGTGCAGTACTCATGAGTAACACTACTTAATACATATATTGAGCCAAAGGGCTAATGAAAAATTTGCTTGGGATGGTTACCTGTATACACAAAAGACAAAGAGAGTAATGAAAGTGTAGTATAATTCTGGTGTTGTGAAAACAAACATAAAGGCTGCAAGGGACGAATATGGACTAACATAAATGATGGTCCATTCCATTCTATAAAAAATGGACATATCTGTTGTTTTGGACTATATAGTTTTCAACACAAACGAACACTTCACATATGAAACCGTTTGTTTAATTTAATATTTTTTAATTTATTATAAATAAATTAGCTTTATTTAAATACAATTTATTTTCCAAAAAAAAAGCACAATGTTTCTCAACTCACGTCAATGGTAATAATAATCCAAAAATACAAATTATGCCGTTAAGTTAGTAAGCCAAAACAAAGCATCTAAGTATTTTATTACGGTGGCAATTGATTATTGGTTAGTTTCGTTTTTTGATTATCTACAGTTAAATCGCGGTAATTTTGAATTTAGATTGTTAAATGGTATAAATTATTCGGAGTAAAATAAAATGGTTTGTGGTAACTTCCCATCAATAGATGGCGGGGCGGCACCTACGCAGATTTTACAATAAACTTTGGAATATGTGGAGTTTTATTGTAGTAAATATAAACAAATGTAAATAATATTGACAGAAAGAAAATGTTTAGAAATAAATACAAAGATGAGAATAACCTAAATTAAATATAATTACAATTTTCTAATAATTTATTCTTTTAGGACGATCGATGCTTTATCATTGGATTCCCGTGATCTGTTCCAAACACCTGTTGTACTGTGGGAAATGCGGCAAATATTGTACTTCAAAAAGTAAATAGAGCTGTTGCAGACACAACGATGGAAAACCCGGCACAAATCAGAACAAGGGTCATTGAAGATGTACCTGCTGCAGCTCAAGGTATTTTTCCAAGTGACAATACTATGCGAGAAAACATACAGAGAAGCAGGGTTAACAACTTAGGAGCACCAGCAAATCCAGAATCTTGCGATGTAATTAATATTCCTGAAGAATATACACGTTATGAGTACAACCCGACAAATTTTGAGCTTTTCCTTCTAGCAGATTCAGGTAGAGACCAGCGAAACCCGAAACGCATCCTGATATTTGGTAGGGAATATCATTCAATGTGGAGTGAACATATGAAGGGGTTATATATGGATGACACTTTTCTGCTCTCTCCTCCTCTCTTTTCTCAAATTTTTCTCATACTGGCTAGGAAAGATAGAAGTACAGTTTTACCAGTATTGTTTGGTTTGCTGCCGGTTAAAAGTACTGAAACATACGCTAAATTGTTCTACATGATACGCGAGATTTGGCCTCTACTCAATACAGAAGGTATACATGTGGATTACGAGCTCGCAATCCATCACATTCGTATAGTGTTTCCAGAAACCAACATTAACGGTTGTTTGTTTCACTTAGTGAAAAATCTACGAAAACACTTGGCATCATGTCATCTTTTAGAAAGATACAATACGGATGCCGATTTCGCATTACATTGCAAAATGATCACGTCTATTGCATTTGTTCCTGAAGATGACATTATTTATACGGTAACGAGCCTGGAAACTTAGCGTGGTTTACTAATACGTATGTTGAACGCATCCGAAATAATGGCACAATAGCTGTACCAACATTTCCATCTAATATTTGGTCAGTTTACCAAAGAACCCTAAATGGCAGCGACAGAACAAACAATTTTGCTGAAGCTTATCATCTTAAATAATTGATTTTATATAATATAAATTTAATTAGATACATTAATTCTATAACATTTTCTTCTTTTTAGATAATTGAAACGAATGAGAATGCAGTAAGCGGTGTGGTTGTTATCAGATACGTATATACTAATAATTTAATTTTTTGTGAAAATGATTCTTTGCGTTTCATTTTTAATTTTTGGTTACATCTTGAGAAGTTCTAAATACTTTGATTACCTACATATATGTATAATTACTTGGTGACGGCTGATGTAATTGAAATTATGAATGTATTAAAAACACAGATTTAAATTCTTAGTGATAAACTCGATAATGAATTAATAGCTTTATATTCTGCGATTATTAAAATTATTTTTATTTTGAATTGTTGAATATTTTATTTATAATTAAATTTATTTTTTATAAGTAAAACTTTTTTGAATTCATTTATTATTAAACAATTTTTTTTTTTTATTTTGCTTACTAACTTTTCACAATTCTTTTTATTTTAGTTTAGACAAGAAAAAATTTTGAAAATGATGAGTAACTGATCCACATTCAAAGTTTAAACAATTTTCTCGAATTACATACACACTCAAAAAAATAAAGTGGTAAAAATGATGAAAATGGTGATTTTTTTGATAAAACAACCATCTATATAGCGCTAATAAACTTTTTTATCAATTTGAAGAAAATTTAACAATAGTTTGTTAAAATTTCATCAAAAAAAAAATTCGGTCTAACAAAATGTTTGTTAAATCTACTACAAATGGAGTTAAATCCTATAGATATTTCTATTGATTTAATAAATTGTTTCTTCAAATTGATCTGGAATTGTTGGATTAGAGATAAAATTAATAATTTTGTTTTGTGGTTCGAAGTAAATTTAATCTTAGCCACAACAAAAATGTTATCAGAAGAAGAAAATTATGTACACTTTATTAAAATTAGTAGAAATAAATCCTCAAAGTGAAAACATTCATTCAAAATAATAAAGACTTTTATTAGTTTTATTAAATTTTTATTAAATTTCTGATTAAAAAATAATGGCACAAAATAAAAAACGGAAATACATTATGTATATATTTAAAGGTTTATTAATTCAGTCTTCTTTTTATTTAATTCAAGAAAGAATTATAAAAATTAATTATTAATTAATATGGTCAATTATGCTCGTAGTATTAAGCACAAAAACCTGTTTAGCTATAATAATTTTATTAAAATAAAAATAAATATAACAAAAAATATTCATCAGTTTTCTTAACAAAGTTAATTCAAAATAAAATTAATAATAAATAAAAATATAAAATAAATATATTCAATGTAATCTTAATTCATTAAATAAAAAAAATTAATTTTGAAAATTAAAATAAATTTCTACCGCTCTGATAAATGAGTAACATTTGTATTTGATTCCATTGAAGTATACCAAAATTTCCTCTGGATTTTGTTCTAAACCTTTAACTAGAAGAAGAGGTTGGATTGGTAAACTCTCATCTAGTTTTTGCTGTAGCGCTTCTTCAACTTCTTGCGTTGTTTTTCCGACTAACATAAATGAATTTTGAGAATCTTTTATGGAAACTTTGGTATAATCGTTTTCCCCGTCAATTTTCCTTACCAGCCTAATAGTAGGAACAAGGACAAAGTGAAGCAAATGCAAAACTGTTGCGTGAGAACCAACTATAAAACACAAATACTTTAGATATTTTGCAACAAGAATTATTTTAGCTTACCAATTTATATCCGTAAGGTTTTTTGTATTGAATCCATCTTTGTAAGATTGCTTCCATTGAATCAGCATTCCAGATTTCTTGTAGCCTATAGCTGGATGTAGCTGCATAATGCAGTTCCATTTCTGCCCAAGTACAGTTGTTTTTGGTAATCTCGCTTAGGTGTTCTTCGATTTCGGTTTCAATTTTGAACGTTATTTTTTTCATTTTCCTTGATGCGACTTCTGTTGACTGACAAGGAGCGCTTTTGCATTAAACCCGCGTTCTGCAATAACCTTATTTGGTTAAAATAGCTTGCGTAAATTTTTCCTAAAGGTTTTTTCCCCGGCTCTTTGAAGTAATACAATTCCTAACAATTAAAATAATTTAAGTGATGCAGTAATTAAAATTTAAAATTTATGTAGTTTCGAGAATTACCATATTTTCATTTGGAAAAAATTTGATTATGTTAGAAGTAATATTTTGAGCTCCTCCAACTGTCATTATAATTTTGTTGCTAATTAAATATTTTACAGTTTGGTTTACCAGTAAACTTCGTAAGGTATCGTTTAATTTATTATTGGTGTTATAATAATCTTTGATTTATATTCCAGTGTGATTTTCAGGATGGCATTTATTTCCAAATTCATAATCTCCATAAGATAATCGTCATTATTAATGCTCTTTGATGCAAAGGTAGGTTGCTTCGGTGTTTCTTGTATAAATTCGAAATTATTTTTCATTGATGTTTCTTCATGTGATAAATCTGCTTCAAGTTGTCGTTGCCATCTAGTTAAATTATAATCGGGTTGGGTACGAAATCTTGGTTTACAAAATCTTGTTTTTGCCAAAAATCTTGGATTTTCAAAATCTTGGAGATTTTCCATTTTAAAACGTAAATAAATGACAATTATAAATTCTGGTGAAGAAGAATTTAATTTTAAAATAAAAATACCAAAAAATAATAAATTCTGGAAAATGGAAAATTTAATTTTAAAGTTTTCAAAAAACCAAGATTTTGGCTACGTTAACCAAGATTTCGAGACGCTCCTATTATAATTCAATTTTATTTGCAATCCAATGGGAATTTTCTTTAAAAAATCTATCTTAAAATTACTTTTCATTAACTTCAGTGCCTGTACGTCGATAAAATTATCTGTAAATATTGAGATATATCTTTATTACAAGAAACTAAAGGTAAAAAGTATAAAATTTAGCCTTACCAATACAGGTCTCAAACAGCACTTCCATATTCCAAGATTTTAGGAGGTCATACGTTTCTTTTTTGTCTCGTAAGAAAACTTAAAATTCTGTATATTAACTACGGGGAAATTTACATCAAGCGATGACTGGTTTGTATTATGATTTATAATAAAATACATATCTATTATTAGCTGATACGGCAGAAAGTGTAATAAGTAGCTGATGAAGTTTATTCAGTAAATTGTTGATCATCCGTTTATAATGTGTCCAAGTGAAGAATATTTTCATTTTCAACATTAAAGACAGCAACATTTTCAGCCATTTTAAATTAACATAAAATACTTGTGTTTATAAAGTTTTTATATTTCATCAAATTACAATATTTAAACAACTTAAAATTATTCAAATTAAATAATAAGCCAAATTAATTAATCAATTTTACTTTTAATATTTAATATTCGATCCTCACATATAAACTTATTAAAGTGCACTGAATGTTATGACAATTTGAGAAAATATGAATGTCGATAGTTTTGTTTTAATAGTTAATACGATCTTTTTCCTGTAAGACAGAAAGGTATAAAACGAAAGGGGCGCTCCTTTATAAATGCGCTAATTAACAACTACTAATGTTTTTTAAGGTCCTTTTACTCGTGCGTTCAGTGATAGATGCATATATTATCAATACTGCATATATGACATATCGGATTTTTTCTCATTTTTCGTTGGTAACCTAGCGTAATTTTCTTATCTAAACTGGTACGTGCATCAAACAGTAAAGTCAATTGATGCTTGCTTGTGCTGCTTGTTTGTATTACATTAATTACATTTTTTTTAAATTTCAAAAATGCGACTAAAAAAATCCGACATTTCATCTGCACCAACCAATATAAAATGAAGATCAGACAACTGAAAAAACAAATATAAAGCAAAATGGTATAAAGCAAGTATAAAGCAAAATGGTAAAATTCAAAGGATATAATATTTACTAAAAAATTACCATAAATGGAAAAATTTCAATAACAAAAAAATAACGGAATTTTTTATTTACGTTTAAAAATATTCTTTGAGTCGTGTCATTCGTTTTCCATTGGCAGTTATTGTTACATTTATTGGAGGACCAGAAAAATCTATTAGATTAATTAATAAATTATTTTGTATAACAAATTCATTATCTGTTATTTCAAATGCTTGAAAATGAGGATTTAGATCATTACTAGCAATCTGATCCACTAATATTATAACAAAATCTTCGTATTTATTAACAAATATTTTCATAATCTTAAACAGTTATCATATTTTGTCAAAAATAAATCCTTTTTATATCGAGTTCCTTTAAAAGAAATTTGAGAGTAACAATTGAAATAATCTTGCGGCTGATTTACTTTAATACAAAAATTAATTATGCTTTCAGAATTTAGTTTATATGTTTCACAGTTTGGACATGGCTTTATTCACTAAATTAAAAGACAAAATTCCCATAGAGTTACAATCAAATCTAATATATAAATTAAAATGTTCGTGTGGAAAAGAGTATATTGGTCAAACTAAACAAAATTTTAAAAAACGAATTCGTCAACATATTTATGATTCTACGTATGAGTTTAAACTGTCACACAGTGCGTTATCGAATCATCTACGTGGAAGTAACCACTCGTTATCTATAGATGACGCTAAGATACTTGATAGGGAGCAAAATCTCAATAAAAGGTTAATTTTGGACAGCATTTACATCAAAAAAGAACAAAATTTATCTCAAAATTTATTAAATATCCAGGAAGTTTCAAAATATTTGTTAAATTATTACGACAACATTTTGTAGATTTTCTTAAAAAAAATTTTGTCACTCAAATTGTATAACTTTAAATTTTTTCGGTTAAACTGAGTAATTCGTAAATTTTAATTTGAACTCTAGTTACATTAGGAAAACATTCGTTATTAAAAAAATAAAATTTTCTTTCAAATTGTGTAGTAAAAATTATGGCTCTGAGAATGACGGAATGTACCGTCGAAACGTCGGGTTTTTATTAAATAATTAATAAAAATAAATAAAACATTAAGTTAAAAACCAAAGAAAATTATTTTATTATTACAAAAAAAAGCTTAAAAAGTGAATTAAAAAAAAAAGTTTATATTTTTCTTCTTAAATTATGGTAGGTGTGGATGGAATTTTTATTAATTCTCGTTTCATTTCGTTCTGAAACATCAACATCTTTGTTTTGAACGTTTCGTTCGCTGATTTTATTGTCTTCACAAAGTCGCCGAGTTTCGGATTTATAACACTTACAAAATCTGCAGAAAATCTGTTAGAGAAGGATTTATTAAAATCGCAAATATCATTCACTCCTACGTTGTCTCCTACTATTAGACCTAAAATGAAATGTATACGATATTCGATGCCGGATAAATTTACAACTAAACCTTCTTCTTCTAAAACTTTTATTTGGTTTATTAAATGTTTTAAACAAGAATCGATTCCAAATTCTTTTATAAACCCAGGAAAAAAAGTATTTTCTGTTTTTGAAATATTATTAAAGAATGGGAATGAAAAATAAATACCTGTGATGGATTCCGAATGAGAGCCGAAAGGATTATTAATTTCAAACCCCTCAAAATATAGAAAATATGGTAAACTTAAAACAGCGGGTAGATGTTTTGTTTTTGTTTTCCATAAGCTGCCATCGATAAAATTTGAAATATATGGATCATTTCGTGATGTTTCATCATCTGGAATAATTGATTCAAAGTTGCCAATTTTTTATATTATTGATTTCATTTGAAAATTTAGTGATAAAAATACCGCCTTAGTTGATGTTTCTTCAAAACAGATTCACCATTTCTATTAATAATTCCAATTTCGTCGTTAATATTTATTTGATATAGTATGATATTAATAAATTTTTCTCACTCAACCATTTATTTAGCTTATAATCCGAATTACAAGCTAGAAACACGTTTTTAAGTATATTGAATGCATCCGACAACGCAAAGTTAAGTTCAGGGCTAGCATCATAATGGTTTAAAATATTTTCTAAATGGTTTGCAATAGGCTCAGTAATAAATTGTTCTACATACTGTTGAATTTGCACTTTATTTTTTCTATTAAAATTATTATTATTGTGTAATTGAAGACACAACTTTATAGAATTTTCATGCAAAATATTATTAACTTCTGCCAGATCTAAACTACGAACTACGCTTAAATTATTTGATTTACCATTTAAATAATTTTCGTTTGAAACTTGAAAAATAGAAGCTTGATTTTTTTGGATAGAACTACTCGGATTAAACTTGCTAATAATATTAGCTTCAATATTTGTATCCTTACTCAAATAATTTTTTTTTCATGTTTTTAAGGGGACGTACCACCTTCAAATTTTCAAAAAATCGAAATTTTTTTTAGGATAGAATATGTTAGAATGAACGTTTAAGAACATGATTTTAACATGAAAATCTCAAAAAAAAATTTATTTATTGCGAAGGGCGCCAAAGTCGTTTTTTTACGTTTTTACAAAGCGTTCCTAGATATACAAGCCGTCAGGTTAAAATTTGAACTTTCAAATAAAAAACCCTTTATTTACAAACACATCTTTATGTCATGACGTCATACCCTTTGTTCGAATTTTTTTTTATAATAAGCCATTAGTGCCACCTACTTATAAACTCGACTAATTAAATATATTTAAAAAAAACAAAATGGACGTGTAGTTTCCGTGTTTGAAATCAGATGGCGGTAATATAAAAATTGAAATATTTAAATTGAAATTTCAGCAAAACAATCCAAAATAATGTTTTAGCAAGTTTAACAATCATGCGAATGTATTTCATAAGAAATACGCAGTTGTAATTACGTCATCCGGTGACAAAAATTTGTTTTTTAGTTTTCGTTTTTTATACAAATTTCTTTGTTTTTAGCACGTCATTCGGTGGTACCGTGGTGGAGCACCGAATGACGTGCTAAAAAACAAAACAAACTAGAGAAATTTGTACAAAAAGACAAAATCTAAAAAACAAATTTTTGTCACCGGATGCGTAATTACAGCTGTCGAGCATACCTATTAATTCTTTGTATCGTGGGTTAAAACGGACTGCTGTTTGTCGGTTTATAATATTTTTGGCCGATTTTATGTGAATATCTCATTCGTTTTTTAAATACTGTTTTGTATGCCTTATGTATGTTTGACTACAATTACAATGAGCTCGATTTTGCCGAAGGTAGTGATGTATCGATTGCAGCACTATCCAAAAAAACCAAAATGCTTATCAATTTTGATGTAGATGACAAAAATTGAAGCTCATCGAATCCGGATCCTAATAAAAAGTTTAACGACCATGCCAATCTACTTCATAAGAAATACGCTAAAAAAATGTTAAACATATAATCATCTGGATTTAAAAATAGATGGTGGCGTAGCAAATTCGTATGCTTCCGAGCTAGTACCGAACGTGAAAGCAACGATGAAAATTCAGAGCATAAATTCGATCCGGACATTATTGATTTGAAAACAAAAAATTCGGAAGGTCGGTCTGAGTTCAACATTGAAAAAATTGCAACACTATCGATCGAAACAGGCATTTGGTGATTTAAATCGAATAAATTTGAATAATGATATTCCTATCTCTAACGGTGGAAATGAGTTTAACAAAAAGAATTCATCAGCTCAAATAAAAACACGAAAATTTATTCAAGTAAAAGATACCATTCGTCAATTAAAAATTAATTAATTTACAAATATTTTTTTTGTGATTTTAATAAAATAATGTATGTATTTATTATTTATTTGTATAAATCCGGGGAAACCAAATCATAAATCAAACGGATTATTAATTTTTAAAACTCATTCGAACAGAAAATAGTAACCGAAATATATAATTTTTGTGGTAAACTTCAGATGTCACTAATTCTACACTAACATTTTGACAGTGTACAAAATGGAAAAGTTGTATGGGTAATTTTTGACATTTACGTCAACAACTGTCATCCAACATAAACCAAATCAAGTCGTGAGCAGTTAAAAGTTAAATTAAAAATAAAAACGGACATTTATATTTATTTACGATGGGTGATTGAAAATACGGTATTTGTCTACAACCATGTACTATTCAATTAATACCAGAACGTATGAACAATATGGGTTTTTTAAGCGCTGGAACATTTTTCCAAAGAACGATGCAAGAATTTTTCAGAAGTTCTAATAATAAAACTTGAATGAGAGTAGAACTCGGTTAAATTATGAAAACGAGACTTAATTTGTAATACAGATTATTTAAAAGAAATCGACTATACATTATTTCTATTGTTGTTGGCAGTAAAGCTACAGTAAATGACGAGCAATTGACGTTTGTGCTACATATCCATATAAACCAAAGAATTTCGATTCCAAAAACATTTCGTGGTAGACAAAATGATTTGGATTGTGTTGTGTGATATATTGTTTATAATTTACCCCGGTTCCGAATAAAGTAGTTGCGGATATCATCAATAAATCAACACAAAATGTAAATCGTGATAAATTAAGACAAAACAATGAACTTTTGAAAAAAGAATTCGATAATTTGAAGAATTCTATGAATATTGGGTCCAAAGAAAATGATGGATTAAACGTCAACCAAGCTGTTGTTATTCCTAATCAAAAACTAGTAACACCACAAAGGAGTAAGTATTTAAAAATGTACGCTTTGTTGTTTATATACCTACTATCATATTGTTTATTTAATGCTTACAGAATATAAGTGCTCCTTAAAATCTTGCTCTTTGAAAACACGATAACGTCGTCAAACCGATTATAAATGGGATGGCCACACAGAATTTTATACCAGCTCAATTCAGCAAGTAAAATATGGTGATTGTCAAAAATTTAAATTAAAATATTACACGTGAAAGTTGTATGGTGCTAATCGGAAATTTAGTGCTTTCATTGCTGTACTTAAAGAATCTGGTTTTAATGTTTCATTCCCAGAAAACAAATATCTAGCTGTTACGGGTCAAGTTAAAACCAGAGTAATCGACCTTGATAAAAATCGTGAACCTTACTATGCATGTACGATTCGTACAAATATCACGATTAATAAAAATCGTTTCAAAACATTATGTAAAAAATTTAATTCAGCCGTGGATGTATCTCAAGGAATTTCGTTGGCAACGTGTCATCATGTATTTTGCAATAATTGCATGACGTCCCATATAAAAAGTAGTCAGACACCAGTAATGAAATTGTCCTGTAGCGAAATGTTCGCATAAATTGAAGGAAAATAATATTCATGCGTATATGACCGAACCAGAATTTCAAGTATATTTACAAAGTTTGCATGCGGCTGAGGCTGACAATTTCTTCTACTGCACAAATAAATCGTGTAATGGATGTATTTCGATTAATCGAACTAACCGGGATAAAATTGTACTCCTTTATTGTACCGAATGTGGTCAGTTTAATTGCATCGATTGCAAAACGATTCACACTGAGATAACATGTGATTAATTTCAAAGGAAAAATAATTCCCAAAATTTGCCAACCGTTCCAGCTGCAAATAATAACATGGGAACTTTAACTAAAAATATAATTTAGAGATTATATATTACAAATGGGACGATCGATTTGCAAGACAGGCTAAAGTTGAGCTTAACACTGCTTCTGTGGGTGATATGTAGTTCAGCCAGACGAAAATATGAAAATGGATCATATAATAGTATGGTCCTACTCAAAGGGGTTAAAGAGAAAATCGTTACTGATTCTTTAAATCATGTGTTCATCAACAATATGTATGAATTTTTATCAGGGTTTGAGAATTACGTATTGCAGCTGATTAAAACCGATTTATTTCGAAATTCGGAGTGTTTAAAAAAACATATAAAAATTCTATAATGCCGAAGAAATCGCCGTGTTCGAGAAAAGAGAAGTTTGATAAGAAACAAGAAAGTTACGGATCAACCGAAATTTGAGCTTTTAAATTTATACTCGACGAAAGTGGATCAATTTAACTGGTTGCGAGATTTGACGGCAGAAAATATCAACACTGTCGAAGGAATTATTTCAGTAGATATTTCAACGAAAATTTAATTTTTTATAAACAATCTTGCCGGTTTTCGGGCAAAAAAATAATTGAACCAATCATAAGCACAATCGATATATCCAAAGAATATTTCGGAATCAAAGGATTAAATATTCTGCGAACAGGACTTAATAAGTGTTTCAGTATAAACTCCATCGACTACAATAATATGAGAATAATGAGCATGTTCGTCCTTCATCTAATTAACAATACTGATACAAATGAGTTTAATTTGTGCGAACATTTATGGTGCTCGTTAATTAAATACATCTATAACGAATTTAACAGAAAGGAACCTTGTAATATTATTAAACATTCAATAAAAAAAATGTAATACAAAAATTATTCAACTTTCAATAAAAATCTGGTTAAAATGATAGTCTTATGAATTGAATTCAAATTTCTGTAGAATTGATAAATTTGATCTTGTAAAATCGACGATACCTATAAATGGACGTCCAATTCTTACCGAATAGGTATATTTTTGAGATGTTATTAAATTCGATCGGTAATTTTAAAACTGTTGGTCTCATCGAAATGAATACGATCAAATATACTTTAACACCTACCTGCAAAATACTTGTAAACATATTATGACACGTCAAAATTAAACGGGGTCAATCCGGCCGATATGATAAAATAATTGATATACATAATATGCTGGCTGGTCGGTAATAAAGAAAAAAAACAGTATTGTACTAGAAAAGGATAAATATATTTTTAATTTTAAAATTTTGCAATTTTTTAATTTATACTGTTTTTAATTTACTATTTAACAGAATTATTGCACTGTTAAAAATATTTTCAAAATTCGAAATTCGAATTTTCGAAAAAGAAAAAAACCTTGTGTAGCTAACTTCATAGTATCTTACGTCATTGATTTCGTTTTTATAATTTTATACTGTATTTACATTACTTTTTTACATATACATACAAAGAAAAAGTAAAATTTGTACAATTTTATTTTTAATTATAATTATCAAATTACTAAATTTAATTTATTAGTTTTAAAATATGTTATACTAAAAGGTTTGCTTTAAATATAAACCAAAAAACATTTTCTGTTACGAGTATTTTTAATTCATAAAATTGTAATCAAAAATGATCAATTTTACATGGGTTCTTATGGGAAAACGTAAAATGTAGACCCATTAAATTAAGCTTCTTAATTTAAAGGGTCGATGCTGATGGCTTGTATATCTAGGAGCTTTGGTTTTTATCGCTACACCGACTTTCTCTTAGTAACACCTGCTTATATATACATGCATATACACCCTGCGCCATTGAAATGTTCGGTTTGAATTTTTAAAGTAAATTTTGGAAATACCACCGTTTGCTTCAAAAGTAGATGGCAAAAATGATAGATTCTGATTATCAAAACAATTTTTACACTATTCCGAATATATCCAAATAAAAAGAACGGTAATCCGACATTTTAGACCTACATAACGTCGGATAAGGAATATTACCGCCCTACCTCGTAACAATTTGGTAGGTCTTTACAGTGTTTTTAACAAAGTTTTTTCAATTGAAAATTAGTTTTTTGTTGACAATGGCAATTTTTATTCAAAATAAGAATTAACAGAAATAAAATAATTCATCTCAACCAAAATATTTTGAGAGAAATTGAACATTTTAAAATCAATGATTAATAACCAAGCCCTTGGCTTTTATGATGGCCTCAAACCCGATCAGCATTGAATTCTAAAGTTTGATTAAATAATATATTGTTATTTCTTCAAACCAGACTTTGTCTATAAGTTTTTTCCGCTCTTTGGCACTTTTCAGCTTGTAATTTGTAATCTTCTTTCACATGAAGGACCAAATATTTTCAACAATGTTGAGGTCAGGACTATTTCCTGTCCAGGATAACGACTCAATCACCAAGCTATTTTTAAATTCGGCTACCTAAACAAAATAGACATTAAAATTAAGCATTCTTACTTCACAAATAACATCAATAACTCGCGGAGAGTAATCGTCCTGGAAGAGTGGAATACCGATGTATTGAGTCGGGTCCTCAATAGTCACGATTCAGGTTTCGATAATTTTTTTATATTTTCCTCCGCTTTCTGAACTATCCAGAAGGCTTAGTGATCAAACTCCAAAGGCTGTTATGGCTCTCCAGGCCATAACATATGGTGAATTTTTCACTGTCGGCCAAATACATTCTTTTAAATACCGTCTGTCTTTTCGTCGCCGAACCATTGTCCTTACATCGGGTCCAAAGAAATTGAATTTGGATTTATCCGAGAATATGAACCAACACCAGTCCCTGGGCATTCAGTTTTTTCATTGTATTGCGAATTTGAGGTTTGCAGCTGCCATTTTTGCTGTTAATTATGATTTTCTCGCAGGACGACAAGCATATAAACCAAGTTCCTTCTTTTAATAGTATGAACTGAAATAGTGTCGGTTGTTGCTATTAGAAGCTAACTTCTCAGCTCCAAAGCCGTAGCAAACCTTTGCTTAAGATCTAAATATCTGAAATTCGATTTGTTGAAACAGAGGTTCTCCTTTTTACATCAGAGCCAAATTATCGTTTGATTTTCGGAATAGTGCCTTAAAAACTTTCTAACTGCTGTTTGGTTAGACTAAATTACTCTTGCAATTTGTGAATGTGTGTACTTTTTGCCTTTGCTTGCAAAATTTTGGCTTTTTCGTTAGCATTTAATTTAGAGCGACACTTTGTAAAATTAACTATTTGACTACTTAATTGAAACCGAATGAATATTTCACCCTTAGTTTGGTGTTAAATACCTAATAAGGCGTGAAATATGCTGAAAAATAAAAAAACAAAAAAAAAATAGCGAATGAGATAAAATCTAGGAGAGAATTGCATGAAATAGTAAATAATCGAAATCGAACATTTCAATGGCGCAGGGTGTATATAATATAATACGTTATTCTCTCACATAACAGCTGTAAAAGTAGAGGGGAAATATCGCAGATTAAATGTTGGTAAGGTTTATTACAAAAAAAAAATTTTTTTAACTTTAAACGCGATTATCTCGAAATGACGTTTTTCAAGTTGGCGTGAAAGATTGAGAAAAAACTACTTATCCAATCGTTCTAAAATTTTAACACGTTGATCTACATAATATATTTCTGCTCAGAATGAACTACGGAAGGAATAATCGGCTGTCAATTTTTTGAGTTACAACTAATTGGGGGGGGGGGGGGGGGGGGGAGAACAAAAAAGCTGCATTTTCGAAAAAAATGCCGCCATTTTTTTATTTTTCAACCAATTTTTTTTTTTTTAGTTCATTCCAAGGGTGATTTAATGCTGAATAAAACCCCGTTTTTTTTTCTGAGAGCAGTTATGATGCACGCCGCGAATTTTCAGTGTTTTTGGAAAAACGTTATAGCAGACGACAATGCGCTAAAAAAAATCTAAAAAAATTTTTTTTTTATACTTTCAGTTAAATAAAATGTCAATGGAAAATTTCATTAAGATATCTCTTTTTATTCCATTAAAAAAAAATCTTTGAAAAACTTTTTGTTTTTCAATTTTGAAGGTGGTACGTCCCCTTAATGTGTTTTCTAAAAATTTTTAAGCATCCAAAATATTGAAAGCACGAGTTTTCACGACATTGATATTCACTGAATTCGTCCAGTCAATAGTACATTTTCAAATGAACTATTAAAGCACGTGTCAACAAATTTTTCTTATTGCACTTAAAACACTTCATTGCACGCTAAAGTTTACTTACAAATTGGAAAATAATCTGTTAATTTCAGATATGTTTGTTAAAATTAATTAATTTATTACAACAATAAAACTTAAAGAAACTTTATAATACATTAATATATGTACATATGTATAACCGATTTTATAGCCTGAAAGATTTTTTTCATTAGAAATGATAAACAATAAATAATTAGGAAAAATATTTTTTTTAGTAGGACAATATACAATAATAACCTTCAATTTATGTTTTTACTTACAATAAATTATTGTTTATTTAATATTCATGTATTATTAGAAAACTCTAGTAAGGTACATTACTGTGAAATTACTTTTTAAATAAATTTTTACCGTTCGCACAATTTGACTTAATCTGACTAATGCAGTCTATTTTATAATTCGAAAAAGGTCATTGGTATACTCAAACGAAATTTTGATGTCATTGAATCGACCGAAATATTTGATTATTTCATTAAAAGTTTAAATTTGTACTGTATTTAATAAACTTTTAATTAATTTGACAAATTCTTTTATTTATTTTAAGAAATTTAGTGTAATTAATAAATTTATTTTGTTGGAATTTTACTAAAAAATTTCTTTCAAATTTACTGATTTATTTTTTTGATTGCAAGTACAACAAGTACAAATATAATAATTTATTTTGTGCTCCACTGACCACAGATAAGAACGGTATTGCGTAAACGTCTGCACCAATCTATTGACCACCAACCCATGCAAATTTATAAAACAACAATGTTTCATTAAAATATACTTATGTACTATAAATAAAACATGTAATGAATTTTAATTTTGTATTATTAATAATATATGTACATTCATATTATACTTGTTAAAAAATAACCACGGAATTGAATTCGTACAAGATATAATACATAAGTAGATAAGCACAATTGTCATTTTATTTGTTATTATCATAATTACATCTGTCAAATAAAATAACAAACTCAATAATACAAAAAACATAAAACAATTTGCATAAATGAGCCGTTTATTTTGAAAGTGGGGCAAGTCCACATTTTGTTGAAACGAGAAAATGAAGGAATAGAGAAACAATAAATGCAAAAATATACGGGATTTTGAATTTTCTTATTTTTTAAACAAGTATTAGGGATTATTTTTTTATTATTTTGACTATAAATTGTTCACCGTTAGAAAGATTATACTTTTATTTGTCTATTGTTATCATTAACTCAAATTTTTTGAAAAATGGACTTGCACCACTTTCAAAATTAACGGCTCAAATATAGTTTTTTTTTTGACGAGCGTTATACTACCTCTTCCTTTCGATTGCTATTACAATCTAAAATATATGAGAATTTTGTTTTATTGGTGCTCAACTAGTACTTTTTCTGAAGTACCAAAAATGTTTGCGCACCATAAAAAAAGTACTTTTACTTTATCTTGTATTATTGTATCATGCTGTTATCATTGATTCTCATACTGAACATATTTTATTGCGGAATGGATGAAATATTTGGATTTTGTGCCATTAGTAAACGATTGTCCCGTCGATGATATTTGATCTGCTAAATTTAGTCGAATTTGTGATTCTGCTGCCAAATTTATATTTATCTGTAAGCTTTGAAAAAAATTATAGAAAATTTATTGTCTGAAAAAATAAAAACACGAAAATTGAGATCCGATCTCTCCGAAAAATAAAAAAATAAGCCTAATTTAATAAGAACTTTTACGATTTTTGTACTGGATGTTTATAAATTGGATAATTATAAATAAATATTGGCTAAACTTTCCATTGTCGACGCCAAATGAAATACAGCGCCAATTTTCCAAAAACAGATTTTTTTTAACTAAATGCGCATTTTTTTTTAAATTAGAATTTTTAAGAACTAAAAATAAATTTTTACGAACTAAAACTAAAACATAAAATAGCGCTTTTTTTCAAATTGTGTGTTTTGTAAACTACCAAATTAGTACCAAATATGAAAATAAGTACCAAAATTATGAATAAATTCGCGTCATCTTGTAAACGTTTTTGTAACTATATGAAAATTAGTACCAAAATATAATAATGCAAAATTTTTTATTTTATTTTATTTTAGGGAAAAACAAGAAATGTCCATTTTCAAAATGGAATTATCAATTTGTGTTATATAAAAAACACATAATAAATAAAAAAGTTATGATCTGTCAAATAGACTATGTGTCTCGATGATGTGTCGTAGTTTTGTGTTTTTGTAAAAAAATAAAAAATTGTGTAGAGCTGAAAATCGCGGAGTGGTTTGGATTTGGAGCAAACAATGATTTTGTGTAATGGAATCTAATAGTAACAATCATTCAGTAAATAATAATAGCCAGCAAGATATATTGGGCAATATTATGTAATTTTTCCATCTGGATATTTATAAAGTCACTGGACATACACAAAATGGAATGACAATTTTTCAAATAAGGCGCTTATACTGGATATTTATAAAATCACTGGACATTCACAAAATGAAATGAACATTTTCCAGATATATTGGGTAGTATTATGTTTAATTTTTCCATTTAATAATGCAACATTTTTTATTTTATTTTCTAAATATTTATTATGTTTTATTTTTGAGGAAAAAAATTAAATGAGCATTTTCGAAATAAGCGCTTATACTGGATATTTATAAAATCACTGGACATACACAAAATTAAATGAGCATTTTCCAGATAAGCGCTTATACTGGATATTTTTAAAATCTCTGGACATTCCCAAAATTAAATGAGCATTTTCCAAAATAAGTGCTTATCTAAAAACTAAAAATGATGGATATAATGGCATCTCAATCGAAAAATGAAATGTAACAAATTATTAAAAATGTAGCTATATTAATAAATTATATACATATTATCTGATTATTTTAATTTTTTGTGGCAGCAATTCTTCGGCCGTACTTTCTAATATCCCCATTACCGAAGGTGATTAATTTTGTTATTACATCATAACTGTAATAATTGGAATTATTCCCTTCTATCCAACTAAATAGGCTGGTTACAGGTTTTATTTGGGATCTTTTATTCCTCCACTTGATCAAAATTAATAATTGGTGGAGCGGTATGCCATTAATGTAGGCGAAAACCACCACCAACATCCTAAAATGGCAATTCCCATCATCGAAAAAGGCATTTAGAATGTGAACAGGCACAGTACTAAAATCAGTGATGTCGTGCCTGTTCAACAGCCGCCTACGAGCTTCACATTTATTAAAAAATACCGACATTTTTGGGCAAAAGAAACCGTAACAACAATTGTATATTAAATAAAAACAATAACAAATCATTGCGTTTGACAGTCTAAAGAGAAAAGCAAATAAATTTTCGCCGAATGTCAAAAGAGCGATTTTAAATTCGGTATATTATCATTCGCTTTTTCAACCTTATCGTTCTTCAAACATTACAACGGTTTCTTTTGACATCTCCATTTATCTTCAAACATTGCAGCAGGTAAGTTTATTAATTGTTTTAATTGAATTTTAATATTTTTAGATATGGAGAAAATTGAAGCGGTTGTTACCAAGTACCAGGAAATTTTAAAAGGCCGCTTGCATTCCGCAACATTTGCTATGCAAAAGGGGATTCCCAGTGCGGGTTTTTTATCCAAAATTGGAGAAGACGACGAGATGTTGCTGGGGTTTCTACAAGAAGCAGGCATCATCAACATTAATTTAACATGTGCTAAATGTTCCAAATTAATGAGGATTATTAAAAAACCACTTATAGAAGATTGTGGATGGGACTGTGGCAAACGGGTCAATGGCGTGCGATGCTACTATCGGAAAAGCGTCCGTCATTGTACCTGGTTTGCCCAAAGCAATTTAAAGATTAATAAGTGCATGCTAATTACAAATGATATACTCCAAAATGTATCGACCAAGAAAGTTTTGCTTGATTATGGCATCTCATCAAGAACAGCGGCCGATTGGAGACAGTACATTCGGGAAGTGATGGTGGAGTACGTGCTTCTCCACACCCAGCCCATTGGCGGACCAGGCAGCATAGTTGAGATTGACGAGAGCTTGTTCGGCAAGAGGAAGTACCACCGTGGCCATCACGTCAAAGGCCAATGGGTGTTTGGAGGAATAGAACGTTCCACCGGTCGGTGCTTCTTGGTGAAAGTGGACAAAAGAGATCAAGTAACTCTTACTGATCTAATAAAGAAACATATTCTACCCGGGAGCACCATTATCTCCGATTGTTGGCCAGCCTACAACAATTTGGAGAACGAAGGATACCAACATCTGAGAGTTAACCACTCTGTATCCTTCGTAAATGAAGATAATGGTGCTCATACCAACACCATTGAATCTACTTGGAGGCACGTAAAGGCATCATTGCCCGAGTATAATAGAAAATCAGATTTCACTGATTATTTGGGGGAATATATGTTTCGCAAACTTGTCGCTTCACGACAAGAATGCATTTTTAACGCTTTCTTTGAAGTTGTCCGGTCGATACATTTTAATTTTGATTGAAATTTTATTTTATTTTTAATTTAACTGTGATTTTTTTATTAACTGTGATACATTTGTGAATTAAATAATTTTTATATTATATTATTTATATTTAGAGATAAGTTTACTATATACATATTTACTATATTATATTTGAATTTTAATAATTTATTTTTATTTTTATATGGAAACGGAGATGCTGAAATGTTAGTATGAAATATTTATTTTTATTTATTTAATGATTTTTTTTTTATCCGCATTTTCCTTATACCCTTTCTCCTTTTATTTCCGTTGCAATGGGTTGTGCAACACATTTTTAAACAATTACTGTAATTTTTTAGAAATGAAGAAAGCAAATTCTAATTCTTTCTTCATATTTCTAACAAATAACAGAAAATGTTACTTCAAAAATTTTCAAAATTAGTGCTAATATTATATAATAGATGGCACTGATTAGCAAAGATTCAAAATTTGCTACACCAAAGAAACAAATCAAATTAGGTAAAATGTATCAAAGAGTTGAACCATTTTAGTATAATGTGTGTCTAAACTAAGCACATACTCAAACCATTTTACTAAGTTGCCAATTATTTCCGCTGTATGCAATTTGGCGCCACCGTCGCTTGGACGACGTCGACAATGGAAAGTAGTTCCTGTGAAAGTTGCTTATGTTTTCTGGAGTTTTCCGAAGATGGTAGCTCTTGCGATCTTTAGGTTATAGATTTTACGAAAAAATGTGTTCAAATACCTATACATCACACCAATCCAAAGAAGTATTGGTGCGATTCATCGATTTCACGAAAAAATGTGTTCAAATATTGATACATAAATACCAATCTATTGACGATTGGAGCATCACGGATTCCACCTAGTGGAAAATTTTTAAACTGAGGTACCTGATAATTTGACGTTCGAAATTATTTTAAACAATTCCAATTTTGAACTGTAAACACAATTTTTACTTACCGGATTGCTAATAATTGTAAATTATTCCAAGTTCGGACTATAAAAACAATTTTTAATTACCGCATTGCTAAATTTTCTTTCGTCGCATTTGTGACAAATGTCATTTTATCAGGTGCGTCATTTAACTATTGTCCTCGAGAGGCGCTTTCTCTACTTTTAGAATCGTCAATAGAGAATAATTTCTTTGAGAGGATCCGTGTAAAGAGCGAACGTCACGGCTTGTGTAAACATTTTTGGGAACAGAAATAGCATGACAACGTCAACGAAGCAACGGTGGCGCCAAAATGTATACAGCGGAAATAATTGGCAACTTTCTAAAAAGGTTTGAGTGTGTGCTAAGTATAGACACATTTTGTACTAAAATGGTTCAAGTCTTTGAGAAAGTTTATCAAATTTGATTTGTTTCTTTGGTTTAGTAAATTTAAAATCTTTGCTAATCAGTGCCATCTATTTTATAATATTAGCACTAATTTTTGAAATTTTTTACATAATATTTTGTGATATTTTTTGCTAGAAATATAAAGAAAGAAATAGAATTTTCTTTCTTCATTTCTAAAAAATATATTTTTTAAAATGGTGTTGCAGAACCCGTTGCAACGGAAATAAAAGGAAAAAGGTTATAGGGAATATTAGGATATAAAAAAAAAATTCATTAAATAAATAAAAAATTCATACTAACATTTTAATTTCAATTCATTTCATCTCCATCTAAAAATAAAAATAAATTATTATAAATTCAAAATTTAAATATAGTTCAAAAATATAGTAAATACTTAACTCTAATAAATAATATAATATTTTATTTCACTATAATCACCAAAAATCACAAAATTTAAAATAACAAAAATGCATTTTAATTATCGAAATTAAAATGCATCGACCTTACCGCTTCAAAAAAAAAGTTGAAAATGCATTCTTGTCGTGAAGCGACAAGTTTGCGAAACATATATTCGTCCAAATAGTCAGTAAAATCTGACTGCCGGTTGTACTCGGGCAACGACGCCTTAACATGCCTCCAAGTACTTTCGATCGTATTAGTGTGAGCACCATTATCTGCGTTTACAAATGATACCGAGTGGTTAACTCGAAGATGTTCATATCCTTCGTGTTCCAGATTGTTGTACGCCGCCCAACAATCTGAGATAATAGTACTCCCCGGCAGAATATGTTTTTTAATCAGATCCGTCAGAGTGACGGAATCTCGATTAGCGACTTTCTCTAAAAAACACTTTCCGGTGGAGCGTTCAACACCACCAAACACCCATTGGCCCTCGACGTGATGTCCGCGATGGTATTTTCTCTTCCCGAATTTGCTTTCGTCGATGCAACCGGGGCCGCCAATGGGCTGGGTGTGGAGAACCATGTACTGTGTCATTACTTCTCTAACATAGTGCCTCCAGTCGGCCGCTGTGTTTGAAGAAATGCCATAATCGTGTTTCAATTTAGTCGCAGACACTTTATTTAAAATATCATTCGTGATCAGTAATATTTTACTTATGGCCATGTTGCTTTGACTGAACCAAGAACCATGGCGGACACTTTTTCGGTTGTGGCAACGCACCCCATTGATGCGTTTACCACAATCCCACCCACATTTCTCAATAAAAGAATTTGTAATCACTCGCATGGCTTGGCTGCATTTCCCGCAGCGCAAGGATCTATTTATTAGTCCAGCATCCTGCAAAAATGCTAGCAACATGTTGCTGTCCTCCGCTATTTGGATTGATCTTCAATAAATCCTGATATTTCGCCACTACCGTTGAAATTGGGTCCATTTCTAAAAATATTGTAACAATTATTAAAATGATGTTTTAACTTACAGCTTATTCCAATGGGAAAATTTTCCAGAATGAAGATGTCAAAAATAACTTTTTTTTTTTTTTTTTTTTTTTTTTTTTTTTTTCATTTTATTTTATTACGACTGAGACTGCGCTCATCTAGCAATTTTTCTTTCAAATACAAATTTTTATATATCTAGTAAAATTCACGTTTGTTGGGGTGTAACCCACTGGTTAGCCCCATAATCAATTAAACCTATTTACTAATTTTAGTTTGGTAAGTTCACTAGGTCAAGTGGCCTCGTTCTTTGGAGTCTTCTTTCAACGACAGGGTTATCTATCATATGGCGAATATAGGGGTTTCCATGTTCCTGGAGCCTTATTTCGTGTTTTGCGGCATGCATTTTTATTTCCTCTTTGATGTATTCCATCCGTAGGTCCCTGTGAAGGTCTTCATTTCTTGCGTACCACGGAGCATTGACGATGCTACGAAGAACCTTGTTTTGAAACGTCTGTATCATTTTGGCGTTTGTTTGCTTGGTACATCCCCAGAGTTGTATACCGTAGGTCCATATCGGCTTCAAAATTTGCCGATATAGCAGCAGCTTATTGTGAATTGTAAGCTCAGAGCCTCTACCTATGAGCCAATACATTTTTCTGAACTTTATGTTAAGTTCTTCTTTTTTCTTTTTGACATGCTCTCTCCACTTAAGCTTGGCATCGAGGGTCATGCCAAGGTATTTAGCTGTATTTGCATATGGCACGAGTCGCGAGTTAATTTCTATAGGTAGGTGGTAAGCCTTTTGATAAGTAAAGTTAATATGCGTGGATTTTGTCTCATTAAGTTTGATTCGCCAACGCTTTGTCCAGTTACAAACCGCATTGGTCATCCTCTGGAGTTTGCTCGTTGCATCAGCGACATTATTTCCAACTGCCATAATTGCTGTGTCATCTGCAAAGGTGGCTATGGTTCCTTCATTTGTGGTTGGTATGTCCCTTGTATATAGTAAATACAGGATTGGTCCTAAGACACTTCCCTGCGGGACACCGGCAGGGATTTTCTTTAGCTCAGAGTATTCATCCTCATATTTCACTCGAAAGTGTCTATTGGATAAATAAGATCTTAGTATGGCATAGAATTGTCTCGGTAGATCTCTATGCAGCTTGTATTCCAGACCACTGTGCCAGACTTTATCGAATGCTTGCGCGACGTCCAGGAATATGCTTGAGCATACTTTTTTACGTTCTAACGTTCTTTCAATTATGTTGGTGATTCTATGGACCTGTTCAATTGTAGAATGCTTTTCTCTGAATCCAAATTGATGTGGAGGAATTAGTTGTCGGTCCTCAATTATTGGTTTAAGTCTCTTTAGTAATAATTTTTCAAAGAGTTTTGACATGATTGGCAGCAGAGAAATTGGCCTGTATGATTTTTTATCGTTAGGTGGTTTATCAGGTTTTGGTATCATGATTACTTCTGCTACTTTCCATTGATTCGGAACATATTTTAACCGAAAGCTCGCATTGATTATGTGTAGTAGCTTACGAAATCCTTTGTTAGGTAGAGCTTTGATAATTTGGCAAGTAATCAAATCATACCCTGGGGCTTTTTTAACATTCATGTTACTTTTCACTTCTTCTTTTAATTCTTTGAGAGTTACTGGCCGTATTTCAAACTCATCCAGCTTGTGAATAGATATTATATTTTCATTGGCAGTTTGTCTTGGTAGTGGTTGGAAGGTTTCCTGGAGATACTCCGCAAATAGATCAGCCTTCTCTTTGTGGCCTCTTGCCCAGGTTCCATCATCCTTTTTAAGTGGAGGCACTTGCATTTTGGGTCTTTTGAGTCCCTTCGTCGCTTCCACAGTGAGTAATCAGAATTTTTTTCATCAGTTAGGCTAACTAGATATCTGTTGATTGATTCATTTTTAACTTCTTTAAGAAGGGATTTGAGGCTGTTACATAAATTGTTAAGAATTGTTTTGTTCTCCGGTGTTCGATTAATTTGCCAGGTTTTACGAGCTCGTCGTTTTTCTCTTACCAACTCTCTAACTTCCATTGGGTAGGATATGTTAATCGTCTTCTTATTTTGTAAAATGGGAGTGCTTGCCAATGCAGCATAGTGAATTATTTCATTGAGTTGCTCCAATTCGTTTTCCAACTGTCGAGAATTTCTTATCGGTACCTGGAGATTGATTTTGTCCTCCATTATTTCACGAAAGAGATCCCAGTTTGTTTTTGAATTTGTTAATCTGGGTGCACTTTCCCTTTGAATTACAGTTTCACTGACTGTCATGATAACCGGTGAGTGATCCGATACTAGAGAATTGCTGTTTTCAATGTGAATATAGTTCTGAGATATACCTCTTGCTACATAAAAGTCGATTAGGTCCGGTATCTTAGCTTCGTCACTGGGCCAGTATGTTGGGGAACCACCAGAGTAAAATTCACATTTTGATGTCTGGGCTGCTTGAAACAATTCTTTACCCTTTGACGTCGTAAGTCTAGATCCCCAATAGGTGTTTTTTGCATTAAAGTCTCCTCCAATAATAAAATCACGTCCTAATGATTTAAATAGTTTAATGTAGTCCTCCCTTTTCAAGTTATGCCGGGGAGGACAGTATATTGCGGAGACAGTAAGCTGTCTGTGTTTAATGTGAATCCTAACAGTGGTGACTTGCATTGTTTCTTCTTCGATTTCTGTTTCTACATGGTGTTTTATATTTTCTTTTATTAGTAATGCTGAACCACCTCTTGCTCTTTCTGCTGGATGAATGGAATGATATAAGTTATAACCCCGGATTTTAACAAACGAAGATTTAACAAAATGGCTTTCGGATATTAGAAAAATGTCGATTTTTTCTGTATTTAAAAATATTTCTATTTCTGGAATATGTTGCATAAGTCCATTCGCATTCCAGATTGCTATTCTGAAAGTTGTGTTCTTACTTAACATTTTTTATCGGATTGCGTTGTGGGAGTTGCATTTTCTTCAGTTGATCAAATATCATGTTGTTCAGGTTACTTTGGTCATCTAGCCGCTTTGTAATAGCTTCGATGCTGTTCATAATGTTTTCCATAATTCGATTATTTTCAGAGCCCATATATTTGGTTGAACCCGAGCCTTTCACTACCTGAGCAAATGTTCTTCTTTGCCCTGCGTTGCTTGGTTGTGGATTTTGATCCATCTGATTTGATGGTTGAATCCTTCGAATTTCATGATTTTGCGATTGATTTCGTGATTTATCTCTTAATTTTTGTAGGTGTTTAGCAACCTCACAGCCCCGATAATTGGCCGGATGTTGGCCTTTACAATTTATACACTTAGCTGGTACATCTCTCCCTATTGTACATGCCTGGGTAAAATGTTTACCTGAGCATTTTACACATCTCGGATCCCGGCTGCAATATTTTTGGGTGTGATTAAATCCCTGACATTTCTTGCATTGTGGTATGCGTGTAGTGGTTCTCCTCATAGGTTCAATTTTAACCTTCATGTGAAGAATTGCTTTTATACCATAAATATTTTGAACATTTTCTGAGTTATCAAATACTAGCATAAAAAGAGGGAGTCCCCTTTTATTGAAAGTTGGGTTTCCTTCTTGGTTTTCTATTCTCTCTTTTTTAATCATATTCACAGCATCTAGTATTTTAAGACCTTTATTTTTTAAGTCTTCCATTATTTCTTCGCTTGAGCAAGTGTGATGCAAACCTCTTGCCATAACTTTTATCGGACGAGCCTGTTTGTCCTCATAGGTAAACCACTGATACTTTTCAGCATTCAACTTCATAGATAATGTTCTATAGGTTTCTGAGTCCAGAGTATTAATTTTCCAAACGTCATTGTTTAGCGCTGTTACCTTATATTCTTTATCAGTAACCGATTTCATCAGTGACTGAATTATTGGGTAACTGGTTACTCCCACGATACTTATTGGTGGGGGGTTTTTTTCTTTCGGTTGCACCAGTTTTGGTGCAATGTTCTTGGTAGATTTACTACCTTTCGGTTGATTGGCCTCAGGTTGGACAACTTCCGGTTCGGTACTTGTAGTTCCACTAACATTTAGTTGTTCAACCTCAGGTGACGATTCAGCTTTTCTTTTCTTACCCTTCCTGGAATGTTTTTTTTTCTTCTTTAGGATCCAGTTCGTCTCCCTTTCTAATTCATCCTCATCAGTGAGATAGTTGACTTTCTTTGGTTCAATACTCTCTAATTCGCTTTGTTCTTTAGCATCCCGATTCATTTTTAGAAGTTCATTTTCTCGCTTTAGATACTCAATTTCTTCGCTTAGCTTGGCAAATGATTGCTCCATCTTCTGTAGCCTCTCAAAGAGATCCATATTTTCCTTTTCTAGGTCAACAGTTCTTTCACTGAATTTTACTGCTCGCATTGTAAAATTTCCGCTGACATCACTTCTTTCATGGAGTGTTTGGCCCTCCTCAAAATCCATAGGGCCAGCCTTCGAAGAGGATGGATCCCCCCCGGATGTATTGTCCAGTCGACTGACTGGAGTACCACTTGGGGTAATAACTTTCTCGGACTTATGCATTGCATAGAGTCTTGCTGGTGATCGTGGCACTATGGAACTTCTTCCAAATGGATTTACAGAACTTATCACCTCTGAAGTATTGCGGTCATTGGATAACGACGACTGGGAGCCCGCTTGCTCACCCCTCAAAGTCGCCGGCACTGGGTATCCGTTTCCCTGCGCCGTAAGGTTTTCTCCATTAGAGTCCCCCATATTGGTTATTATATTCAGGGAACCACCCCTAGCTAGTTTTGGTCCACGAATGGTATTTTATTTCCCATTTACCCTCCGACAAGTCGGTTAGGGTTTCCCCCTATCCGCCACCTGGGGACGCGCCCGATGGGAGACTAGCAGCTCCACACCAGAAAATAACTGTTGCAATGTTTGGAAAACGATCGGGTCGAATGCTAATTTATCGAATTTAAAATCGCTCTTTTGACATTCGGCGAAAATTTATTTGCTTTTCTCTATTCTGTTTTTTATTTAAAAATACAATTTTTGTTATTGTTGTTTTTTTTTACCAAAAAAATGTCGCAAAATTTAGTATTTTTAAATAAATGTGAAGCTCGAAGGCGGTTGTTGAACAGGCACGACATCACTGATTTTAGTACTGTGCCTGTTCACATTCTAAATGCCTTTTTCGATGATGGGAATTGCCATTTTAGGATGTTGATCGTGGTTTTCGCCTACATTAATGGCATACCGCTCCACCAATTATTAATTTTAATCAAATGGAGGAATAAAAGATCCCAAATAAAACCTGTAACCAGCCTATTTAGTTGGATAGAAGGGAATAATTACAATTATTACAGTTATGATGTAATAACAAAATTAATCACCTTCGGTAATGGGGATATAAGAAAGTATGGCCGAAGAATTGCTGTCACAAAAAATTTAAAAAAAATCAGATAATATGTATATAACTTATTTATTAATAAAGCTAAATTTTGAACAATTTCTTACATTTAATTTTTTGATTGAGATGCCATATTATATTCATCCAGAGTCATTTGTTTTTAGATAAGCGCTTATTTTGGAAAATGCTCATTTCATTTTATGGATGTCTAGTGATTTTATAAATATCCAGTGATATATATCCAGTATAAGCGCTTATTTTGGAAAATGCTCATTTCATTTTGGGAATGTTCAATGATTTTATAAATATCCAGTGATATATATCCAGTATAAGCGCTTATTTTGGAAAATGCTCATTTCATTTTAGGAATGTCCAGTGATTTTATAAATATCCAGTATAAGCGCTTATTTGGAAAATGCTCATTTCATTTTTTTCCCTGAAAAATAAAACATAATAAATATTTAGAAAATAAAATACAAAATGTTGCATTATTAAATGGAAAAATTAAACATAATACTTCCCAATATATCTGGAAAATGCTCATTTCATTTTGTCAATGTCCAGTGATTTTATAAATATCCAGTGATATATATCCAGTATAAGCGCTTATTCTGGAAAATGCTCATTTAATTTTGGGAATGTCCAGTGATTTTATAAATATCCAGTATAAGCGCTTATTTGTGTAACAACCGCTTGTGGTTGTTATGGTGTATTTAATTTAAATCTGTAATTGCGGTTGAAAATCCAAACAATGTTGCATGTGCAAGGTATACAGAAAAAAGAGGTAGGATATTCCCGTGTTTCATTTTCGTCTTTCTTTGCGCATCACGTCACGTGAAGACAAAAAATCAGATATTTATATGAAGTTTGGCGGTTTTTTGATTATTTTTTTAAATAAATCAAGAATAATCGTATTTTTTTTAACAAACCGTATTTACAATTGATAATGATAGTTTACCGAGACCCTTTTTATGCTTTATATTTTTTTTATGGTCCAAATATTTGAGAAATAATTCCTTCGAGTATATAATGTCTAATGTAAATGGAAAAAAGGATAGACAAAATTATGAATACATAACATAAAATAATTTAATTATTAAATGTTTTTGGTCATTTACGTACCAATTATTAATTTTATTTTTTTTACGTTATGTACTCAAATTTTTGCCATCTATTTTCGTTTGGCTTCAAATTATTGGTATCCACGTACCTATTCAAATATTATGTCCATATTCAACGTTAAATATAAATGGAAAAATATATTAAATAAAAATTCAGTTCACAAATTATTAAACGCCCAGTTAATAGAAAATATAAATTTGAAAAAAAGGAAATTAAATAAAACTATAAATTAAAATTAAATCTCTGGCTTATTTCATTTATTGTCTTATGGTTTTCGCTACACATAAATCAAAACACCTATTCGCTGTTTAGTGTTCCATATGTATTCTTATCAGAAGTACAATTGATAGTTTTGTTGCAATAGGAATTATTCAAATTTGGTATATTTAAAATCGAACACTGCCAAATTTTTGAATTAAATAATTAAAATCTAAACGTTATCTGCATTTACCAACAAAATTATACTCATAAATTCCAAAACTTGTTATGCAATGTGCTCAAACTGTATACTCTAGACACGAATATTAAAACATGCCTCTTTTCGCGATTTAATTCCGAAAGTATTGCAGTATGTAACTAAAATCAAAATTGAAATGTGTAATTTTAACATAAAGTCGAAAATAATTAATGGCAAAAATAAAAAAAAATTCATTTATTTTCCATTTATTTAAAAAATTAATAAAAATATCACGAAACTCCATATAAATACCAGCATTTTTGTCTTCACGTGACGTCAAATTGTGAAAAAAGGATAGCAACAGCATGCGCAATATTATACCTTATTTTCTGTATATCTTGTTGCATGTGTGTCCACTGCGCTACAAAAAATCTCTTCCACTACACGTCATTCTTTCTTTGGCTTAATTTGTAATAGAAAATATTTTTTTTTGTGGGTAGAGTGTACCATTTATCATTTTATACTTCTCCGCATTTTGATCGGTTACTCGGTTCGTTTTATTATTTTGTGTGATGGTATGAAATGACGTGTAGTGGTTGGTGTGTTGCTTCGTTTGTATTGTTTTGTTAGCGCGTGGATTTTACATGCGAAAGGAATGTTCTGGAGATTGAATTAAATAGTATGGGTGCGTGTGAATCGATTTTGGGTGATGTCGTATGTGTACGTCATCCGAAATCTATCGGTCGGGTTTTGTTTTCTTTGGTAAATAATTTTTGGGTGGGGGGAAAATATTTTGATACGGGTCTTATATTTTTATTGGTTTTGGTAGTCTAGTTTTGAATTTAAGAAAAATAAGTCTCGTCTGGGATATTAAAAGTTAAGTTTGGATTTTTTTTTTTTGGGTCCAGTAAATTTTGCCGTGTGGCATTTAAGTAAAATTTTTTTGGTTTTTGTTTCGTGGAAAAAAAATAAGAAGTCTAGTTTTGAATTTTGATTGGAAAAAACGTCAAGTTTGGAGTGAGTTAGATGGTAGTCGTTGACTACTGATGAAAAAAATTTTAAGACATCTATAAAGTTGTAGACATATTTTTTTTTTTAGTAATAAATAAAAAAGAATAATTTTTTTTTGTTAAATAAGTAGTGTATTGGTAAAATTAAATCATAAATAAATAATAATAATAAATTTTGATAAACTTTGTAATAATATATATACCTTGGGTAAAGGAAATTTGGTATTTTGAGAAACCATTCATAGCGTGAATAATTTTTTTATTTGGTACCTTGATCAATATTAATATATTAAGTGATATGGGGCGTGTTTTTTTTTTATGTCGGAGTGATCAGAGACAGAGAGATTACCTATCCGATAAATCCGATAATTTTTTTCTCTGATTTATCTGTCAGAAAGGAAAATTTTTTTTTTCTGTTTTTTTTTATTATCGGAGAATTACGTCAAATAAAATATTTTTGTTGAGTTTAACCTCACGTGTATACAAAAATAAAACTTTTTAATTCAATTACAATAAATTAAATAATACAAAATGAATGAACAGCATTTTCTAAATTTGGTTAGTGCGTCATTTCATAATATATACGAAGATTCTAGCGATGAAGAAGACTGCATTGTTGAATTAGGACAAATTGTTAATTTTGCCGAAGAAATTGTTCCTACATATCCGAACAATCAGTTTAAGGAGCATTTCAGATTAGATGTCGAAACATTTAATATATTATGCAAAGGCCTTCATGACATGGACACTAGAATTTTGCATTCCGGACGGTTTGAGATGCCAATAGAGAAGCAAGTTTGTGGTGTACCTTATCTCGCCGAACCGAAATTGTAAATATTCATGTAAATAAATAATTAAATGATATTGTTATTATTCTAGTTATAATTAATTACCTTATTTATTCCGTTCCCTTTCCCTTAAATTTTATTGTAAATATGTCAAAAGGTTGACAGTTGCCAAAGGGTATAATGGGCGCGTTTTATGAGTGAATGTAATTGGTATAACTGGTATACATTCCGGCGATAGTTGAACTAGCAAAAACATAGAATCCTTAGCCGGGATGTATACCAGAAACATAAATTGTGTTTTGTTTAAATTTTTCAACACGAGTCGTAGCTGGAATTTACATAAGACAAGTACAACAAATAATAAGTATGTACCTAATACGTAAATAAACGACTTATGTAACCAGTATAAAAATTAACGAGTATATTATTAATTATTCAATCCTTGATTGAATACGCATAATCGTATAATACGACGTGTAAGCAGTTGCACCCGGCAGGTTTGGGAGGACCTAAAAAGAACCTAGGGCTATATCGGTTACTACAAGTGTAACCAAGATATAGAGGAGCATACTCCCAAATTGGTGACCCCGACGTGATAAATTTTTACCGGGTAGCCTGCAGCTAAGGCTAATTATTCCTAGCCTTAGGTCGATCAAAAAAAAAAAAACAAGAAAATTCAGCCGATCTAACACCGTTAAATAGTGCTATAATAGTCGTAGCAGCAGCCGTAATAAGCCCTACCAACTATAAACAGCAGTAAAGGACTGAGTTACGAGCAGTCTCCATACGGTATCAACAGCAGCAGAAGTTACCAGCTAAAAGAGGAGATTAACAAAAGGCAGCAGAAGCAGAGGCGGACGATCAATAGAAGTAGTAGTCAATAGAAAATAAAAAAAACTGTAAGTACCAAGTACATTTTTTGTAAGGCGTGTCCATCCTTATACCTATTCTCTATTCTCTATCTCTCGTATTTTTTTTGTGTTTTCTGTCGAATTTCATATTTTTTTTTTTTTTTTTTTTGCGGCTAATAAATAAAAATAAAAAGAAATAAAAAATAATAATATATACGTTTGTTAATTATTTAAAAAAGGAAAATAACAATGTTCAGTTTTTCGTGTTTGTGTTTCGTTTGTTCGGCATTGTTTTTGATTTTTAGTTATATTATTCGTTTTGTGGTTCACGGTATCAATACCGACGATGAAGAAACAACTTCAATACACCACGTACATTCCCCTGAAAGGCAAAGTGTTTTGGTCACGGACAGCGGCGAAGGAAGCATGATTTCGTTAACACGCGAACAACTGTGTGCGCTTGTCCAAGAGCAAGTACGAGCGGCGCTACTCGCGCAGTCCGTGGGGCCTAATATTGCTGTACCGTCCACCAGCAGCTATAAGCACGGTGATGAAATTGACACGGCCGTTAACCCCAATAAGGCCATAACACAACACATGCCAAATCTTATGGAGCAAAAAGAGGTTGCACACGTAGCGTTTAAACCTCCCCAACCATTATATGCACAAAACCCAGAGGTGTGGTTCGCTATATTGGAACAACAGTTCCAAGTAGCGCACATAGTCACGGAAACCACACGTTATTCACATGCGGTTCGTGCGCTGGATTCAAGGTTACACAACCAATTTGCCAGCTTAATAATAAAAAATAAAGGAAAGCAACCCTATACCTTTTTTAAACAGGAAGTCCTTAGAGTGTTGGGCGAATCGGAACGAACAAAGCTCAATAAATTAGTGCACGGTTTGACGTTAGGGGAACAGAAGCCATCACAATTACTGGAGCAGATGAGAATGAATGCCGGTTCGCATTTTGAGGAGGCCACTATCAGACGGTTGTGGTTGCAGAGATTGCCGCAGCAAATACAATTAGTATTGGTACCATTTGAAAACGATGTCCCATTAAATAAATTGGCAGAACGAGCGGACGATTTAGTAGAAACCATGGCGCAACAACAAATTTACGGAATCTGCAATAGGGCACAAGCAGCAACACAAAAGGAATCTCAACCAGCCGAGACAAACGAATTACATGACCTGCTAACCAAATTCCGCAACGACATTTTAGCCGAAGTTTCAGCATTACAGGGCACATCGAGAAGAGCGCATAGTCCCAGCAGAGATGGCCGAGCAAATTTTAGAAATAGATCAAAATCAAGAGACGAAAATTCAGACTCGACGGAGTGTTTTTACCATCGTCGTTTTGGAGAACGAGCTACAAAGTGTGTTTCTGGGTGTCGACATCACGACAAGTTTATCACAAAGAACCAGACACAAGAATTCAACAAAAAAAACTAAATTACAGTCAACATTCCGCGACGTGTGTTGACGCAGTATATACAAATCGTCTGCTTATTTTCGAGCTAAACTCAAGGCGTAAATTTTTAGTGGACACCGGTGCAGATGTGTCAGTTTTACCCTGTAATTTCCTCACAAAAACGGCGAAGGAATCCGAGTTTCATTTATACGCGGCAAACGGTACCAAAATTAAAGCCTACGGAACGCACACAATAACATTAAATATTGGTTTGCGTAGGGAGTTGAAATGGACGTTCATTGTGGCAGAGGTATCAATGCCTATAATTGGGGCGGATTTTCTGAAATCAACTGGACTAGTGGTAGACATTAAAAAAGGTAAACTCTTAGATCCAGTAACATCGTTATTTACGGTAGGAGCCATCTCACCACTACCAAGTCCGACGTTAGCTTTAGTAGACAAAAGTGTAATTAACCCAGACATTCTTAACTTACTAAGTAAATACACGGAAATCACGAGAGAGACACAAAATTTTAATGCCACCAAACATAATGTAACTCATTGTCTAGAGACCAGAGGACCACCAGTCATGTGTAAAACACGGCGCTTAGCTCCGGATAAGCTAAAAATAGCACGTGATCATTTCGAGAGCATGATGTCCCAGGGGATCTGTAGCCCCAGCAAAAGTGAATGGTCCAGTCCTTTACATTTAGTCCCGAAGAAGAACGGAGAGTGGAGACCATGTGGCGACTACAGAGCGCTAAACAACGTGACAACACCTGACAACTACCCCGTACCGCATTTACAGGACTTTTCATTCCAGTTAGCCGGTTGCACGATATTCACAACGTTAGATTTAGTACGTGCATACCACCAAATTCCCATAGAGCCACGAGATGTACCTAAGACAGCGATCGCAACACCGTTCGGGTTGTTTGAATTCAATCGAATGACATTTGGCCTTCGAAATGCGGCACAGTCTTTCCAGCGACTGATGCATTCAGTATTGAGAGGGTTATCGTTTTGCTTTGTGTATCTCGATGATATATTGATTGCATCCAAGTCGTTAGAAGAACATATGTCGCACGTAGAACTAGTATTCAAACGTTTGTCAGGAGCAGGTTTAATAATTAAGGTAGACAAGTGTGTATTTGCACAGACGGAAATATCATTTTTGGGGCATTTGGTAAACCAGAGTGGAATTTTACCATCCCCAGCGAGAGTAACAACCATTCGTCAATACCCACAACCAGACAACGTGCAACAACTGAAACGTTTCTTGGGGATGATCAACTTCTATAGAAGATTCATTCCATCCGCGGCACGGGATCAGGCTATATTAAATGATTTTTTAAAAGGGTACAAGCGTAACAGTAAAGCACCGATCGCGTGGACAGAAGAATCAGTGTTGGCTTTTACAAAGTGTAAGGCGAAATTGAGTGAGGCTACCCTGCTAGCACACCCAAATTTGTCAGCAAAAATATCGGTAATGGTAGATGCTTCTGATACAGCAGTGGGTGCGGTCATGCAGCAGTGGGTAAAGGAAGTTTGGCAGCCACTGAGCTTTTATTCTGTAAGATTGACAGATACACAAAGAAAATACAGTGCATATGATCGGGAGTTGTTAGCGGCTTACCTAGGCATAAAATACTTCCGATTCTATCTCGAGGGACGGAATTTCACACTCATCACGGACCATAAACCTCTCATTTACGCTTTTCGACAGAACTTAGACAAGGCATCACCCAGACAGAGACGGCAACTGGACTTTATTGGACAGTTTACGACGGACTTACAGCACGTAGCGGGTGCTGATAATGTGGTAGCCGACGCGTTATCAAGAGTAGAACCCATAAGCGTACACGAGACCATCGACTACAACAAACTTGCAACAGATCAGCTACAAGACACAGAACTGAACGACTTACTGCAAGACGAGAACTCGGGACTCACCTTAGTACGACGACCGTTGACTTTTAACACAAACCAATTCATTTACTGTGACATATCGACGGGACAATCAAGACCGTTCATCCCAAGAGAATGGAGGAGGAAGGTATTTGAGTCGCTACACAATTTATCTCACCCAGGCATAAAAGCGTCAGTAAAGTTACTATCGAACCATGTGGTATGGCCCGCAATAAGAAAAGACGTGAGAATTATGACACAAGCGTGTCTAGCATGTCAAAAATCAAAGGTCACGAGACATACACAGGCACCAATAGGTAATTTCGAACCTACTGTAGAGCGTTTCACCGAGATTCACATAGATCTGGTGGGACCGTTACCGGTATCAAACAACCAAAAGTATTGTTTAACAATGATAGACAGGTACACTCGCTGGGCGGAAGCAATTCCCATACCAGATATCACCGCAAACACAGTCGCAACAGCATTATATGCAAATTGGATAGCACGTTTTGGTGTACCGCAGTGCATTATAACAGACCAAGGGGCACAATTCGAATCGCAACTGTTCGCGGAATTAGCACAGATTTTAGGATTTGAACGAAGACGCACCACAAGTTATAACCCCAAATGTAACGGGATGATAGAACGATGGCACAGGACGTTAAAGGCGGCAATTATGTGTCACGATAGGCCAGATTGGACCGAAATACTGCCACTGGTACTATTAGGATTACGTACGTCAATCAGTGAAGAATTACAAACCACTCCCGCAGAATTGGTGTATGGAAGCACGATCAGAGTTCCGGCGCAATTCATAGAACCACAGAACAAGTCAACCCCACAATCAGAGTTCGTAAGCAAATTAAAAAAACATTTCGATGAATTAAAACCTGTAAATGCTTCTAGACATACGAAAGAAAAAATTTTCATAAACACAGCACTAGAGGACTGCTCACATGTATTTATACGCACAGATGCAATAAAAAGGGCACTCCAACCTCCATATACAGGTCCATACAAAATCTCCAAAAGAGACAGCAAATTTTTCGAACTAGAAATAAACAATAAAAAAGTAAACATTTCAATAGATAGGCTGAAACCGTGTTATACCGAAAATAAAGCGGAGACGTCAAATAAGCAAACAATAAGCGAGGACGCATCGCTGTTGGGGGATAGAGCTGAGTATGTGACTCCTGAAAATACAAAACAAAAAAAGAGAGTAGTTTTCAATCCACAAATCCAAACAGAGAACGAACCAAGTGAGATATTAACAAGGCATGGTCGCACGATACGAATACCAGCACGATTCCGCAATTGAATAAACTTAGTATCGTGTAATTTTCGAACAATCTACCAAATTCCTTAAATTCCACTGGAGGGGGAGTGTATGTGGTGTACCTTATCTCGCCGAACCGAAATTGTAAATATTCATGTAAATAAATAATTAAATGATATTGTTATTATTCTAGTTATAATTAATTACCTTATTTATTCCGTTCCCTTTCCCTTAAATTTTATTGTAAATATGTCAAAAGGTTGACAGTTGCCAAAGGGTATAATGGGCGCGTTTTATGAGTGAATGTAATTGGTATAACTGGTATACATTCCGGCGATAGTTGAACTAGCAAAAACATAGAATCCTTAGCCGGGATGTATACCAGAAACATAAATTGTATTTTGTTTAAATTTTTCAACACGAGTCGTAGCTGGAATTTACATAAGACAAGTACAACAAATAATAAGTATGTACCTAATACGTAAATAAACGACTTATGTAACCAGTATAAAAATTAACGAGTATATTATTAATTATTCAATCCTTGATTGAATACGCATAATCGTATAATACGACGTGTAAGCAGTTGCACCCGGCAGGTTTGGGAGGACCTAAAAAGAACCTAGGGCTATATCGGTTACTACAAGTGTAACCAAGATATAGAGGAGCATACTCCCAAAAGTTCTTATTGCATTATCGTTTTTCGGCAATCGAGAAACATTTAGGTATTTAGTTCGTAATTCCACCTTAAATACATATGTTTTAATAATCTTCATTTCTCATTCATAGAACTATTAGTAATCGATTCGGGTGTGCAAAATCTACGGCATGGCAAACAATTAACACTATTTCTAAAAAACTTTTGGCATTAAATATCGAAAAGGGATTAGCAAAATGGCCAACGAATGACGAGAAAGCTGCTACTAAATTGCATTATTTAGAAAAACATCGCTTTTGTGGTTATTATTATGTTTTTAGATTATTTTGTTTTAAGTATAACATTTTTATATTACCAGGAATTATTGGGGCAATCGACGGAACTGAAATCCCGATAATAGCTCCACATGACCACCCGAACTGTTATATAAACCGAAAGGGGTTCCATTCATTAAAGCTTCAAGCAATATGTGATCATCGCATGAAGTTTATTAGCTTTTATGCTGGGGAAGTTGGTTCCGTTCATGACGCTAGAGTGTTACAGCCCTCAAAACTTGAGAGCAGTATTCAATCAGGTTTGTTATATGAAATTAGTTATATGAAAAATAATTAGGCGTTATCTATATTTACAGGAGAATGTGGTATGACAGAATCAGAACATATTCTAGGAGATTCTGCATATCCACTGAAAACATGGCTTTTGACTCCATATAAAAACAACGGCCACTTAACAGATGCTGAAACCATTTACAACACTGTCCATTCTAAATGCCGAGTAGTTATTGAAAGGGCATTTGGAATGTTAAAAGGGAGATTTCGACGGTTGAAGTACATCGAAACAAAGAAAACCGAACTGATTCCATTATACATAGGGGCCTGTTGCATCCTGCATAATTTCTGCATATGCGTGAATGATGTGATAACAATTGAAAATAGTGATAACCACACCGAAATAAGGACAGATTTTAATGATGATGATGGTGATGATGATGATGAAATTTATCAAGGGACTGGAGGAACTCAAGCGCAAACAAAGCGTGACCAAATAACAAATTCTCTCTTTTAACGTTATCATTTTCAGAACCAAAATAAATACAATAATTTTGAAATAAATATTAATTATTTACTTTATATTTTAAAAATTCAGTCTTATAATTCATTTGTTTTCCTCCACCTAAAATTCTTTTCAAATTTAACAATAAAAAATACATTAAATAAATATTTTTTCTAAAAAATCACATCATCTTTTGGCACTACTGGATTTTTTTTATATAATGGTCCACAAATTTATTCATAATATTATTATGGTCCTCCATTAATTTAATTTTTTTGTTCCGATAATCTTCTATATTCGATTGCTGTTGCTTCCGCTTCCTATGCTCCACCAACGGCGTACTTACATATGCCGACGTTTCCACTTCCCCCCTATGGTTTGCTCTGTTGCCACTTAGAGTACCGCTAGGGTTCGATACAGTTGATAGAGGCTGGATGATACGATTGTGCTTTAATATATTATCCACTTCATCGAAATACTGCCAGTATTTCCTGTTCCTGCCCGTACCATTGTTGTGGTCTTTTATTTGTTTGTATTGTTTTATCATCGCTTTCCATTTTGATTCAATTTGCTCCCATGTCACATTAACGCCTTTGTCAATGAAATGGTCTCGAATTTTTATGTAAACTTTTTTTTTAACGTCCTTTTCTAATGCTACATAATTGTCCTTTACACAAGCTAATAAAAACAATGTGTTATCGTTGGACCATTTAAAATGACTTTCATCTAAAAATATATTATTATTAAATAAGTTAAAATTTTCTTTACCCAAATTAAAATATTTAATTCTTACCCGAATGATTAACAGTATTCGCCATATTTGAATTTAAAACAAAACGATTGCTGTCAAACAACAATCTGTACTTTTTTTCAGAGAGAAAATAACGTATCCGATAATTATCCGAGTGTACAAAAAAACGATTCAGAGAAATAATTTTTTTCTCGGATATTAAAAAAAAACGCATATTTGAATTTTGACAGTTAATTTATTTCTCCGATTTCTCCGACATCAAAAAAAAACACGCCCATGAACAACAAATGTTTTTTTTGTGATTGAAAGAAATTAACTGTATAAGCAAGTTGTACTCTAATAAATCAGCTAATAATTAAGGATTGGGCATTATTTTACTTTAAAAAAATTGTTTGTTAATGGTTGAATAAATAAAATTGTGAGTCATTAAACTGAGTTGTTGGACTATTGTTTTTATCTGGGTCGGATGAGTTTTGTGTGAAAAAAAAAACAGTTTCTAATATTGAATAGCGCCGTCTAGTTCGCATAAACAAAAAAAAAATATAAAGAAACCTAGTTGAGGTAGAGGTACCAAATGGGAATAATTTAAACAGTTCTGGAGTGAACTTTTCAAATTGTATAAAGTTATTGCACTGTGAGCATACCTACGGTCCGTTTTCCCGTTAAAAAAAAAAAAAAAATATACCGAGTAAAGTTGAGGTATATAGAAAACTGAATTTCACACTTGGCAAAGTGTGATTGAAACTGAGTTTCCGTAATTGGGTTTGTGGCAGCAACTCCGCCGAACGGAGTGGGGTTCGTGAATCCAGAGGGGGCAGCTGCGTCGGCGCTGATATCTGTTTTGTGGTCGGACGGGCCAAGTTTTGTGGTTCAGGTAAGGTGTGTACTGGTAAAATAAAGAAGAAACCAGTAGCACCGCGTGATTTTTTTTTATATTTTAACGGTTGTAATCCTCACTTGACTGGGGTGTGTTTTATTATTATATTTCTTTTTTATTATATATATATAAATATTTTTTCGCGGTTTCAGGTTTCGGGTGGCGTCATATGCGCACACCCTAAAATCGATTCACACCACGTTTTTCTTTTCTGAAATTCTTTTTAGCTAACGGGTTTTTTTTGGTTCCAAATTTTTCCTCCATTTAATTTTTCCGTTGTTTTTATTCGATTCAGTTTTCTTCGGTAATTACAGATTTTTTTTTTATGATTTTCTGGTCTCATTTTGTTTTTAAGTGATGTGTGAGTAAATAGTTCTGTGTGATCGCGTGAGGATGGGCGGCCTTATGCTGACCTAGGCCTTGAACAAGGTCGCCGGAGTGGCACCGGCGTCCTTGTCGAGCGCACCCCAAATTTATGATTATCTACCACTGTGGTTGTGGCAAGGTAGTATAATTATTCTGAACCCTTTCGTTTTATCTCTATGCGGTTTTCAAGCATAGAAATATGTCTGGTAACCCCCACGCCTAGCGGCGAGCTTAAGCCAGCGCAATACCGCAACCAGACCTCTGTTTCTATGTCTGTTAACACAATCCCTTTTGGGGGATTGTGTTACATTTGGAAAATGCTCATTTCATTTTTTTCCCTGAAAAATAAAACATAATAAATATTTAGAAAATAAAATACAAAATTTTGCATTATTAAATGGAAAAATTAAACATAATACTTCCCAATATATCTGGAAAATGCTCATTTCATTTTGTCAATGTCCAGTGATTTTATAAATATCCAGATGGAAAAATTAAACGTAATATTGCCCAATATATCTTGCTGGCTATTATTATTTACTGAATGATTGTTGTGTTTACTATTAAATTCCATTACACAGAATCATTGTTTGCTCCAAAACCAAACCACTCCGCGATTTTCAGTTCTACACAATTTTTTATTTTTTTACAAAAACACAAAACTACGACACATCATCGAGACACACACGTCTATTTTACAGATCATTACTCTTTTATTTATTAATAGAGTTTTTTAAATAACACAAATTGATGATTTCATTTGAAAATGGACATTTCTTGTTTTTCCCCAAAAATAAAATAAAATAAAAAATATATGTATTATTATTTTGGTACTCATACAATAGTTACAAAAAATCTTTACAAGATGACTCGAATTTATTCATATTTGGTACTAATTTTGGTTCTTATTTTCCACAATTTGAACAAAAAAGCGTAATTTTGGTACTTATTTTTCACAATTTGAAGAAAAAAGCGCTTTATTTTTAGTTCTTAAAAATTTATATTTAGTTCTTAAAAATTCTAATTTAAAAAAAAATGCGCATTTAGTTGAAAAAAAATCTGGTTTTTAAAAATTGGCGCTGAAATTCATTTGGCGTTGCAATGCTATAGATCATGTTTAGCACTTGTACTAAGTATCAACTTCGCCATCATTTACGCTAGGTGCGCTAGTGTAAATTACCTCATTTGTTATGGAAAAGATAATTCACACTAGCGACAATTGCGGTACTAAAATGAACAAATATCACGATCTATAGATCGTGTTTTAGTACAACAGCTTCGCATACATTTTCGCAAGAGGCGCTAGTCCGTGTACAAAATTGTTTGTTTACATTTTTTTTATATGGATTTTCGGTAAAAACATGTCCAATTAAATCGCAAAATTGTTAATTAAAATTATCTTGAATAAACGCTGATGGCTGTAATAAAACTTTAAAATACTATTTAACATATTTTATTTAAATTTAATAATCCGTTGACCCTTTAATATCCAAGAAAATTACAAATAAAAATGCGGTCAGTTTTGGTATTTTCTGAGGTTATGTCCGTTGTTTTAGAAATTTATTAACCAAAAATATGAGATTTGAGCAATACATTGTATTTAAAAATAGAACTTAAAGAGAAAGCTGGTTAATTCCATTGAAAAATATAAATTTAATAATAAGTTTTGTTGTTAAATCAGCTATAAATATATCAAAATTAGCAGTTTTAATTTGTCGTTTTCCTGGACATTAAAGGGTTATGGATTATTATCTTTTCAAAATACATATATTAATCTATTGTTAATTATTATTATTACTTTAAACTTCATGTCGAGGTATTTTTTATTCAATTTATTTCAGTTTTATTATAGCTGTTTTTAGCAAAACTCTATATAAAAAAAACGTAAACAAACAAATTTGTACACTGACTAGCGAAACTAGTGAAAAGTTCATGAACTAATTTCACCATCTATACCGTAGCCCATTTTTGTTGGTTTTGTTAAGTAGAATAACCTGGCATTTACATGATTGTTTTTTTCGTTGTGAATTCTGTTGTTTTTTCATTTTCGGTAGTTGTTGTTGTTTTTTGACCACAGAAACACACCAACTCCATATTAAAATCGACATTAGTCAAGCTTTCTACCAAAGCAACGTATATTTCGGAGATTGTTAAAGCCACTGTAGAGCAAAAAACAACTAAAATATATCTGCGGTAGTATTTTTGGTTGTTTTTTTGATTATAAATTCAAAACTTATCGATATAATATCGACATCGAAATTTATTTTGACATAAGCGAGTATAATAAAATTTTTAACGTACTTTTGGATTACACAGAAATTATTATTTCGGTTGTATTGTAATTAATAATTTTGTTTGATTAATAAATCAATTTATAATATTTAAAGTATTCAAAATAAGTTACGTATAATTGTGCTCGTGATTTACACACAAAATGTAAGGCGAATTTGCTGAATATGAGGTGGAATATTTGTCGGACAGTTTCGATTGTGACATAAACGAAAATGTCCTAGTGCCCACCGAAATAATTATTCCAGAAAGATGACCGATCGAAAATATTAAAAAAACGTCCAAAAATACTAAAAAGAGGACCTTGCGCACTCAGTTTAATACGGAGGAATGCAATGAATTCGACTATGCGTTGTTGAATTTGATAATCGAACGTCCCCCGAACGTTTCATTATTGTCACCCTATTGAAGATGGAAGTACGTCTAGCATCAACACATTATGGACAGAGGTAGCAAATGAGCTAATATTAAAATATGGCGAAGTCCTCATATCGAAATTAAAACTTGGTTTTAAATACCACCGTGATTTGTACACCAGGTACAAGAGCAATCTAACTAAGCAACCAAGCGGGTCACAGGCACCACCTAAAGTAATTGTACCAAAACATTTAGAAGTTTTGCGTCAGCTGGATAGCGTGATGCTCAAACGAAGGCAAGGTTTATTGCAAAAATAATATTTATAACATTTCAAATTAATTTATTTAACAGCAGCATTGAATGGAAAGAGCCATCCATTTCACCCTCGCCGAGTATAGGTAAATAAATAGTTTATTTTTAGAAATTAATTTGGTCATACATTTAATAATTAGGTTTAGATTGTAGTTCTTCAAATAAAAAAGAGGCCTAATTCCGCTATGTCTGGCGAGTCATCTCAAAATATCGATGTGAATGGCTCAATCGATAAGCTTGTAGAAGCGGTTCAGCTGAGTGCCACCGGACCTGAGCCTAGACAGGATGATTGTGCTCAACTCTTTGGCAGCCAGGTGGCATGTTTTATGAAACATTTAAGCAATATTAAATTTTATGAGGCTGCAACTTACATAAATAAGTATTTTCACGAGCAAAGTTTGGAAAACAATAAGCCAACAAAAGATTAAAATAATAATTACCATCAACTTAGTCTTTATATTTTAATTTTATCTAATTTGGGAATTATAAATGAATAAATACAATAAAAAATTCCAAATTTTTGATTACATTTTTAACATGAGCTGAACAATATTTTTGTATATTATTATTTTGGGGTAACAGGACAGTTCCTCGCGCACATTTCCTCGCACACATTTCCTCGTGGGGAACATTTCCTCGCGGGAACATTTCCTCGCCTGATATAAGGGAGCGTTCCCAGAATTTATAATTTTTAAATTCCCATTTTCCAGAATTTATAATCTACGAATACTTTCTCAAAGCAAAGATGGCTACATGGATGGAATATTTAAAAGCTGTCCCCAGTTATTTGCACAGCTATATATAATTTTCCGTGTATTAAACGGTGTTCCATTACCACTTCTTTACGCTTTGCTACCGAACAAAAAGAAACAAACCTATATTAAGTTACTGAATGTGTTAAAGGAACATAATATCGCACCTCATAATTTTCACATTGATTTTGAAATGGCGATGATTAGTGCAATTAATGCACAATTTACAGATTCAAGAATTAATTGTTGCTTTTTCCATTTGAATCAATCAATATACAGAAATCTAAGCCCCGAAAAAAAATCCTTGTACAACGGTAGCGCTTCGTATGCTCTAAACTTAAGAAATGTAATTGCAATTGCATTCGTTCCATTAGAAAAATGGATGAATATTACACAGAATTATGATCAAAATTGGAATGGGTAAACGAAAATGAGGACTTTATAAATTACTTTGAAATGAATTATTTTGGAACACTAAGTCCAAGTGGGACGCGTAGGACACCTCGTTTTCCTCGGGATTTATGGAAAGTGTATTTAATTACAATTAATAAACAACAAAAAACCAATAATATTGCTGAAGGTTTCAATAATATAATGCATAATTTGATTGGCCACGACAATCCAAATATTTGGTTTTTACTTGATTGTTTTCACAGAAAACAAGCTGAAATTGAGATGGTGAAAGAACAAGTTTTGGCTGAAATTGATACTGGAGTTCCACAACGAAAGAAGTACCGAGACATATCTGAAAATTTATTCAGAATTGCAACGAATATAAGCAATTATGACATAATGGATTACCTCAAAGCAATAGCTCAAAACATTAGTATTAAGTTTGTTTCTAAATGAGCTCAAAAAATTCGTTAATTTAATAACTCAAAAGTAGGTAATCCATTATTATATCCATTACCCAACTTAACATTTTTACATTATATCCATTACTTTTCAAAATAAATATTTATATATTTCTAATATATTTTATATTTGTATTTACTTAATATTTAGTCATAAATTATTTCCTCGCACATATATTTTATCGCCGTTGCTGTGTGGTGCTTGGGTGTATATCTCGGCCGGCCGAGATATACACCCAAGCACCACACAGAAACGGCGATAAAATATATGTGCGAGGAAATGTCCCAGCGAGGAAATGTTCCCGCGAGGAAATATTCCCCGCGAGGAAATGTGCGCGAGGAAATGTCCTGGAATCTTATTTTGGTTATTTAAAGAGTCACTTCATTGTTGAATTTAGGAAAAAAGGCTTTGTGCTTTATCCAGCAAAACGTTATTTTAAGTGTATCGTAAACTGAGTTAAGTATTTTAAATAATATTTTCTTCGATGGAAATACGTATCTAATTTTTTGGCATGTGACAAAGCCTTTTTGTAATTGCTGCTGCTTAAACCATGAGCCATTGCTAGTGGATGAAGTGTGTAATTATAGTCTTCTAAATGCAAATTAAATAAATTATTAGGAATTCATTTTTAAACTACTTCAATAAAAATACTTATATAATTTTTAGATAATGTACAAGGCCTCTTTATAATTTAATTACAGTTGCTTTGATTACACCATCGACCATTGCCAAGGCCAAGGTAAAGAACCGTCAGTCATAAAATGCTCCGCTAATATGTCCCTATAGCCGTTGAAAGGCTGAAAGAGTGGAATTGTAGCCTCCTAAAAGCATAATAAATAAATCAGCCTTATGACGATTTTAGCCTAAATAAACAAAATAATATATAAAATCCTTTTATTCACTAGTTTAGCTTTTTTTATAGACCAATTTTAAAGAAAAAGTTTTCTTTTTTATTTTTTTTAAATTTTATTTTGCCAATATTTCGGCCTTGTTGACCATTATCAAGGCTTATCTATTTTAATTTACAAATTTAATATTTTTATAATTAATATACAAATTGACACAGTTAATACAACATATAAAAAAATAGGTGCTCCTTCAAAAATTAACTTGCTAAAGAAAGAAACATTGTAACATAATAATGTTTTATTTTTTTTATAAATAAAAAAAAAAAAGCAAAAAAAAAAACAGAAAATTGAAAAAAATTGTTTACGTGTAGTGTAACTTTGTTCTCTTTTTCTTAATTTGTTTTTGTATAAATTTCTCTATTTTGTTTTGTTTTTTAGCCCTCGTCCGACGGCATAATTTTTCAACGTTAACAGTCCTCACTGTATGTATTCTTTCCTATAAACATTCCTCCCTTTATGCGTTCCTATATGATCTAGACTAGAAATGTAGAAATCGTACGAAAGTTCCATCCTCTATGGCTTCCTACAAAAAATGTTACAGCAATTTAAATAACGCGAAAAGGTACAATTGTACCTATTCCGCCTGACGAGGGTTAGTAGAGGTCATACCGAAGAAGACGAATTTGAAACAGCTGTCGATCATAATCAGTGTATCGAGCCATATACATATTTAGTGTTATTCATTTTAATTTAGGGACCACTACACATATTGGGTGTGTGAATTAATTCTTAGACTCGTCATTTAGATATCGCTACGTGAGATTGCGTATAGTTTGACAAGCAATTCCAATTGCATTTTGTAGCTGTCACAATTGTCAATCTAATTCAGAGCAGAAAATGTTATTTTTCATAATACGTCATTTTTTTGTAACCGATTTAAAATGGATCGTGATAAGTTGTTTTTTCGAGGGGTTCTTTTTTGATTCCAAGAAAACTGCCGCTGAATCTCACCGATTGCTTTCTGATACTTATGGTAATCAAGCTCCATCGAGGGCGAGCTGTTTCGGCTAAGGTACACATATCCGACGCCAAATGAAATTCAGCGCCAATTTTTTAAAAACAGATTTTTTTGAACTAAATGCGCATTTTTTTTTTAAATTAGAATTTTGAAGAACTAAAAATAAATTTTTAAAAACTAAAAATAAAACATAAAAAAGCGCTTTTTTGTCAAATTGTGTGTTTTCAAACTACCAAATTAGTACCAAATATGAAAATAAGTACCAAAATTAGGACCAAATGTGAATAAAATCGAGTCATCTTGTAAACATTTTTTGAACTATTGCACATTTTTTTAACTATTGCACATTTTTTGCACAACATTATTTATTTTTTATTTTTAGGGAAAAATATGAAATCTTCATTTTCCAGATAATTATTTTGTTTTATTGTTTAGAAAAATAAAATAAAATGAGCATTTTCCAGAAAAATTAAAAATGCGCGCTTGGTAAAACATAAAATCTCCATTATTACAATTTTATTTTTATATTTATTTTGTGAATATTTAATGAATTAAAAAATGAAATGTAGAAAAATAATTTACAAAATTTTTTTATTAAATAAAATATGTACGGTAAACCTAAACTGTTTATTAATTTGTTTTGTTTCAATTCTTTGAAATTCTTCGGCAGTATTTCCTGATGTCCCCATTACCGTACGTAATTATCCCAGTTATAACATCATAACTATAATAATTGTAATTATTTTGCTGCATCCAACCAAATAGGCATACTACAGCTTTTTCCTGTGAGATTTTATTTCTCCACTTTATCATGACCATTAATTGGTGGAGCGGTATGCCATTAATCAATGCGAAAATCACCACCAACATTCTAGAATGGCAATTCCCCACATCGAAAAATGCATTGAGAATATGCTCAGGCACATTACAGAAATCTGTTACATCATGCCTGTTCAACAGCCGCCTTCGAGCTACAGTTTTATTTTTAAATATTATATTTTGCGACATATTCTCTTTGAAAAAAAAACAACAAATCATTGCGTTTGACAGTTTAATAAATTGAGAAAAGGAAATAAATTTTCGCCGAATGTCAAAAAAAGGCGATTTTAAATTCGGCATATTATCATTCGGCTTTTGAACCCTATCGTTTTCCAAACATTCAACGGTTATTTTTGACATCTTCATTTTGGAAACATTTCTCATTGAAACAGGTAAGCTAATAAATTATTTTAATTTAATTTCAATATTTTTAGATATGGACAAAATTGAAGCGGTAGTTGAAAAATATCAAGATATTTTGAAAGGCAGATTATATTCCCCAACATTTGCCATGAAGAAAGGTATTCCTAGTGCGGAGTTTTTGGCAAAAATAGGAGAAGACGACGACTTGCTGCTGGGTTTTCTACAAGAAGCAGGAATTGTAAATAAATATTTGAGCTGCGGTAAATGTGCACAACGGATGCGGGTAATTAAAAAGTCTTTAATTGAAGATTGTGGGTGGGATTGCGGCAAACGGGTCAATGGTGTTCGATGCTACTATCGGAAAAGCGTCCGCCATGGTACCTGGTTTAGCCAAAGCCATCTGCGAATTAGTAAAATTATTTTAATTACAAATGACATATTGCAAAATGTATCGACCAAAAAAATAAAATTGGACTATGGCATTTCACCGGTCACGGCAGCCGATTGGAGGCATTATGTTCGGGAAGTCATGGTGGAGTACATGCTACTTCATACTCAGCCCATTGGCGAAATAGACGAGAGCAAGTTCGGGAAGCAGAAATACCACCGAGGACATCACGTGGAAGGCCAATGGGTGTTTGGAGGTATCGAAAGCTCCACCGGAAGGTGCTTTTTGGTGAAAGTGGACAACCGAAATAGCGTCACTCTCACAGACCTAATAAGAAAACACATACTACCAGGGAGCACCATTATCTCAGATTGGGCGGCGTACAACAATCTTGAAAACGAAGGGTACACACATTTAACAGTGAACCAATCAGTATCCTTCGTAAACGAAGAAAATGGTGCTCATACTAACACCATCGAAAGTACCTGGAGGCACGTAAAGGCATCATTGCCTGATTACAACCGACAGTCAGACTTCACTGACTATTTAGGGGAATTTATGTTCCGGAAACTTGTCGCTTCACGACGAGAGTGCATATTTAACGCTTTCTTCGAAGTTGTCCGGTCGATACATTTCAACTTTGATTAAAATTTTATTTATTTTGAATTTTGTGAATTAATTGTGAACTATTATATTATATTATTAATATTTACAGTTAAGTATTTAATATATTTTACTATATTTTTAACTATATTCAAATTATAATTATTTATTTTTATATGGAAAAGCAGATGAAGTATGTACCTGAAATGTTAGTATAAAGTATATTTTTTATTTATTTTATGAATTTTTTTTATATCCTTATTTCCTTATAACCTTGTTCCTTTTATTTCCGTTGCAAAGGATTCTGCAACACCATTTTTAATAAACTGTCATTTTTTAGAAGCGAAGAAACAAAATTCTACTTCTTTCTTTATATTTCTATAAAATAACATAAACTAACCCAGCGACGGTAATCTAGGCGATAACGAATAGGTCGACGACCAACTCGGCGACGGTCAACTTAGCAGTAAGCAATAAAAATGATATTCCTGTAATTTTTCACTGAATTAATTTTAATTTATTTATGTAATTGCTGCTTGATAACTTTTGGCTTTTTTATGGGGAGGAAAAATATGGAGGTTTGTACAAACATCATTCCTTAAGTGGACAAAAGCCTCAAAGTGGCATATTAGTAGAAATTAGCTTACTAATTGGTCAAGCTAATGAATGCAATACACTTTTTAATAAAATTTTTAAATTTATTAATGTACTTACTAGTAGTAAAGTAAGACATTACTTTCCAATATAAATTTTGTATACGCCCAACAATTTTTCGAGAATGAAATGTTTTTCCTTTTATAAATCCTTTTATATCGTTATTCTTATTAGTGTACATTTGGTTTTTAAATAATGGTAAAGGCCTTATGTTAAAATAGCAATAAATGCGATTTTTAATGAATTACCCTTACATACATACATATCTGGTTAAATTTTCGCTTCAACAGTGTTTTTTTTTTGTCAAACGTTGGCAAATTTGAACTATCAATGATGTAGAATTCTATAAATAGGCTTAATTCAAAATGAGAAATTCCTTTGGCGGATGTCAGTTGGTTACCATCGTAGACCTAGACAATTTTTGAATCTTATTTTACGTATTCGAGCAGAGTACACTGTATATTCTTATTTTCTGTGAGGGTTAAAATAATCGTGTATTAAAGTTGAATGCTTGGGGCAAAGGGTTAATTACATAAAAATGATTTATTATTTATTCATCCTTGTAGCATCGGTCCTTTATATTTTTCTTTCTCTTCATATTTGTAATTTATTGGTTTAATAGCATTAGAAAAGCACAGGTATGCAAATTCGATTAGTTGTTTTGCCTTGTGTTGAAAATCCCTCAAAACACAGTAAGAAGGAAGGATATCTTTAGATGGCCTGGCAGAGGACAAATAAGTATACTGCATAAATAAAATGAGGGACTCCATTAAATATCTATAGATTCTTCTGTAGATTTAAATTAATGGTTTAGTGGACAACATCGTCCAAATAAATTTTTAAATTATCTTTGCAAATCACATAATTTCGGTATCCGCCTCCCAGAAATTCAGAAAAACATTAAATAATTCTGTGGGATTTAGCAACAATTGGCGTTCGGGAACACAGATTTAATTTTTGAAGATTCCTTAAATTTGCTATTGTTATAAAATATTATTATGTGATTCATTGTGAGTGAAGGAAGACAATAATAATATAATTTAAACGTACTCTTTAAAAGTTTTTGTTCTTTTTTCTATTTTGTGCATACTTGTATTAATTCTTGTGATTGTAACAGTTTTTTTCTAAACTTTCAAGTGGTTAAGTATTTCCAGAATATAATATTTTAGGTGACTGAAAATTTTCGTTTTTACTTCATTTATCTTAGAAACCAGAACTATCTGGCAAAATACTCTTACATAAAAAACAATTCAAAAAGCTTAATTTCTAATATTAAGTATTTCTTTTATTTACTGATTTTAGAAATCCCCGAAAAGTTAAAGTTTGTGATTGTGATAAACAGATTAATAATTTATTGTGTAACGTTAATTTAATAGTTTAAACTTTCATTTTATTAGAATAATTGTTTTGTTAAAATATATTATTTTGTGCAAACTGTAACGATCTGATGGTAGGCGAGTGGGCCATCAAAATATCTCAAATGAATTTTGATGCCATGTTTTGCCCACATCGTTATCAGAAAAGTTTGTTTATTTTTAGGTAACTAGAGACTTCACAAGGCGGACTAATCTAGCCTGGCTAAAGCTCGTCGGAGGAGTGGGTAAAGAATGAAGCATAGCTACCTCTTGCATTGCCGCCGAAGGAAAAATAAGGAAGAGGGGAAGAAGGGGGAACAAATGAAACCAGCACACTCAGGTACCCATATTCACCTAATCCTCAACTACCTACCATGGTCACATCGCTCCTACACAGTTGAAAATTTATATCATTATAACACTTTCAATTTCACTCAATGCAAACGAAACAGAAATGAAAATTATTATTGGACACATTCGAAAGGTGAAACAATTGGAGTTCTATTCAATATCAACCAAACAAAATTTATTCAAGCTAAATTTAACAAAAAGAAACAAAAAAAAATGATATCCTAATATTAGTAAAAGTTAGTGTTTTAATTAACTAAATTAAAACAAAATGATAACCTATCTAATTATTGGAATTGCCAACCAGGCGGCTTGATTTTTAGCATCGGATATTTCATTTTCATTCCTTTGATACAACATACGTAATTGAATATGATAAAATCGGCTCGATACCCGTTTTTTTTTCTGTACAGATTTGTTACAATCTACCGTATGACCATGGTCATTATTGGTTTATTGGTATAATTAGTTGATGTGCATAAATTGTAGTAGATGGTGATGATTGTGTTTTGTGTCTATTTATTGGTTTCTTCTTTTGGTTTCCCCACTCAAATCGACTGATTAAATATTGTGTGAATAATACAGTAATACAATAATTGATCATTCGGTGGTTGTGCTTGCACAGACAAAGTGATTAATCTAAAGTGAATAACATAAAATAAACACAAAAATATACAGTGCGAAAACAAATAAAATTATACTACACACGGAAAGTCGCCATATTGAAGAGGTTGTCACAATATTAGCTGCATTTCTTGACGCATAGTGATCCGGATCAGATCAAAATTTATATGCAAACAACAACACATCATCCAACATTCATTTTGGATCACAAATGGTGATCTAAAAATTAGTTCAGCTATTAAAATGTAGTTGAGCAGTATTTAGTAAAGCGACAAAGAATAATATGAATACAGTACGAGTATGAAGAGGAAGATTCAAAACAAAACGAGACAGAAAATTGAAATTTGATGTTTGTTTGTTTTTTCGCCTTTTGGTGTCGTTTCATGAGACATGATCTGATCCGGGTCAGATCAAACGTCAAGAAAGCGGCTATTGTAATAAAATAAGTTTGTTGTAAATTTGTAAATCTGAATTGTAGTCGCGGGAAAGGATTTATTATTTTTATATTTATCCTATCTGATTACTAAATAATTCAGATATAATGTGAGCGATCTGTGTGAAAGTGAAACAACAATTCAACAATTTTGTTTTCTTTAAACCTTTTTTTTTAGAGAAACAGTGCCGCTGCGAATTAACAAAGTCTGTGGAAAAGTATCTATTGATTATCGCATTAATTTTAATTTGTTATAATTATCTTGGAAATAACAAAGCAAAAAAAAAAGGAATACAACGACCAGACTTTGTTACCAGGCAAGGCATCCCGCGACAGTTTTTTTTACCGTTTGTCGTACGTTACGACCAGAGATGTCTTTTATTATCAAAGATGTTTATCGGATACAGTATCCAATTTATACATACAATCAGCACTGATGTATTTTTGTGAAGACGCCATCATCACTATCACCAAACCGATAAGTCATTTATATGTTATTTTTTTTGTTTATCTTATTATTTACTAAATATTTATTTATATCTAATTATATGAGTAATTAAATCACAATTACTATATTTTATTATATGTATATGCCACTATTTATCATAATTTTCATATTGTATATTGTTAAGTGATAAATGCAGTGTCTAATTAGCTGTATTTACATAAATACGGACCGCGGATCCATACACTAGAATAAGCTATACCTGATTTTATAATAATTATCATATATTCATACATTAACCCTTGTGTGTATACCCGGCCACCGGGGTGGCCATTTCAATTTTAAATATTTGTGGTGACTGCAATTTTGAAGTTAGTCGTTTCTAGCTTCTTTAGTTTTTAAACACCAAAATACAAAATTTATAAAATAAATGCAACAACATAGCGGACCCGGCAAAAAATCGGGTTTAAAGAATGGAAAACTCGGAAAAATACACTTGGCCACCCGGGTGGGTCGGGTGCACTAGCGTAATTTTTTTTGGGTATACACATAAGGGTTAACTGTAATCAAATTGTATTAAGGCTTCAATTATTATTTACCAATAATTAAATAGTGACTATAAAAGTTAATTTCTTTGATTCAAATTTTATTTTTATTTTTGCTTGATCATATTCAGTCGTATGTTTTCTTTTTGTTTACGTACCGTCTTAAATTCGTGATAGTTTTAATGGAAATCGGTATGTCTGAATAAATATGAATAGCGTGGACTAATACATGGTAATGGGGCAAATCAAATTTGTATGCACGATATTGCCTATGGGGAGGGTGGAGTGCATGTGGTCCAACACCTTGACCACATAAGAAAGTGGCTGTGATATTTAATTTCTGTTATCATTTTTAAATAGTTGATTTATTGCTAGTATTATATCGTTCCATGTTTATTTATTACAATATCGTCAGTGTGTGTTTATTACAGCAGCACATCTAGATCTCTGTGGCTAGCGACAATTACTCCGCCCAACCGACTTCACCTAGCCGGCGAACGTGCTGCGGTCACTAATATGAGAGCTGCAGAGATATTCTGTTAACGGAATGAAAATTCAATCAAACGCTTTTCGTTCCGATACAATTTCAATTATGATACCGTTACTTATTGGAAAAAAAACCTGAGGTAATATGCAGAAATTATTACCGTAAACAACCCAAAAAAAAAACCCATTGAAAAAGGTTGCCAAACAAACAGTCCCTTAATCGATATGTATAATTTAAAAAAAATGAAAAAAACAAACTTAAATAGAAACTACGAACTTAAAAATCTATAATATTATGATGAATTTGTATTATGTCGGATTTTTATCACGATGATTAGAATATAATAGTTCATTTTGGTTGGTTTATATTTTATTAAGTTAAATAAAAGTTTAATTTTAAAAGTACTTAACTAGCACGTTCTCGATGGATTCAGGAACCGTTGATTTCCAGTTCAAGACTGGCGAGTGCAGTTTTGATGCCTGCCATTACACTAGTTGACAACCACCCGACAATTTCCCGTAATATTTGGGAGTTTGTAGAAATTTTGATTTTACGCACTTAGCATATGACCAATATTTTAACTAAATACAATATGTTATTTTATATTAGTTCGCACTGCAAAAATTGTTCCAATAACACTTTACTGAATTACTGTAGTTAATTGTTTTCATACACAGTGAATGAAATGTTTAATATAATTTCTTTTTTGTAGATTTATTCATTCATTAATCACTGAATTTTATTTATTTTTTATTCTTAGTACATTATGTACAATCCCATTATATTTTTGGTTGGGCTATCACTATAATGTCACTAACGTTTTTTTTTTTTCATTACCCACTTGATTAAATTACATTCACAAATTTATATATTATGATTACAAACTTATTTTATACATATTTTTCTTCTATATTAAATTGGTCAATTCGATGCCGGTGGGATAATTCACTAATTTTTAATTTCCATTCAATATAAATTATGGCCAGTTATAATTGTACAAATTTGATTTTTAAATGTCCAATTAATTTATGTATACAATATGGCTTATTTATCAAATAAAAATGCTCTACGCAATTTTAGAAATTTAATTTAATTTAAGTCTATACACAAACAGTATAGATTTTTAACACAGTATATTTAAGGGTTTCATTAATAAATTTTACTCATAGATTTCCACAATTATTTTAGCTTATTATTATCAAAATTTTTAGTTTATGTTTTAGTTATTTCATTATATTAATTTCTCAAACTTAACTTAATTTTACAATTTTTTTTTTGCTTTTATTTTAAAAAAAAATATTTTATTTTATTTGGTAACTATATTGACCAAAACTCACAATCGACTGTCCATTTGCTTTTCTTTGATTTAACGTCCCTCACTCATATTATAGTCAATTTCAACCCAAACCGATTTCTTTGAATTAATCAGAGGTGGCCGCCTTGCCCGTCCTTGTAGCGACTTAAACGTTACAAAACCTCCGAAAATATAACCTAACCTAAGGTAAGGAATACAGTGCAGTACTCATGAGTAACACTACTTAATACATATATTGAGCCAAAGGGCTAATGAAAAATTTGCTTGGGATGGTTACCTGTATACACAAAAGACAAAGAGAGTAATGAAAGTGTAGTATAATTCTGGTGTTGTGAAAACAAACATAAAGGCTGCAAGGGACGAATATGGACTAACATAAATGATGGTCCATTCCATTCTATAAAAAATGGACATATCTGTTGTTTTGGACTATATAGTTTTCAACACAAACGAACACTTCACATATGAAACCGTTTGTTTAATTTAATATTTTTTAATTTATTATAAATAAATTAGCTTTATTTAAATACAATTTATTTTCCAAAAAAAAAGCACAATGTTTCTCAACTCACGTCAATGGTAATAATAATCCAAAAATACAAATTATGCCGTTAAGTTAGTAAGCCAAAACAAAGCATCTAAGTATTTTATTACGGTGGCAATTGATTATTGGTTAGTTTCGTTTTTTGATTATCTACAGTTAAATCGCGGTAATTTTGAATTTAGATTGTTAAATGGTATAAATTATTCGGAGTAAAATAAAATGGTTTGTGGTAACTTCCCATCAATAGATGGCGGGGCGGCACCTACGCAGATTTTACAATAAACTTTGGAATATGTGGAGTTTTATTGTAGTAAATATAAACAAATGTAAATAATATTGACAGAAAGAAAATGTTTAGAAATAAATACAAAGATGAGAATAACCTAAATTAAATATAATTACAATTTTCTAATAATTTATTCTTTTAGGACGATCGATGCTTTATCATTGGATTCCCGTGATCTGTTCCAAACACCTGTTGTACTGTGGGAAATGCGGCAAATATTGTACTTCAAAAAGTAAATAGAGCTGTTGCAGACACAACGATGGAAAACCCGGCACAAATCAGAACAAGGGTCATTGAAGATGTACCTGCTGCAGCTCAAGGTATTTTTCCAAGTGACAATACTATGCGAGAAAACATACAGAGAAGCAGGGTTAACAACTTAGGAGCACCAGCAAATCCAGAATCTTGCGATGTAATTAATATTCCTGAAGAATATACACGTTATGAGTACCACCCGACAAATTTTGAGCTTTTCCTTCTAGCAGATTCAGGTAGAGACCAGCGAAACCTGCAACGCATCCTGATATTTGGTAGGGAATATCATTCAATGTGGAGTGAACATATGAAGGAGTTATATATGGATGACACTTTTCTGCTCTCTCCTCCTCTCTTTTCTCAAATTTTTCTCATATTGGCTAGGAAAGATAGAAGTACAGTTTTACCAGTATTGTTTGGTTTGCTGCCGGTTAAAAGTACTGAAACATACGCTAAATTGTTCTACATGATACGCGAGATTTGGCCTCTACTCAATACAGAAGGTATACATGTGGATTACGAGCTCGCAATCCATCACATTCGTATAGTGTTTCCAGAAACCAACATTAACGGTTGTTTGTTTCACTTAGTGAAAAATCTACGAAAACACTTGGCATCATGTCATCTTTTAGAAAGATACAATACGGATGCCGATTTCGCATTACATTGCAAAATGATCACGTCTATTGCATTTGTTCCTGAAGATGACATTATTTATACGGTAACGAGCCTGGAAACTTAGCGTGGTTTACTAATACGTATGTTGAACGCATCCGAAATAATGGCACAATAGCTGTACCAACATTTCCATCTAATATTTGGTCAGTTTACCAAAGAACCCTAAATGGCAGCGACAGAACAAACAATTTTGCTGAAGCTTATCATCTTAAATAATTGATTTTATATAATATAAATTTAATTAGATACATTAATTCTATAACATTTTCTTCTTTTTAGATAATTGAAACGAATGAGAATGCAGTAAGCGGTGTGGTTGTTATCAGATACGTATATACTAATAATTTAATTTTTTGTGAAAATGATTCTTTGCGTTTCATTTTTAATTTTTGGTTACATCTTGAGAAGTTCTAAATACTTTGATTACCTACATATATGTATAATTACTTGGTGACGGCTGATGTAATTGAAATTATGAATGTATTAAAAACACAGATTTAAATTCTTAGTGATAAACTCGATAATGAATTAATAGCTTTATATTCTGCGATTATTAAAATTATTTTTATTTTGAATTGTTGAATATTTTATTTATAATTAAATTTATTTTTTATAAGTAAAACTTTTTTGAATTCATTTATTATTAAACAATTTTTTTTTTTTATTTTGCTTACTAACTTTTCACAATTCTTTTTATTTTAGTTTAGACAAGAAAAAATTTTGAAAATGATGAGTAACTGATCCACATTCAAAGTTTAAACAATTTTCTCGAATTACATACACACTCAAAAAAATAAAGTGGTAAAAATGATGAAAATGGTGATTTTTTTGATAAAACAACCATCTATATAGCGCTAATAAACTTTTTTATCAATTTGAAGAAAATTTAACAATAGTTTGTTAAAATTTCATCAAAAAAAAAATTCGGTCTAACAAAATGTTTGTTAAATCTACTACAAATGGAGTTAAATCCTATAGATATTTCTATTGATTTAATAAATTGTTTCTTCAAATTGATCTGGAATTGTTGGATTAGAGATAAAATTAATAATTTTGTTTTGTGGTTCGAAGTAAATTTAATCTTAGCCACAACAAAAATGTTATCAGAAGAAGAAAATTATGTACACTTTATTAAAATTAGTAGAAATAAATCCTCAAAGTGAAAACATTCATTCAAAATAATAAAGACTTTTATTAGTTTTATTAAATTTTTATTAAATTTCTGATTAAAAAATAATGGCACAAAATAAAAAACGGAAATACATTATGTATATATTTAAAGGTTTATTAATTCAGTCTTCTTTTTATTTAATTCAAGAAAGAATTATAAAAATTAATTATTAATTAATATGGTCAATTATGCTCGTAGTATTAAGCACAAAAACCTGTTTAGCTATAATAATTATATTAAAATAAAAATAAATATAACAAAAAATATTCATCAGTTTTCTTAACAAAGTTAATTCAAAATAAAATTAATAATAAATAAAAATATAAAATAAATACATTCAATGTAATCTTAATTCATTAAATAAAAAAAATTAATTTTGAAAATTAAAATAAATTTCTACCGCTCTGATAAATGAGTAACATTTGTATTTGATTCCATTGAAGTATACCAAAATTTCCTCTGGATTTTGTTCTAAACCTTTAACTAGAAGAAGAGGTTGGATTGGTAAACTCTCATCTAGTTTTTGCTGTAGCGCTTCTTCAACTTCTTGCGTTGTTTTTCCGACTAACATAAATGAATTTTGAGAATCTTTTATGGAAACTTTGGTATAATCGTTTTCCCCGTCAATTTTCCTTACCAGCCTAATAGTAGGAACAAGGACAAAGTGAAGCAAATGCAAAACTGTTGCGTGAGAACCAACTATAAAACACAAATACTTTAGATATTTTGCAACAAGAATTATTTTAGCTTACCAATTTATATCCGTAAGGTTTTTTGTATTGAATCCATCTTTGTAAGATTGCTTCCATTGAATCAGCATTCCAGATTTCTTGTAGCCTATAGCTGGATGTAGCTGCATAATGCAGTTCCATTTCTGCCCAAGTACAGTTGTTTTTGGTAATCTCGCTTAGGTGTTCTTCGATTTCGGTTTCAATTTTGAACGTTATTTTTTTCATTTTCCTTGATGCGACTTCTGTTGACTGACAAGGAGCGCTTTTGCATTAAACCCGCGTTCTGCAATAACCTTATTTGGTTAAAATAGCTTGCGTAAATTTTTCCTAAAGGTTTTTTCCCCGGCTCTTTGAAGTAATACAATTCCTAACAATTAAAATAATTTAAGTGATGCAGTAATTAAAATTTAAAATTTATGTAGTTTCGAGAATTACCATATTTTCATTTGGAAAAAATTTGATTATGTTAGAAGTAATATTTTGAGCTCCTCCAACTGTCATTATAATTTTGTTGCTAATTAAATATTTTACAGTTTGGTTTACCAGTAAACTTCGTAAGGTATCGTTTAATTTATTATTGGTGTTATAATAATCTTTGATTTATATTCCAGTGTGATTTTCAGGATGGCATTTATTTCCAAATTCATAATCTCCATAAGATAATCGTCATTATTAATGCTCTTTGATGCAAAGGTAGGTTGCTTCGGTGTTTCTTGTATAAATTCGAAATTATTTTTCATTGATGTTTCTTCATGTGATAAATCTGCTTCAAGTTGTCGTTGCCATCTAGTTAAATTATAATCGGGTTGGGTACGAAATCTTGGTTTACAAAATCTTGTTTTTGCCAAAAATCTTGGATTTTCAAAATCTTGGAGATTTTCCATTTTAAAACGTAAATAAATGACAATTATAAATTCTGGTGAAGAAGAATTTAATTTTAAAATAAAAATACCAAAAAATAATAAATTCTGGAAAATGGAAAATTTAATTTTAAAGTTTTCAAAAAACCAAGATTTTGGCTTCGTTAACCAAGATTTCGAGACGCTCCTATTATAATTCAATTTTATTTGCAATCCAATGGGAATTTTCTTTAAAAAATCTATCTTAAAATTACTTTTCATTAACTTCAGTGCCTGTACGTCGATAAAATTATCTGTAAATATTGAGATATATCTTTATTACAAGAAACTAAAGGTAAAAAGTATAAAATTTAGCCTTACCAATACAGGTCTCAAACAGCACTTCCATATTCCAAGATTTTAGGAGGTCATACGTTTCTTTTTTTGTCTCGTAAGAAAACTTAAAATTCTGTATATTAACTACGGGGAAATTTACATCAAGCGATGACTGGTTTGTATTATGATTTATAATAAAATACATATCTATTATTAGCTGATACGGCAGAAAGTGTAATAAGTAGCTGATGAAGTTTATTCAGTAAATTGTTGATCATCCGTTTATAATGTGTCCAAGTGAAGAATATTTTCATTTTCAACATTAAAGACAGCAACATTTTCAGCCATTTTAAATTAACATAAAATACTTGTGTTTATAAAGTTTTTATATTTCATCAAATTACAATATTTAAACAACTTAAAATTATTCAAATTAAATAATAAGCCAAATTAATTAATCAATTTTACTTTTAATATTTAATATTCGATCCTCACATATAAACTTATTAAAGTGCACTGAATGTTATGACAATTTGAGAAAATATGAATGTCGATAGTTTTGCTTTAATAGTTAATACGATCTTTTTCCTGTAAGACAGAAAGGTATAAAACGAAAGGGGCGCTCCTTTATAAATGCGCTAATTAACAACTACTAATGTTTTTTAAGGTCCTTTTACTCGTGCGTTCAGTGATAGATGCATATATTATCAATACTGCATATATGACATATCGGATTTTTTCTCATTTTTCGTTGGTAACCTAGCGTAATTTTCTTATCTAAACTGGTACGTGCATCAAACAGTAAAGTCAATTGATGCTTGCTTGTGCTGCTTGTTTGTATTACATTAATTACATTTTTTTTAAATTTCAAAAATGCGACTAAAAAAATCCGACATTTCATCTGCACCAACCAATATAAAATGAAGATCAGACAACTGAAAAAACAAATATAAAGCAAAATGGTATAAAGCAAGTATAAAGCAAAATGGTAAAATTCAAAGGATATAATATTTACTAAAAAATTACCATAAATGGAAAAATTTCAATAACAAAAAAATAACGGAATTTTTTATTTACGTTTAAAAATATTCTTTGAGTCGTGTCATTCGTTTTCCATTGGCAGTTATTGTTACATTTATTGGAGGACCAGAAAAATCTATTAGATTAATTAATAAATTATTTTGTATAACAAATTCATTATCTGTTATTTCAAATGCTTGAAAATGAGGATTTAGATCATTACTAGCAATCTGATCCACTAATATTATAACAAAATCTTCGTATTTATTAACAAATATTTTCATAATCTTAAACAGTTATCATATTTTGTCAAAAATAAATCCTTTTTATATCGAGTTCCTTTAAAAGAAATTTGAGAGTAACAATTGAAATAATCTTGCGGCTGATTTACTTTAATACAAAAATTAATTATGCTTTCAGAATTTAGTTTATATGTTTCACAGTTTGGACATGGCTTTATTCACTAAATTAAAAGACAAAATTCCCATAGAGTTACAATCAAATCTAATATATAAATTAAAATGTTCGTGTGGAAAAGAGTATATTGGTCAAACTAAACAAAATTTTAAAAAACGAATTCGTCAACATATTTATGATTCTACGTATGAGTTTAAACTGTCACACAGTGCGTTATCGAATCATCTACGTGGAAGTAACCACTCGTTATCTATAGATGACGCTAAGATACTTGATAGGGAGCAAAATCTCAATAAAAGGTTAATTTTGGACAGCATTTACATCAAAAAAGAACAAAATTTATCTCAAAATTTATTAAATATCCAGGAAGTTTCAAAATATTTGTTAAATTATTACGACAACATTTTGTAGATTTTCTTAAAAAAAATTTTGTCACTCAAATTGTATAACTTTAAATTTTTTCGGTTAAACTGAGTAATTCGTAAATTTTAATTTGAACTCTAGTTACATTAGGAAAACATTCGTTATTAAAAAAATAAAATTTTCTTTCAAATTGTGTAGTAAAAATTATGGCTCTGAGAATGACGGAATGTACCGTCGAAACGTCGGGTTTTTATTAAATAATTAATAAAAATAAATAAAACATTAAGTTAAAAACCAAAGAAAATTATTTTATTATTACAAAAAAAAGCTTAAAAAGTGAATTAAAAAAAAAAGTTTATATTTTTCTTCTTAAATTATGGTAGGTGTGGATGGAATTTTTATTAATTCTCGTTTCATTTCGTTCTGAAACATCAACATCTTTGTTTTGAACGTTTCGTTCGCTGATTTTATTGTCTTCACAAAGTCGCCGAGTTTCGGATTTATAACACTTACAAAATCTGCAGAAAATCTGTTAGAGAAGGATTTATTAAAATCGCAAATATCATTCACTCCTACGTTGTCTCCTACTATTAGACCTAAAATGAAATGTATACGATATTCGATGCCGGATAAATTTACAACTAAACCTTCTTCTTCTAAAACTTTTATTTGGTTTATTAAATGTTTTAAACAAGAATCGATTCCAAATTCTTTTATAAACCCAGGAAAAAAAGTATTTTCTGTTTTTGAAATATTATTAAAGAATGGGAATGAAAAATAAATACCTGTGATGGATTCCGAATGAGAGCCGAAAGGATTATTAATTTCAAACCCCTCAAAATATAGAAAATATGGTAAACTTAAAACAGCGGGTAGATGTTTTGTTTTTGTTTTCCATAAGCTGCCATCGATAAAATTTGAAATATATGGATCATTTCGTGATGTTTCATCATCTGGAATAATTGATTCAAAGTTGCCAATTTTTTATATTATTGATTTCATTTGAAAATTTAGTGATAAAAATACCGCCTTAGTTGATGTTTCTTCAAAACAGATTCACCATTTCTATTAATAATTCCAATTTCGTCGTTAATATTTATTTGATATAGTATGATATTAATAAATTTTTCTCACTCAACCATTTATTTAGCTTATAATCCGAATTACAAGCTAGAAACACGTTTTTAAGTATATTGAATGCATCCGACAACGCAAAGTTAAGTTCAGGGCTAGCATCATAATGGTTTAAAATATTTTCTAAATGGTTTGCAATAGGCTCAGTAATAAATTGTTCTACATACTGTTGAATTTGCACTTTATTTTTTCTATTAAAATTATTATTATTGTGTAATTGAAGACACAACTTTATAGAATTTTCATGCAAAATATTATTAACTTCTGCCAGATCTAAACTACGAACTACGCTTAAATTATTTGATTTACCATTTAAATAATTTTCGTTTGAAACTTGAAAAATAGAAGCTTGATTTTTTTGGATAGAACTACTCGGATTAAACTTGCTAATAATATTAGCTTCAATATTTGTATCCTTACTCAAATAATTTTTTTTTCATGTTTTTAAGGGGACGTACCACCTTCAAATTTTCAAAAAATCGAAATTTTTTTTAGGATAGAATATGTTAGAATGAACGTTTAAGAACATGATTTTAACATGAAAATCTCAAAAAAAAATTTATTTATTGCGAAGGGCGCCAAAGTCGTTTTTTTACGTTTTTATCGCTACACCGACTTTCTCTTAGTAACACCTGCTTATATATACATGCATATACACCCTGCGCCATTGAAATGTTCGGTTTGAATTTTTAAAGTAAATTTTGGAAATACCACCGTTTGCTTCAAAAGTAGATGGCAAAAATGATAGATTCTGATTATCAAAACAATTTTTACACTATTCCGAATATATCCAAATAAAAAGAACGGTAATCCGACATTTTAGACCTACATAACGTCGGATAAGGAATATTACCGCCCTACCTCGTAACAATTTGGTAGGTCTTTACAGTGTTTTTAACAAAGTTTTTTCAATTGAAAATTAGTTTTTTGTTGACAATGGCAATTTTTATTCAAAATAAGAATTAACAGAAATAAAATAATTCATCTCAACCAAAATATTTTGAGAGAAATTGAACATTTTAAAATCAATGATTAATAACCAAGCCCTTGGCTTTTATGATGGCCTCAAACCCGATCAGCATTGAATTCTAAAGTTTGATTAAATAATATATTGTTATTTCTTCAAACCAGACTTTGTCTATAAGTTTTTTCCGCTCTTTGGCACTTTTCAGCTTGTAATTTGTAATCTTCTTTCACATGAAGGACCAAATATTTTCAACAATGTTGAGGTCAGGACTATTTCCTGTCCAGGATAACGACTCAATTACCAAGCTATTTTTAAATTCGGCTACCTAAACAAAATAGACATTAAAATTAAGCATTCTTACTTCACAAATAACATCAATAACTCGCGGAGAGTAATCGTCCTGGAAGAGTGGAATACCGATGTATTGAGTCGGGTCCTCAATAGTCACGATTCAGGTTTCGATAATTTTTTTATATTTTCCTCCGCTTTCTGAACTATCCAGAAGGCTTAGTGATCAAACTCCAAAGGCTGTTATGGCTCTCCAGGCCATAACATATGGTGAATTTTTCACTGTCGGCCAAATACATTCTTTTAAATACCGTCTGTCTTTTCGTCGCCGAACCATTGTCCTTACATCGGGTCCAAAGAAATTGAATTTGGATTTATCCGAGAATATGAACCAACACCAGTCCCTGGGCATTCAGTTTTTTCATTGTATTGCGAATTTGAGGTTTGCAGCTGCCATTTTTGCTGTTAATTATGATTTTCTCGCAGGACGACAAGCATATAAACCAAGTTCCTTCTTTTAATAGTATGAACTGAAATAGTGTCGGTTGTTGCTATTAGAAGCTAACTTCTCAGCTCCAAAGCCGTAGCAAACCTTTGCTTAAGATCTAAATATCTGAAATTCGATTTGTTGAAACAGAGGTTCTCCTTTTTACATCAGAGCCAAATTATCGTTTGATTTTCGGAATAGTGCCTTAAAAACTTTCTAACTGCTGTTTGGTTAGACTAAATTACTCTTGCAATTTGTGAATGTGTGTACTTTTTGCCTTTGCTTGCAAAATTTTGGCTTTTTCGTTAGCATTTAATTTAGAGCGACACTTTGTAAAATTAACTATTTGACTACTTAATTGAAACCGAATGAATATTTCACCCTTAGTTTGGTGTTAAATACCTAATAAGGCGTGAAATATGCTGAAAAATAAAAAAACAAAAAAAAAATAGCGAATGAGATAAAATCTAGGAGAGAATTGCATGAAATAGTAAATAATCGAAATCGAACATTTCAATGGCGCAGGGTGTATATAATATAATACGTTATTCTCTCACATAACAGCTGTAAAAGTAGAGGGGAAATATCGCAGATTAAATGTTGGTAAGGTTTATTACAAAAAAAAAAATTTTTTAACTTTAAACGCGATTATCTCGAAATGACGTTTTTCAAGTTGGCGTGAAAGATTGAGAAAAAACTACTTATCCAATCGTTCTAAAATTTTAACACGTTGATCTACATAATATATTTCTGCTCAGAATGAACTACGGAAGGAATAATCGGCTGTCAATTTTTTGAGTTACAACTAATTGGGGGGGGGGGGGGGGGGGGGGAGAACAAAAAAGCTGCATTTTCGAAAAAAATGCCGCCATTTTTTTATTTTTCAACCAATTTTTTTTTTTTTAGTTCATTCCAAGGGTGATTTAATGCTGAATAAAACCCCGTTTTTTTTTCTGAGAGCAGTTATGATGCACGCCGCGAATTTTCAGTGTTTTTGGAAAAACGTTATAGCAGACGACAATGCGCTAAAAAAAATCTAAAAAAATTTTTTTTTTATACTTTCAGTTAAATAAAATGTCAATGGAAAATTTCATTAAGATATCTCTTTTTATTCCATTAAAAAAAAATCTTTGAAAAACTTTTTGTTTTTCAATTTTGAAGGTGGTACGTCCCCTTAATGTGTTTTCTAAAAATTTTTAAGCATCCAAAATATTGAAAGCACGAGTTTTCACGACATTGATATTCACTGAATTCGTCCAGTCAATAGTACATTTTCAAATGAACTATTAAAGCACGTGTCAACAAATTTTTCTTATTGCACTTAAAACACTTCATTGCACGCTAAAGTTTACTTACAAATTGGAAAATAATCTGTTAATTTCAGATATGTTTGTTAAAATTAATTAATTTATTACAACAATAAAACTTAAAGAAACTTTATAATACATTAATATATGTACATATGTATAACCGATTTTATAGCCTGAAAGATTTTTTTCATTAGAAATGATAAACAATAAATAATTAGGAAAAATATTTTTTTTAGTAGGACAATATACAATAATAACCTTCAATTTATGTTTTTACTTACAATAAATTATTGTTTATTTAATATTCATGTATTATTAGAAAACTCTAGTAAGGTACATTACTGTGAAATTACTTTTTAAATAAATTTTTACCGTTCGCACAATTTGACTTAATCTGACTAATGCAGTCTATTTTATAATTCGAAAAAGGTCATTGGTATACTCAAACGAAATTTTGATGTCATTGAATCGACCGAAATATTTGATTATTTCATTAAAAGTTTAAATTTGTACTGTATTTAATAAACTTTTAATTAATTTGACAAATTCTTTTATTTATTTTAAGAAATTTAGTGTAATTAATAAATTTATTTTGTTGGAATTTTACTAAAAAATTTCTTTCAAATTTACTGATTTATTTTTTTGATTGCAAGTACAACAAGTACAAATATAATAATTTATTTTGTGCTCCACTGACCACAGATAAGAACGGTATTGCGTAAACGTCTGCACCAATCTATTGACCACCAACCCATGCAAATTTATAAAACAACAATGTTTCATTAAAATATACTTATGTACTATAAATAAAACATGTAATGAATTTTAATTTTGTATTATTAATAATATATGTACATTCATATTATACTTGTTAAAAAATAACCACGGAATTGAATTCGTACAAGATATAATACATAAGTAGATAAGCACAATTGTCATTTTATTTGTTATTATCATAATTACATCTGTCAAATAAAATAACAAACTCAATAATACAAAAAACATAAAACAATTTGCATAAATGAGCCGTTTATTTTGAAAGTGGGGCAAGTCCACATTTTGTTGAAACGAGAAAATGAAGGAATAGAGAAACAATAAATGCAAAAATATACGGGATTTTGAATTTTCTTATTTTTTAAACAAGTATTAGGGATTATTTTTTTATTATTTTGACTATAAATTGTTCACCGTTAGAAAGATTATACTTTTATTTGTCTATTGTTATCATTAACTCAAATTTTTTGAAAAATGGACTTGCACCACTTTCAAAATTAACGGCTCAAATATAGTTTTTTTTTTGACGAGCGTTATACTACCTCTTCCTTTCGATTGCTATTACAATCTAAAATATATGAGAATTTTGTTTTATTGGTGCTCAACTAGTACTTTTTCTGAAGTACCAAAAATGTTTGCGCACCATAAAAAAAGTACTTTTACTTTATCTTGTATTATTGTATCATGCTGTTATCATTGATTCTCATACTGAACATATTTTATTGCGGAATGGATGAAATATTTGGATTTTGTGCCATTAGTAAACGATTGTCCCGTCGATGATATTTGATCTGCTAAATTTAGTCGAATTTGTGATTCTGCTGCCAAATTTATATTTATCTGTAAGCTTTGAAAAAAATTATAGAAAATTTATTGTCTGAAAAAATAAAAACACGAAAATTGAGATCCGATCTCTCCGAAAAATAAAAAAATAAGCCTAATTTAATAAGAACTTTTACGATTTTTGTACTGGATGTTTATAAATTGGATAATTATAAATAAATATTGGCTAAACTTTCCATTGTCGACGCCAAATGAAATACAGCGCCAATTTTCCAAAAACAGATTTTTTTTAACTAAATGCGCATTTTTTTTTAAATTAGAATTTTTAAGAACTAAAAATAAATTTTTACGAACTAAAACTAAAACATAAAATAGCGCTTTTTTTCAAATTGTGTGTTTTGTAAACTACCAAATTAGTACCAAATATGAAAATAAGTACCAAAATTATGAATAAATTCGCGTCATCTTGTAAACGTTTTTGTAACTATATGAAAATTAGTACCAAAATATAATAATGCAAAATTTTTTATTTTATTTTATTTTAGGGAAAAACAAGAAATGTCCATTTTCAAAATGGAATTATCAATTTGTGTTATATAAAAAACACATAATAAATAAAAAAGTTATGATCTGTCAAATAGACTATGTGTCTCGATGATGTGTCGTAGTTTTGTGTTTTTGTAAAAAAATAAAAAATTGTGTAGAGCTGAAAATCGCGGAGTGGTTTGGATTTGGAGCAAACAATGATTTTGTGTAATGGAATCTAATAGTAACAATCATTCAGTAAATAATAATAGCCAGCAAGATATATTGGGCAATATTATGTAATTTTTCCATCTGGATATTTATAAAGTCACTGGACATACACAAAATGGAATGACAATTTTTCAAATAAGGCGCTTATACTGGATATTTATAAAATCACTGGACATTCACAAAATGAAATGAACATTTTCCAGATATATTGGGTAGTATTATGTTTAATTTTTCCATTTAATAATGCAACATTTTTTATTTTATTTTCTAAATATTTATTATGTTTTATTTTTGAGGAAAAAAATTAAATGAGCATTTTCGAAATAAGCGCTTATACTGGATATTTATAAAATCACTGGACATACACAAAATTAAATGAGCATTTTCCAGATAAGCGCTTATACTGGATATTTTTAAAATCTCTGGACATTCCCAAAATTAAATGAGCATTTTCCAAAATAAGTGCTTATCTAAAAACTAAAAATGATGGATATAATGGCATCTCAATCGAAAAATGAAATGTAACAAATTATTAAAAATGTAGCTATATTAATAAATTATATACATATTATCTGATTATTTTAATTTTTTGTGGCAGCAATTCTTCGGCCGTACTTTCTAATATCCCCATTACCGAAGGTGATTAATTTTGTTATTACATCATAACTGTAATAATTGGAATTATTCCCTTCTATCCAACTAAATAGGCTGGTTACAGGTTTTATTTGGGATCTTTTATTCCTCCACTTGATCAAAATTAATAATTGGTGGAGCGGTATGCCATTAATGTAGGCGAAAACCACCACCAACATCCTAAAATGGCAATTCCCATCATCGAAAAAGGCATTTAGAATGTGAACAGGCACAGTACTAAAATCAGTGATGTCGTGCCTGTTCAACAGCCGCCTACGAGCTTCACATTTATTAAAAAATACCGACATTTTTGGGCAAAAGAAACCGTAACAACAATTGTATATTAAATAAAAACAATAACAAATCATTGCGTTTGACAGTCTAAAGAGAAAAGCAAATAAATTTTCGCCGAATGTCAAAAGAGCGATTTTAAATTCGGTATATTATCATTCGCTTTTTCAACCTTATCGTTCTTCAAACATTACAACGGTTTCTTTTGACATCTCCATTTATCTTCAAACATTGCAGCAGGTAAGTTTATTAATTGTTTTAATTGAATTTTAATATTTTTAGATATGGAGAAAATTGAAGCGGTTGTTACCAAGTACCAGGAAATTTTAAAAGGCCGCTTGCATTCCGCAACATTTGCTATGCAAAAGGGGATTCCCAGTGCGGGTTTTTTATCCAAAATTGGAGAAGACGACGAGATGTTGCTGGGGTTTCTACAAGAAGCAGGCATCATCAACATTAATTTAACATGTGCTAAATGTTCCAAATTAATGAGGATTATTAAAAAACCACTTATAGAAGATTGTGGATGGGACTGTGGCAAACGGGTCAATGGCGTGCGATGCTACTATCGGAAAAGCGTCCGTCATTGTACCTGGTTTGCCCAAAGCAATTTAAAGATTAATAAGTGCATGCTAATTACAAATGATATACTCCAAAATGTATCGACCAAGAAAGTTTTGCTTGATTATGGCATCTCATCAAGAACAGCGGCCGATTGGAGACAGTACATTCGGGAAGTGATGGTGGAGTACGTGCTTCTCCACACCCAGCCCATTGGCGGACCAGGCAGCATAGTTGAGATTGACGAGAGCTTGTTCGGCAAGAGGAAGTACCACCGTGGCCATCACGTCAAAGGCCAATGGGTGTTTGGAGGAATAGAACGTTCCACCGGTCGGTGCTTCTTGGTGAAAGTGGACAAAAGAGATCAAGTAACTCTTACTGATCTAATAAAGAAACATATTCTACCCGGGAGCACCATTATCTCCGATTGTTGGCCAGCCTACAACAATTTGGAGAACGAAGGATACCAACATCTGAGAGTTAACCACTCTGTATCCTTCGTAAATGAAGATAATGGTGCTCATACCAACACCATTGAATCTACTTGGAGGCACGTAAAGGCATCATTGCCCGAGTATAATAGAAAATCAGATTTCACTGATTATTTGGGGGAATATATGTTTCGCAAACTTGTCGCTTCACGACAAGAATGCATTTTTAACGCTTTCTTTGAAGTTGTCCGGTCGATACATTTTAATTTTGATTGAAATTTTATTTTATTTTTAATTTAACTGTGATTTTTTTATTAACTGTGATACATTTGTGAATTAAATAATTTTTATATTATATTATTTATATTTAGAGATAAGTTTACTATATACATATTTACTATATTATATTTGAATTTTAATAATTTATTTTTATTTTTATATGGAAACGGAGATGCTGAAATGTTAATATGAAATATTTATTTTTATTTATTTAATGATTTTTTTTTATCCGCATTTTCCTTACACCCTTTCTCCTTTTATTTCCGTTGCAATGGGTTGTGCAACACATTTTTAAACAATTACTGTAATTTTTTAGAAATGAAGAAAGAAAATTCTACTTCTTTCTTCATATTTCTAACAAATAACAGAAAATGTTACTTCAAAAATTTTCAAAATTAGTGCTAATATTATATAATAGATGGCAGTGATTAGCAAAGATTCAAAATTTGCTACACCAAAGAAACAAATCAAATTAGGTAAAATGTATCAAAGAGTTGAACCATTTTAGTACAATGTGTGTCTAAACTAAGCACATACTCAAACCATTTTACTAAGTTGCCAATTATTTCCGCTGTATGCAATTTGGCGCCACCGTCGCTTGGACGACGTCGACAATGGAAAGTAGTTCCTGTGAAAGTTGCTTATGTTTTCTGGAGTTTTCCGAAAGATGGTAGCTCTTGCGATCTTTAGGTTATAGATTTTACGAAAAAATGTGTTCAAATACCTATACATCACACCAATCCAAAGAAGTATTGGTGCGATTCATCGATTTCACGAAAAAATGTGTTCAAATATTGATACATAAATACCAATCTATTGACGATTGGAGCATCATGGATTCCACCTAGTGGAAAATTTTTAAACTGAGGTACCTGATAATTTGACGTTCGAAATTATTGTAAACAATACCAATTTTGAACTGTAAACACAATTTTTACTTACCGGATTGCTAATAATTGTAAATTATTCCAAGTTCGGACTATAAAAACAATTTTTAATTACCGCATTGCTAAATTTTCTTTCGTCGCATTTGTGACAAATGTCATTTTATCAGGTGCGTCATTTTAATTATTGTCCTCGAGAGGCGCTTTCTCTACTTTTACAATCGTCAATAGAGAATAATTTCTTTGAGAGGGTCCGTGTAAAGAGCGAACGTCACGGCTTGTGTAAAAATTTTTGGGAACAGAAATAGCATGACAACGTCAACGAAGCGACGGTGGCGCCAAAATGTATACAGCGGAAATAATTGGCAACTTTCTAAAAAGGTTTGAGTGTGTGCTAAGTATAGACACATTTTTTACCTAAATGGTTCAAGTCTTTGAGAAAGTTTATTAAATTTGATTTGTTTCTTTGGTTTAGTAAATTTAAAATCTTTGCTAATCAGTGCCATCTATTTTATAATATTAGCACTAATTTTTGAAATTTTTTACATAATATTTTGTGATATTTTTTGCTAGAAATATAAAGAAAGAAATAGAATTTTCTTTCTTCATTTCTAAAAAATATATTTTTTAAAATGGTGTTGCAGAACCCGTTGCAACGGAAATAAAAGGAAAAAGGTTATAGGGAATATTAGGATATAAAAAAAAAAATTCATTAAATAAATAAAAAATTCATACTAACATTTTAATTTCAATTCATTTCATCTCCATCTCCATCTAAAAATAAATTATTATAAATTCAAAATTTAAATATAGTTCAAAAATATAGTAAATACTTAACTCTAATAAATAATATAATATTTTATTTCACTATAATCACCAAAAATCACAAAATTTAACATAACAAAAATGCATTTTAATTATCGAAATTAAAATGCATCGACCTTACCGCTTCAAAAAAAAAGTTGAAAATGCATTCTTGTCGTGAAGCGACAAGTTTGCGAAACATATATTCGTCCAAATAGTCAGTAAAATCTGACTGCCGATTTACTCGGGCAACGACGCCTTAACATGCCTCCAAGTACTTTCGATCGTATTAGTGTGAGCACCATTATCTGCGTTTACAAATGATACCGAGTGGTTAACTCGAAGATGTTCATATCCTTCGTGTTCCAGATTGTTGTACGCCGCCCAATAATCTGAGATAATAGTACTCCCCGGCAGAATATGTTTTTTAATCAGATCCGTCAGAGTGACGGAATCTCGATTAGCGACTTTCTCTAAAAAACACTTTCCGGTGGAGCGTTCAACACCACCAAACACCCATTGGCCCTCGACGTGATGTCCGCGATGGTATTTTCTCTTCCCGAATTTGCTTTCGTCGATTTCGACGATGCAACCGGGGCCGCCAATGGGCTGGGTGTGGAGAACCATGTACTGTGTCATTACTTCTCTAACATAGTGCCTCCAGTCGGCCGCTGTGTTTGAAGAAATGCCATAATCGTGTTTCAATTTAGTCGCAGACACTTTATTTAAAATATCATTCGTGATCAGTAATATTTTACTTATGGCCATGTTGCTTTGACTGAACCAAGAACCATGGCGGACACTTTTTCGGTTGTGGCAACGCACCCCATTGATGCGTTTACCACAATCCCACCCACATTTCTCAATAAAAGAATTTGTAATCACTCGCATGGTTTGGCTGCATTTCCCGCAGCGCAAGGATCTATTTATTAGTCCAGCATCCTGCAAAAATGCTAGCAACATGTTGCTGTCCTCCGCTATTTTATTTAAAAATCCCGCACTGGGAATTCCCTTTCGCATTGCAAATATTTGCGGTTGAGGATTGATCTTCAATAAATCCTGATATTTCGCCACTACCGTTGAAATTGGGTCCATTTCTAAAAATAATGTAACAATTATTAAAATGATGTTTTAACTTACAGCTTATTCCAATGGAAAATTTTCCAGAATGAAGATGTCAAAAATAACGGTTGCAATGTTTGGAAAACGATCGGGTCGAATGCTAATTTATCGAATTTAAAATCGCTCTTTTGACATTCGGCGAAAATTTATTTGCTTTTCTCTATTCTGTTTTTTATTTAAAAATACAATTTTTGTTATTGTTGTTTTTTTTTACCAAAAAAATGTCGCAAAATTTAGTATTTTTAAATAAATGTGAAGCTCGAAGGCGGTTGTTGAACAGGCACGACATCACTGATTTTAGTACTGTGCCTGTTCACATTCTAAATGCCTTTTTCGATGATGGGAATTGCCATTTTAGGATGTTGGTGGTGGTTTTCGCCTACATTAATGGCATACCGCTCCACCAATTATTAATTTTAATCAAATGGAGGAATAAAAGATCCCAAATAAAACCTGTAACCAGCCTATTTAGTTGGATAGAAGGGAATAATTACAATTATTACAGTTATGATGTAATAACAAAATTAATCACCTTCGGTAATGGGGATATAAGAAAGTATGGCCGAAGAATTGCTGTCACAAAAAATTAAAAAAAAATCAGATAATATGTATAAATGAATAAAACATTACGAATTGTAACCTGGAATGCAAATGGGCTATTGCATCACATTCAAGAACTAGATATATTTTTAAACATATTGTATAATATAGATATATGTCTTATATCAGAAACACATTTCACTAAAACTTCGTTCTGTAAAATAAAAGGATATTATTGCTATCATGCATTACATCCAGAGAACAAAGCGAGAGGTGGATCAGCTATTCTGATAAAAGATCATATACAGCATAACGAAGAACTTAAAATTGAGAAGCTTTCCATGCAAGTCACAACAATCAAAATACAATTGAACATTAATAAAACTTGTAGTATCTCAGCAATCTACTTACAATCTCAAACAAGGAGATTATACTAATCTTCTCAAAATACTAGGAAGTGTCTTTTTAATTGGAGGTGACTTTAATGCAAAAAATACCTATTGGGGATCACGGTTAACGACCACTAAAGGAAAAGAACTTTTCGCAGCAGGCAAACAACTAAAATGTGAATTTCACTCAGGCGGTACACCAACCTATTGGCCCTCGGATATCAGTAAGACTCCAGATCTTATAGACTTCTTTATTACAAGAGGAATTTCAGATAATTATACCCATATAGAGAACAGTGAAAGTCTATCATCAGATCATTCACTAGTTATTATGACACTTAGCCAAACAATTATTATGAAACAGAGCAACCCGAAATTAACGAGCTTCAAAACCAATTGGGATCTCTTCCAAACACGGTTAACAGAAAGAATTAATCTGCAGAACCCAATTCAGGGATCAGTCCAATTAGAAGAAGAACTAGATAATCTCATCTATAATATCCAAAGTGCTGCGTGGGAAAGCACTCCTAATAACAATCATGAATTGAAGCGCAATGCTAGCCATCCGGAGGAAGTAAGGGAACTACTTAAAATCAAAAGAAAAGCACGGAAGAATTGGCAAAAACATCGAAACCCGGAAAATAAGAGGGTATTTAATCACTTGTGTAACAAATTAAAATATCTAATAAAAGATATTAAAAATCAATCAGTTAATAAATACCTCAGCACTCTAACTGGGCAAAAAGATACTGATTACTCATTATGGAAAGCAACTAAGAATCTTAAAAGACCCAAACTTCAGGTTCCTCCAATTAAAGATAAAGACAATTGGGCTCGAAATGCTAAACAAAAAGCTGATCTGTTTGCAAATCATCTTGAAGAAACATTTCAACCTTACCCAAAACAAACGGAAGAGGAAAATATTACCCCGATAAATAAACAGGATGAAATAAAAATTACACCAATAACATTGAAAGAACTAAAATGGGAAATCAAGAATAATCTGAATGCGTATAAGGCCCCAGGATATGATCTTATAACGGGTCAGATAATAAAAGTGTTACCGGAGAAAGCATTGAGGAAACTAATGCATATAATTAATGCAGCATTTCGACTAAGATATGTACCAAGACAATGGAAAGTTGCAGAAGTAATTATGATACTTAAGCCGAACAAACCTCCGAACGATAAAGCTTCATACAGGCCGATTTCTCTGCTACCAACATTATCGAAACGATTTGAAAAGGTTCTTCTTAAAAGACTAAAACCAATTATCGAAGAAAGGAATCTTATCCCCTCACATCAGTTTGGATTTAGGGAAAAACATTCTACTATAGAACAAGTACATCGAATTACTGATGTAATCGAGAAATCACTTGAAAGCCAACAAATATGTTCAACTATATTCCTTGATGTAGCGCAAGCATTTGACAAAGTATGGCACCAGGGGTTAGAATTCAAACTTCATCGAGATCTTCCAGAGCAATTTTTTCAAATTCTAAAATCCTACATATCAGAGAGGCACTTCCGAGTAAAGTATGAGAATGAATACTCCCAGCTAAAACGAATAACAGCAGGAGCCCCACAAGGGAGTGTTCTTGGACCAATCCTTTATCTCCTATATACTAGAGATATACCAATTATAGAAGCAACAATGGCGACTTTTGCAGATGACACGGCAATACTTGCAACAGCAAAAAACATCAATGAATCCACTAGTAAACTTCAGAAGGCTACTAACCTGATATGTAAATGGACAGAGAAATGGCGAATTAAATTAAATGAAGCAAAATCAGTCCAAGTGAACTTTACCAATCTAAAAGTTAATCATATACCAATAATGATAAACTCTATAGTAGTACCGCATGCGAACACTGCTAAGTATCTTGGCATGACTTTAGATGCTAAACTTAGATGGAAAGAACACATAAAAAAGAAGCGAGAAGAACTAAACATAAAATTTAGAAAGATGCATTGGCTCTTAGGGAGACAATCTGAACTAGCGATCCATAACAAACTGCTGTTATACAAACAAATCCTTAAACCTGTATGGACGTACGGTAGCCAACTCTGGGGTTGTGCCAAGAGGACAAATATTAACCCTTTAATGCATGATTTTTTCTTTTTAATTGAAATATTTTTTTTCTTATAAAGATGTGTTTGGTTGAAACGAATTTCATAGTAAAAATGGTTGGAAGCAGCTAGTTTTCCCGGAAAATTGATTTTATGACATGATGCCTATTTGCATCATTATGCAGTTGTGGTATAAAATTTAAATATTTTTCCATTTATAACGCTTTTTAATAAAAAGACAATTCGTTCAAAATTAAAATAAATTTTAAAACAATTTTCTTATTTATAAAAAATTACATAAATGTAAATGTATGTTTACTACTAACTGTATGCAAAACATCGACTAACTAATTCTAAATTGCGATTTTATTTTCTAAACGCAGAAAAAAACAAAAAAATGTATGAAACGAGAGAGAAAAACAAATGAACAACAGATATACGAAACAAAACAGAAAAAATATGCTCAAATGTAGATGCAGTTCAAATTAGAATAACATGATGCAGATATGCTACAGTATGCATTAAAGGGTTAAAATCATACAAACAGTTCAAAATAAAATCCTGCGATGTATTGTTAATGCACCGTGGTACATTCGAAACGACAACCTCCATCGAGATTTAAAGATCGAGCTTGTCGTGGATGAAATTAAGCATCATGCAACAAAACACCTACAACGTCTGCACCAGCATGAAAATCTGGACATACGCTGTATGCTGACTACCACACCTAACAGAAGACTGCAAAGAATAAAACCATTGGAATTATCGCGACCAGGAGGTCAGTAGACTTGCTGTGGCGAAAATCCAGGGGATGAGTTACACGAAATGGGGGATAATCTTGTGATTGTGCCGACTAATCAAATACTTTATAATGCAATGTAAATTACTAAATGGGTGTAAGACTCAGTCGTAATATAAATAAAAAAAAAAAAAAAAAAAAAAAAAAAAGATAATATGTATATAACTTATTTATTAATAAAGCTAAATTTTGAACAATTTCTTACATTTAATTTTTTGATTGAGATGCCATATTATATTCATCCAGAGTCATTTGGTTTTAGATAAGCGCTTATTTTGGAAAATGCTCATTTCATTTTAGGAATGTCCAGTGATTTTATAAATATCCAGTATAAGCGCTTATTTGGAAAATGCTCATTTCATTTTTTTCCCTGAAAAATAAAACATAATAAATATTTAGAAAATAAAATACAAAATGTTGCATTATTAAATGGAAAAATTAAACATAATACTTCCCAATATATCTGGAAAATGCTCATTTCATTTTGTCAATGTCCAGTGATTTTATAAATATCCAGATGGAAAAATTAAACATAATATTGCCCTATATATCTTGCTGGCTATTATTATTTACTGAATGATTGTTGTGTTTACTATTAAATTCCATTACACAAAATCATTGTTTGCTCCAAAACCAAACCACTCCGCGATTTTCAGTTCTACACAATTTTTTATTTTTTTACAAAAACACAAAACTACGACACATCATCGAGACACACACGTCTATTTTACAGATCATTACTCTTTTATTTATTAATAGAGTTTTTTAAATAACACAAATTGATGATTTCATTTTGAAAATGGACATTTCTTGTTTTTCCCCAAAAATAAAATAAAATAAAAAATATATTTATTATTATTTTGGTACTAATTTTCATACAATAGTTACAAAAAATCTTTACAAGATGACTCGAATTTATTCATATTTGGTACTAATTTTGGTTCTTATTTTCCACAATTTGAACAAAAAAGCGTAATTTTGGTACTTATTTTTCACAATTTGAAGAAAAAAGCGCTTTATTTTTAGTTCTTAAAAATTTATATTTAGTTCTTAAAAATTCTAATTTAAAAAAAAATGCGCATTTAGTTGAAAAAAAATCTGGTTTTTAAAAATTAGCGCTGAAATTCATTTGGCGTTGCAATGCTATACCGTAGCCCATTTTTGTTGGTTTTGTTAAGTAGAATAACCTAGCATTTACATGATTGTTTTTTTCGTTGTGAATTCTGTTGTTTTTTTCATTTTCGGTAGTTGTTGTTGTTTTTTGACCACAGAAACACACCAACTCCATATTAAAATCGACATTAGTCAAAGCAACGTATATTTCGGAGATTGTTAAAGCCACTGTAGAGCAAATGTGTAAATCTCAGACTTTATTTCTTAAGTTGTAAATTTAAGATAGTCTTGATTTACTTAAAGTTTTGTATTGTGAATAAAAGACGTTGTTGGTTTTTTATTCTTTTATTAATTTTGTATCGCTTACCGTTGGTCAGGGCGATGTTTTATTGAGTCAAATAATTTTTGAACTGAATTAAATCAGACAAATGTTTGATTTATATACAAAATGGTCATACATTAATTATACTAATAACAACTAATATCGACTAAAATTGCTGATTTTAATATTACAATTTGTATGTTAAAAAATTATATATTTGGTGTCAATGAACTGACTAAAAATATAAAAACGTTATATTAAGGAAAAATGCATAATGTACATTTTTCCATTGTAGTTAAATTTCATTAATCAATAATAATAACAAGAATGACTATTTATACGATTGAGGCCATGCTTGCGCAGCATGGTGAGTTGGTATGTTCACGTGACTGAACATCCTCCGCGGCGACTTTAGTTGATATGAACCGGCGAGGTAATGGGAGCACGTTTGAAATTTGTTCTGATGACTGTGTAGCTGTTGTTTTCTTGCATCGATATGCAATGATAAGTGCGATAAAGGTGGCAATGATTCCGTAGAGTAAAACGTAATGATGAATATCGTGATAATTTAATTGTTGGTTTTCACTTTCTGCCAAATTTTTTAGGTGTGTAACATTAGTTGACAGTTGATCCAAATCCATGAGAATGTTGTTGAATTCATGACTCATCATAGTTCTGTTGGTGGTATTTTCGTATGTGGCATTTTTGGACCGGATAAGCAGGCTGCTGAGGTTTATCGTTGGTTGATAGAAAGACTTCATTCTTGTGTTGAAGTTTTCGATTGAATGTATAGTTGTCATTCCATCCGTGATAGTGCAGGCTTTATGTAAAGTGATAATTCCCGTTCCATTTATGATTGTGGTTGTCACTTCTTTATTACATACGATATTTATTGTACGCTTTCTTTCGGAGATAAAAATCCATGCGCTTGGATCGTGGGTTGGAATCCATAAGTTTCTTGGTAGCATAAAACGAATCTGGCAAGCATCTGTTTGTACTTCTTTATTCATGATTATATCGATCTCGCAAGATGTTGGATTATTTTGTATATTATGAATAACGTTGTGGATCATGCAGAGATATTCTGAAGATCTCATGGACTTGCAAGATGTGAGCTCGTCTTCTGACATGGAGTAATAGGATTCCCTATTCAAACTTAACAATAAGAGTTCACTTGATGGTTCTATATAAGCATACATATCTTTATGCTTGGTTGGGATAGCAATTGGCTTTAAGATCTGATATATTCTGTTGTTGAATAACGGCATCTTTATTTCAAAAATTAACGCGTTCTTTATTTGTCCAACTTTAGCCGTCATCATCTGGTACAAGCTTATCATGTTATTTTCTCTATATATGGTGGCATCAGCTGGGATTATTTCATGTAATTTTTGTAATTCTGCCCTGAGTTGATTAGGTTTGAGAATAAATGTGTTTATCTTGCTATGGTGAATGTCTATGATGACGTCAATTAGCTGCTGTTGCATTGAATAAAAGTTTACCATTTCCAATGATAGGTGAATCCATAGAGCCATGAACCTTTGTACTGCTATATGCTCGTTTTCGTTTCTTTTTATTAAGTTGTGTAAAGCCACTGTTTGCTTATCTATTTCTTGTAGTTGATTGTTTACTGCTATCCAGTCCCTTTTGATGATATTCGTTGTTGATTCCATTATTGAAATTTGTTCTTTTAGCAATTTATGAATGTGCTGTTGATCATTTTTTAATGAAGTGATTTCGTTATCATACCGTTGTGCGTCGTCTTGGTCGAGAATTCCAAATAGTTGATTTGTGAGAGTACCAACTACGTTCACTAAACCTCGCTTCGTCCGAACATGATTGTAAGTGGGTTGGAGTATTTCATTGTTGAGGTTTATATTGGAAAGTTGTTGTTTCATTTGTGTTATTGCGGGCTTGCAAAGTTGTCTTAGTTGCAACCATCCCTTATCCTCGCTACAGGTTTGAGTCATCCTATCAACAGCGGCTTTGTATACTTCAGCCTCTAAGAACATTGCCGATAAATTAAAGTAAGATATTATAGTCCATTGTTGGTGGGAGAGCTGAGCTATCCCAATGTTTTCAAAATATATTCCCATTGTAGAATTTAGAGTTGTAATATCAAAAGTCGTCTCCTTTAAAGTTGCTGAGCATATGCCGAGTACACTTATTAATGGAATCATAGTTAATAACATCAATTTGGATTGGTAACAAGGTCTAATTGTCCTTTTTTTCTTTTTTGGTTGAGGAATGGTTTTTACTTTTTCTGCAGCTATTTTTACCACATCGTCTATTTGCCCTCGCAACCATTTCCTTGGTGGATTTTTCCCTTCATGTGTTTCTGTTGACTTACGTTTCCTCGTGGTGATGGTGTTGCGAAACGTGGTTGACAATACGGTGATGGCCTCGGTATCCAATTCTGTACCTTGTTCTTGTATGGTGTTTTCAATTGGGAGAGGTGCTAATTTTGTCACTGGCCTTTTTATAAGGGCCCTTCCGGGGCCGCGGAGTGTAGCTACACGAACGATTCCGTCTTGTCCCGGGTGAGTTTGTACAACCCGTCCAGTAATCCATCTGGATGGTGGAACATTGTTGTCTCGAATTAAAACAAGTTGTCCAATCTTCAGATCTGGTGTCTTCGTGGTCCATTTTGCTCGTTGTTGTAGTTGATGCAAATATTCTTGGGACCATTTTTTCCAAAAGTCCTCTTTCATTTTTTGGACCAATTTCCATCGAGTCAATGAGTTCATGTTGTTGTCTGAGACTCTGACTTCAGGCTGGGTTATGATAGCATCTCCAATTAAAAAGTGACCTGGAGTTAAAACGGTCGGATCACTTGGATCATGGGTCATTGGTGAAATTGGCCTTGAATTAAGGCAAGCCTCTATTTGACAAGTTAATGTTGTTAATTCTTCGAATGTCAAAGTTGCTTCGCCTATCACTCTTTTTAAATGATATTTTACTGATTTTACTGCGGCCTCCCATAATCCCCCAAAATGCGGTGCTCCCGGTGGAATAAAATGCCATTTAGTACCATGTTCCGTAGTAGAATTTACAATGTTTGAAGCTATTTGTTCTACTATCTCTTTTTTTTGTAATTCCATTGTTTTACTAGCACCAACAAAATTAGTACCATTGTCGCAAAAAATATCGGAACATATTCCTCGACGAGACACAAAACGTTTGTATGCCGCCATGAACGCTTCGGCTGTTAAATCACTGACCACCTCAATGTGAACAGCTTTTGTTGCCATACAAACAAAAATTGCTAGGTAGCCTTTATACGATTTGTTGCCTCTACCTTTCGATACTCTTACGTTGAAAGGTCCAGCGTAGTCAACTCCTGACTTTAAAAATGGCCGAGCAGGAGCTATTCTTGCTTCTGGTAAATTACCCATTAGTTGATGCTTAATATTTTTACTGAATCGGTGACATCTCAGACATTTTGATATTTGTTGTCTGACAATATTTCGACCATTTATGATCCAAAATTTTGTTCGGATGTGTGCTAAAGTTAACTGAGTACCGCCATGCATCGTTGATTTGTGGCCTTCTTGGATGATCAGGTTAACAATTGGATGTGATTGTGGAAGAATCAAGGGATGTTTTTCATCATATGACCAGGCGGTTGAGTTTTGTAATCGTCCACCAACTCTTAGCAGTCCATCTTTTAAAAATGGTGAGAGTGATAGTAACTTACTTTTGTTGTCGATTGGTTTGTTGTTCCTTAAATTATGAATTTCATTCCTATATTGGGTTAGTTGAGCCCTTCCAACTAACTGATGGAGAGCTTCTTGCATTTCTTGAGGTGATATAATGTTACTTATTTCGTATTTCATTAGTTTTAACTTGTTGATAAATCGTCTACAATATGATATTATTCGTTGAATCTTCTTTAAACTTGAATGTTTTATGTAAAGATGATCAAATGGGTTTTCGTCGTCCTTTATTTCCGTTGTTTTAGCTAGTGCTACTAACCTTTTCTCTGGAATATTTTCAAATTTTTCAGAAGAATTATGAACTGGCCAATTTGTTGGAGTGTTTGTTAACCAACTTGGACCATTCCACCATATTTGGTGTTTTTCGAGACAGTCAGCTTCTATGCCTCTTGAAGCACAATCAGCTGGATTTTCAGACGACTTAACATAGTTCCATGTTGTTGGGCTGGTTAGACTGTGGATCTCTGTTACTCTGTTTGCAACAAATATTTTAAATCGATGTGGTTCTGCTTTGATCCAAGCGAGCACTATCATTGAGTCAGTCCATGCGTAAGTTGTTATTTTGGAAATTCGAAGACTTTTAGTTACTTTTGCCATCAACCTCGCAAGTAACAACGCTCCACACAATTCTAGCCTAGGAATTGTTAGTTTTGATTTTATTGGTGCGACCTTTGTTTTTGATATTAGTAAATAAGGTCGAGGTGCACTATTTATATTATCTCTTTGGTAACAATATATAACTGCTGCATATGCATGTTCAGATGCATCGCAAAATCCATGCAGTTCTATGGGCGAATTGTTGGAAGTGTTCACCCACCTCGGTATTTTTATTTGTTCGAGCGCAGGCAATGAATTTTTATAACTGTTCCATCTCATTGAGATGTCTTGAGGTAATGGTGCATCCCAAGACAATCCTGTTAGCCAAAGTTGTTGGAGTAATATTTTTGCTACTATAATGGTTGGTGACAACCATCCCAAAGGATCAAATAATTGTGATACCTCGGATAATAATTTTCTTTTGGTGGCGATTTCAGTTTTCTTCTCTTTTATATTTATTTTGAATCCGAAGGTATCAGTGTCAGGGTTCCAAGATATGCCCAGAGTTTTTATTGTGTCATCTAGTTTGATATCCATTGTACCGATTGCCCGTGATTCGAGTTGTATCTGTTGTAATAGATCTGGCTTGTTACTAGCCCATTTCCGTAGTTGAAATCCTCCTTTACTTAGCATTGTAATGATTTGACGTTGCTGTGTGTGTGCTTCTTCTACAGAATCACTGCCGCTTAGTAAATCATCCACATAGAAATCGTGTGAAGTTATATCGGATGCTATGGGAAACTCCTTTTTCTCATCAATGGCCAACTGTTGTAACGTGCGGATGGCCAGGTATGGGGCACTAGCTGTTCCAAAGGATACAGTTGTTAATTGATATTCACGAATTGGATCTTTCTCGTTTGATCTCCATAGTATCTTTTGATACCTTTGGTCATCTTTATGTATTCGTATTTGGCGATACATTTTCTCGATGTCTGCTGTGTAGACCACCCTATGTTTCCTCCATCTTAACAGGATCTAAATCAATTCCTCCTGTAGTGTAGGCCCAACCATTTGTTGATCGTTGAGGCTCTTATTATTGCTGGTTTTAGCTGAGGCATCGAAAACAACACGTAGCTTTGTCGTTGTGCTGCTTTCTTTTACTACTGCATGATGTGGTATGAAGTATTCTTCTGATGGACTCATTTCAATTTCACAGAGTCGCATGTGACCTAGTTCAATGTATTCGTTAATGCATTTTTGTAGTCATTGGCATATGTTGGTGATGCTGCGAATTTCTTCTCCAACTGCAGGAATCTGGCTAATGCTCTTGTTTTTGAAGCCCCAAGTATTGGTGGATTATGATTAAATGGGATTCGAACTGTATATCTCCCATCAGCGTTACGGCGATAATTTGCCTCATAATGTTCCTGGCAATTTTGTTCTTCTTCTGTTAATAGCCTGTCTTGTTGTACTTCTTCTATTTCCCAGAATGATTTTAACCTGTTGTCAAGTTCCGTTTTTGTTATCATGCACTGAACCCTTGGTGGCTCATGGTTTAATCGTTTTCGCATATCATCGATTAGGAGGTCGTAAATCTCCGCTATCTTCTTTCGTGAGTCGAAGTAGGAATGATTATGCTCTAACGGTGGCTGCATTTGTCGGATGATATCATCCGTTGTGACATATTCTGCGTACAATGCTTTTAAAGCAGCTATTTTTGCTTCAAGATATGTCTTCGTTTTCCGAGAATTTCCATCTTTGTTGTAGTTTGTGTGCATCTGAATTATCTTGCCGCCTACTTCTTCTTGTTTGCCTATGGTCGACATTCTTCCGCTGTTTGTTGGTAGTGTATTGCTGGGTATGTCGCTGTTGTTTGATGGCTTGAACTTGTAGGTACTGCTTGGTTGTTAATTCTGTAGATTGCCTGTTGTTTGTTGGCTTGCTATAGATGCTGGTTGCTTGATGACTCGAATTTGCAGATTTTAAATTTCCAGTTGGTTGTTGGTGTTTTTGATGCCGGTTGTTGTTTGGCGATGTACTTCTCAATTGGTGCCTGTTTTTTTAGTGGCTTCGAAGGACCATGTGTAAATCTCAGACTTTATTTCTTAAGTTGTAAATTTAAGATAGTCGTTGATTTACCAAAAGTTTTGTATTGTGAATAAAAGACGTTGTTGGTTTTTTATTCTTTTATTAATTTTGTATCGCTTACCGTTGGTCAGGGCGATGTTTTATTGAGTCAAATAATTTTTGAACTGAATTAAATCAGACAAATGTTTGATTTATATACAAAATGGTCATACATTAATTATACTAATAACAACTAATATCGACTAAAATTGCTGATTTTAATATTACAATTTGTATGTTAAAAAATTATATATTTGGTGTCAATGAACTGACTAAAAATATAAAAACGTTATATTAAGGAAAAATGCATAATGTACATTTTTCCATTGTAGTTAAATTTCATTAATCAATAATAATAACAAGAATGACTATTTATACGATTGAGGCCATGCTTGCGCAGCATGGTGAGTTGGTATGTTCACGTGACTGAACAGCAAAAAACAACTAAAATATATCTGCGGTAGTATTTTTGATTGTTTTTTTGATTATAAATTCAAAACTTATCGATATAATATCGACATCGAAATTTATTTTGACATAAGCGAGTATAATAAAATTTTTAACGTACTTTTGGATTACACAGAAATTATTATTTCGGTTGTATTGTAATTAATAATTTTGTTTGATTAATAAATCAATTTATAATATTTAAAGTATTCAAAATAAGTTACGTATAATTGTGCTCGTGATTTACACACAAAATGTAAGGCGAATTTGCTGAATATGAGGTGGAATATTTGTCGGACAGTTTCGATTGTGACATAAACGAAAATGTCCCAGTGCCCACCGAAATAATTATTCCAGAAAGATGACCGATCGAAAATATTAAAAAAACGTCCAAAAATACCAAAAAGAGGACCTTGCGCACTCAGTTAAATACGGAGGAATGCAATGAATTCGACGATGCGTTGTTGAATTTGGTAATCGAACGTCCTCCGAACGTTTCATTATTACCACCCTATTGAAGATGGAAGTACGTCTAGCATCAATACATTATGGACAGAGGTAGCAAATGAGCTAATATTAAAATATGGCGAAGTCCTTATATCGAAATTAAAACTTGGTTTTAAATACCACCGTGATTTGTACACCAGGTACAAGAGCAATCTAACTAAGCAACCAAGCGGGTCACAGGCACCACCTAAAGTAATTGTACCAAAACATTTAGAAGTTTTGCGTCAGCTGGATAGCGTGATGCTCAAACGAAGGCAAGGTTTATTGCAAAAATAATATTTATAACATTTCAAATTAATTTATTTAACAGCAGCATTGAATGGAAAGAGCCATCCATTTCACCCTCGCCGAGTATAGGTAAATAAATAGTTTATTATTAGAAATTAATTTGAGGCCTTAAAAAGAGGCCTAATTCCGCTATGTCTGGCGAGTCATCTCAAAATATCGATGTGAATGGCTCAATCGATAAGCTTGTAGAAGCGGTTCAGCTGAGTGCCACCGGACCTGAGCCTAGACAGGATGATTGTGCTCAACTCTTTGGCAGCCAGGTGGCATGTTTTATGAAACATTTAAGCAATATTAAATTTTATGAGGCTGCAACTTACATAAATAAGTATTTTCACGAGCAAAGTTTGGAGAACAATAAGCCAACAAAAGATTAAAATAATAATTACCATCAACTTAGTCTTTACATTTTAATTTTTTTTAATTTGGGAATTATAAATGAATAAATACAATAAAAAATTCCAAATTTTTGATTACATTTTTAACATGAACTGAACAATATTTTTGTATATTATTATTTTAGGGTAACAGGACAGTTCCTCGCGCACATTTCCTCGCGCACATTTTCTCGCGCACATTTCCTCGTGGGGAACATTTCCTCGCGGGAACATTTCCTCGCCTGATATAAGGGAGCGTTCCCAGAATTTATAATTTTTAAATTCCCATTTTCCAGAATTTATAATCTACGAATACTTTCTCAAAGCAAAGATGGCTACATGGATGGAACATTTAAAAGCTGTCCCCAGTTATTTGCACAGCTATATATAATTTTCGGTGTATTAAACGGTGTTCCATTACCACTTCTTTACGCTTTGCTACCGAACAAAAAGAAACAAACCTATATTAAGTTACTGAATGTGTTAAAGGAACATAATATCGCACCTCATAATTTTCACATTGATTTTGAAATGGCGATGATTAGTGCAATTAATGCACAATTTACAGATTCAAGAATTAATTGTTGCTTTTTCCATTTGAATCAATCAATATACAGAAATCTAAGCCCCGAAAAAAAATCCTTGTACAACGGTAGCGCTTCGTATGCTCTAAACTTAAGAAATGTAATTGCAATTGCATTCGTTCCATTAGAAAAATGGATGAATATTACACAGAATTATGATCAAAATTGGAATGGGTAAACGAAAATGAGGACTTTATGAATTACTTTGAAATGAATTATTTTGGAACACTAAGTCCAAGTGGGACGCGTAGGACACCTCGCTTTCCTCGGGATTTATGGAAAGTGTATTTAATTACAATTAATAAACAACAAAAAACCAATAATATTGCTGAAGGTTTCAATAATATAATGCATAATTTGATTGGCCACGACAATCCAAATATTTGGTTTTTACTTGATTGTTTTCACAGAAAACAAGCTGAAATTGAGATGGTGAAAGAACAAGTTTTGGCTGAAATTGATACTGGAGTTCCACAACGAAAGAAGTACCGAGACATATCTGAAAACTTATTCAGAATTGCAACGAATATAAGCAATTATGACATAATGGATTACCTCAAAGCAATAGCTCAAAACATTAGTATTAAGTTTGTTTCTAAATGAGCTCAAAAAATTCGTTAATTTAATAATTCAAAAGTAGGTAATCTATTATATATCCATTACCCAACTTAATATTTTTACATTATATCCATTACTTTTCAAAATAAATATTTATATATTTCTAATATATTTTATATTTGTATTTACTTAATATTTAGTCATAAATTATTTCCTCGCACATATATTTTATCGCCGTTGCTGTGTGGTGCTTGGGTGTATATCTCGGCCGGCCGAGATATACACCCAAGCACCACACAGAAACGGCGATAAAATATATGTGCGAGGAAATGTCCCAGCGAGGAAATGTTCCCGCGAGGAAATATTCCCCGCGGGGAAATGTGCGCGAGGAAATGTGCGCGAGGAAATGTCCTGGAATCTTATTTTGGTTATTTAAACAGTCACTTCATTGTTGAATTTAGGTAAAAAGGCTTTGTGCTTTATCCAGCAAAATGTTATTTTTAAGTGTATCGTAAACTGAGTTAAGTATTTTAAATAATATTTTCTTCGATGGAAATACGTATCTAATTTTTCGGCATGTGACAAGGCCTTTTTGTAATTTTTTTTTTTTTTTTCGCTGGCGCTACATCCCATAGAGGGATTTGGCCGCTTCATTTGAAGTTTCGTAATCATTTTTTTAACGGATAATGAGTGATTAATTCATTGATCCAACATTAACAAGCCGTGATTTTTTCATCACCCGCCGGGAATCGAACCCGGGACCTCCGGGGCTTAAAGCAAGCATGCTAACAACTGTGCCACCGGGGCGGCTTTTTGTAATTGCTGCTGCTTAAACCATGAGCCATTGCTAGTGGATGAAGTGTGTAATTATAGTCTTCTAAATGCAAATTAAATAAATTATTAGGAATTCATTTTTAAACTACTTCAATAAAAATACTTATATAATTTTTAGATAATGTACAAGGCCTCTTTATAATTTAATTACAGTTGCTTTGATTACACCATCGACCATTGCCAAGGCCAAGGTAAAGAACCGTCAGTCATAAAATGCTCCGCTAATATGTCCCTATAGCCGTTGAAAGGCTGAAAGAGTGGAATTGTAGCCTCCTAAAAGCATAATAAATAAATCAGCCTTATGACGATTTTAGCCTAAATAAACAAAATAATATATAAAATCCTTTTATTCACTAGTTAGCTTTTTTTATAGACCAATTTTAAAGAAAAAGTTTCCTTTTTTATTTTTTTTAAATTTTATTTTGCCAATATTTCGGCCTTGTTGACCATTATCAAGGCTTATCTATTTTAATTTACAAATTTAATATTTTTATAATTAATATACAAACTGACACAGTTAATACAATATATAAAAAAATAGGTGCTCCTTCAAAAATTAACTTACCAAAGAAAGAAACATTGTAACATAATAATGTTTTATTTTTTTTATAAATAAAAAAATCAAAGCAAAAAAAAAAAAAATTGAAAAAAATTGTTTACGTGTAGTGTAACTTTGTTCTCTTTTTCTTAATTTGTTTTTGTATAAATTTCTCTATTTTGTTTTGTTTTTTAGTAGAGGTCATCGGTGCTGCGCAGAAAAAGATGAATTTGAAACAGCTGTCGATCATAATCAGTTTATCGAGCCATATACATATTTAGTGTTATTCATTTTAATTTAGGGAGAACTACACATATTGGGTGTGTGAATTAATTCTTAGACTCGACATTTAGATGTCGCTACGTGAGATTGCGTATAGTTTGACAAGCAATTCCAATTGCATTTTGTAGCTGTCACAATTGTCAATCTAATTCAGAGCAGAAAATGTTATGTTTCATAATACGTCAGTTTTTTGTAACCGATTTAAAATGGATCGTGATAAGTTGTTTTTTCGAGGGGTTCTTCTTTTCTTTTTTGATTCCAAGAAAACTGCCGCTGAAGCTCACCGATTGCTTTCTGATACTTATGGTAATCAAGCTCCATCGAGAGCAAGCTTTTTCGGCTAAGGTACACATATCCGACGCCAAATGAAATTCAGCGGCAATTTTTTAAGAACTGATTTTTTTTAACTAAATGCGCATTTTTTTTAAAATTAGAATTTTGAAGAATTAAAAATAAATTTTTAAAAACTAAAAATAAAACATAAAAAAGCCCTTTTTTGTCAAATTGTGTGTTTTTCAAACTACCAAATTAGTACCAAATATGAAAATAAGTACCAAAATTAGGACCAAATGTGAATAAAATCGAGTCATCTTGTAAACATTTTTTGAACTATTGCACATTTTTTTAACTATTGCACATTTTTTGCACAACATTATTTATTTTTTATTTGTAGGGAAAAACATGAAATCTTCATTTTCCAGATAATTATTTTGTTTTATTTTTTAGAAAAATAAAATAAAACTAGCTGAGCCCGGTCCGCCTTGCTAGCCCTAAGTAAACCTTTTCTTTTGTATTGTCTCTCGATTTAAATAGATGTCACAGCATTTAGTTATTGAAAATTCATTTTTCGTATGTCTGTACAATAAGTACATTGTATTAGAGTGTAAACATTATAACGGGAAATTGATTTGGCAATATTGTTAATGGGCTATTGGAATGCAAACTGCTGTTATATGATGACAATGGAAAGATAAATGGAGGTGATTCGTATTATATGCCGCATAGTGATACCTGATGGAAGAATATTATAGAAATTCGTATAAATTTATTGTAATGTTCTTTATTTGAAAATTTGTTTGGTTTAAAATTTGGTAATTAAATTAATAAAATGTTAATTGATAAAAATTATATTATATAGCGAACCCCGATGCACTTCGTTGCAACCAACCAAAAAAGAAATGAAATATTATAGATTTTTTTTTTTATGAAATGAATGCATTGTATTTCAAAATTATTAATGTCAATCCAAAACATTTGGATATACAATATTTTTCGTTTGCCCATTTGAAGCGAGCACAAATAAACAATTTGGAGTTCCAACTCTTGAGCAGGCCACGTATAGCTGTCCATGTGAAAAGCACGGCTCCTCCAAATTTAATCCGCATATTTGAAGCGTTTGTCCTTGCGCCTTATTGATGGACATGGCAAATGATAGACGCACTGGGAATTGCAAATGCTTAAATTCAAATGGCATGTCTGTTGGAATCAGTGGAATACGTGGTATGAGCACTATTTCACCTTTCGCTGTTCCGGTCAATATTGTGGCTTCAATTAAATTCGGCATCAATTTTTTTCGTAATTTTTATACTTAATTGGCAGACTTACTCAAGAACTAGACAGCTTACAGCATCGCACAGATGTTGCAGAACTCTGCGTCTTCTACAGATGCTTACATGGTAAATGTTCTGCAGAACTATCGGAGAAAATACCACCATTCGTTACAACAACAAGAGTAACAAGAGGAACAACCAATGCACATAGGTTTACGGTGAAGCTCCCGAAACCTCGAACTGAAGAAATCAAGCGCGAATTTATATACCGAACATCAAAAAAGTGGAATTCGCTAATACATTTCAAATTTCCGAAGGAATATAAAATGAATAAATTTAAGGTAGCTATTAATCTTTACTTGCAGGATCGCGCATTGGGTGCAGAAGCTCTGACAGTTACAAGGAGCTAGGACCGTTAATAAGTCCGCTCTGCACCCAATTAAAAAAAAATTGATAAAAAAAAAAAAAAAAAAAATAATTAGGTCGGACCGAAATTTAAACTTTTTTTTTTTTCAAATGTTGAATTACAATTTTTTCAAGAGGGGGGGCTGGGACCATACCCAATCGATCACAAAGTGTGAGCATGGGGTTTGGGGGGGGGGGGAAGTAACCTTATTTTTTCGCTCAGACGCACCGTTTTCGAGATATTTGCAATTTTTCGATTTTACGTGTATTTGTTGTTGTTTTACAAATAGCGAGTTCATTTCAGGAAAAAAATCATAACTCGAGAATGGCTGGACCGATTTTGCTTTTCAAAATCAACTAACCATCATCACTCCTCCCTGCACCTTCCCTAAAAATGTTGTAGCAATCGGTTGAGCCGTTCTCGAGTTATGGAGTGACAATCAAAATGTACACTTCTTTTTATATATATACATAGATAGCAGGTTACCCGGCCTAGCCCGGGCAGATCACATTTTGAATAGATCTCTGAGGGTGCTCAAGTAGGGGTGTCTGGGTTTAGCATAGGGGCTTTCTAAGACGGCTACCTAGATTTAAGTGTTGTCAATCCGCTTAAATGAAACTTTCAATCACTACTATTCCTCGCTTATTCTTTGTTTTATTAACATAAAAAATACATAACAAAACATAATAAATATATCTATTCAATTTAAAGCGTTTTGATAAACTACGTTTTTGGTTTGGTTTTCCGGAGCATAAATATATAAAGACGATGGTTTCCCTACACGTGAGCATGCGACATATAGTTGTCCATGCGAGAAGCATGGAAATTCTAAATTAATCCCGCAGGCGAATTAAATCTCCTTGTGTGCTCACCCGCAGGCGTTTTATCAGCCCGTATGACAATATTATGACTGTCAGATGGCATTCGATCTAACGCCATTTTGAAAGTTTTAATTAATTCATTGTTCTGATGAAGAAACGTTTGCAATCGTTTGATAATATCTCGATTTGTTGTTGGATTGTGAGCACAACGCTGATCAACTTCTGCATCGGAATTTCCCATGAAATAAATTTGTAAAAATTGATAGTCCGCACCTGGTACTGGCAACAGTGCTCCAAGTAAGTGATATATTTGTCCCTGGATCTGCAATGTTGTGGGTAAAAATTTTTTTTTTTGAATATGTTAAATGTTGAATGAAAGATAATGATTATATTGGTTGTAACAATTACCTTGAAAGTGGGCATAAAATTCCCCTGCACTAATATGCGTTGCACCAAAGGACGTCATTTGAAAACAATTATTGTATTTTTGAATATTGGTCAAAAAATGTGTAGAATCACTACTCGTTCCAGAGATTAATGATCGTAATGGATCTGGCGGTGGAACCAATTGTGGCAATTTTACTTTTCCACTGGCACAACACAACCCAGAAGATTCGCCGCTGTATTTTAATGCCTTACAGTACCGACAAACGACTGACATTTCTCCAATTTTTACTGATTTTTCATCACTGTAATCGATTTTCGGATCGTAACGGGACGCTGCTCGTTCCAGATTTACAGGAGCGTTGCGTCGGCGCGATCGCTCATGTTCATTTTGTCGCGCTCGCTGTTGTCTCAAACGTAATCCAGACATACCGATACGACTATTATCATTATCTGTCGCTCGCTGGTCGTTAGTGCGATTAGCCCGTGAGGTAGCTCTGTGCACATCTGACTGACTTCGACGACCAATGTTAGCCGTTCTTCTCCTTGGCATGTTAATAAAAGATACACAAATATGATGTAATCACAAACACACAATCACAACAAAGTAATCACAAAATTTCTTCTTGAGTTTCTTCTTGATTTTCTTCTTCAAATATGATGTAATCACAAACACAATTTTCTTCTTGAAATTTGTGGTTACGTTTTACAAAACAATAACAAAGTTTTTCAAGATACACAAATATGATGTAATCACAAACACACAATCACAACAAAGTAATCACAAAATTTCTTCTTGAGTTTCCTCAAGGATATTGTTAGGTGAGCAGAAGCCTTTTTGACTCATGTTTTGGGCAGAAAATCATCAAAGATTTGAAATTTTGAGGTTAAATGAAAATTTATAGATTCTAAAAGTTTTATTTTTTGATTTTTTTAGCTAAACTTGAGGGTTTTTCAAATTTTTTTTTTCTAAACCATCCCTGAACTATAGCAAACAAAACAAAAAAAAAATTTTGAAAATCGGTCCAGCCGTTTTTGAGTTTTAGCGAGACTAAAGCGTATTCCGTCAAAAACTGTTTTTTGTAGTCCTGCACATTTATAATGCGCGATGGTATCGCATTGGCCACTACACCGCAACACAAAAATCCAATAATAACGGGAAAAAAAAACACAATAAACTAAATTAAATTAAATTATTTTTATATTCAAAAATTAATATGCAGGGGAAAAAATTACGATGTATATTGCAACGCTTGCTTTTTGCGATTGAACTGCATCAGTATCGCGAACTGTAGCTTTTATTTTAATTTTTATATATAGAGATATATAGAAAATTTTTTATTTTTTGATTTTTTTAGCTGAACTTGGGGGTTTTTCAAATTTTTAGCGAGACTAACGCACAGCAATTCTTCATTTTTATATATAGAGATGAACATTTTCCAGAAAAATTACAAATAAGCGCTTGGTACCACATAAAATCTCCATTATTACAATTTTATTTTTATATTTATTTTGTGAATATTTAATGAATTAAAAAATGAAATGTAGAAAAATAATTTACAAAATTTTTTTATTAAATAAAATATGTACGGTAAACCTAAACTGTTTATTAATTTGTTTTTTTTTCATTTCTTTGAAATTCTTCGGCAGTATTTCCTGATGTCCCCATTACCGTACGTAATTAACCCAGTTATAACATCATAACTATAATAATTGTAATTATTTTGCTGCATCCAACCAAATAGGCATACTACAGCTTTTTCCTGTGAGATTTTATTTCTCCACTTTATCATGACCATTAATTGGTGAAGCGGTATGCCATTAATCAATGCGAAAATCACCACCAACATTCTAGAATGGCAATTCCCGACATCGAAAAATCCATTGAGAATATGCTCAGGCACATTACAGAAATCTGTTACATCATGCCTGTTCAACAGCCGCCTTCGAGCTACAGTTTTATTTTTAAATATAATATTTTGCGACATATTCTCTTTGAAAAAAAAACAACAAATCATTGCGTTTGACAGTTTAATAAATTGAGAAAAGGAAATAAATTTTCGCCGAATGTCAAAAAAAGGCGATTTTAAATTCGGCATATTATCATTCGGCTTTTGAACCCTATCGTTTTCCAAACATTCAACGGTTATTTTTGACATCTTCATTTTGGAAACATTTCTCATTGAAACAGGTAAGCTAATAAATTATTTTAATTTAATTTCAATATTTTTAGATATGGACAAAATTGAAGCGGTAGTTGAAAAATATCAAGATATTTTGAAAGGCAGATTATATTCCCCAACATTTGCCATGAAGAAAGGTATTCCTAGTGCGGAGTTTTTGGCAAAAATAGGAGAAGACGACGACTTGCTGCTGGGTTTTCTACAAGAAGCAGGAATTGTAAATAAATATTTGAGCTGCGGTAAATGTGCACAACGGATGCGGGTAATTAAAAAGTCTTTAATTGAAGATTGTGGGTGGGATTGCGGCAAACGGGTCAATGGTGTTCGATGCTACTATCGGAAAAGCGTCCGCCATGGTACCTGGTTTAGCCAAAGCCATCTGCGAATTAGTAAAATTATTTTAATTACAAATGACATATTGCAAAATGTATCGACCAAAAAAATAAAATTGGACTATGGCATTTCACCGGTCACGGCAGCCGATTGGAGGCATTATGTTCGGGAAGTCATGGTGGAGTACATGCTACTTCATACTCAGCCCATTGGCGAAATAGACGAGAGCAAGTTCGGGAAGCAGAAATACCACCGAGGACATCACGTGGAAGGCCAATGGGTGTTTGGAGGTATCGAAAGCTCCACCGGAAGGTGCTTTTTGGTGAAAGTGGACAACCGAAATAGCGTCACTCTCACAGACCTAATAAGAAAACACATACTACCAGGGAGCACCATTATCTCAGATTGGGCGGCGTACAACAATCTTGAAAACGAAGGGTACACACATTTAACAGTGAACCAATCAGTATCCTTCGTAAACGAAGAAAATGGTGCTCATACTAACACCATCGAAAGTACCTGGAGGCACGTAAAGGCATCATTGCCTGATTACAACCGACAGTCAGACTTCACTGACTATTTAGGGGAATTTATGTTCCGGAAACTTGTCGCTTCACGACGAGAGTGCATATTTAACGCTTTCTTCGAAGTTGTCCGGTCGATACATTTCAACTTTGATTAAAATTTTATTTATTTTGAATTTTGTGAATTAATTGTGAACTATTATATTATATTATTAATATTTACAGTTAAGTATTTAATATATTTTACTATATTTTTAACTATATTCAAATTATAATTATTTATTTTTATATGGAAAAGCAGATGAAGTATGTACCTGAAATGTTAGTATAAAGTATATTTTTTATTTATTTTATGAATTTTTTTTATATCCTTATTTCCTTATAACCTTGTTCCTTTTATTTCCGTTGCAAAGGATTCTGCAACACCATTTTTAATAAACTGTCATTTTTTAGAAGCGAAGAAACAAAATTCTACTTCTTTCTTTATATTTCTATAAAATAACATAAACTAACCCAGCGACGGTAATCTAGGCGATAACGAATAGGTCGACGACCAACTCGGCGACGGTCAACTTAGCAGTAAGCAATAAAAATGATATTCCTGTAATTTTTCACTGAATTAATTTTAATTTATTTATGTAATTGCTGCTTGATAACTTTTGGTTTTTTTATGGGGAGGAAAAATATGGAGGTTTGTACAAACATCATTCCTTAAGTGGACAAAAGCCTCAAAGTGGCATATTAGTAGAAATTAGCTTACTAATTGGTCAAGCTAATGAATGCAATACACTTTTTAATAAAATTTTTAAATTTATTAATGTACTTACTAGTAGTAAAGTAAGACATTACTTTCCAATATAAATTTTGTATACGCCCAACAATTTTTCGAGAATGAAATGTTTTTCCTTTTATAAATCCTTTTATATCGTTATTCTTATTAGTGTACATTTGGTTTTTAAATAATGGTAAAGGCCTTATGTTAAAATAGCAATAAATGCGATTTTTAATGAATTACCCTTACATACATACATATCTGGTTAAATTTTCGCTTCAACAGTGTTTTTTTTTTGTCAAACGTTGGCAAATTTGAACTATCAATGATGTAGAATTCTATAAATAGGCTTAATTCAAAATGAGAAATTCCTTTGGCGGATGTCAGTTGGTTACCATCGTAGACCTAGACAATTTTTGAATCTTATTTTACGTATTCGAGCAGAGTACACTGTATATTCTTATTTTCTGTGAGGGTTAAAATAATCGTGTATTAAAGTTGAATGCTTGGGGCAAAGGGTTAATTACATAAAAATGATTTATTATTTATTCATCCTTGTAGCATCGGTCCTTTATATTTTTCTTTCTCTTCATATTTGTAATTTATTGGTTTAATAGCATTAGAAAAGCACAGGTATGCAAATTCGATTAGTTGTTTTGCCTTGTGTTGAAAATCCCTCAAAACACAGTAAGAAGGAAGGATATCTTTAGATGGCCTGGCAGAGGACAAATAAGTATACTGCATAAATAAAATGAGGGACTCCATTAAATATCTATAGATTCTTCTGTAGATTTAAATTAATGGTTTAGTGGACAACATCGTCCAAATAAATTTTTAAATTATCTTTGCAAATCACATAATTTCGGTATCCGCCTCCCAGAAATTCAGAAAAACATTAAATAATTCTGTGGGATTTAGCAACAATTGGCGTTCGGGAACACAGATTTAATTTTTGAAGATTCCTTAAATTTGCTATTGTTATAAAATATTATTATGTGATTCATTGTGAGTGAAGGAAGACAATAATAATATAATTTAAACGTACTCTTTAAAAGTTTTTGTTCTTTTTTCTATTTTGTGCATACTTGTATTAATTCTTGTGATTGTAACAGTTTTTTTCTAAACTTTCAAGTGGTTAAGTATTTCCAGAATATAATATTTTAGGTGACTGAAAATTTTCGTTTTTACTTCATTTATCTTAGAAACCAGAACTATCTGGCAAAATACTCTTACATAAAAAACAATTCAAAAAGCTTAATTTCTAATATTAAGTATTTCTTTTATTTACTGATTTTAGAAATCCCCGAAAAGTTAAAGTTTGTGATTGTGATAAACAGATTAATAATTTATTGTGTAACGTTAATTTAATAGTTTAAACTTTCATTTTATTAGAATAATTGTTTTGTTAAAATATATTATTTTGTGCAAACTGTAACGATCTGATGGTAGGCGAGTGGGCCATCAAAATATCTCAAATGAATTTTGATGCCATGTTTTGCCCACATCGTTATCAGAAAAGTTTGTTTATTTTTAGGTAACTAGAGACTTCACAAGGCGGACTAATCTAGCCTGGCTAAAGCTCGTCGGAGGAGTGGGTAAAGAATGAAGCATAGCTACCTCTTGCATTGCCGCCGAAGGAAAAATAAGGAAGAGGGGAAGAAGGGGGAACAAATGAAACCAGCACACTCAGGTACCCATATTCACCTAATCCTCAACTACCTACCATGGTCACATCGCTCCTACACAGTTGAAAATTTATATCATTATAACACTTTCAATTTCACTCAATGCAAACGAAACAGAAATGAAAATTATTATTGGACACATTCGAAAGGTGAAACAATTGGAGTTCTATTCAATATCAACCAAACAAAATTTATTCAAGCTAAATTTAACAAAAAGAAACAAAAAAAAATGATATCCTAATATTAGTAAAAGTTAGTGTTTTAATTAACTAAATTAAAACAAAATGATAACCTATCTAATTATTGGAATTGCCAACCAGGCGGCTTGATTTTTAGCATCGGATATTTCATTTTCATTCCTTTGATACAACATACGTAATTGAATATGATAAAATCGGCTCGATACCCGTTTTTTTTTCTGTACAGATTTGTTACAATCTACCGTATGACCATGGTCATTATTGGTTTATTGGTATAATTAGTTGATGTGCATAAATTGTAGTAGATGGTGATGATTGTGTTTTGTGTCTATTTATTGGTTTCTTCTTTTGGTTTCCCCACTCAAATCGACTGATTAAATATTGTGTGAATAATACAGTAATACAATAATTGATCATTCGGTGGTTGTGCTTGCACAGACAAAGTGATTAATCTAAAGTGAATAACATAAAATAAACACAAAAATATACAGTGCGAAAACAAATAAAATTATACTACACACGGAAAGTCGCCATATTGAAGAGGTTGTCACAATATTAGCTGCATTTCTTGACGCATAGTGATCCGGATCAGATCAAAATTTATATGCAAACAACAACACATCATCCAACATTCATTTTGGATCACAAATGGTGATCTAAAAATTAGTTCAGCTATTAAAATGTAGTTGAGCAGTATTTAGTAAAGCGACAAAGAATAATATGAATACAGTACGAGTATGAAGAGGAAGATTCAAAACAAAACGAGACAGAAAATTGAAATTTGATGTTTGTTTGTTTTTTCGCCTTTTGGTGTCGTTTCATGAGACATGATCTGATCCGGGTCAGATCAAACGTCAAGAAAGCGGCTATTGTAATAAAATAAGTTTGTTGTAAATTTGTAAATCTGAATTGTAGTCGCGGGAAAGGATTTATTATTTTTATATTTATCCTATCTGATTACTAAATAATTCAGATATAATGTGAGCGATCTGTGTGAAAGTGAAACAACAATTCAACAATTTTGTTTTCTTTAAACCTTTTTTTTTAGAGAAACAGTGCCGCTGCGAATTAACAAAGTCTGTGGAAAAGTATCTATTGATTATCGCATTAATTTTAATTTGTTATAATTATCTTGGAAATAACAAAGCAAAAAAAAAAGGAATACAACGACCAGACTTTGTTACCAGGCAAGGCATCCCGCGACAGTTTTTTTTACCGTTTGTCGTACGTTACGACCAGAGATGTCTTTTATTATCAAAGATGTTTATCGGATACAGTATCCAATTTATACATACAATCAGCACTGATGTATTTTTGTGAAGACGCCATCATCACTATCACCAAACCGATAAGTCATTTATATGTTATTTTTTTTGTTTATCTTATTATTTACTAAATATTTATTTATATCTAATTATATGAGTAATTAAATCACAATTACTATATTTTATTATATGTATATGCCACTATTTATCATAATTTTCATATTGTATATTGTTAAGTGATAAATGCAGTGTCTAATTAGCTGTATTTACATAAATACGGACCGCGGATCCATACACTAGAATAAGCTATACCTGATTTTATAATAATTATCATATATTCATACATTAACCCTTGTGTGTATACCCGGCCACCGGGGTGGCCATTTCAATTTTAAATATTTGTGGTGACTGCAATTTTGAAGTTAGTCGTTTCTATCTTCTTTAGTTTTTAAACACCAAAATACAAAATTTATAAAATAAATGCAACAACATAGCGGACCCGGCAAAAAATCGGGTTTAAAGAATGGAAAACTCGGAAAAATACACTTGGCCACCCGGGTGGGTCGGGTGCACTAGCGTAATTTTTTTTGGGTATACACATAAGGGTTAACTGTAATCAAATTGTATTAAGGCTTCAATTATTATTTACCAATAATTAAATAGATAAAAGTTAATTTCTTTGATTCAAATTTTATTTTTATTTTTGCTTGATCATATTCAGTCGTATGTTTTCTTTTTGTTTACGTACCGTCTTAAATTCGTGATAGTTTTAATGGAAATCGGTATGTCTGAATAAATATGAATAGCGTGGACTAATACATGGTAATGGGGCAAATCAAATTTGTATGCACGATATTGCCTATGGGGAGGGTGGAGTGCATGTGGTCCAATACCTTGACCACATAAGAAAGTGGCTGTGATATTTAATTTCTGTTATCATTTTTAAATAGTTGATTTATTGCTAGTATTATATCGTTCCATGTTTATTTATTACAATATCGTCAGTGTGTGTTTATTACAGCAGCACATCTAGATCTCTGTGGCTAGTGACAATTACTCCGCCCAACCGACTTCACCTAGCCGGCGAACGTGCTGCGGTCACTAAAATGAGATGACACGGAATGAAAATTCAATCAAACGCTTTTCGTTCCGATACAATTTCAATTATGATACCGTTACTTATTGGAAAAAAACCTGAGGTAATATGCAGAAATTATTACAGTAAACAACCCAAAAAAAACCATTGAAATAGGTTGCCAAACAAACAGTAACCCTTAATCGATATGTATAATTTAAAAAAAAATGAAAAAAAACAACAAACTTAAATAGAAACTACGAACTTAAAAATCTATAATATTATGATGAATTTGTATTATGTCGGATTTTTATCACGATGATTAGAATATAATAGTTCATTTTGGTTGGTTTATATTTTATTAAGTTAAATAAAAGTTTAATTTTAAAAGTACTTAACTAGCACGTTCTCGATGGATTCAGGAACCGTTGATTTCCAGTTCAAGACTGGCGAGTGCAGTTTTGATGCCTGCCATTACACTAGTTGACAACCACCCGACAATTTCCCGTAATATTTGGGAGTTTGTAGAAATTTTGATTTTACGCACTTAGCATATGACCAATATTTTAACTAAATACAATATGTTATTTTATATTAGTTCGCACTGCAAAAATTGTTCCAATAACACTTTACTGAATTACTGTAGTTAATTGTTTTCATACACAGTGAATGAAATGTTTAATATAATTTCTTTCTTGTAGATTTATTCATTCATTAATCACTGAATTTTATTTATTTTTTATTCTTAGTACATTATGTACAATCCCATTATATTTTTGGTTAGGCTATCACTATAATGTCACTAACGTTTTTTTTTTTCATTACCCACTTGATTAAATTACATAGACAAATTTATATATTATGATTACAAACTTATTTTATACATATTTTTCTTCTATATTAAATTGGTCAATTCGATGCCGGTGGGATAATTCACTAATTTTTAATTTCCATTCAATATAAATTATGGCCAGTTATAATTGTACAAATTTGATTTTTAAATGTCCAATTAATTTATGTATACAATATGGCTTATTTATCAAATAAAAATGCTCTACGCAATTTTAGAAATTTAATTTAATTTAAGTCTATACACAAACAGTATAGATTTTTAACACAGTATATTTAAGGGTTTCATTAATAAATTTTACTCATAGATTTCCACAATTATTTTAGCTTATTATTATCAAAATTTTTAGTTTATGTTTTAGTTATTTCATTATATTAATTTCTCAAACTTAACTTAATTTTACAATTTTTTTCTTGCTTTTATTTTAAAAAAAAATATTTTATTTTATTTGGTAACTATATTGACCAAAACTCACAATCGACTGTCCATTTGCTTTTCTTTGATTCACCATCCCTCACTCATATTATAGTCAATTTCAACCCAAACCGATTTCTTTGAATTAATCAGAGGTGGCCGCCTTGCCCGTCCTTGTAGCGACTTAAACGTTACAAAACCTCCGAAAATATAACCTAACCTAACGTAAGGAATACAGTGCAATACTCATGAGTAACACTACTTAATATATTGAGCCAAAGAGCTAATGAAAAATTTGCTTGGGATGGTTACCTGTATACACAAAAGACAAAGAGAGTAATGAAAATGTAGTATAATTCTGGTGTTGTGAAAACAAACATAAAGGCTGCAAGGGACGAATATGGACTAACATAAATGATGGTCCATTCCATTCTATAAAAAATGGACATATCTGTTGTTTTGGACTATATAGTTTTCAACACAAACGAACACTTCACATATGAAACCGTTTGTTTAATTTAATATTTTTTAATTTATTATAAATAAATTAGCTTTATTTTAATACAATTTATTTTTCAAAAAAAAAGCACAATGTTTCTCAACTCACGTCAATGGTAATAATAATCCAAAAATACAAATTATGCCGTTAAGTTAGTAAGCCAAAACAAAGCATCTAAGTATTTTATTACGGTGGCAATTGATTATTGGTTAGTTTCGTTTTTTGATTATCTACAGTTAAATCGCGGTAATTTTGAATTTAGATTGTTAAATGGTATAAATTATTCGGAGTAAAATAAAATGGTTTGTGGTAACTTCCCATCAATAGATGGCGGGGCGGCACCTACGCAGGTTTTACAATAAACTTTGGAATATGTGGAGTTTTATTGTAGTAAATATAAACAAATGTAAATAATATTGACAGAAAGAAAATGTTTAGAAATAAATACAAAGATGAGTATAACCTAAATTAAATATAATTACAATTTTCTAATAATTTATTCTTTTAGGACGATCGATGCTTTATCATTGGATTCCCGCGTTCTGTTCCAAACACCAGGACATGAATTTTGGTCGCCTCATGAGTCAGTGAGGCGAGAATTACCGGATCGTGATGGTATTGGTAATTGTGTGTGTGTTCGAATGCTCTTTTATGCTTCATGCTCTTTATGCTCTTTTAGTTTTCGTTTAGTCATTTTTTGGTGTTTGTAGAGATTAGTAGCGTTGTAAAAATTACTTTCTTCTGTTTTTTATTTGTGAGTAAATTAATAATTTTAAATTGTATTAAAACGCAAGCGCATATCGCGTTTTCATATTACGAATACAATAATAGAACTTACTAAAATTAAAATACATATTCACAAAATACTTACAATGCACAAGCACAACGCACAAATGTAAATTCTCCTGCTCCATAGCACGTGAGATTTTCTCACAGGCGAGCATAAGCACCAAAAATTTGAACCGTTTCAACCGATTGGCTTATTTTTGATACTTACCGTCACAAAACAATACACTAATATAAAGAACGTATATGATAGCACACAATTACAAAATGTATATCATACGCCTTGTACGTATACAAAATTCTCATGAGGCAGTGAGGAATTTTGCGACCAAAATTCATGTCCTGTTGTACTGTGGGAAATGCGGCAAATATTGTACTTCAAAAAGTAAATAGAGCTGTTGCAGACACAACGATGGAAAACCCGGCACAAATCAGAACAAGGGTCATTGAAGATGTACCTGCTGCAGTTCAAGGTATTTTTCCAAGTGACAATACTATGCGAAGAAACATACAGAGAAGCAGGGTTAACAACTTAGGAGCACCAGCAAATCCAGAATCTTGCGATGTAATTAATATTCCTGAAGAATATACACACGTTATGAGTACAACCCGACAAATTTTGAGCTTTTCCTTCTAGCAGATTCAGGTAGAGACCAGCGAAACCCGCAACGCATCCTGATATTTGGTAGGGAATATCATTCAATGTGGAGTGAACATATGAAGGGGTTATATATGGATGACACTTTTCTGCTCTCTCCTCCTCTCTTTTCTCAAATTTTTCTCATACTGGCTAGGAAAGATAGAAGTACAGTTTTACCAGTATTCTTTGGTTTGCTGCCGGTTAAAAGTACTGAAACATACGCTAAATTGTTCTACATGATACACGAGATTTGGCCTCTACTCAATACAGAAGGTATACATGTGGATTACGAGCTCGCAATTCATCACATTCGTATAGTGTTTCCAGAAACCAACATTAACGGTTGTTTGTTTCACTTAGTGAAAAATCCACGAAAACACTTGGCATCATGTCATCTTTTAGAAAGATACAATACGGATGCCGATTTCGCATTACATTGCAAAATGATCACGTCTATTGCATTTGTTCCTGAAGATGACATTATTGATACGGTAACGAGCTTACCGGAGGATTTAGAACCAATTTTAGCGTGGTTCAGTAGTACGTATGTTGAACGCATCCGAAATAATGGCACCATAGCTGTATCAACATTTCCATCTAATATTTGGTCAGTTTACCAAAGAACCCTAAATGGCAGCGAAAGAACAAACAATTTTGCTGAAGCTTATTATCGCAAATTACAATTAAGTTTTGGTGGTGGTATTGCTCATCCTAGTTTATGGGTTTTCATCGATAAAGTCAAAAAAATACAAAAAATGTTCGATATTGAGTATGAGAGGAATGTTGCCGGTCATGAACGTCCACTGAAACCGAGACGGTATGAAGAAGTTGAATGCAGAATTTTAAGTAAAATCAACAACTATAACCGTCGGAGTATAATAGAATACCTTCGTGCAATATCTTACAATTATAACATGGAGTGACGTTTTTTATTTGTATTTTTCAGTATTATAAAATAATGAATTATGTAATAAATAAATTTTTATTTGATACTTAAATTCTGATCAAGGTCTTTTTATTAAATATACATAAGTTATATTTTTTATATAAAATATCAGCATGTACTTGCTATGTACATTAACTCTTCTTACCTAAATTTTTATTACAGAATTGGTTAATGTTTTTCTGAATTTTTCGTTTAGTGATAGAAGAATAAAATATTCTGGATCCTGGGAGGCGATCGATATTATGGATACCGAAATTATGTGATTTGACAAGATACCAAAGAAGAATTACTAATTCTTCTATGAAGATACTTTTAAAATTTAATTGGACGGCGTTGTCAACTAATACGTTAATTCAAATCTACTGAAGAATCTATAAATATTTAAGGAGTCCCTCTGCCAGGCAGGCCATCTAAAGATACCTGTAACGCCGGAATTATCAAACCGGTGTTCCTAAAAGACAGGAAAATTATTGTTAGTGTTAGGTATTTATTGTGTGTTATATTATTATTAATTAGATATACTTATGTTTGTATTACTTAACTTTAAATACCATATAAAGTGCAAAAATGTTAATTAAACTTTATAATTAATTTTACAAGTACAATTGACAAAATGTAATAAGTCAATTGTTTACTTTTTCATTTTGACAGCTACCAACACTAAACTAAAATTGTAAACCATTACGTTGGTAGCAATATCTGATATAAATTCTGTACTAAAATTTATGCACGAGCATTGTATTCTCCATGTTTGTGTATTCATTAGTTTTTAGTTTTTGTATGTTTTGTATAATTTTCTTAAAATTAGTATCGCTTCGAATGTTGTGTATTAAAGAACTTGTTCTGTATTTTATGCCATACGCATACTTTTGTTACTTATAATAAAAATACAAATTGCAACCCGTCAAATACTTCGTCAAAATTTGTGTATCATAAATATTATTTTATATTAAGTTTGTGCTTTGTAATAGTTGTGATAAATATTATTTGTACAAAATATAAATACATAAAAACAACAAGTTTTCTTCGGCTTTTAATACAGTCCACCATAGTTTTGTTTGAATTAACAAAAAATCAAAGAAGTTAGTGGCGAACTCAATACCGGCGTCGCCAATACCCTTACGTCTTATTGTGTTTTGAGATAATTTTCACCACTATCGAATTTCCATACCTGCTTTTCTAATGCTATCCAATAAATTACAAATGTGAAGAGAAAGAAAAATATAAAGGACCGATGCTACAAGGACGAATAAATAATAAATCATTTTTACATAATTAACCCTTTATTCCAAGCATCCAACTTTAATATACGATTATTTTAACTCTCACAGTTGAAAATAAGAATATGTATCTGCTCGAATATGTAAAATAAGATTGACAATTTGAACTGGCCGACTAAAACGAACACGTCGAATACATAATATTTGTGTGTCTACGATGGTAACCAAATGACCTCCGCCAATGGAATTTCCCATTTTGAATTAAGCCTATTTATAGAATTCTACATCATTGATAGTTCAAATTCTCCAACTGATTTGTTCACAAATTTGTTTAGGATCTATGATAGGATGGGGATCTTGCAGAATCTGGGTAATTGGGTTGAGTTTCTTGCCATTGAGATTCCGAATTTCGTTAAAAATTTCGAGGGAATTTTCGGGTATTTCTTTCAATCTTCTTTTGAAGCTTGTATTTTCTAGTTCACTGAACCAACAGGAAATCATCTTCGAAAGGAGATTAATTTCAGTTTTTGAGACAGAAGCTGGTTATTTGTAATGGAGACGGTTCAGGTGGTTGCATTGCTTAATTGGGGATTGGAGTTGGTGTGGTAGTTTTGCCTTATACTTACTTAGGGTAAATGGCATAGTTTTCTCATCAAAGGCCAGCTGGATTGTTTTGGTAAGAATGGAAGCCCTTTCCTCGATTTCAGCAATGGTGACAGGGACAGGGTGCTCGTCTGGGAAACTCATGTAAAGTTTGGGGATAGTATCAAGTCGATACCGACGGCGACGCACGCCAACGGAACAATGAAAAAAAAAAAATTCTTCGTTCTTCTTTCTACGTTTTTTTTTTCTCGCAAGAATATAGAAAACTGAAAATATGCCGTAATGGCGAATTTTCCTCGTTCTAATGTATACGATATGTGTGTAACTATATATTTAGAATTACATATATACATATTTACCTTTTTCTCCACGTTCTGTTTTTTGTAAAAAATAAATAATATACAATAAATTTACATACAAGAAACGGAAAAAAAAATAAAAAAAATCGAAGCGATGGAATATGGTGGTAGCCATCTTGTCTTATTTTAATACACACTACTTAAATGTAAATTACCTTTTAATATTTTTTTTGTTAGATTGAAGTATCGTTTTTAATCCAATTTTTTTAATTAACAAAATTATAAATTATGTAATTTATATTTTTGTACAAACAGCTACATATATATGCAGTCTTACTTTGGCAATTTTACAACAACAATGCCGTGTATTTTCATTCCGGAATGAAGAGATTCATTCCGCTGAGAAGAAGGAATAGCAAAATTCTCTTCTTCTCCTAGTTGTAATGTTTACCACTAGAGTACATATATTAGATATATTTAGTTTTATGAGTTGGTAGTAAATAACAATTTTCAATTTTTCGATAAATCAGAATATTAAATTTTATTAATTATCATTTGGAATAATTATACTTTATTCAATAATTTGATATCATTATTTTATATTTGTTAAAATTCTAAATAATAAATTATATTTTAGACTTGGTACCAACTGTTGAAAGTAAAACAAAAAATTATTCTGAATAAGAATTGCTCTTACTTTGGGCAAAATTTCATTCCTATCCGGATAGGAATAACTTTTACCAAAGTAAGACGGCAAATGTGTGTATGTTTTTCTCTAAACAACACACAGTAATATTATTTTATTAGTAAACTAATTTTATAGCACACAAATTAAATTATAAAAAATACCACGAACACTTTCATATTTTAAGTAAAATTCCTGAAAAATAGAATTTTTATATGTAACATCTTTTATATAGGTAAGGTACAAGTTCACTTCAAAATTTCAAATTGTATTTAAACAACGATTTATATAAAAATAATAACTTTTAAAAAATTCAGCAATAAAAATTTGTTAACATTAAAATTTTATATCTCATATATGTATAATCATTAAAGAGGGATTAAAAATTCTTGTCTACTTTTCTGAAATATCCCATTTATAGATCTATCTGCGCTGGATACGCCCATTCTATATCTAAAATAAATATATTTAATAAAATAAAATTACAGATAAGGTTTACGTTGATTATTTTATTTTAGATTGCAGCATCTTCTTACGTATATTGAAAATATTTTTCCATGGAAACAATTGGGCAAAGTAGCATTGGCGTTTCCTCAGATGGAATATTTCTTCCAACTAAATCGAATTCCGTTTCATCAAACTAATTAGCAATTTCTCCGAATCCAATTGCTTCGAACTACTATAAAAACCTACATATTCTTTTTAATTTTAATTAAGAAATTAAAAGCAAAATGAAATTTAGTTGTATTCAAGATTATTTGAAGTTTAGTTGTGTTAAAAAAAAATTATTTTATTAAATTTCTTTTTTCTTTTCCTGCTGTTTTCCACTATTTAATTATTTAAAGTTTTTATTCTGAAATACATTCGTGAACGGAAAAATATTTCTTTAAACTTTTGCTCACACGTAGATATATTTGAAGAGGCATTTATTAAATTTTTTATGTAATTTTGACCATATAAAATATTTTCTCCATTAATTTGCTTAAAGATTAATTCCAGCTTCTCCATTGCACCCATTAATTTTTCCGTCTGTTTTTGAAGAAACCCTTCCGTTAGCTGATTTGTCCAGGTTTTTTTTTTTTTTTTTTTTTTTGTTAAAATAAATTTTATTTATTTATTTAATGTTATTACAATCTAGTCTCCTGGACTAATGAGCAATTTGTTTCTGACTTAATTTACTAACTTAATATTAATCTATGGCTTCTTCCCATTGGCGTTCCATAGAGTCTGGTAAATTGAATTAAACCACATCTTTGTAGTGGGCTTTACACAGCACAATGCTGTTTAAGCTAACAATTACACCAACTCAAAAGGTTTGGTTCTTTTAAGTCTACGTATTAAATTCGTGTTGCTTAGAAGCTGAGTTGCCTCAATGTTCACATGATGCCGGAGCCTCTCTTCATGTCTCCGCGCTTTCTCCTGAATTTCATTTACGATGAGGTTCACTTTAAGGTCCCTATGGAGATCATTGTTCCTGACATACCAAGGTGCATCAACGATGTTCCTTAATATCATATTCTGAAATCTTTGGATGATATTTACGTTGCTCTGTTTGGTACAACCCCAAAGTTGAATACCATACGTCGAATTTGTCCAGGTTAACGAAGAATCCTTATTTGTGTTGATCACAGTGCTATCAACAACTAGGTTTGGATCCTTCATTTTATGGCAAATATACCCCGCCAAGTGCTATAAGCCATCATATTGCAATGATTCCAGTTCGTCGGCTTTTGGTTCATCGTTTAAGCTTATTTGCGATGTCAATGAACTAAACAAATTGCTGCTTAAGTTGCTCACCACATCCAAATCTGGAGTGTCGTCTATCATAGTGTTCCCACTTAGTGATAAGCTTCCTTCATTTTTCCCGAGTATGTACGATCTTAGTTTATACATTAACTCCACGTCTTGGTTCAGTCTGTATCTCAACAAATATGAAAAGCCATATTGCGATTTCTAATCGTTGTATAACAGTTTAAGGGGGGTTGGTCATCATTATACCTATAAATATTAAAATCATTAGTACCACGTTACACAAATAAGTATGTATAATCGTACAGAAAGTTTACTATTTTAATTCATTTTTTCCCTTTTTGAAACGGCATCATATTCAATTTGCCCCTAACCCGCATTTTGAACATAGTTTCGGTCATTTCCTCAACAATTCCAAACTGAATTGATTCTGAAATTTCAATTCCTTGGACTCTTTGCCGGCTGTCCTTATACGGAACTCTAACGTTTAAACAATCGAACCAGTCGTTAACCTGAAATAAATGTAAGTTACATACATAAATTTGAATTATAAAACAAAAATGTAATCTATTACCAGTTTGAAAAACTGGACATTTTAGCCAGTTTTCTGAGGTGAGCTCACCTAAACTGCCAGCACGGAAGATGGCACTAGATACAGTGTGGGAAAATAGTTTCGTTGCCAATTTAACTTTTTGCCGTTCTGCGCCTCTTACGTTTAAGTTTGATGCCGATATTTTATAGGCTATGCTCAAATGCGATTTTTTATTTATTTTTGAGATTAATTCTTCGATTATCCCTTTATGAATGACTTGTTCATCAATTATAAAACCGTCATTGTCAATAAAATTATTTCTAATAAGTTTAATTAAATGAGGCACATCTGCAAAAACATATATATTAGTAGCTTGGTTGCCCGGATTTCGAAAAAAAGGAGTATTCACTATGATATTCAGGTCACGTAATAATCCTTAGTTTTATCCTCCTAAGTCGCATACTACAGCTGCTACATGGAAACCGCATGCATGTATGGCTTTTATAATATTAAACAGAATATTTTCTGTCATTTTTTGATCAAACTCATAGTAGATCGGCTGTTTCCAGTTACCAACTTATCCCCCGAACCATTGCCAGTTGCACGTATTTTGCAGCCCTCAGTTGTATCTTTCGATTTATCGTATACTATCTTTTCTTTGACTTTCATTTCGTCAAAGGAGACTACACAAATTTTATCATTAGTCTTCATGTCAACTTTTTCCATAATGTTTAAAACACATCGTAATATTCCGGGATAAACTTCGATTTTTTGACACCATTTTTTAAGAGTAATTACAGCAGGAAACGGATACTTTCTTTTCAAAAGCAATCGATATGCTCGTGGCCCCGCTGCATGTACTGCAATGGCGCTGGCAATGTCATCCACTGTCCATTTGCTACGTTTTTCAGGACATGCTAATTTGTTGATCTGTCCTTTGGTGAATATATGACCGATGGATTCCACAACTTTATTTTGTTTAAAACATTGTTGTTTTAAAGAAACTATCTCTGAAATAGAAGGGATAATTTCTACTATTTGTGTACTGCTATCGACGGTACAAATAGGCCCTTCTTCTAAACATCTAGCTCGTTCGGTACACCGGATAATTGATGAACAATGGCACGAATTGGAAACGGTTTGTGTCGCTGAAAATGGTGTAGTATAGGTTGTTTCAGCCTCCATATTATTAATTACCACAGATTGACTAGATAAGCTGTTTGGTACATTAGTAAGTTCGACATGTTTTTGTTCTGTTGATGTATCGTTAACAGAACCATCCTGTGTTGTTTTGGTTACAGTTGCGCTGTTTAAGGAAATGCACAAATAAAATATTTATTGACGATGATTGAGTTCTATTTAAACTTACCTTGGCTGCAAAGTTCGCTTCAGCATCCTTGCATTTCGTGGCGTTGGCAAGCCAACTTGTTTATCTAATGTCGTTTTCGATTGATAAAAAAAACTAATATCAGTACAAAAAAAAACTAAACTCGCCATAGTAAGAAATGTTCGAGTTTAGTTGTTTTTGCACTGAGTTTAGTTTTTTTGGTCGAAAACGATATAAGTTTATTAAACGCGATGGAACGGCGTCTCGTTTGAGCTGGGCTTTTAATTTTAGCCCGAACTGCTCATATAATGGATTCAGCGAAAAATCCTCGAGTCCAAACTGTTTTGAACAAACTCGAGACGTTTTAACGTTAAATTTATCGCTTCTTCGACACAAAAATATCCACTGTTTGCATAAAGTTTTTTCTTTTGGGAAAGCATGAAAAGATATTTTTTGTCAAAATTCTTTCCTTTATTGTTTGTATTTATTACATTTAAAAATATAACAACGCATAGTTTACAAATTTATAAAGAATTTATTTCACAAAATTTAATATTTTAAAAAAGAAACACAAACAAACACTTCTTTAGTGGTTTTTACAAAGTTCCGCCATATTGGTAATTGTTGACACATGCGCGAGAATAAACGAAAATGAAACCTCTCTGTATATTACCTTAGTAAGTATATCGTGTTTCAAACCGGCTTGAGTTGGAGTTAGTGTTCATAGAAACGAAGTCAACTCAACGAAACTGTAGGAATTGATTGGAGTTCGCAAGACGAATGTCTTTTATAACCAAAAGTAAAATGGCGACGCGAATTTTCTGGTCAAAAGACGAGTGCCTTCTATTATTAAATTTCATAGAAGAAAAAAATATTGTAAAATTACTTGACGGTAAGAAATACCGCCGAAAAGAAATTTTTAAAATTATATGTGAAGAATTCAAGAAAAGAGGTATAAAGGATAAAAATGAAACGCAACTTGATAATAAGTGGAAAAATATGAGAAAATCAGATATAGCGTGACAGCTGTATCGCAAGGGATAGAAGCGGCACAAATTCAATCAGGTATTCAAATTATTTTACGGAATAGTAATTAAAATTTTGATCCAAGTATTTGTTTATATTTCTTTGCCATTTCACGAAAATTTGTTTGATTCGCGACAAAACAAACCTCAAGAAATGGAATTAATGTTGAATTGTTTTATTTCAGAAAATATAATTAACCAGATGGAGATTAATGGCAGCAAGTTTGAATCAGATGGGTAGAGCGATGTCGAGCCAATACCGAACAAAAGAAAAGAACGTGCCTTAAGGAAACAGCAATTAGAGATCGAAAAAATGAACGATGAATTTCTAAAAAAACAAAAATCGGCTATCGAATACGAGTTAATAGTATTTGCGGAGCAGAATGCAAAACAAAATCGAGAATTTCTGTCTGGAATGAGGCAAATACGGTTGGAAACTAATCAAATGTTCCTAACTGAAATCCACAGTGTTTTAAATGAAAATCAGTTATAGACGACATCAACCACTACTTCCACCATATCAAGCACCACATCGAGAACATCAACCGCTACTTTCACCATATCAAACACCAAATCAACCACTACCTATTAATTTGTAAGGCAAGGTCATTAAATAAATAATAATAAAATTGTATTTAATTCAGATAAATAAAAATAAATAAATAAATAAAACTACTTCCAACATATCATCCACCACATCCAGAAACTCAAACACTTCTTCCAATATATTATTTAGCACAGGCAACATCGACATGTTAGATAACCATCCGTCAACGAGCGGTGCAACCAAACCTTGCAATACAAATTTTATTACTCCATTACTCCCGACACAGACCTCAAAAAAGAACTAACTGAATTTATCATATGTTAAATAAAAAAAAAATATTTAACTTTATTGAATTTATTTAATTATTAATATTTATCAAATTAAACAAAACAATGAAATTTTAATGAATTATTTTTTATTTAGCACATATTAAAAACGTTTTTAATATGTACATATATTTAAAATATATATTTTAAATTTTACTTAATTTGTTTTATTAATTCGGCCCTAATCCAATTTTCTCTCACCGGTAATTTCCGTTTTTCGGCAATGTTATGCAACACGCAGCAAGCGGCAACAATCGATGGAACGAAGTCAATTTTAGCGTCTATTTTTGTCTGTACCATCCTCCACCTTCCTTTAAGTCTTCCAAAGGCGTTTTCCACCACTATACGTGCCTTGTTCAAATAAATATTGAACGATTCTTCTTCGGCATCTCTGGGGGAAACGTATCCCTTAATCAGCCAATCAAGGAGTGGGTACGCAGGATCACCGACAATAAATGCCTTAATTTCTCTTCCGTTTATTAATTTCGATGGCTGCGAAATTTAATAACAATATTAAACATAATTTATAGAAATTTACTCATATTATGTATAAATACCTTTTCATAATTATTGATATTACGATAAACGAAAGAATCTTTTAACACCACTGCATCATGTGTGTACCCTGGATGCTACAGTTATGTTCAGGAATCTGAAAATAATTGTTAAAAATGATTACCGATCAATGAAAGAAAAAGGGAATTAAAGGGGTAATTTGCATCTACTATAGCTTGAAGTACAATAGAGGCCCATGTTTTTCTATTAATAAAATCTCTATATCCGTCCAATGGTGGTGTTGCTGGAATATGACATCCCACCTACTGCACCTAACACAATAGCAATATTACTTCTCTTTTCTTCATATATTAATGAAGCTTCTTCTAAATTAGGCATATCTAGATCTCCTCGGGTTATACAATTTTGATGACCACGGCACAAAACTGTCTCAAGCTTCTGTATACGGAAGCCTTGTGAACCCCAAACTGGTTTGCAACTACTCTATATTCGGCGCAGGACGCCAGCTTGTACAAAGCAATTCCATCTTTAGTTTCAACATCAATGGGTTTGCGCACCCTGTTTTGGTTGAATTGTAGTTCGGGTCGTAGCTTTTCACATATAAATTGAAATGTTTCTTTATCCACCCGAAAATTTTCAATTCATTCGTCAAAGCTATTCTTATTGACTATATTTCTCCACCAATATTCACATATTTATTCATCCAAACTTTTTGTTATTTTATAGTGTTGGTTTATTTTGTCAATTAATAATTATGAGTGGGACAGATTTCGTGGAAGATGTTCTTATTCGGACATATATATATTTTTAATTTTTAGATTTTATTTTTCAGATTTCATTTTATTTAAATTTTTAACTGAAAGACAACACTTGAAATTGTGTGATTTTCCTAATTTGTTACGTTTAATTTTTTCATGTTAAAATATTTATTTATATTAAATTTATTTATAATAATTTGTTAGTGCTGGTTCCAAAATTAAATTATGTATTTATTTATTTGTTGGCTAAAACATAATAATAGGATCGTATCAATTTCCAATATGTATGGAATTTGAGCCAAATTAAAAATATTTTCAAACCACAAATTTTGATAGTAAGTTCCATGTTTTCTTTTTCCTTTCTTAACGCTTTGTTTTTATATTTTATTTTGATTTTTAAGTTTACTACAATTTATATTGTTATTATTTATATTATTTTCTTTTTATTTTTATGTATTGCTGGCTGAATTATAGATCATTCAGTCAGCAATACATAAAAATAAAAATATTTAACAGACTAGTGAAAAAATAATCTAAAATTATTTTCCTTGTATTAAGATATTGATTTTATTTTTTTTATCTCTAATTTTAGTTTCAATGTAATTCTGTAGCATTTGAAAATGTCCTCATGGGACGAAATATTATGTTTTTGTAATTTTAATTTTTTAATTTTGTAATAAAACTGTTAAAATTAAAGAATTTGTGTTTGTTGGATTAGTACAATTAACTGTCCTACTCTTCATTAAAATTTTTGGTGATTTCCTTGAAGAACTGCCGCCGTTTGTCGAATGTATTTTATACATAAATTCCATTCGATGGCGAAGTCTAAGAACGTGAATTTTTTTATTTTTTTGCGTAAAATTCACACATTAAAGAAGAAACTTCTTCACATTTTTTTCTCTGCGCCAAACACAGAATTTCAATTTTCTGCTTTAAACGCATTTTTATTATTAACAAAATATGGAAACACAATATAAATTTTTGAAAACACAAGTAAAACGACGATATTATGATAACAAACTTTTGTGTACTACTAAGCTGCTGGCAAAATTTCAACTCAACCTAAATTCGCTTTCATGGAAACGATCGACGCCATTTTGAAATTTAACGAAAACCTAATTTCAATCCAACCTAACTCAACCTCGTTCATGGAAAGATGGTATTTATTTCTTAATTAAAAAAAAATTAATCGCGATGAATCTTTTGGGAAATTAGCCCAGCCCAGAATTAAATAATTTTTAAATTTAAAACTGAATAAAAAAAAAATAAAAAAATAGCTAAGAATATCTAAATTAAATAATTAAGCAATATTTCCAACCAAAAGATAACCGTAAAACATATTTATACCTTTCAAAATATACATAATATTGAAATATATATTCGCTGTTTAAAGAAATAATATAGATTTTTCGTCTGTAATGATAAAAGTTATAATTTATCGGATTGAGGATACTTTTAGCCAAATTTAAAAAAAATCATACCGTTGCAACCTTTATAATTTGGCCCTGGGCTCGTATTCTTCAAACTCACCCAAAAACAGTCACCGACGAATATCTGTCAAATCATATCATTCGAAAATTTTAATTGCCGCATTCATGAAATTCGTCGTCGAAAAATTTCGATCAAAAAGTGGACGAATTTTTCTCGCCTATTGAAAAGTGAACGAATTTCGAGGAATAACAATTTTTAAATCAAAAATTAAGAAGTGTTCGTGTAAGAAATAAAATACATATGGAACAAAAAAATTCAAGATTAGAACATATTTCGAAAACCCCAGAAAGATGCATTAGTGGATTTTATAGAAAGTAATCTTCAGCTAATAATGCAAAAAGTCGATAACAATTTGACAAACAAACAGTCAGCCAAATTATGAGAAGATGGGGCAAGGATTTTAAATGCCATTCCAAGGGGCTTGTAACTCTTTGAAGAGCTGGAGAAAGGCAATATTTTAAAAAAAAATGTATATTATTAATATTATGTTAATTATGTTACTAACAATTTTGAGTTCACCCAATTTTTAATAGTGTTGGTGAGACATAAAAAATGGTGGTCTCCAAAAATTAAGCAAAAAGAACAAGCACGAGACAGGAACAGGAGGATAACAGGAATCAGACATTGTTTTAACGGTTGTTGAAGAACGCATTTCCGCTTTAATCGACGAAGTTACCATTTCTGGCCATCCAGTGATAGAAAATATTCAAATAAATTTAATATTACTCTTAGGAATTCCTGCTGAATACACAAGCGCAAATGTAGTGTATGATAAAGCAAACCGACCATCAGAAATATTTTGGCACCTCCACTAACGACAGATTAATTCACAACATCCGAAGAAACTTACTCCGTATTAATGAACATTTGCAATAATTCGGACGGGGTAATGAACTTTACCGAAAGAAGTGTTAATGAAAATATTAGTACGCCCCTACCAAGAAGTAAGTAACATACCATATAAAGCTAACTTTCTATATACAATACGTCTAAAAAAATCTAACTGTCTTGTGTAATTCTAGAACGTAAACGTAATGTAGCTGCTCAACGAGTAACAGCATTTGTGTAGACCGTAGATACTGTAGACCGTAAAAGAGAAAAATAATGTCAAGGAAATATATTGCAACAAGAAATTGGCATTGATGGAAAGAGCGGTCAAGACTAAAGAGGGAAGTAATAAAATAAATAAAAAGAAAAAAAAATGTTTTATGAAATTCTTTTATTTAACTTATAAAATGCACTGAAAAATAAAAAATAAAAAAATGCACTGAAAAGTAAAAAATAATAAATATGAAAAAGAAAAATTTCAATTTCAAATTGAATAAAAAAGTTAAATAAAAGAATGGCGCATTTTTATCATATTCATTTTCAATTTCATGTCATTTGAATTTGTCTTTTGTCAATTGTAAACAAAACATAACCATATTGACAACTATATAAAATTATCATTTCTTCTTCAATTAATCCAAAATAAAATAAAAAATGGGTTTCGTTCAGCGAAATATACGTGAGAGGGTGATTGTTATATTTGCGAAGGGCTTTGGATGGGACCGAAATGCCATAACACTGGAGGAGTTTAAAAATCAAGGTCTTCCATTGAATGTCTACCAAAATGCAGCCGACTATTTAAATGAAACAGGAGTCGATCACTCGTCATTGTTTTGATATAATTTTTGTGGCATTTTATATTTTAATTTATATAATTTTTTCATTCGACGTTTTACAAATTTTATAGTTTTCGGAATACGAAATATTTGGAATAATTTACCAAATCAGTTCGGACAAGAGCTTCAACGGTTTGAAGAAACAGAAATACGAAGTCGCTGGGAGTGTTTTAACATTTTTTTGGTCATGGCAAGACAAAGTCAAATAAATAGATACAAATTACAATGAAATATTCCAGGAACGCTGCATTTTAGAAGAAGAGAATGAATAGAAATTATGTTTTTTTCAATCCACTTAATTTTCAATCTATGTATTTGCATTTTAAGATGCATTTAATGTATCATTTAATAAGGCTTAATAAATATAAAAATTGATTTGAAGTTGTTTAGCTCTATTCAATAAGTTAAAATCAATGATGAAAAATGCGCCATTCTTTTATTTAACTTTTTTATTCAAATTGAAATTGAAATTTTTCTTTTTCATATTTATTATTTTTTACTTTTCAGTGCATTTTTTTATTTTTTATTTTTCAGTGCATTTTATAAGTTAAATAAAAGAATTTCATAAAAAATTTTATTTTTTATTTTTTTTTATTTTCTATTTTTTACTTTTGTATATTTAATCAATATTTCAATCAATAATCAATATTTTAATCAATATATTTAAAAAGTCTTTTTATTCAATAGAACATAATAAAATCATAACCTTCAATAGAACATAATAAAATTACACGATAACTTATCTCAATCTTCATCTTCATAAATTTCTAAACCTCTAAGCCGATTCATTTCCTTATTTGCAAGTTTATTACAAGGTTTGTCCCCAATCAAGATGGCACATTCTAAATTTTCAATTCTTAAACCTTCTAATAACTTCAGTCTGTTCAGTGCTACATATGCTTGTCCTTGTTTAAAAATTTTAGGGCCCAAGTAAACTACTGCGTAATCGACAGTTGATCCTTCCATTTTATGTACAGTCTAAGCCCAAGATAAAATTATTTGTAGCATTCTTCTTTCAGCTGTGCCGTAACTGTACTTGGCAGCAAATTGGATGACAATTGGTATAATTAGATGAATTCCAATTTCTCCAAAGTCCACTTTGACAGAAGGCACGTCGTTTTCGTACATTTGCTCGCGTCGAAAATGTGGCCAAATGATTTCAACAATATATCGGGTTGCGCCATTTACAAGTCCTTTCGATATATCCACGTTTGATGGAAGCATCACTTTAGCACCAATAAATATCTTCAACTCTGTTGGAAGTCTCCCAGTTTTGTTTATATCAGTTGGTATGATTTTATCCATGGCTATCTTCTCTATGTTCCTTGTTGCGTCAACGATTTGGTCCTGGGCCTTAATAGTATAAATTCTTGTGTTCCTTTCTTCATATTGTTTGACCACTAAATTATTGTGATAGTTTACTTGTTGATTCGTTTACTTTTCCTACGGCAAACTGACATCAAAGTCCCTAATATTTAGGTATCCATTTTCATCTATCTCTTCTCTGTTGTTGTTCTGATCCAAGGAAGTCTTGATGAAATAATACAACTTGTCTGCTTCATATTTTCATTCAAAATGTTCGTGTTCCATTGACCAACGTCTTTGATTGAAGATCTCAAAACAAAGGACAGAGCCATTGCACAGCACTGAACACCAGCAAATTCGGGATTGAATATTCTCTGCAACGGAATGCTCAACGTTAATATAAAAATTGTTTTTTTTTTTAATAACATCATTAATCTTTACGTAAAGTAAATAATTCAATTTAATGTGAAAGGATTCAATCATTACTTCTTACCAAATTTCCTTGATGCCACGAAGCACGAATGATATGAGCGGTTCCCTATTGGTTTCCATTCTGGCTCAACTTTTATCTCCTCGTGATTCATGGTTGTATCACTGTGGACATTTGACAATCGAATTATGTCTCGTTCATCCAGATGTACGTTTTCATCAATGATAACATCTTGATATAATGGATTGTTTTCTTTCAGCCATCTTAAAGCAGTAATCAATTTTTCTTTCGAAACGGAATAGTCTCTGGTTTTGCTGAGGTTTTCCAAGTGTTATGTTACAACAATAATATCAAAGTCGGATGTTGATCTTGGTAAGAATGTTGGCAATTTTTCGACAACTTCAAAAATGTCGACTGCGAACAGTACTGCCTGATCCTTGAACCCAAACTGTCCAAACCAAATGTCCCCGAAAATTTTGTAATTTTTAAAAAAGGATGAATTCTTGCTAGTAATCGCGGTTCTGATTTCGATAAAGCACTCAGCTCTGGAGGAATGGATCCTGGATCAAGGTTGTTCCAATATGACTTTGCAGGTGGATTACTTTTTTTTGCTTAAAATGTGTGCCTTGCATCGATGACACAAAGTAAGAACTCGTTTTCTGATTAACTCCGGAGGTAGATAATCAGGAAATTTTCTTTGCACACTCAAATTATTTACTTGCTTAGGGTAGCATTTCTTGGTACACACATCACAAACTTTTTGTGCGTAGACATTGATTGAATTTCTAAAAATTGTCAAGTTACTTTCATTCGTCGCTTTCCTCATTCTTATTTGAATCAATCTTTCTTCGCAGTTTTATGATCTTTGTTTTTGGAGGTAACGTTTTTGATTGTTTCTTGTCTTTTCGAGGCGAGACTCTCTTTGACTCGGAGCTTCATTATCTATTTTTTCGCTGTATCGCTTCTTAGCTTTCTCTAACCTTCTTGCTCTTTGAGTTGCAGTTTCAGCTTTTTTATTCTTAAATATCTTCAACTCTGTTGGAAGTCCCCAGTTTTGTTTATACCAGTTGGTATGATTTTATCCATGGACGGGAATCGGTCGATGTTTAAAGACTTAATCATTTCGAATTATTAATTATTATTATAAATATTGAATTCACATACCTGTTTGTTGTTTTATCTCATCTTTTATATAAACATAACCAACGTTCACTGACATTTGTTTTGAATTGTTTTGACTGCTAATTTTAAATATTAAATTCGAATTTTATCATCTTGATTTGATAATCAAAACAATTTTGTTGTCAAAACTAACTTCAACTTTCATCAAAAAATATTTTTAATAATATTTTTAATGTTGAATATAATTCATATAATAATCAATTACACTGATCTTCATAATTCGTGTTTGATAATTATTGGGTGGATTTTCTCAAAACAACTTGAATTTTATTATTAAGGCCATTAAATGTGTTGTAATTAACAGAAATATATACAAGTAAAACAAAATTAATAAATACACTGGTTGAAGCGATGCGTGGGTGGAAATAAGAAATGCAGGGGTTGCTCTCTTTGAAAAACAACCAAATTTTATAGTTATAGCTGACAAATATGTTAAAATTAAGAAAAACTTGAAAATCAATGATTTGAGCGATGCGTGGGTGGAACATAAGGGGTGCAAGGGTAGCTCCCCTGAATTTTTGAAATACAATCAAATTTTATCATTGTATCTGATAAATATGTTAAAATTGACAAAACGATGATTTAACCGATGCGTGGGTGGAAAATAAGGGATGGGGGGGTGGATTCCCTTAGGGAACACTACCAACTTGTATTGTCACCGAAGTTACACATGCGTGCCAATTTTCATCAAGATTGATAAAGTCTAAGCATTAAAATTTTGCAATGCAAGATTTGATCACATCCGTGTAAGTTAAATAAAAGAATTTAAAAATAAAGCATTAGAAGCAAATTTGCGGATTGCTGCTGGCATTGAAAGGATAATTTGAATGCTTAAAAAAATGTATAGTCAATAATCAATAATAAAAATATTGTTTTTTGAAATTATATTAAATATTTTTTTATAGTCAATAATAAAAAGATTTACATATTTGAATTTTAAAAATTAAATATTTTTTATTTTAAAAGTTTACAATTATGATGAGCCTCGGCAAATTGTTTAATTTGTAAAATATTATTGCACACTGCATATTAGCATATTAAAAATCTGCACATAAGGTAAAGAAAAAATTATTTAATGTATGCATTTTATTTATGATTAATGAATTTGTGGTTTTTTGGTATTATACATATGTATAGTATGAATGTAGGGAAAACATCGACGGCTAAAACAGGTATTGTTGCAAATAAATATTGCACTGTAAATTTTTTGGTATAACGATATTTAGGAATAGTAGGAAATTCAAATAAAATTAAGTTGGGTAGGAAGTGGAAAATTTTTTGGATCAAAATAGGTAGGGGAAAAATTCGGCTGTTTTGAGGAAAAAAAATATAAAAGGGAGTGAGAGTTTGAAATTGATAGAAAGAGGAACGAAAACGAATATCGGTGGATAGTGAAGTTTATAGGAAAGCGTAAACTAGTGGAAGAATAGATAGTTACAAGTAATAGGTAACGGTGGAAGTGAAGCGTAAAGACAAAAAAAAACACGAGTGTAGGGTAGTGCGTCGGAGAAAACACAAAAAAAAAGTGTGCACGTAGCTATATTTTATCATATATATATATATATATATATATATATATATATATATATATATATATGAAGGTGCATGTGTGTATGGGGCGCATATGAACCCCAAAACAGGAAAAAAAACCTATCGAGTGAGTACAAAATTAAACGGTATACTACAAAAGTATGTAAAGTAGCATACAACAAAAATTGATTACCAATAAGAAAAATATAAATAAAAAATAACAAAAACCAAATCGAGTTGCTGTAAATTATTTAAAAAGTGCGGCTGGGAGCAAGTACTGAGTGACTGGAGCAGTGCTGGGGCTGGAGTAATTGGGAGGGCCTAATCAGTGTGGCGAGCGGTACACGCGAACCAGACCAGGAAGGTTCTCTGGTTGAAGAGGGGAGTTCGATCATCCATTTTGGGGTAGATATACTATTAATTTCATTATTGTTCATAATTTGTGTTGCATTGTAAATATGATTATACATACGTTTAATTGGGCGGGGTAATATATTTATACGGAATTATCAAAAATTTTTAGGTAAACATTTTTTTTTTTGGTTTGAGTTCACTAAGATCATTGCATAGTGATCTGTACATAACAATATACATACAAATATAGTGTGGTGTGGTTTTAATATAATAATTTGTTCGTTAAATTTTTTTTCTTGTGTGACCATTATGACAGGTAATATGATTGAGTAAAGTTTTTTAAATTTGTGTTGCAAACCACGAGTACGGCGGACTTCCAAATTATTATTGGTACGGTGCAAAGAATAGGACCCACAACCCCACCCTGAGCCAGTCGAGATGAACGGCATTAAGCACGCGTAACAGTATCTTTTGAAGAATAATATTTTGTGGCGTAAATGAACTTTAGCACTCGTCTCTTGAAGATTATAGTAGTTAATAAAGCGCTCTGTTCGATTGGCGCCCTGTGCTAATGCACATTGTGCTCGTATGGCTGGGCCGGGCCTGTGTAAAGAACAACATATGTTTACAATTTTAGAAGCTATTTACAAAAAATGTAACTTTTTTATTACAAACGAAAAATCGAATTTTACTTCAAAAATGGTATAAAATTTGCGCCCCGGGCAAAATTACAATGGTTGCAACGATACGATTTTCTTTAAATTTGGCCAATAGTAGGTAAGCTATGTGGATGTCCATCTTAAAACCATTGAGCCTAATTCGACAAATTAACTTTTATTATTACAAACGAAAAATCTATATTATTTCTTTAAATAGCGAATAAATATTTCAATATTATGTAGATATATTTTGAAAGGAATAAATATTTTTTAAAAAAAGTTAAGTTTAAGTTTAAAAATTATTAAATTATTGGCTGGGCTAACTTCACAAAGGAATGCTTTATGTATAAAATTTTACGAGTGTTTACTGATTCAGCTTTTTTATTTTCTGGGATGAAATTCTGGGATAACTCCACATATGTACATACCCTAAAGGACAGTACACACCAAGCGCGGCGTGTCATGCTCGTTTTTTGTAGTAAAATTATGGAATATTTGCATTAAAAATAATTTATATTTCTTCGCAAACTGCGATTCCCTCTTAATATATAATAAACTTAACGAATATTTAAATTAGCCGTCGACGCGCCACGCTTGGTGTGAATATTTGCTTAATTAAAACTAGCGCACATACGAAAACATTAACATAAGCATACCAACGGATTAGGTATTTTATAGAAATCAAACAATTAAAAATTTAAATAATTTTTTGAACGTGAAAGTGTATTTATTAAAAAAAATGCTTAACTGCGTGATGTTACATTTTAGAAACCCCTGCCTCATCATCACAAATCGTCACGTTGTTCGATAGCCCCTCCCTCCCCCAACGAGCGTGCCGTATTTTATGGATGACCCCTTTAGAATAACTATTAGCTCTTTTCTTGAATTTCTGCGCGTTCTCCAAAACACAAATATAGAAAATTTCAAGTGGAGTATTGAAACAGTTCCTTTTTTCGGAAAATGGATGAATCTATAATTTTTGACCTAACAGTGAATTAACGTGTCGCACATTTTTTTTCAAATCCATTTTTCATACTAAAATATTTGTCGTGAGAAACTTCACCCGCATTCTTGCATCCCCGTTAATTGACTGTTAGGACGACGTCGTCGTCTTAATGGTGAAATAACGCAGGTGCACAAATTTAGACAGAGTTCCTCACGTCGCACCATTTGGTATGAAAAAAGAACTTTCGAAAAATGTCAGATACGTTAATTCACTGTGTTAGGTCGATGATAAGAAAAATGATCGTTTGGAGCAAGTATGTAGTTGAAAATTATATTCCTTCGACATCTGAAGCAATAGAAAAATTTAAAGAATTACCTTCACATGAAACTAAAAAACGCAAAATTGATGAAGAAACTGATGTTTTGGAACCCAATACGAGTGATCAGTTAAAATTGAAAATATTAAGTTAAGCGAGGATGGATGACGACGAAGACCCATAAGTAGTGCCTAAACTAACAAAAAAATCAATAATAAAACAAAAATTTCGGGCAGTTTGGTTACACAAATTGAGCTGATTGGTAAAAAAAAAGTGGAAACTGATGGATTAGAATAGCCGATCTGTCCGTTTTAAGCAATAATATCGTCCATAATAATTTGGAATATGAGCCTTTTATTTTGAAAGTGGCATAAGTCCTTATTTTGTTGAAACGAGATAATAAAAGAATAGAAAAACAATAAATGCAAAAATATACAAATATTCAATACTAACTTCTTGTTAGTTTCTTTTGTAGAAAGATTCAAGAATAAAGCCAGTGGCAGCATTTAAAAAAAGAAAAAAACGGAAATATTAACTTCAAATAAATTAAAAATCAAAAATATTGGAAACTTGTCTATCTATGGAGTGATGAATAATTGTTCGTAAATACTAATAATCTGCTACGTATTATAGTAAAACACAATAAAAAATGGTCTTAGGATTGGTTGCATATTGGAAATTACACGAATTAATTAATTTATTCTAATTAGAGAAGAAAAAGTGTTATTTTCTTTTATTTTTAAACAAAATTCATTTCACTTCACAATTTAGAATTTGATTGATTGATTTGAGTGTACGATCAAGACTAACCAAGGTTCCCAGTAAGACGCCGGGTCTACCGTACACCCTTTTTACACAACAAACCGAAGGAAAGGAAAGGGGAACTACTTTCCATTGTCGACGTCAACTATGTAAAAAAGTTCGGTATTTTTACAGTATTATATTTTTGGGGCTACTTCAAAAATTAACTTACTAAAGAAAGAAACATTGTAACATAATAATGTTGTATCTTTTTTATGAATAAAAAAAATAAAAGCAAAAAACAAAAAGAAAATTGAAAACAATTGTTTACGTGTAACTTTGTTCTCTTTTATTTAATTTGTTTTTTTAGTTTTTGTTTTTGTACAAATTCCTTTATTTTGTTTTGTTTTTTTATCACGTCATACGGAGCTGCGCAGAAAAAGACGATTTTGAAACGCATCAGTTTATCGTGCCATATTCCTGTATTTAGTGTTATTCATTTTAATTGGGACAATTTAAACGGGCATACAAGAAAAAATTTTTGGCAACAAGCATTAGCATGAAAAATAATAAATTGGCGGCAAATATAATATTTTGGAACAGAAAAAAATTATTTTTAGTAGTAAAAAAAAAAAAAAAAAATTCGTGACAAAAAATTAAATTTAATCGATACCTATTATTTAATATTTGATGGGGGATCGATATAAAATATTGCAGTGTCATTAATAGATTCTATATAATCCGCTCCTACGTGCGGCACGCAGTGCGACATGTTTACTTATCTCGGCTCCTACGTCCCTCGAAGTTCAAATCTTAAGCCCCTCGGAGGGCTAAGCGAGGGGGAGCGAAGCGACCTCCCGCGTGCCCGTGAGAGTTACCGAAGCCGTTAGCCTCTACAATTCTATGTTAAATTAGGGATCTCCATTTTCCAGAATATTTTAAAACTAATTTCAATTTTTTAATTTTTAATTTATTTATTTATAAATTTGTTGCCAGTTAATTATTTTTGTCGCCCAAAATGTTTATTTGTGCGATATAATTCCTTTAAAATAATTAATTAAAAAAAATTTACCTTTACTTCAAAATTTAACTTACCGCATGAGGAAATGAGTAAAAAAGATAAGCGGTAAGTTAATTTTTGAAGTAGCCCCATATTTTTAAATACCTTGTGATCCGAAAATAAGTTTTTTCTGCGTAAATTCAAACTATTTGATGAATATACCTACCACCAGCACGCTGATTATCTAAAAAATAGGATAATAGGTAAACGTGTAAACTTGTAAAAAGTTAAGCTTTATTTTATTAGTTTGCAATTTTTCGATTTTATTTGAAGCTCAAATAAAATCAAAAAATTGCGACTTCATTAAAGTAGGCTTAGCTTTTTGCAAGTTTACGTTTACCCATTATCTTATTTTTTAGAGAACAACATTGACACTGAGGCGATATGATACATAATCAACTATTTCTTGCTTTATAAAATTCTAATTGCAGTAAAGTTCTGTTGAAATTTGCAATTGATCTCTTTATTCTTATCACTGGCTTAACTCTTCTTATTGTTTATTTTATGATTTTACCTAATTTGATTTATTTCTTTGGTTTAGCAAATTTTGAATGTTTGCTAATCAGTACCATCTATTTTATAATATTCGCACTAATTTTGGAAATATTTCACGTAACATTTTTTGTTATTTCATTGAAATATGAAGAAAGAAGTAGAATTTTCTATCTTCACTTCTAAAAAATTTCAGTTGTTTAAAAAGGTGTTGCACAACCCATTGCAACGGAAATAAAAGGAAAATGATGATAAAAAAAAATCAATAAATAAATAAAAATAAATGTTCCATACCTAACATTAAAGGTACTTGTCCGTTTCCATATAAAAATAAATTATTAAAATTCAAATATAGTAAATATGTATATGTATAGTAATATCATAGACAATCATAATAGATCTCTCATTTGACTAAAAACAGAAAATAAAAACAAAAATTTTCCATTCAAATATTATCGGTGTATTGCATATACGTATTATATTTGCAACGCATTCTAAACTTATTGCCTTGTAAAATACACAACACAACGATAAATTGGAATTATCAGAAGTTTTTGTTTTTTTCCTTTACTTACTATGAAATGAGAAATCTAGTATGAATGTCTATGGTAATATATAGCAAAATATGTACTTATCTCTAAATATAAATATAATATAATATATAAATTCGATTAAGTAAAAAATAAAATAAAATAAATAAATTCAGTCACAGTAAAATTAAAAATGAATAAAATTTCAGTCAAAATTGAAATGTATCGACCGGAAAACTTCGAAGAAAGCGTTAAAAATGCTTTCTTGTCGTAACGCGACATATGTATATTCTCCCAAATACCAGTGAAGTCTGATTTCCTGTTGTACTCGGGCAATGATGCCTTTACGTGCCTTCAAGTACATTCAATTGGGTTCATATGAGCACCGTTATCTGCGTTTACGAAGGATACAAAGTGAAACATGCGTTTGCAAACCTCTGTATTACCAAAAAAAGAAAATAATAAAACGCCGGTTTTATTTTTTCCCCGCAAAATTAAATTCATTGAAAAACATCAATTAAAAAATAAAACGGGTCCAGAGAAATAAAATAGACGGAGATTAGGAGAAGAAAAAAAACAATGTGTGTAGCCTCTACGCGCGACAGAAGTGAAACTTTTTAAGCTGTTAAATGTAAAAGTATGTTTTTGCACTTATAAGCTAACTATGTATATTGAATTTAATTCTTCCGAATAATTTTATGTTCTTTAAATGAAAATCTTGTGAATTATTTATTTTTATTTATTAAATTAATTAGATACTCGTATGTAAATAAAAGTGATAAAATATAATTTTTATATTTAATGAATTAACATTTATATGTGGTCGTCTTGAAAATCTGTTTTCCCTTAATTTATGAACCAGGATGCTACTGCTTCTTTTACAGCAATGGCCTCTTTTGGATTATGTGTTAATCTTTCAGGCGGCGACAAGATTACATTGCGTTCTGGCAGTATTTGTTGGTCCCTTATTATGTTGTGCAAGATTGTACAAGCTCTTACAACAGTGATGTCAAATTCTGGCTGCAGTGTCATTCGTGATAACAACAACCGAATTACCGAAACGTCTAGGTAAGAATACCAAATGTGTTTTCGATGGTACGGCGTGCATGCGACAGTTTATACATTAGCAAAACTTGTTAATACATAACTAATCATTAAATTTGAAAATTAACTCACCTGTAGTTGAAAATTCTTTTTTTGTGTCAATTCTTTTCCCCCATACGGTCTTAATAAATTTGAGCGAAGAGGAAATGCTTCATCACCACCAGTGCTAATGGGGTTTTTACACTTGAGCCTGGCAACTGCTCATCAGGTGGGAGTTGTAATGCGGGATCTGTATTGAGCCAAGAGTTCCCAAAAACACTTGCAGCAAAAACCCCTCAGCCATCACAAATTTATATTGTGTGTTGCCGACCGCCATCAAAACTATGTACACTAAAAGTTTTTCTATAATTTAGATATTTTGAACCACTATTTCTTGGTTTGAAGACATACATTTGTTTTCCATCAAGCGCCCCGCAACAGTTAGGCATTTGCCACAATCGATAAAAGTCGTTTTTTATTTTTATCCATTCCTGTATAGTTTTTGGTGGAAGAAACATTGGTTCTAATATATTATTAATTGTTTCGCATGTTTCTTTGATTATGTTTCGAACAGTGACAATACCGAGGCGAAAATCAATCGCCAATTTTCGGAATGATCCTCCATGAGCCAAATATCTAAAAAATGCATATGTTGTTACCCAAATATCTTCAAAATAGAATATTGCTAAGTGTTAGCGCTACAGTTTATTAGAGCATAAAACAAATTATGATTGAAATTTGACTGTTTTAGTATTAAAATTATCTAATGTATTATATTTACGATCATATCGCCAAAACATGGCATGTACTAGTACTAACATTAAAGTTAAACATAACTTTTCTTTCGGTGAAATACTTCCGCGATAATTTGTCCCAGCTCCACGAAGATTATCCTTCACCAAATTAAAAATTAACTTGAATGTCTGAGGCGACATTCGAAACAATTTATGGCATCTGAAATGCACATAACTTAAAGTTAAAGGCAGATAGGTTAATGACCTATCTGGATATTTTTCTATTTCCTTACAAATGGTATTAAAATAACCTCTATCATTTCTTTGGGTATTGAACGGATGAACCCAATATATTCTTTTTTTTTTTTGTATTTATATAAATACAACAAACCAAAGTTGTATTTATATAAATACTACAAACCAGACAACGCCAACTTCCTTCGTTTGGTTAGCATTGCTAAATCGATTTTGCAAAACTAAACGTTCTTCAATTTTTGGACACAAAGGTTTAATTCCTGTAGTAAATTCTATTATGACACAAAAACAATTGAATCGTTTATTCTACAAAGCGCTTATGTCCATTTTTTGTCAAAATTAGTATTATGACGGTTTTGTATCACAGACGCGTACATACGTTTTATGACAAGACGGCATTACCGTATGGTTAATGGAATGGCACCTTGCAAAAAAAAAATCATTTATTCTAGAAAGGGCTCATGTCCAGGACATGTGCCCTTTAAATACTAAACTAATATTTAAAAAGTAAAATATGGTGCGATGCAGTGCATAGCATACTGTTTTCCTTCTCTACTTTGATTTATTTTCTGGTAATGAAATAAAGAAAAAAATGTATACTGCACCGCACCAAAAGAATTATAAAACAGACTCATTTGTACGAGTTCGAGCGAATTATTTTAACAAAATAAACAATCTCCGATAGATTCACGTTAATGAAATGACATTTCCTTGTTTGTTTTGTTTACTTTTCAAAATAAACAACCGAAACCGATGATATTTGTGTTTCGTTTCCAAAATTATAAAACATAAAATTAATTTAATGTACAACGTGCATTTATGTAAAATAAAGTTATGAAAATATTTTCATGAATATCTTGATAATCATGCCCCAGCACTCCAGCAGTTGAATTCGTTTATATTCATAATGAAATTATCCGTTGATACCTAGAGAGGGTCATGTAAATACAAGTTATAGTTGTTTTGGCTTTCTATACCTTTTTCAGGCCAAATTAACTAAATTCCAAACCAAATTGACAATTATTCAAATAGGATTGGCATATTTTCAATTGAAATTAACATTTTTACAATTTCATTTAAGTATTTTCAAAAAAATTTAACAATTATTCGAAACATTCTAAACTTATTTTTTCAATTCAAATTGACAATTTTTTTTTTCAATTAAAATAACTAGTAGTAGTCAAGTAACCGGAAACGATTGTACTAATTTCATAATGTTGAAGCAGTCGATGACATACATGCTGCGCCTAGAATAAAATTATATATTTAATTTTAGGTTAAGAGTAAAATTTGTATTTAAAACTTATCTTTAATTTTTCATCACTTGTTTTACACTGCAATCAAATATTTTACGCATTTAGCATTCTGAAAGACATTTATATTAATTAATATTATTCAATTCATATAATTATTGTAATTTTAGCTTACCTGTGCTTTTGTTTATAATTTATATCCAGTAAGTAATGACAGCTGACAATGTTATTGATTGTTACGTCATTTTTTATTGGTTGCATTCAGTAGTTATTATTTGTTGTATTTTGGTTAAGTTCAGTTTTACTTTAAAGAATAGCCATCTGCCATAATTTTTATGTACTACCAAAATTAACTTTGTAAGAGAAAATAAAAATAAAACTCACTCGTCATTAATCCATCAAACAATTATAATCTAACCACCATTTGTAATAAAAATTGTGTTTTTGTGAAGAAATAGCAAACAACGCCGTGCTTATTATTTATTTTCCGGGAAACGTGTTTTATAATTATTTTGAGTATTATTTATGGTCCTTCGAGCCGGATGCCGAAGTTGAGTGCATTAAAATCATAGTGTAGTTATTAAATGCAAAGTTTAGTGACTAACAAAGTGTAACAAGTTCGCGCATAAAATTATAATCACGCGGTTTGCAAGAAAACGCTGCCATATTGGACGCAGACACATACAGTTTGTGGCTTACCATCCAACATTATCAGGTGATTTATGAAGTGCAGATTCATACGTATAAGCACGCTACAATTTGGTTCAAGTTCACACTATCATCCGCTGTTTCATTACGCCGCAACACGAAGGCTAATAAGCACGCCATAATATATTGAACGTTCAACCAATAGTCGCTGGGTTCATCACACTGCAGAAATTAATGTGCATAAATCACGAAAGTTCATTGTTGGGTACTAGTGCAGCATTTGTTATTTCAACGCAATTTCATCATCAGAACCTCGCTTGAAATTACCGCAACAACATGGCGGCTACAGCAGTACAATCACGTGGGCGTGTTATGGCGTCATTAACGGTACTGAAAAAATTCGCATTAGCAATAAATGCCGACACCACATGTTGCGACATTGAAGTGAGGTTAAATAAACTTGACGAGCTCTGGCGTGAGTTTCAAGAACAAGAGACTCAAGTTGCTATCATTCTTGCAAATAATCCCGCTGCAACTGTTGAGTTAAAGCAAGAAGAGTTTGAAGCAAAATTTTTTGATACGAAGTCAAAATTACTGGAAGCATTTCGAAAAAAACAACCACCTATAAAACCTCAGGCTGATAATAACAATTCATTTGATCAACTCTTAGATCAACAACGAATATTTTTGGAGAATCTCGCGGATCGTACGCAAGCCATAAATGAGCGTTCAATTATTCAATCTTCGGAGAATGTTAAATTACCACATGTCTCTATCAGCAAGTTTTCTGGTGAATATGAAGCCTGGCCATCCTTCTACGATTTATACACGTCCTCGGTACATAATGTCACCAACATATCTCAAGTTCATAAATTCCAAATTCTAAGGGGTTTGCTCATCGGTCCGCCGCTCAATATAATTAGAAACTTTTTAGTCACCGAAGCAAACTACACCGAAGCTTGGGACAAATTGGTGCAACGTTATAACAAAAAACGACCAATATTAAATTCATTAATTGATCGATTTTTTGAACTGCCATCCGCAAACACTGGTTCTCCTCAAACACTACGTCAAATAAGTGATTCTTCGGATGAAATACTCAGAGGCATAAAATCATTGGGTTCTGAAGCCGAAACTAGAGATCCTTGGCTCATTCGCATTTTATTGTCAAAAGTAGATGACGAAACTCGTATTGCATGGGCCAACCAAACTCTAGAGCTAGAAGTTCCAACGGCTGAAGAATTCTTAGAATTCTTAAATAACCGATGTTATTCCAAGGAAAGTGCTTTCTGTGATACAAAGAAAAAGGGAACTAAACCATCAACAGTGACAGTGAAATCAATGCATAGTTCATCAAATTTAGAAAAGTGCCCGTGTTGTAATCGCCAACATTATTTGTGGAGGTGTCGCAAGTTTAAAGAAATGACAATCGAGAATAGGAGGCGCATAGTTAAAGTATCGGGAGTGTGTTATAATTGTCTCAGGAAAGGTCATGAGGTTAGTAAATGTCCCACGGAGTATTCATGTCGTCGCTGTAACGAGAAGCATAGCACATTGCTTCATCTCGAAGCAGGTTCTATCACACCAACATCATCGGCGCCAATCAGTTCTGTTGCACAAACAGAAACATTGGTGGAAAACGTTCCAGTTAAAGATCTTGTAATCGGTCCACAACCCAACACGAGCACAAGCACTACATCACTCAGTGCCCGCACATCGCGTCTAGCGCTGTTACCAACCGCTTTAATTCACGTGCATGATTCCGCTGGACAACTTCATGTGGCTCGCGCATTACTGGATTCAGGGTCACAATCAACATTCATTAGCGAGACCCTCGTTCAAAAGTTGAATTTAGCACGATCTTGTTCAAATGTTGTTGTAACGGGAATATCAGAGACGAAAGCTGAAACATCAAAAGGCCTCGTGAAGCTAACCATTCAGTCCAGATTCGAACCCAGTCAGTGCTACAAAATTGAAGCACTCATTCTTTCAAAATTGACATCGACCATTCCACAGTTCAAGGTTGAAGCGCAATGGGTCAGTGAGATGCAAAAGAAAAATCTGCAGTTAGCCGATCCAACATATTACACTCCAAGCAAAATAGATGTTCTCTTTGGAGCCGACATGTTCTTTGATGTACTTCTGTCCGACAAGCTTATCATCAGAGACCAACTCATTGCACAGTCAACTAAGTTCGGATGGGTCATCTCCGGAGCAGCACAAGGCAAACCCGTTAACTCAAAGGTGCTCACAGCGACCATACAAGAAGAAGATATAACAAGATTATTGGAACGATTCTGGCAAGTGGAAGAGGTTCCAGCTGCAGCAACAATATCTGAGACAGAAGCAAGATGTGAGAGTCATTTCGTGAATACCCATTCACGGAACAATGATGGTAGATATGTCGTTAGACTGCCATTCAGGACAGATTCCGGAGAATTAGGATATTCGAAATCGGCTGCAATCAATCGGTTGATTTCGATGGAGCGGAAGTTTAAACGGTTCCCAAACCTTCAACAACAATACAGCGACTTCATGAGCGAATATTTGACTCTAGGACACATGCATGAGGTACCATCCACCGATCCACCATGCCAAGACACAGAGTGCTTCTATCTACCGCACCACGCCGTTATTAAAAACGATAGTACTACGACAAAACTGCGTGTCGTGTTTGACGGTTCATGCAAATCGTCGTCTGGAGTCTCACTTAATGATCGATTGCTTGTTGGACCCACTATTCAGAAGGATTTGGTGTCTATTATTACATTATTCAGGAAACATGCCATTGCGTTTTCCTCAGACGTTGAAAAAATGTACCGGCAGATTGAAGTAAGCCAGGAGGATCAAAACTACCAACGAATTATTTGGAGAAATTCCGTTGATGAGCCAATGAGAACCTTTAGATTAAACACAGTTACGTACGGAACGTCTTGTGCACCATTTTTGGCAGTTCGTACGTTGCATCAAATCGCAGAGGACTACAAGTTAGCGCATCCAGTAGGATCCCAGATTGCAAAACGTGATTTTTATGTAGACGATTGTCTATCTGGAGCTGATTCAATCGACGATGCAAAAGTAGCCATACAGGACCTATCATCTATGTTAACTAAGGGCGGATTTAACCTCCGCAAATGGAAATCTAATTCAGCAGAAGTGTTGAACACAATTGCATCCGAGTTCAGAGAGAAGACCAGTCTTCGTATTGATGATAGTCCAGAAACAGTAAAAACATTGGGACTGCAATGGAACCCAACAAAGGACACATTCTCATATAAAATCAAACTTGGAGACAACAATGTGGTATCAAAGCGTGAAATGTTGTCTAAGATCTCTCGAATTTTTGATCCTCTCGGTTGGGTTTCACCCGCTGTAATTACGTTTAAAATGGTTCTTCAGAAACTTTGGCTGAGAAAACTTGATTGGGACGATCCACTCCCCGAAGATATCATGCAACAATGGATGGCGAATCAGTCTTCACTGCAAGAATTGGAGAGCATAGAAGTTCCTCGGTTTTTAATGACGACTAAATCAGCAACGAACCTCCAAATTCACGGATTTTGTGATGCGTCGGAGCATGCGTATGCAGCGGTTGTTTATCTCCGTTCAACACACAGCAATGGAACCAACACCAGAATAGTAGTGGCAAAACCGAAAGTTGCACCATTGAAACAAGTGTCACTTCCAAGACTAGAGCTTTGTGGAGCGGTTTTGTTAAGCAGACTTATCAACCATACCGAACGTTTACTGGAAATCGACAATGTAGAGTGTTTTGCATGGACCGACTCAAAAATAGTTCTATCATGGCTGTCTGATGTTCCCAGGCGTTGGAAGAGCTTCATTGGGAATAGAACCGCACAAATTTTGGAAAATACTCCCCGAGTCAAATGGAATTACGTTGCTTCAAGAGACAACCCTGCGGACATTGCTTCCAGAGGTGCTACTCCTACGCAATTCTTGAAATATAAGCAGTGGTGGAATGGACCAGGATGGTTATTAAGCCCAGTAGAGGAATGGCCCAGCCAGGTACAAATCGACAAAACCAATCTAGAGGAACGACAGATTTCTTTGGTGTCCCAGTCAGACGTTAAATCAAAACACCTGCTAGAAAATTTATTCGTGCGAGTTGACTCATATATGAAGATTAAACGAATTCTGGCAAGAATATTACGATGGCGAAAGGTTTATAGAAATCTGGATGCAGTAGATATCTTGAAGAAAGTTGAAAAACTGTGTGTGCTGTGGGCACAATCCGAAGAATTCAAGAAAGAACTCCAAACGTTAAAACAAAAAAGGGAAATTGGGTCAAAAAGCAAACTAATATCGTTATCTCCATTCATCGACAGCGAAGGCATCCTCAGAATCGGAGGACGCTTAGATAATTTAGATGCATCATTGAACGCTAGGCATCCTATGTTGCTACCAGGAAATCACATCTTGTGTGCAAAAATCATTAACGACACGCATATTCGGTACTTGCACCCAGGTCCAACGCTACAAACTAGCATCATTCGGCAAAAATACTGGGTGATAAATTGCAGAAATATCGTAAGACACTTCATTCACAAATGTTTAGAATGCCGAAGACAACGAGCTGTTACGTCGCAACAACTTATGGGTAACTTACCTTCAGCCAGAATTACACCAAGCCGCCCCTTTTTACATACGGGTGTAGACTACGCCGGGCCTCTATATATCAAATCAAAAACCGGGAGAGGTCGAAGTCCAATCATTAAAGGATATATTTGCATTTTTGTCTGCTTTGCCACAAAGGCCGTCCACATCGAGTTGTGCCACGATATGACAGCTGAAGCATATATTGCTGCTCTGCGCCGATTTATATCCCGGAGAGGTATTCCATTAGACATCATGTCCGACAATGGAACAAATTTCGTTGGAGCTAAGAGAAAAATCGGCGAACTTTATGAATTATACCAACTAAATAATGAAAGCCAACTAATTTCAAACTTTATTTCACAGAATGAAATTAAATTTATTCTCAATCCAGCCAATGCCCCACACTTTGGAGGTCTGTGGGAATCCGGAGTAAAATCTATCAAACATCATTTGAAGCGAGTAACCAGAAACACCATGATGACATCAGATGAAATGCAGACGTTACTAATACAGATCGAGGGAATACTCAATTCCAGGCCTTTGTGTCCGATGAGCAACGATGTTGATGACTTATGCGCGCTCACACCAGCACATTTTTTAATCGGTGAACCCATCACTGCAATTCCTGAACCGTCATTGGATCATTTGCAATGTAATCGACTTTCCAGATGGCAGAATGTGCAAGCCAGAATGCAAGGATTCTGGAAAGAATGGCGAATCAATTACTTGCACACACTTCAACATCGTCGAAAGTGGAATAAAAAACTAGATAACGTCAAGGTGGGTGATTTTGTCTTGCTAAAAGAAGACAACATGTCTCCGTCGAAATGGCCAATGGGTCGTATTGTCGAATGTCATCCAGGCAAAGATGGTTTGGTTCGCGTCGTATCAATTAAAACATCATCAGGAATTGTAAGGCGGCCCATTGTAAAAATATGTCAATTAATATCAGATGAAAAATCCAGTAACTCCAACAACAGTCCATAATCATTTGTATATTAAAAACTGGAGTTTTTAATAGTCCGGGAGTATGTTGAAGCAGTCGATGACATACATGCTGCGCCTAGAATAAAATTATATATTTAATTTTAGGTTAAGAGTAAAATTTGTATTTAAAACTTATCTTTAATTTTTCATCACTTGTTTTACACTGCAATCAAATATTTTACGCATTTAGCATTCTGAAAGACATTTATATTAATTAATATTATTCAATTCATATAATTATTGTAATTTTAGCTTACCTGTGCTTTTGTTTATAATTTATATCCAGTAAGTAATGACAGCTGACAATGTTATTGATTGTTACGTCATTTTTTATTGGTTGCATTCAGTAGTTATTATTTGTTGTATTTTGGTTAAGTTCAGTTTTACTTTAAAGAATAGCCATCTGCCATAATTTTTATGTACTACCAAAATTAACTTTGTAAGAGAAAATAAAAATAAAACTCACTCGTCATTAATCCATCAAACAATTATAATCTAACCACCATTTGTAATAAAAATTGTGTTTTTGTGAAGAAATAGCAAACAACGCCGTGCTTATTATTTATTTTCCGGGAAACGTGTTTTATAATTATTTTGAGTATTATTTACATAATGAATATGATGCTGAAGTTGAGTGCGGCAGCAACAGGAGCTCCTTTGGAATAAACGCACTCACTATGCCATACGTTCTACATACTTATGTGTACAAATTTACATATTTAATTACTTTACATTTATTTTAAATTTACGTTCAAACCAGCAAAAATGAATTATATTTTGTTATAAAATTACTTTAATAGACAAATAATAATTTTATAATTTGAAATCAAAAATTTTGTTAATTTCATTTGAATATTTGTCAAATCGATTTGAAAATAGTTTAATTGAACTGAAAATAAATCAAACTGGTTTGAAAATCTGTTAACCAATTTTGTAAAATTGTTAATTTGGTTTGAAATTAAGTTATTTTAAATTGAAAAACAAATTTGTCAAATTGAATTGAAAAAATAAATTTAAATTGTTTTGAATAATTGTTAAATTTTTTTGAAAATACTTTAAATGAAATTGGAAAAATGTTAATTTCATTTGAAAATATGCCAATCCTATTTGAATAATTGTCAATTTGGTTTGGAATTTAGTTAATTTGGCCTGAAAAAGGTATAAGCAAGAATTTAAACAAAATTATCCGTTGATACATAGAGGGGGCTATATATATACATATACAAGTTATAGTTTTGATAGAGGGTGCTATATATAAGTTATAGTTGTCGGTTTGTTAAGGAAGAATTTAAATGAACTTATCTGTTGATAGAGGGAATATATAAAGGGTGTTTTTTAAGCCCGATAGAACTTGAAATTGATAAAAATTAAAACAAAAAATTAAATTTTTATGAAAAATTTACTCTGGCAGATCTCAGTATACTCTGGCAAATCATCATGAATAGACTCACGCTTGAACAATGCTACGAAATTATTAAAATTTACTTTGAAAATCAGTCGTCGATTCGCGCAACTTATAGACGGCTTCGTGATTTTTATGGCGCACACAATCGTCCATCTGAGCAAGCCATCCGTCGAACTGTGGATAGATTTCGTTCCACATACTCTCTAAAGGATGCAATAACATCAACACGTCCAAGGAATGTGCATACTGAAGAGAGTATCGCCGCTGTAGACGAAAGAGAATATCGCCACTGTAAACGATTTGACACCTCTCGATTATTTCCTGTGGGGCTCTACGTGAAGTCACTGGTTTATGCTGATAAACCAGCAACAATTGACGCCTTGGATGCCAGCATTATTCGTGTTATTCGTGACATACAGCCAGCTGTGCTCGAAAAAGTCGCCCAAAATTGGACGTCCAGAATGCATTTCGTCAAGAACAGCCGCGATGCCCATTTGCCCGAAATCCTTTTCAAATATTAATGCCATGTATTATGATCTTTCGAATAAAAAATTTTTTTTGATTACAATTTAATTTTTTGTGTTATTTTTTACAATTTCAAGTTCTATCGGCTTAAAAAAACACCCTTTACATACAAATCTATAGTTATTTCAGTTTTTTTAAGGGAGAACACCACTGTGACCTACCATTTTCAAGTGCTTAGTTTGGTATTTTTTTTGAGAAATGGGTTGGGTTTAGAGAAAAAAAAACTTTTAGGCTATATTTGGCATATATTTAAGTAAACAAAAAAAAATTTTTATGTAAAAAAAAATACAAAATGGCGGCGCTAGAGTAGCTTTAGTAGAAGTGATTTTGCCTAGAGTCGCTCCGCTGCATGCAGTAGAAGTGTCTTAAATTTGTTCCTGGAACAAAAAATAAAATATTTTCATGAAATATTTAGTTTTAGCATCGAAATACATGAGGAAATTAAAAAATTCGAAAAAATAAAAAATTGAGACAAGTTTGAAGAAAAAGTTTCATTTTTCGACTATAATTTTCATATAAAAAGTTGTATATCTTTTTTATTTTTTAATGAATCAAAAAAAACTCATGTACTTCGATTTTAAATCTATTTAAGAAGCGACAGTTAAATTTTCAAGTCGATTGAACAAAAATTGATTGAGTTCTGCTGCGTGCAGATTTCCAAAACACGGTTTCGAGAAAAACGCGTTTAAAGTTTTTGGTATCAATAACTTCTCAATAAGAGCTCTCAGGAAAATGCTTGAAAACCTTCCAAAAAAAATTTTTTTAGCTATAAACGAATTTGTATCATATTTTTGAGAGCCTAAATGATTTTTTAAAGGCAAAAAAAAAAATCGATTTTTTGAAAATCTCACAGTGGTGTTCTCCCTTATGTAGCGATCTACAATTTTTATAACGAACCGACATTGTCTTTAATTTAGTGTAAGAAACAACTGCTTAGTATTTATAGAGTACTTTAAATAATAAATATAACGAGATAATATTTTAATAAATTGCTATTTCATTTTACAGAAATTAATAGTGAAAAAGCGAAGTGTTTGTATACAAACCTAATGTCTTATACAAAGGTGTATCAATTACAAATTTAAAACGCCGTTTGAAGAACAGACATCCAACCGTAGAGCTATTCAACCGTTCGACATCCAACAATAATACACAGCAACCGACATCTTTAACTTCAAGAATATCACACGCATCAAGTGGTCCGTCAACATCTACTCAGGCAACCATTATACCTATGGAAAATGCGGATGCATCATCATAAGGCACTGAAGCAGCAACACCTCGCGTTACGTCATTGTCTCTCCTTCGGTTAGGCCAATCCAGTTTAGCAAGTTTAAAATTAATTATTAGCGATTTTCAACCGTTTTGAATAGTGAACGATAAAGGATTTATTGAATATACGAAAACTCTAGATCCGACTTACCAACTCCCGTCCAGATCAATGCTGACGAAGAGTCTGCTACCTCAGGCATATGATGAATGCTTGAAAAGAGTGAATAATTTTATAAAACAGGCAGTCTATAACAACGGACATATGGATTTCAATGAATACGAACAGTTATATGGGGGCTGCTGGCCATTTTACTACCGAAGCTTGGCAGATGAGCAGTGTGATTTTGGACTGTATCGACATTTCGGCGTCAAAGCATATTTCTGAAAATCTTAAAGAAGCTTTCAGAATTTTCTTTTCAAATTTTGGAATTCAAACAAAAATCAACGCTATTGTTACGGACAATGCTGCAACTATTTCGGCAGCCGTTATCGCAGCAGGATATGAAAACCAGCGACCCATAAATTAAATTTGGTTGTACAAGATGGAATAAAAGAAATTGAAGGTATCCACAAAAGAGTGAAAAGTGTTGTGGAATACTTCCATAGAAGTACGAAGGCTACAGCCAAGCTGAGAAGTCTGCCAACCCAAATAAGTGGAACAGTTACCATTAAATATCCCGCTCGGAATGCCAACCACAAATTAATTTAACGTTTTAAGAGAGTTGTGTGTTATTTTGAAACCTTTCGATAGTCTGACCAATGAGATGAGTGCCGAAAACAACGCAACAGTATCAAAAATCATTATAACAATTGTTGGGTTAAAACACTATCGGAAATTCGGAATACTATTAGGTCAAGTACTAGATTAATAGACATATTAGTCCAAAAAATTGAAAATTGTTTCCAAAACGTGGAACGCAACTACGTTATTCAGTTGGCAACATATTTGGACCCGCGATTTAAATGCAAAACTATGTCTGAGTCAACAAAATCTCAGAATAAAGACCGTTTAGTTCGATTGATAACGGACCTCTATCGAAGAAGCTTTAAGTGAAGTTGACGGAGGCAATCCAGCTACAACAATATCCAATCCTCAAAGCCAAGCAATAATGGAATTGCGGCAGTATACGGAAGAAAATTTATTGCCCCGTAAAAAGGACCCTTTACAATGGTGGAAAAGCAGAGAATTGATATACCCTCGGCTTGCCCATCTAGCAAAATGATTTTTAGGAACTCCTGCATCTTCGGTTCTCTCTGAGCGGGTATTTTCTAAAGCATCAGGGTTAATTCTTTAAGAAAGGAGAAATAGAATCACTGCTAAAAATTTGTAAAAAATTATATTTTTAAATGGAAATATGAATTTTGATTAGATTATTTTTGAATATTTATAATATTTGAATTATTTTTTTTTTTTTGTTACTTGTTTATACATGTATATATGTATATACATATATTAATTTTCTACAAATATTTAAATTTATGGGTTTTCATTGATAAATTAATATTTTTGAATAGATTTTTATTTTATTTATTTTTATTCATTATTTTCATTATCAGATACATCAATAATTACTGTGGTTGATTGTAAGACCGAGACAATAGGCTTATGGTATGAGAAATAAGATACATATATTTTCGAATGAAAATTAGAAAGATATCTAGAGAAAACTGCATCGATTGTTGTTCCATGTCTTGTGGTAGGCTCATTTCGGTTATTAGTCATTTGTAATTCTAATTTATCTTGTAGAAAGTTTACCAAGAGTTGTCCATCTTCGGACGGGAAATTAACGTTGAAATCTCCTGCTAAAATTAGTGGCAATGTATGATAGTTTTCTCCTAATTCTTCAGAGCCTACTCGACCGTAAATCATAAGTCTTTTATATAAAAACTTTATAATATTATTAACTGTGTTATTGGGCGAAATGTAAGCAACTACCATCATGATGTTTGTTCCATTGTCCAAAACACAGTGAGCAGCACATATATCACCAATTGATGATTGACCAATATCGATTTCACGAATATGTCGTAATAAAATGTCCATTTTCGAAGTTACTATATTCGAGACATCATTTGATTTGTAATAAATTGCCACTCCTGCTGATCTAACATGTTTACGCTTAAATTTCGCAATACAATCAAAATTCGGGATGCCAACATTTTCATCGTCATTTGACCAGGTTTCTGATAGAAACAAAATATTGCTTAAATCAATTACGGGATCGCTCAAGGCCGACACGTGTTTTCTGAGACTTTGGCAATTGAAAGTAACCATGGAAAACTTCTTTCTGTCATTCATGAAATTAAGAATCGTTCTTCCTATTGTTGACAATGTATTCAACGATAATCGGCGAAATTCATCTTGTAAAGATATGATTGATGTATCATTTTTTCGACCATGATAAAATCTATTATTATTGTCTTTTGGCACTATGTACAGTCCTTCAATACTGGTAACTCGTGATAGAGCAACATATAGTAATGGTAGAGAATGAGTCCTTTGATATTCATTCCGCCAATCCACACTGGGTCTCATTTGATACTGGTTTCTGGTATCAAAATACCATTCGCATCCACACACAGTCTCAAATGAATCCGGATTCTTCAATAAATGTATATTTATGTGTATGTCGAAAACCAATGCCTACTAGATATATTCAAGACGGCATTGGTCGAAGCACAATATGAAACCAAAAAAATACAAGTCAAAAATGTCCTTGAAAATTTTTTTATTTCATTTTTGTTTGTGTGAGTGTGGTGAGACTATAGAAACCAAAAAGAATTTGGTTAAAAAATAAATCCGAAACAAAACCCGTTTCATAGGTATAGGGGAAAAAACGAGGAATGATACCGGACTCATGAGACCTAGTATGGATTAGCTGATAAACAACTTCATTGAATGTTCCACCTCGGGATTTATGAATTGTCATGGCACATCCTGATACTAAAGGAAAATGATTTCGTTTTGCGTAATATGATTCAATATGGTAAAAAACAGAGAAAAGTTTCGTGTTTTATATCATCAGAGCCTACTTTGATGAAATTTTCACAATGAAAGTGGAGAAAAAAATTTGTGTTGTTTTGATGTAGTTGTTGTTGCCGTTCACACTTTTCGTAACACATTCACCAGCTTACTCCCCAAGTCAAGCGCGCCTAAAGAAGTTTTACTTCAAAAATTATTTAATAACAATAATAATTTGTTTGTTTCATTTCCTGTTTTAATTAGTTCTTCCTGATTTTTTAGAATTTTTTGATTTTGTTGAATAATTACCCTCTGCTGCTTATTTTGCTCTTTTTGGAGTCGAAGAGACCTCTGGATTGAATCCATTATAGTTGGATTCTGAAAATGATATTATAGGAGATACTACTATAAGAACACTTTCTTTTATTACTTACTCTTGGTCTACTTCTTTGTTGACCCCGAACTCGACGTGGCTAGGTGTATTATTATTATTATTTCTGCTTGCAGGTGACGTGTTAATATTTAGCGAATGTGGAGTGCTATTTGCAGGTGGTGTGTGTACCAATTGTATTGCTACTCGTAATGGTGACGAATATCCTTGTAAATATTCTGCCGGTTCAATAAATAGTTCTACTGCGTGTCCTCGAGTTTCGTGAGAGGTCGGAGAAGCTAGCTGAGTTACAAAATTTAAAATATTATTGTTAATATTGATTAAACAATTTTCTCTAAAATTATTATTATATGCAGTATCTACTTACTGGAATAGGTGAAATTATATTTATTTCCGAAGTGGACGGCTGTGGTATGACGGCTAATATTACATTTCTTTAATTAAATAAAGGTATTTTCAAAACAAATCTATTTGTTTACTATTGAATTAAAGCCACACTCAACTTCCGCATGTCCATCTAACAACTCCAGCTTGCCCATATTAATAATTCTCCAGTCGCACTCTGTTATTTCGGTAGCATCGTTTTCGTAAACGTCCTCATTTTCTAGCGGTCCCATTCCAGTACAGTTCCTGTGGTTCCGCATCATTTTTAGCTTTTCCCTTACTTTGTATTTTAAGCTATTCCATGTCTAAAATAAAAATAAAATAATTTTTTTTTTGAACAATTTAAAGTTTAATAATAATTTTAAATTATACTTTAAGCCATTGTTCAGCAGTCTTTGAAATCAGTCAAACCACGTTGACTGAATCTGTTATAATAAGCCTGAAATCGGTCAAACCACGTTGACTGAATCTGTTATAATAAGCCAAGCGGATTTTTTATCGTAGGCCCCGCGAGCTGTTGCATGTTTTCCTATAATAAAAAAAAAAATTGAATTTAAAAAATAACTTGCTGGGAATATGGCAGACATGTTTTGTTAAACTTACCTTGAATAAATTCAAAATGCTCCTCTACCAAATCAATGAGTGACGATTTCCTAACCGATTCGCTTTAGACTGAAAATTTATTAGATACACTTTATTAAAACAAAATAAAATAAATATTTATGTTTATTGTACTAATAATAACTTTCGATAGTATATTGTTCTTAACAAAACGAAAAAATATGTCACAAAACAAAACTTACCATATTTTGTAATTATATCTTCACCAATATGAAATAATGTAATTAAATGTTATTATTATAAATAATTTGTTTAATTTTACTTGTAATTGGCTTGTAACTGGTTAAAACTTTCAAATAAAATTATTTTTCTGTTACGAATAATTTTAAATTTTCAAAAAAATATCCACTAAAATATTCAACGGCTAGATAGATATACATATATTTTTCCTTCGTATGTTACACTAAAAAAAAATTTCGTATGACGAATTTTTTTTCGCGCAAAAAATGTTTGTAGCAGTTTTGGCTGCGTACAGTTTTTCTTTTAAAATTTTTTTTCCTATAACGACTTTTTTTTCCACTAAAATTTGTGCTTAATTCTTATACTGTACATAACCTAATTTTATTACACTCGTAGACCAAAGAATGGCATATTTCATTGTTTTAAAAAGTACGAATAAGCGTACATATTTCAATGCTTTAATTCACGTTAAATATAAAAGTATTAAGTAAGGCACAATTCGATTTTCAACATCAAGACACCTTTTAAATTTAAATTATTTTAATTATTTTTTTATTAAATTCTAAAATAAATTTGAACTAAAATACAATATTTTTGTCAAGGAGTATAAATAAAAAGTAAATATGTGTTTGTATGAAAACAAATGTAAAGTAATATGCAACGTTGCCGTCGTCATTTAGTTACCAATACTACCTTCAGTAGTCATTATCAGTCAATAACAAACTATAATTCGTCTTGGAATAATAAATGTTTTTGACTACGGCAATAAGCTCTCATATCTCTTTCTATCGTAATCAAAACACAACTATTGCAGCAGGAATTAACGATATATTTTGTTATGCGTACATATGTAGATACTCGTATAACATGTGTATGTATAACTAAAGGCAAACCAAAATCAACACTAATATTGTACTGCAAGCCTGATTCCGTGATGACGCACACAGATACCCTCTAACATTTAATCGCTTATACTTGAAAGTGTTGGTGCAAAAATTCCTTTGTTTTGTTGTATTTACAATTTATATGTTTATTCTGACTCATTTATCTAGTGTATCCGATCACCAATACTTTCATGTATAAGCGAAAAATAGATTCACAATGTTGGTGACAGTCAGGCTTGTAGTACATTATTGTTGGTTTTGGGCAAACGAAAACTTTGTACATACTTATATACCTATATATGAATTTTATTTTCTGTCGTAAGTAGAACGGTCATTGACCTTTTTTATATTTTGATGATCATACTCCTTGTTTCATTTGTTGCCTTTTCCTATCCAATGGAGATTAAAAATTGATGAACAAATTTGAAAATAATTATCACATTTTATACATAAATAAAAAAAAACTCTTTGTATTCGTATTGAATAGAAAAGATAAATATTTACCTGCCACACTAAGCACGTGCATTCACAAATTATTTAAATATGTTTCTATTCATCCTTTGTTAATACACTACACTAAACAACATTTTTTGAACAGTAATGGAGATTATAGAAATGATCGTACTCGTATTCGAAAATTGAAATCGAAATTCACGTATATTTCAATATTTTAAATTTAAACTTCAATCTCCCACTCAACCCTAAATAATTTCCAAAACACTAATCTTCATGTAACATTTTTAACCCTTATGTCTATGGTGGGTTACCCGAGCAACCTTTTCGACTTTAATCGATGAAATTTCTATTTTATCAATGGAATTTTGGGTCTAAGATCCAGGAATGCCAAAATCATTTAAATGTAAACATATTTTGGTTTTAAAAGTAAGCGTCCCTATTTTGGTACTTCAAATGTTTAACGGTTTACAAATTACACCTTTAAATCAATTAAGGGTTACCCGGGTAACCTTAAGCAAAATACAAAAAAATGGAATTTTATTTTTTATACAAATGTAAAAGCGGTTCTGAAAGTCATTAACATTACATTTTACATATTTAAAAAATTTAGATAATAAAAATTTTAATTAAAAGAAAACCAAAAATATTGATTTATTCGAAACAAGCAAGACACACATTTCGTTGTAAGAAGTGTCCATTATAAATGGGAAGATTGCACATCGTACAGCATTTTCGAGTTTTCTCTTGGGTGTTGATTGTTGAGTTTTTGCAGATAATTTCTCCTACTATTGCAATTCATCCTGAAGGTTTGGCTTTCCAGCCGCTGATTAGAAATTGGTGTACGTAAACATTCACTCTATCCCCGATTGTGTTGAAAATTCTCTGATACAATTTGTAGTGCTTGATCTACTGCAATTAGAGGGCATCGCCAACTATATTCCACGGTCTTGTGGAAAATTCTTCGTCTGTGGGTTACGGCCTGAGATTAAGGATAATTTTCCCGGCAAATTACGTTGGCCGCTAATGCTGCAATCGTGCAATGTCAACTGTATTGGTTTTCCTTTTTACCTTGTGATTCGATTATATCTGGTTTATTGAGTGAGCCCGACGTTTAATCACAATGGTACATCTTCGATAAAAGTATAACGGCTTTCTTTTTTAGGCACACACGAACGTAAGGTACAATTATCTGAACTAAATCCAAATACCGATGACATCTCCGGATGCGATTTAGATGGAAGCATTTGTTTAGGTAAAAAAGGTTTTTTTTTTACCGTACTAAAATTTGAAAGGCTCCATGACATCAAAAGCCGAGCTAAGGGCAGGGTAGTAAAAATACTATCAGTCACTATATTCCTTCCAGATCCTCTGAATTGGTAACACAGTCTTTCAATAAGATAAAGAGGGCCTTAATTGTGTTATCCATTTCGAAAACCAATGTTTGTTGAATAGGAATTTCGCGAATGCAACAAAATGCAACAAACACAAAATGCAAAAGCAAAAAGAATTTCAAAATCAAATATGAAAAAAATAGTTACATTTTTAATTGATATTCGTATAAATACCCGGGTAACCCTTAATTGATTAACGTAAGAAAAAAGATGCATAGACACAAGGGTTAAATTAATGTGCGCACTTTCCTATTAGCACTAGTTTAATATAAATTAATTAATTTAATTTAATCTAATTTAAATTAAACATAAAATAAATAAATTTTAAATAAAACAAAATAAAAATAAATTTCAATTACGGAAACAGACTAAAATACGTCCGTCTCCATCGAGCGTTCATCGTCAATCCAACACAGTAATATTATTTGATTAATAAACTTATTTTATACCACACAAATTAAACTACAAAAAATACGACGAACACTTTCATATTTTAAGTAAAACTATGCCAAATGTATTATACATACCATACCTACCGATGGTGACGTTTTTTTTATGTATATTCAAAAAAATTTACAGAGACTTAATATTAATTAACATATACTTATGTGAGAAGGTTCCTAGGCTTGTAGTTTTATTAATGATTTAAAATATTTCTGGATAAAGCCTATTTATTTTATAAATAATTACATTATTTATAACGTTTCGGAAGTATATCACATCCATTACCAAACTAATAATAAATGTTATCTAGTATATAGTATTAACACAAAAATGGATCGTCACTTATTTCTTGTAACAAACACTTGTTTTAGATAATTACAACAATCCTTAGGAATTTAAATTATACAGCGTCACGAAGGAAACAACTGACTCACAGAAAAAAAAATAACAAACAAGTCCCCAAGGACTACGTACCCATGACTACCGTTTACTACTACCGACTATTTACTTACTACTTTTTTACCGATTCTTTACCAAAATTAATTTTAAAAATTTCACCAAATTCGATCCCTGTCCAACAAATAAAGTGTGGCCGCACAAAAGCAACGGAGTTTATCAATATTGTAATTGGCCCATTTGCTGCCTAAAAAATTAGTAAGATTCTACGCGTTCAATATTTTTCTGTTATTATTGATGAAACTACTGACCTTACATCGGCTAAATGCTTAGTTATTTTGACCTAGTTAAAGAAAAGGTTGCTGTTACGTTTTTGGTATGCTTAAACTTCAAGATTCCACAGCATTAGAGATTTGTTTATCTTTAAAACATCATTTTTTAAATATATTATTAAATTATCAAATATCATAGGGCTAGCTACTGGCAATGCTTCAGTAATGGCTAGAAATCTTCAAAGAGTAAAAGCAAAATGTTTGATGTTTTTTTGGGTTGTACGTGCCACTCAACTGCACTGTACGTCAACAACGCTTTAAAACACTTTCCTGATAGTATCGAAAAAAATATCAAAGAGGTATATAACCACTTCTCGCATAGCCAAAAAGTTTTCTAGATATTGCCCAATTTCAAAATGATTTTAATTTACAAAATCATAAAATGTTGAGGCTGTGTAAAGCTCGGTGGCTGGCTCTTGAAGCAGTAGTCCAAAGAATTTTAGAACAGTGGGAAGCTTTAAAGCATTGTTTTGTTCTGGATTGTTTCGAGATAAAGCAAGCGAGAAATCCTCATGCGCATAAAATTCTTGATTTTTTCAAGAATGAAGAATTAAGTTATATTTAATATTTTTGTCTTTCATATTAAAACAATTAAATGACATCAGCAAAATTTTCCAATCCGAGAAATCCGAAATTCACAATGTTTATTCAAAATCTAAAAGTTTACATAGAAATTTTACAAAATGTTATTATTTTGGAGAGGATTAACCTTAAAGTTACCTAAAATGTAAAGAAAAATATTATTTCTTTTTATGTTGAGCTTTGTTTACAAATAAACAAAAGATTTTATTTGGAAGACAATAAACTAGAAATGTTTAAATATTGCAATCTTGCCGAAATCGTTTCCGGCTGTATACCATCTATTCGCTCTTTGTTAATTAACCCTTTAAAAACCCAAATATTGAAATTGAAACTTTAAATGATCAGTGGCGCGGTTTGATTGATAATAAAGATCTGCCAGCCAAATTTGATTCTGAAGACACTGTAAATTTAGTTAAGGCAATGGAAAGACTCTATCAACGGTAATGCCATTAAGGCGGCACAAGTCAACAACTAATCTCCATCTCTATTCATTTGGCGATTCCTTTGGAACGGCTAACAACGGAAAGTTCCATGGACGTCACTTTCTTCTATTATATTGTTATCGAGCGTTTCTGGTATATTGGTACAGAGTTAGGCAATAACGGTATTTCATGCGATGTAGTAGAGGAACTCGGAAGTACATCACCGTCTAAGTAAAATACATAATTATACTTTCGACATAACTCTAAAACTGATGAGATATCTTGTTCATTTAAATCTGAAAGATTAATTTGAGAAGCTAATAATTTAAGCCTACTTTATACTACATTATTCCAAGAAGTTAGATGAAATATGTCGTATTCGGATAATTTTTCAAAATTTAAGTCTGTTGGGATGATTATAACTGCGTAATCATTCGTATTATGTATATTGGAATAAAAATTGTATTATTTCGAGAACGAATAGAATAATTGAACTACCGATAAAACTTGTTCTCTTTCCAAAAACTTATTTTATTTTCAACTCCGGATACTGCCAAAACATTGCCAGTCATCGACCAACTAACTAACGCTCACACAACATAAGGCTTTATTTCTTTAGAATAGTGAATAAGTTCTGTATCATCTTCGGTATATACATATAGACAATTTTGAAATTTGCTCGGAACGAGGTGACACTACGAATGATTCAGGTAAATATACTATAAGATCTAGGATAATATGATAATTTTGAAATGGAATTCTAAGTTCAGATGACGAAAAATCGATTTTACACTTGTTTTCGTTAACACGTTCGCCACTCAACGCCACATGCAATGTGTTTCGTCTGCAAGTGACCGGCTGGAAAATTCGGAATATTTATGTAAAATTATCACAAAAATCCTTTAAAGTGGGGATCTAACTGTAAAACTTTGCTTTTTACGTAGTTTCACACGACCGGTTAGCGAACAACAAAACTATTTATTATTAATTAAAACCAATTGAGTTTTCGATCATATAAAACATAAGGTTAAAAAGATTTGGATAGATAACTATACCTTTTTGAGAAAACAGCTACAACAAATGCCCTTTTTCGACAAACTGCTGTTCGAATATATTATGAGTTAGGTAGTAACAATGTTTTGTGAATTTGTAGATATCATGCTGTAGATTAATAATAATAAATTAAATAACTATGTTAATGGGACATTTTCTCGACTTACAGTTATTTTTTTAAAAAGTAGAGGTTTAAGTAAAATAAATGTTATTTTCCCATAATTTGTGATATTCTTTTTAAAAAAACTGGCTAATTGTACGAATTGACCAATAAAGTGACTCATACCCTTTCAAAAATTGCAAACAGATTTAAAATCGAGCCCATAACTTGGGAGATATGAGGAAAAATGTGAAAACGTAATAACTTGCAAAGTTTTACAGATATTTAGACTTCCACTTTAAACGATTTTTTGCGATAATTTTGCATAAATAAATATTCCGAATTTTCCGGCCGGTCACTTGCCAATGAAACACATTCTATATTATACATAGAAGTACACGTATCACCCTTATATAAGTCTAGTTTTTAATTAAATGGTATTTCATCTTGACTGTACTGTAGGTAAGGGCACATGAAACAGTATTTAAATTTTCGGCTGTTTGGTAGTATTGGAGTTATCGCCACTCGGCAAACTTTAAATCAATTTTCTTTACAAAAGAAAACCCCTTTAAATTTATGGATTCCGCGTAGCTTGTGGCTCCCTCACCGGAATCAATGGGTGAGTTGAATAAAAACAAGTAAGTGCTTTGTGATTTTTCAAATATCTTTCTTGTAAGCAAATGAATAAAATTTAAGTATATTCTTGATGGAAATGTGGATACTTGAAGTGCAAGTAACTCTTTCTCTATAAGCAGACACTTAAACATTTCCCGGTACCTACTTGAAAAGCTGTGAATAAAAAAAGTAAGTTCTAAACTTCTACCGTACTTACTTGATAATTCACAAGGTTGGATACAAGGAGACTTGAGTTTAGTTTGGAAATATATATTAATCGCATAATGGCCCGAATTTATTAATATTCGAAAAATGAAAAATTATCTTGAACACCGGGGGATTTGAGGATCCAACCAAAGGTTCACAAATTTTGAGTTTTGATCGTTGAAAATGAAAAGATTATAGCGGGGTTATTTTTTAAAATTTAAGTGGTATTTTTGGATATTCGATGGAGAAAAAAAAAGATGAGGGTGAAATATACAAAAATCTTTACTAATTTGGTAAAAAAACACCAAATTATTTAGATAAATAATTAGAATTAAATTATCAGAGGTACCTACTGCCTTAACAATAAGTAAAGACGTAAAGGTATTACTTAAATTTTTTCCGGTAAGTACTTGTAAGCGCAAGGTAGTTATTATTCACTTCGAAATAAGAGAAAGCTTTTGTTTAAAAGTACACTCCACCGTTATAGTGATCAAAATCCATCACTAACATTGCTACAAAATATCCAAAACAAGAAAGTAAATTCGAAATTCGTATCAAATTTTAGACATGATTTTGAAATGATTTTCGAAAATCGTTGCTATAACAATAGCAATAGTTACAACTATAAATTCGGGCCTTAATTAAGGTAGCCATTAAAACTAAATTTCACAAGTTAATTATCAGATAATTGGAATCCTCGTAATTTTATTACGTCGTAATTGAGCAGCATTTATTTTAATTTGTACCCTAAATTTTCTTTAAATGACATGTAGTTTTAGGCAGGGTTTACATAAAGTATTATACCAATATATTTTTGATATATAATTTACTGAAATATAGAAAAGTATCGGATAAAATATTTAAAAATTTAAATTAATTAATTGATAAAAAGTTGATCTTATAGTTTGGTCTAATAACACTACCCTGCAAAATTTTGCCCCTGGACAATGAATAGTTGTTTCCGAAGTAATTTTTCACGCTGGATCCGAATCCGGGCTCAGAATAGCTCTATCACGTCAGGTTTTTGAGATATTCTAACCTAAAAGTGCAAAAAACACTGTTTTTTGACATATTTGAGGTTATGTAGCAATGCAGTTTTTACTTTTTTATAAAACCCATGTATGCGATCTTATTGTACAAGTCTTCCTCTTTCAAATGCCGTTGAATTTGCTCAAATATCATTTTTTTTCGCCGAGATATCGCATTTTCAAATTTGCTTATTCGTGAATTTTTCTGTATAAAAACACTACCCTGCAAAATTTTAAAAATTTGGTGCCACTTGATAGTAAATAGTTATTTCCGAAGTAGTTTTTCACGCTGGATCCGAATTCAGGCTCAGAATTGCTCTATCACGTCAGGTTTATGAGATATTCTAACCTAAAAGTGCATATATACCGTAGGTATAAACGGTAGTGTATTATTATACAGTATATCGAACAATTCACGAACATGCAATTTTGAAAATGCGATATCTCGGCGAAAAACTACATATTTGAGCAAACTTAAAGGCATTTGAAAGAAGAAGACTTGTACTATAAGATCCCATACATGAACTTTTGAAGAAAAAAAAAATCGCGGTGCTAGATAACCTCAAATACGTCAAAAAACAGTGTTTTTTGCACTTTTACGTTAGAATATCTCATAAACTTGACGTGATAGAGCAATTCTGAGCCCAGATTCGGATTCAGCGTAAAAAATTACTTCGGAAACAGCTATTCATTGTCAAGTGGCACCAAATTTTTAAAATTTTGCAGGGTAGTGTAATTAACCGTTTTTATAAAATTATTAAAAACTTAAGTTTGAATTCATATGACGATAGTTTTTTGCTATACACTTTTATTCTGATATTGTAAACGGGGTGTAAAATAGAACAATGGTAGCTGCTGTTTGTCAAAATTATTTATGTATAATTTGCAACGTTAATTGGAGTGAAACAGATGTTTTACTGTACAATGGTTCAGTACAGATTTAAACCAGTTTATACCATTAAACCCGAGATACATTTTAAAATAAATTATGTAGTGTAAATGTTTGCGGAAAGATGACACTCATTAAAAGTAAAATGTTTGTGGCAATTTGCGATGACCTACATATCATATTTTTTTAAAGTTTAATTTAGTTTTTGCTATATTTTCGATAAAATTTAAATGCATAATTCTAAAAGTAATAGAAGACATAAGAAAACAAAAAATGGTTAGAAAAAATAAAAATTTAATTCCGAAAATTTTTTTGTATTGAATTTCTTCTTGGTAAAACCCAATTTTAATGTTTGTTGTTCAAAAAAGTAAAAAAAAAAATTATGTAGTAATTTAGGTATTTGATTGATGAAAAAATGGTGCATAAGTGAACGGGTGATAAATAATCTTTTTGTTTGAAGTATAACTTGCATGGAATTTTTTTTAAAAGGCAAATTCATTTGGTTTTTTATTTCATAGGAAAGCAAACTTCGAATGTGTTGGAGGAGCTTCGGGACTCAAAATAGATTGCAGAGGTTGTAATTTATAAAGAAACAATTGAATATTGATGTGATTAGGAATAATTAATACAAGAAATTTCAGTAACAACTAAAATTTTGTTCGAAGTCAACTTTACTTTTGTTCGGTTAAACGGGCTACCTATATCCAATTGTACCACATATTTTAGAAATTTAATAGGGGCTACTTGGTTTTGGGCCAGCACCTGGATTCCGGTTCGATGACAACACATTTCCGATTCCCATTCTACAAATGAGTTTTAATTTACTATAAATTTTATAGCATGAGTTTTTTGGTTCATTAGTTAATATTTAACAGGTACTAACCATTAATATTTGACAAATCTAAAATTTGTTTAAATAATAATTTTGTGATACTGATTAACGTTTTTATATTAATTAAAATATATTGAATCTACATATTACATTTGCATCAATCTATTTATTTGTTTAATTTATTATATGTATGCTTGTAATCAGTGTTACCACTTTGACACAATTGTACCAATATTGGTACATTACGCCGATCCAAAAATTTCAGTGTGTACCTTTTGATTTTGGTACATTTTTTTGATTATGTACTTCTGCTTTATAGTTGTCGTATTTAATTATCTAATTCATCCGGAAGAGACATAAGGTTCGGACCGTATTGTTTTTTGTTCCGGTTGGTTGTTTTCTGTTGAATTTTGTTGAATTGCACTAACTTAATTGTTGTACATACATTGGGTTTTTATAAATTGTTCATTGTTTTTGTCTAACGGGTTGGAATTGGAACTTGGGTTGTAATGAAATGTCACAATCAAAGTTAACGGCTACCGGCTCGGCTACGTATAATTGTGTTTTCAGAAGCTTCGGTGGCTAAAAGTAGGATTTTGGATTTGTGCTGTGTATTTTAAATTAATTATTTTTAGCTTCTCGTACTAACGAATTTACATATTGATTATTGGGATTACTAATAGAAATCTATTTTTAAAAAATCGGGGAAAACCGTATAGCAAGTGTATGTAAGTGATCAATTTTTCTACAGTTTTTAGGTTATTTACATATTAAAATTTTTTAATACGATTTATTTGTTTGTACAATTTAGCTATTGATATTTTATGCATTATGTACTAAAATAAGATTTGTGATTATTGGGTTATAATTAAATTTGTGATTATAGCGCAATGTGCGCTATAGTTTGGTTAATTGTGCTGTGTAAAGTTAAAAGTGTTTTTGTTTTTATTTAGGTGCAATTGCATCAAACATACATAATTTCAAATAATATTCATGGTTTCCAGTTATATCGCATTATTTAATTCTAATTAATTTTTAAACTCCGTAGCACATAATAATCTAGATGATTTTTGAATAACCCGACGATTTATTTACACGGTAGAAGATACAACGGCAGCAACTTTTGAAACATACATGTATGTACATGTATATGCGATTTTAAGAATAACGGCTAAATGAAGAGGTTCTTTAAACCAATTGCAAAAAATGTGTAAGTTGAGTAACAAATTTTCCGTTCCTTAGATTAAATACATACAATTAATTTATAATCAATTTTGAATATTTATACGAATTTTAGTCCGGTACCATCAAGCTCCGCTGAGGCGATCGCAGTTCAATCAAAAGAAAATCTTAAAGAATCTGGAGCAATACCAGCTAGATCTGATTCAGATTCAACTAATTCTGATTTGTCGTTGGAGCTGGAATCAAAAAGAAAACGATATGTGCGAAAATAAAAGTCCGAGTGGGAATTACAATATTCTTGGCTCAAATGTTTAAACGGAGAAGCTTATTGTAAATTTTGTGCCAAATCGATGGTAAATCATTTAACGCACATTAAGCGCTACGACAATTTTTCAAAGGAACACCGGAGACGATTGAAAATTTCTAAATAAATGCGTCCTTTGGATATTTCGTTTTTAGGACAACAGGCGATGAAAAAAAAGCAATTGGAAATGTTGTGCGTGGTTTATTGTATTTAGCATGGCTTGCCATTTATAATCTTATGGATTGATTACAGCAATTAATTCAAACTATTTCACCCAATTCTGTAAAAGCCCAACAAATAAAATGTGGCCACACGAAATCAACCGAATATGTACACTATAATTGGCCGTACGTCGCAGAAAAAATAAGTAAATTTCTTCGCAAGCAAAATTTTTCGATTTTAATAGATGAAACGACCGACATAACATCAGAAAAATGTCTGGCATTAATTTGCGGATATTTCGATCCAAGTTCACAAAAAATCGTTGATAACTTTTTCGGTATGTTAAAACTACAAAATTCCACCTCGGCAGAAATTTTTAATTCAGTGAAAGATCATTTTGATAAATTCAACATAAATTTTGAAAATATAATTGGCGTGGCCAGTGACAACGCATCAGTCATGGCCGGAAATTTTAATGGAGTACAGGCCAAAATAAAGAAGTTCAAAAAGATGTTTTTTTCTTAGGCTGTACGAGTCATTCCATTGATCTATGTGTAAACCATGCATTAAAACATTTTCCCAATGCAATCGAGACACACATTAAAGTTATATACAGTGGTGTGCATTAAAATAGGTAATTTAAATTTTTTTTTTTTATAGTCGAAAATAAAACAAACTTAGGAATAAATCATAATAACATGTATTTATTTCAAGTGTATATTTCATAAGGAATTCAAATTTTAAAATTACAGTACTTCTTTTAATAATAGATGTTTTCAGTTACTACGAATTTAAGTTACTACCATTTTTAGCTGTGCACGAAAATAGGTAATTATTACATTATAAATTATAAAAACGCAATAAAAAAAAATTTAAATCAGCTGTATCTCAAAATTCAAGATTTGGTTGTGAAACCTTTATTTGCGATTAGTGCGTTGCATCGCCGGCCCATATAATTCACTAATTTTTGGCATTTCTCCGGTGGTATGGCCATCCAAACTCTTTTGACATTTTCCCATAGTTCGAGTTTATTTTTTGATTTCGGAAGTTTACCTAATGCACGTTTAACATCCGCCCAGAGATTTTCTATTGGATTTAAATCGGGTGATTGGGCTGGCCATTTCATAATTGTAATGTTGTTATCCTGGAACCATTTTTTTACCACCTTCGCTGTGTGTTTCGGATCGTTATCCTGTTGAAACACCCAGCGAAGGGGCATATTGTCCTCGGCAAACGGTAGCATTGTATTGCACAAAATGTTGTTTAAATAAATCTCTTTAGTCATAGTATCTTTAACCCAAACAATAGGGCCTACACCACTATATGAAAAACAACCCCATATCATTATATTACCACCGCCATGTTTTACGGTTTTAACTGTGTATCGCGGGTCATATTGCTTTTTTTTCGGACGTCTAACATATTTTTGTGCACAATCCGATCCAAATAAATTAATTTTTGCTCGTCGGACCATAATATATTTCGCCATTTGGTAATTGGCCAATGCACGTGGTCTCTAGCGAATTCCATTCTGCTGCGGATGTTTTTTTTTAGACAGCATGGGACACTTTTTGGGCAAACTAGCTTTCAGATTGTATTCTAATAGACGTCTACGTATTGTTGAACTATCAATTTCCAGGTTAAGTTCTTTTTTTATTTCACTAGATGTTGTAAATGGATTTTTCTTAACGAAGCGTACGATTCGAGCGTCAGTTTTAATTGAAGTTTTCCTTTTTCCACCCCGAGTTTCAGGTCCAGTTTTATTTTTCAGAGCATTTGAGACCATGTTGATCTTTTGATATTCTCTCGTTGGCCTTCGGAACAATGCGTACTTCGCCCCATTTTGATTAAAAAAAATTTTTTTTTCTAAAAAAAATATTTCAGAATTTACTTACAATTGTGAAATATAACATCCAAAATAATAAATCACTATTTAAACGACAATAAATAATAATTAACAACAAAAATTTAATAATTACCTATTTTACTGCACACAAAAATTTATCAGAGGTAGCAATAATATTTATTTCATAACTAATTTACGCCGTAGTAATAGCAATACTGATTGTAAAAGTTAAAAACAATATACAAAAATCTGGTCATGACAGTAATTTGGGGAATTCCCTTTTTGTTTGGGTTCAACTGTGGAAATTTTTTTAAAACAATGTAATTACCTATTTTATTGCACACCACTGTATAATCATTTTTCACATAGTCCTAAACGAATAATCGAATATTCTTCAGAGTTTCAGAAGGATTTCAATGTAGCAAATTACAAAATTTTAAGATTTTGCAAGACTCGTTGGCTCTCACTTGAAGCGGTGGTTACAAGAATTTTAGAGCAGTGGGATGCCTTAAAGCATTACTTTATATTGTACTGTTTTGAAGCAGAGGATAAAAATGATTCAGGTCCACACGATATTCTCGAATTTCTTACGAATGACGAATTCAAATTATATCTTCTATTTTTGTCATTTATTTTAAAGAGAGTGAACCAAATTAATAAAATATTTCAGTCTGAAAAAGCTTAAATTCAAAACGTATACTCAAGAATCAAAAGTATTTATCTGGAAATCTTAAAAAATTTCATTTGACAACATCGATCTACAAGTTGATGTGAAAGATATTAATAATCACCTTCCGATGAGTTCAATGTTCTTTTCATTAAGTTTCCAAGAATTTGAGGACTTATTTCCGGAAGAAAAGAAACCAAAAATTGTAAGTGTTAAAAAGGACATAATTTCATTTTATATGGAGCTTTGTTGCCAAATAAAAAAACGGGTTCAGCTCGATGACAGCAAATTGGAGATTTAAAATATTGCAACATTTCCGAAATTGTTTCGGGCAGTATGCCAACAATTCGACCGTTATTAACCAATTATCCTTTTAAACGAAAAGATATTTCAATTGAAACGTGTGGCGATGTTTAATTGGAAAAAAAGAGTTGTTGGCACTAATGGATTCTGAAGACGCCATTATAAATTGGCTCAAAATTAAAAATATAAAAAATAATTTAGAGACATCTATGTACTCTGAATTATCCGATTACATTATTACACTGCTGTCATTGCCGCATAGTAGTGCAGCTGCTGAACGAGCTTTCTCTACATTGAATATAATAAAAAACAAAACAACCAACCGTCTTGACAACAAGACCATTAGTAATATCATGTTTACTAGAACATTACTCAAACAAAACATCAATGATACCGGACTATACCGGAAGAAGATCTGGGTAAATTTGCCGCCAAATTTAAATTTAAAGACGGCGTTTTCGAACCTTATTAATTTTTTGTTTATTTTTAATTATGAAGACTGAATTTTGATTTATAACTTTTAATTTGCGTTATTAATTTAAAAAAATTGTTACTTCCCAAGTATAACAACACAGAACTCAAAATTGAGCTACCGTATTTTCCTTTGGATTTTGACAAAATATCCGAAACTCAACAGAACTCGTATTTTTAGAAATACAATGTAGTATTGGTGTATATATGTACACATCTTATACAAATTTTTTTGCGTTAAGGCCGATTTAGATGAAGAAAAATGTTTGCCCGACAAAATTTTTGCATGACGGTTAGAACTGCACGCAATAGAAAAATAAACACTGGTTGAAAAGAGAAAGGACATGTAAACAAAAATGGCGATGCTATAATTTTTGGAGGCTGATAATTTGACGCCATCTTTTTTACATTTATCGGTAGTGATATAAATTAAATTAATTGGGGGAAATTGATCAAAATAAAATAAATACGAAAGCTCTTAAATTAATTTTTGTATTTAAAAATTTTCAAAGATAAATGGTTCAAATTCAACATGTCTGTTTTTGAAAATTTGGTTTTGCCTCCTATAAACTTTTGACGTCTAGTCATTGTATGGGTTTTCATTATATACTTTTATTGTGTTTGAATTAGTTTGTTACTATAAAATATCAAAAAATATTGTCGGGTCGAATGTATTTTATAGTTAAATTTTCATTTCTATAGTAACAATTGCTCAAAAAAAAAGAAAAAACAGCTTTGCAAAATTTTGCATGTTTATATTGTCGTTCTTGTCATCCAAACGAAAATTGTAATGTACTAATCTCTTCTTTTTTTGCAAGGCAAACATTTTTCTACATCTAAATCGGTCTTAATTTATCAGTTCGTTTTGTGTCTTGTTGATACATTGGTTGGTGATTAGTGTTTAGTGATATAGTTTTTTTTGTGATATTACTTTGATTTATGGATGCTCGACGCCACCATTTAATGAATAGGACGTGTTTACGCAATTTTACTGAAGATCAGGAGTAAGTAAAACAATTGGCAATTATAACAAATTTTGAGAAATTTCCGTATATTAATTTTATTTCATTTTTCAGAAATCTATAATGAAAGAAGAAGGGTACCACCTAAAAATTATCACCAGATTGAACTTTAAAAATATTTTTGCTAACGAGCTGTCTCAGAAGTTTGCGTTTAACGGACAGCAAGGAAATTTAAGTGCAAAACACTGTGATAACATGTAAGAATGTAAATTAAAAAAATATATACATAATATTTATTTATCAAAATAAAAATACAGAAATAAAAATTTTGTTTCATTAATGAATTATTTGATTTCCCCGCAAAATTTGGAGCTTGACATTTACACACACACATTAAAAAATATTCCCGTCAATATTATTTCTACACACACACATGTATACAATTTTTATATAGTGAGTTCTGTGAGTTCCCAATAATTGCGACACGGTAGCATATGTTTTCTTATAATAATTCATAACTCAAACAAAGGTAAACCCAGAACTAAGTTATGGATATCCTACGAAATATTATAAAATAGTTGGATTTAAAAATACTTGGGTTATGGCTGTATGTATGAAAATGAATTGTGATTTTTTGGAGATAAAAACTTTAAAATGATTTTGTATTTTCCTTTGTTATAATTATTTTGGCAACATATAATTTGGTACCTATCTTTCAAAAAGAAAACAACGAGCGAGTTTACCCTCAACTCGCAAAAGATTCATGTGAAAACTTTTTTGTTTAAATATCTACTGAATCATTTCAGGCCATTTCGATGAGGCCGAGAAACCCCTGCATAACGACGGCTGTTGCTCGCTCAGTATTTAAATTAAGTTACATTTCTGGTTCAAAAAGTCAGTAAGTTATAATTATATTATGAATTTGGAGGACGACCCTTAGTGACCTTATTTGAGCATGAGAATAGTACAGTTCTGTTAAGTTAATCACCTAAACCTGCCATGTACGCTTTAAAATATACCATTACTCATACACAGCAATCTTGCTCAAAGTTCCATAGTAGTAAATGGTCACGGCAAACTCGCTGAACAAAGAAAAATCGCATCGCTTTATCACTGATCAGTTTTCAATAAATTATATAGAGCGGTTCTATTTGGGCGCAATGTTAGCCGTAAAATCATTGCAATTGGAAAGACAGTAGCTCGAAACTCCCCATAACCAAACTCACCAACAGCATGAGCTTGAGCAATACTAATAAGAAAGTATACCGATTAAATAATTTTAAAATTATTATTTTATTATAATGCAATGTATCCATATGTGCAATTTTCACAGCTCCCTATTTCCATTTAATTTTTTTTACACTACACAGGCATAATTTGTGGTTCTTTTTGCTCTTATGTATGTAATTTTCATTTTCAAAAACACTTGCTGCTGCGGCCATATATAGCAGAAATTTTCACAACAAAATAAATTAAAGTAGGCGGTTTTTTTTAGATTTTTTTTTTGTATTCGGCTCACGATGTTTTTGAAATGCCGGATGACGTTGTATATTGCACGTGTATGCGTAGATTTTGCTTTGATTTTACGTTTTATTTATTTTTTGTTCTTGTCGATATTCACACATACCAGCAATATTTTTTGTTCGGTATCTACTTTTGTTTCCGTAACCCGATTTCTATCCAATTTTTTACTTAAGCATTGACCAGTCAGTCTTTAAGAAATTTAAGTAAGAATGCGACCATAGGAACATGCATGTTACTGACCAGCGAAACTTTAAGAACTTTTCGTTCAGTTTCGTTAAATTTGAATTGTCATTTAACAATCTTTAACAAGAGCGAAAACTATCGTTCAAACTGAAGGAAGAAACGTCAATGTATTCAGTTTTGTGATATATGTCAATTAATATTATGTATTTATGTTTTATTAATTAAAATAATAATTTAAATGCATTTTAAACATGTACATAGAATATTATGTAGTGTAATATGTATTAAAAATAATAAAATACAAATATTTTGAATTTTTTTTTTTGTCAAATCGTGTTAAAGATTCGCTGGGCGATCTGTCAAAATTTCCATAATAATACACTTTCGTTAGATTCTGTAAGGTTTTATTACGGATTCTTAAAGACTGACTGGTCAATGCTTACTCTTCCGTTAAAGATGTTTTCACATCAAAAATGTACCAAGTTTGAAACTTATTTTAAGTTGCCAAGTGGCAACATTGCTTGTAATAAATATTTCATTTACTACAAAAAATTTTAAATAAATAATATTATTATGGAATATATACATTTACGTATAAGAAGAACGCAATCATCAAATCAAAGATAATTATCTGTGGTCACAAATCAAAGAGGCACAAGTCGAGTTGTGCCCTTGTACATATTATTTAAAATTCGAATTTTCGATATCATATTGTATCAATTTTTTGGTAACATTCCGGCAACTAGAGACAACCGTAATTACTGTTTAAAAACACTAAATTCAAAAAACTCATACGATTTTCAATGATTCTTAGTTTTAAAAACGATTTCCTGAAAAATGTGAATTTTCGAGTTATGCCCTTTTGACTTCTGAGCACATGTAATTATTTTTCTTATCTAGGGGCCTAAGCGATTCATTTGGATCAACGACAAATGCCGAGTTGCAGAGGCATTCTTGTGTGATATGTAAGTCTTGTAAACAACATATAAAAAATTGTTGTCATATATGGGTCCATTTCGGGGCACGTTTGAAACATCACAATAATTTTAGGCTCCTACCTAATGTATACCAAAGATTTAGTAATAAAAAATAATATAATAACCAAAAATCTTGCGTTTTTATAAATATATTATTTTATAAACCGTTTTATTTTATAAACCCGAAAATTGTGTTCCGTGATTTAAATTTTACAATAGTTTTGTTTACAAATTTAATTGAAAGATAAGTTTGTTGTCTGTATTAAATCAATAAGATTCTTTCGGCTTTTTATAGACACAATATATTAAAAATAATGGCATTCAAAACATTTTTCGACTTGTTAATCAGAAAAAATGAAGAGGCCAGTCATTTATAATATATATACCAAAAAAGTAGAAATATCAAAATCCCCCCCGTACTTTAACCCGAGAGTCAATACAAAATGTATAGACTCTAAAAAAATTTACAAATTTAATTGTTTAGTATTTGGTCTAACAACAGCTGGGGATTTATTATAAAACATTATTTTGATAGGCCCATTTTTACCTATAAATGCAAATCGAGGACATTATTATTATATTTTGTGATTGACTCTTGGTATTGGAACAACATACAAAAAACTGTTGTCGCATGTGAGTCCATTTCGCACCATTTAATCTCTTTTATTTGATATGTTTGACACAAAACACAATAATTTTAGGCTTCTAAATTTAAATTCTGGGCTCCAAAATTTAAAAATTAGAAAAAATGTTTACTGTTTGTTATGTTATCATCTAAATAAAATACATTTCATAGAAAAATATTTCATGGGTTCTTTGACCTTCTCTATGAGTTTTAATTTTTCAGTCATCAAACCGGAATTGCGTTTCATGAGTTTTTATACCTTTAGGTTTTTAAATGTATACTAGGGGAAAAAGCCCGCGTAAACAAGAACAGAAAGAGAACATAATGATATTGCAATATGACATTTAATTTGAAAAAATTTCTTTATACACAACTTTTTGGTAAGTCCGAGTTGATCGGGGCTAATGAATGAATACAGTTTCCTTTTCTGCACTTCCCGTTAAAACGTCGGCAATTATCAGATTTGGTTTCAGCTGTCGAACAATTGATTGGTTCCATTACACAGACCACGCTTTGTATTAAGATTTCTTAATAGAATTATGATACTTCCAACAATTATGCTCAATTTATGAAGCGACATCCATGATGGCGTTAAATCATTTAAGAATTCTGTCAGGTAGTTCTGAATGTCTTCATCATTTGCATCATCAATCGAGTCAATGCTAAAATACGTGTCGGGGCTTTCCGCAAATCGTGTCAACACTTCTTCGTTGATCAAGTCCACATCTGCATTTTTTGGACATAAAATGGCCATTTTTGAAAATGTTTCGGCATCAACTGGCGACAGCGTTTCACCATAGATTTCGGTTATTATAGAGCCTTTGCAAATAAGGTTGCTCGGAATTTCAATTAAGTCGTCGGTAAGACCATGATTGTTGGTTAAAGTTCCATCGCCTAAATTGCTGTATTGTGAGTCCACTGAATGTACGTTATTCTGGAGGCTGAGAACATTAAATTTTTCTCAAAGACCATGCAATTTTAAGGTAGCTTCAACAATTGCAGGCTGACTACCATGTACAACTACAGGTAAAGCTTGCCCAAAATCTCCACCAAGTAGCATTATTTTATCGCCAAATGGTTTCTGGTTTTTCATTATTTGCCCAGGTAATTTAAACTGGAAGTGATAGAAGCAACGGTAAGTACAACGTGATATTCTTCGCGAATCGTGTTTGTTGCCCAACTTGTTTTTGAATTTCAGAAAATGAGATACTTTAACGCACTTTAACTTTGTGCTGAATACAAAAATATATTTTACTTTGCTAAAATAATCGAGTAATTTACGCAAGCAAATTTTCGATTAGCAAATCCGCCATATTTGCAGAGTTGCAAATTGCTAGAGTATCGAGTATCTAGCCCATTGTGTTTGCTTCCAGTCTGGCTCGTTTTCGGATATTTATGTTGGCTGGCATTTTATTATATTAGATATTAGAAATAGCAGGCTTTGATAAAATCAAAAAAAAAATTATAAATTGCGAAAGAGGGAAAACAATACACATTTGTAGTTCCTGCTGTCCTATTTTATTGCTTCACTATATGCTTCTTTTCATTATATTAGATGAATAAAACCCATATGGAAAATTTGTCATCGAACCAGAATTCAGGTGCAGGTTAGTGGTCTGATTTTTAGAACTTATAAAATATGATATAGGTTTTCCAGCTTTTTAAGCATTATACAGATAATTTTAAGTTCAGTTACATTAAGCTTTTGAATGACCGGTGCTGTCAGCCTCCAAGATTGCAACCAAAATAACTGCCGTTTTCCATTGGACTAATGTTCTACACGGTGGTATGCTTTTGGTAGAGCTATGAATCTTTATTTGTTCAACAGTTATAAACGTTTCTGAGCGATTGACGTCCCAAGCAAATCAAATACAAAGGCAGTTCTACGTCAGAGCAGAGACCTCTCCATATTAGACACTTTCTTAAAAAATGGTTTGTTGGTGGTTGCGATGAAAATAACGTCAAAATCTAGTCGGATTATAATATCATCGATCGTAGATAGTATGGAGACGTGTTGGTGGAGAAAAGGATAGAAAAACGTGAGAGTCACCCAATCATATCTCGATAAGTTGCCGACATAGGATTTATCATACTAAGTTCTAATGGGAATATTAGAATCACCCCATAAGTACCACATGAGAGTACAGGAGTTCGTTATTATGATGATAAGATGTCCTCAGAAATGATGTTGACGTAATATTGAGTTATTTTACTCAATCCGATTAAGATGGTCATATTCTTATTTTGATCGAGGTTGTCCTCGATAGGAATATCAACATTCACAAATGTAATGCTATTAAGGGACCTGAAATTAGTTAGGATTTCAAGACAGCGACTCTGGCCGACGGTTATTGTCCAAACTGTTGCTAATAAGAGTGGTTTCTTGAGTCACTGTAGCGCTGTGGGACCTAATTCTAATTTTTAAGGTGATGCCTGTTGAGAAGAATAAGACGAGGCTCTTCCGGAGATTTATTTCCGTAAATCTCATTTTCATGTGTCACCGAAATAGACTAGTCTTTGTTTCGCAATCAAGAATGGTTCATTCAATTGTTATTGGCTTTGTAATTCATCTCCCGCTGAAGTGCAGAAGAATGGGAACCTTAGAAAAGTTGACTGTTGAAATAAATTTACAAAGGTTGTTTTTCTCTTCAGGAGAATTTTAATAGAAAATGTCTAATTCAATAATACTTTTAAAGCGAATGGTTTATTCTCGCAATTTGCCATTATGCTAAAATTTTTAGATAATGCAATAAAAATTATTTGGTCAGGACAAAAATTAGTTTAGTTCGAGTTGGGTTCGGGTAAAAAAATGAGGAAATTCCCAACTTCATTATCAATCATTCTTCGTTATTCCAACCCAAAAGCCCGTTGATAGTTTCTTCGTTTCCGTGTTTGCAGTTTTACTTGATAGCAAGCTTCAAACTTTACGTGCACCTGAAAATTTTTGTCTGTTAGTATAGAGTACAGAAATACACATCTGTAACCTGATTCGCTACAAATTAAGATAAAGGGTAAACGTGTAAACTCGCAAAAGCCGAAGCTTTCTTTTATAAGTTTGCAATTTTTCGATTTTATTTGAAGTATTAATCAAATCGAAAAACTGCGAATTCATTAAAGTGGCCTTAGCTTTTTGCAAGTTTACACGTTTACCCATTATCTTATTTTTTAGAGAATCAGGCTGCTGTATGATACGGCCCTGTCCTGATATGATTGGCCAAAACGCATTTTAATTTCAATAAACAGAATAGAAAGGACGACCTTAATGAAAATGCTTACAATCAATTCTGTTATTACAGTATATTTGTAAATTTTAGATCGACCAAACTTGGTGAATCTAAATATAAAACACCCGCTAAACAGCGAAGTGGTTAAAGCTGTTGCGTCTGGACCGTTGGCTTCCGGGTTCGAATCCTGAGACGGGAAGAGTGCAACAGGGGTATTCCAGTTGTATTATCAAATAATAGTCGCAATCCTTAGGGGCAATATCTTTTAAGCCTTTCTTTGGAAAAACCTCGTTCCTATACCTATTCTATACTATTTGTTTGTATTATGTTTACTAAGCTTAATTCTGTATGACTAATTTCTGGCGTTACTATTATTTATTCCAGGTAATAGGTAAGTATGCCCAATTTAAAAAAAAATTGGTTTTGCTGGAATCAATTGAGATGATTACAGCTTTAATCCTCTGCAAAGGCTTCAATTACTGAACTATTATTAACGAATTTGAAAATTGTTCTATGATTTGCTGCATCCATATAGAATACATTAAAAATCACATTTTTGAAATCTGGTCCACGTTCTCTTAATATAGGGATTTGATACAGAGCCTTTGTTATGGTGGATTCACGTGCGCGATTTTTAAACATAGGGTATTTTTCTCAATCAAATCACTGACTGCAATTAATTTATTATTTTATTACTCATATGTCTGTTGTTCATGGGCAAAAATAATTTTCATTTTATACTTGGTTCAAATTTTTTCTTCATTAAAATAAACATTAACATATTCTGCTGTGAACATCTACTATTTGTGTACAACTACACTATTTGCTAAATTGTGTAACTATACATTTTTGAAATCTGTTGTATCTGTTTGTATAGCTACACTTCTGAATTTTGTGGAAAACTCGACACCGGTACTCTGACCTATAACCTATCTAATTATAGCTTTATCAAAATCAGTTTAGCCGTTTTGGCGTGATTGAGCAACAGACACACAAACTCACTTTCAGAATTAGTATACATATTAAAATAAAAGCATAACACAAATAAGGCAATGCCTTTTACCACACTACCACAGATGAAACACAAAAGATTACATCAGATGGTTCAATGTTGTAGTGTTCGGTGTATGATGTCGCGATAACCGCGTAGAGGAGGCCGGGGCCAGTTGAAACACAAGGCAAGTTGAAAATTGAATAATTTCATCTGAAAATAGTTTTTCTTTAATTCTGAGAAAACTAAACGTCCCTTCCAAATTTCATTGCATAAATGTGTCAGTTGGTTTGTGTCCACATATTGTTTTATATGAGCGAGTAAAGTAAACTCTTGTGTTTAGTTTTACAGTATTAATGAAAAGCGTGTGAAATTCTACGTTCAGCAATACAGTATCATCTTTCATAATCCAGAGTCAAAAATAGGCTTTTCCATTTTTAAAAAACCGACTTGACTTTGAAAAAACCTTGAAATTTGACCTCAAGGACAAATTGAAGGTCATCATTTGATTTTTCCTTAAATATACTGCAACTTTTGTACCTACACTTTTTTTATTTATACTTCCCCTGGAAGTTATTTGAGTTCTCTTAAAATGGGTGTCTTATAAATGCCTGTATAAGTTTGCTTATCTAAAGTTTCATGTAACTTCGAGGATATAATAAATTAAAGTTTGTAAATATTAAAAAATGTGTAAATTAGTGAAACAAAGTTAATATTTATTCAGCGTATTTGGCATGTTGTAACAAATCACGCGGAGTAAATTGAAACATGTTTCAACTGCCCCATCATTGAATAGGGACACTTAAATACCGTTGGATACCAGGCAAGTCGTCAAATTTTTTCCCCTACACAAACGGCACAACCTCAAACATGCGTCACACATTTATTTCGGCTTCGAAACTGCAAAATTATACTTTGAGTGTGCTGTAGCTTTTGGGATAGATGTACCATCGCGCCTTGGCAAAAAATAAAATGGCTGAAATTGTCGCAAGACTTCGTTTGTCCTTCCCGAATGCAGATTCCAGAAAAGAAAACCGATGCGGACAGAAAAAGAGGAAAAGTGCAATATTAACAGATAAACCAGAAAAGGATACGTTGGAGAGAGAGAGAGGAAGCAATTAAACTGAATAAACGACAAAAAGTTACACAGAACGGTCTACAGGAAAGACACGATTGAGTCACTATCATTTGTCATGTTATGACTTGACCGTTCAATCAATGAATTTACAAATTATCGCCTATAAATGGTGCGTAGGGAACAACATCCTTTCAATAATTCACTAATAAAGCGAACGGCCGTTATAAATCCGGTTGGAACTAGGCTAAAACAGCAGTGCGTGCTTTCATCCAAATTCCCGCCAATACCACGACTGATCCGCTCTCAACCCTTTCACTAAAGGTGCATGGAACGTAACGCTGCCCCGATTGTCGTCATACTCGTTCTCGTCCATCAGGAGAACGTAAACAAAATATCGATTAATCGGTGAATAAGACTTGGCTCCAATCAGGTTCAGTTCAATGTTCATGTTCATTGGCAAATTGTAGCCGAGCAAACCTGTGTTGTGACAGAAGTTCTGGACCCGGAACTGCGCTTCGTGCATGGAGATCTACTTCTCCCACCCTTCGCCGTATTGTTCTTTTGCGTACATTTATTCACGTAAGTGTAACAATTCATTGCAGGTCTCAACAGCGGTTGCATGCCGATTTGTCATGTTCATCTCGAACACTTGTTACTCTTTGTCTGCCCGTACCTGGTCGTCTCAACCATGTCTCGAAAAATCGCGCCGAAAAACATTGCACGGTACTACGGGAAATCTAGAATTTATTACCGATGTAGCGTTGGCTTCTCCCATCTTCAAACATAGCGACATAATAAAAATTTAACACACTAACCAGGCAAAATGTAACTCGACAATAAAACGGCTGAATATCGCAAATACAAGTTCACCAATTTTTGAGTTTTGCCGATACATTCAAATTTTCCATGGCATTTTACATTTTCTAAGATTATTTTCAATGACCTAGAATTTGGTTTTTGTTCATGTTTCCAGCAAATGTGGTCCAAGAGGTATTCACATTTGAAAATTTAGTTATAAGCTATGTTTTGGGATAAGCAAAAAACTCAGCCACATGATTATACAAAGTTGGGATGATAATATTTTCTAAAATTATTTTGAATGTCCTTGAATTTGATTTTTGTTTCAAATTTCTAGCTATAGCTAGTGCCGTTTAAAAGATATTCGCATAAAAAAATATGATTAGGAGTGGCTTGCTTTCTGCGCCGGTCAATGTACAATATTAAAGACCTTCTACCTATGAAATTTCAGTCAGTTCTGGGAAACTATCTTCTTCAATAGTCAAATAAAATAGCGTAACTACTTGCTTAAATTATATTAGCGCAAGTGTCACGCAAGGCAGCGTTCTAGCACCAAAATTATACTTTTTGTACCCAGCCGATTTACCTGAACCTCAACTCTTTACAGAATCATTAGAATAAAATTTACAGACTGGCTGAACATGCCGAGTAAAAGTGAATGAAAACAAATCAAGCCATGTCACATTCACGCCAAACAAACGCACCTGCCTATCAGCGTTATTAAACGATATAACAATTCCTCAACAAACAAAGAGTAAATCCCTGTAAATTTATTAAACGTTTAGGTTGTATAATTCAAATTAATTAAGTTGTGAACAATGACAATAAGTATTAACTACCCTAACAATAAGTATTGGTTAAGTCCTTTGATCAAGTTATATCTCCGTTTGTTTAGTCTAATTGTTAGCCGCTTGCAAAATTGAATAGTTGGTTTTCGTCAAATAATGAGTCAATTCTGGTATTAATATTTAATCTAGTATGACGAAAACGTAAATTTTTTGGTGGTTAATATTTCTTAAAGAGCATCATTTTAAGCCTCTGGGAAGTAAAGCGCACCAGAACTGGAATTTGTTTCTTTCTTAGAAATAAAATCTCTTTGGAATAACTTTCGAGCGATTTCGTCCAATATACGGCATCACTCCTTTTTCGTATCCTCAATATGTTCACCGACAATGTAAGGAATAATTACTTTTCAATTTTCACATTGTCATGTACATAACTTCGAATGTATCATATAGGCGTTCGAAAGCCAACGCGTTGATTTTACCCAATATGTTGCCAGCAGTTTTCGGAACAGCCAAGTAACTCTTGAATAATTGAATAATGAAGGCGCTCTAAAAACCAAACCTTTCTTCATAATATTTTTCGTAATGTCAGTTTTTGTAGAGCACTTAATATTCACAAGAAAGCATTTATTTAGATATTATGCGGAGTAAAAACAAACTCATCTTTACAATGTGTATATAAGTACTATATCATAAAATTGTAAACCATTCTACGAATGAAGACAGTGGCTTCCACATACACACATTATTTAAAACAAGAATGTACGGATTTCATTGCGCCATGCATCGACGCCTATGGTTTGAGATTGTCTACCGAGGGATGTAGACAAATTTCTTTATAGGTTATCAACGTTGTCGTTGATTTTATTTTCATATTATTCTAATTTCTAAACAACACTCAAATCTAATGTTCGATCACCATTTGCACTTTAACCTCTATGCAATTTGGAAGGTCTTTGGCAAAATTAAAAATTACTATAAATATTCATTAACAGTTATCAACCTGCATGTCCATAACATTATTTAATATTTTTCTCACTACCCAATTTTTAAAAATTGGCCTTTCGTGTTATTTATTTTTTTTTTGCTTCATTTGGTTTTATAATATAAAATACTTGATATACACATCAAAGTTTTAATGGGAAAAGTTGTGAGAATTTCATTAACACACAAAACCAAAAATTATATTTGGAAAACATGCGAATTTACAATCAATCACCTTTTTTGGTAAAATAATTTTTCGATCGAGCTTATGCGCATTTAAACCATCGTTAGATTTTTGCTATATTAGGTGTTGATTTGCAATAAACAAAAAAAAAAACTCGGTGAAATTAATTAAGTAGTTAAAAATTAATCAACGTGAATTTTATAATAACTTAATCATTGAATTATAAACGTCTGTAGCTGTAATTAAGATTATTCTCTCGAAAAAAAAATTGATTACAATAAAAAATAAATAGAAAGAAACGTTTAGTTTAGTTCTTCATATCCTGTATAATTTTGGATTTCATCATTAAAACTGAATTCATCATTGATGCCTTTGTGCGTTATTTCCTTTTTGAAACGGAATTTTACAGTTCAAGGATGTATGCCTTTTTATTGTGGGTTTTAAAGCCAATTGGGAGATGCAATTAAGCATGATGCATTACTAAATCGACAACAATAAATTGGCAACATTTGAGCTATTGAAAGAGAAGACAAAAAATTATTTTTGGGCATCGGAATAAACATTTTGAGTGACAAAAATGATGAATTGACAACAAATTCATAAATAAATAAATTAAAAAATTGAAATTTGTTTTACATTATTCTGACACTTTGTAGACACAGATCAAATATTTAACAATTGGTATCGATTTTTTATTTTGTTTTGTTACTAAAAATTATTTTCTTCTGTTTCACAATATTATATTTGTTGCCAATTTATTAATTTTGATGTAAATGTTTGTCGCCACAACATTTTTCATGTTTGTTAATTTATATTGTCCCGTATATTTAGGTCTACAGTAAAAAAAAACGACGAGCGAGTTTACGCTCAACGGCTCAACTCGCAAAATATTTATGTGAAAACATATATGTAACTATGGAATAATCGTAGATCGCTCACTCAATATTTACATTAAGTTACATTTTTGGGGTTGGGTAGGATATCCCGGTTTTCAAAATCCCGGATTCAAAATCCCGGTTTTCAAAATCCTGGTTTCCAAAATCCCTGTTTTCAAAATCCTGGTTTTCAAAATCTTGGTTTTGAAAGACATATTTTTTTTAATTCGGGCGGCCTGAATTAAAAAAAATATGTCTTTCAAAACCAAGATTTTGAAAACCAGGATTAATAAAATACTAATTCGTTTTGAAAGAGTTATACCACGAAATCCTAGTTTTCAAACAATTTTTTAAAGCAATAAAATGTTTATCCATAAATGGACGGAGTTTTCTATGCTGTTTTCGCACATGCCGAGTTTTTGGAATGAAAATTTATAGTTTTTTAATGAAAAGATGCTATTTCTATTGTTTTTTATGCAATAAAACTTGGCTAAAATATTTTTATAATAGCTCAAAAGGATACTCCCTTTTACTTTATTTAATTACATCAATTTTGGAAAATACGAGTAATAACAATAAATCAATTATTTTCATTTACCAAAAAGTGTTAAAACTGAAAAGTTTATTTATGGGTGGGATTTTTTTTTGTATGCATACAGTTTTTTAATGAAAAGGCGTTATTTCAAATGGGAATTTCACGCTATTTCCGAAAATCTTACGTTTTTTGGACAAAAATTTTAATTGTTCAACAGAGTACCCTTTCCTACGTCTCTCTTTTACTACCTACATTTTGTTATATACATTTTTCAAGTAAATAGGAGTGATAACAATAAATGAGTTGTATATTCTTCTGTGACGCTGCCGAGTTTATAGTAAATACTTTTTGTGATTTTATGAATTCAGTTTTTGTATGTTTTGTGATATTTGTGTTCAACTTTAAGGTTCTGGGGCTTCTGTGAATTTAAATATTAAACTATTTTAAAAATAACCTATTTATAACAAATAATTTAATTTAAACTTCAGTGTATTTTACTTGTGCTGTGTTTGTTCAATTTAGATTAATTATTTTACATGATGAATCTAAGTATAGTAAAAATCAATAAAGGGTAAGAAAAACTTATTATTAATGGATATGCTTACCATATGGAAAGAAAAAGTGAAACTTTTCATTGGTGCTGTTCTGAAAGGAAATCCCTCTTATGTAAAGGAAGAGTGGTCACTATATTTCCTAACGGACAACATGTCATTAAAAAAGGACCGTCCAATCATTGTCATGATCCATTACCGTTTGAAAAATCGGTGTTTGAAGCAAATTCAAATGTAAAGGACTTGGCCAAGAATTCAGCACTGCGACCTTGTCAAATAATAAGAAATAGTGTTACTGATTGCAATTCGGAGAGTCGAGTGTATTTACATAACACACAGGCTCAAAAACAAAAAATAACGCGAGCAAGACGTAGTGCTGTAAAGGAGCCAGATAGCATCTTGAATATAAATATTCAAGAGTGACTAAAATTTGTTGAAGGCGAACAATTTGTTTTGTCGAAAAAACTTTTTAATGATCAGGCAATTATTTTACTTGGATCACATACCCTCTTGAAACTCCTTGCTGAGGCTGAATGATGGTTGATGGATGGTACTTTTGAAGTAGTCCCATCGTGTATGCCCCAACTATTTACAATCCACGGCAAAATTGGTCGAGAGTCCGTACCGTTAATATATTGCCTAATGAGCTCGAAAAGCGAAGCAGCAAACTTTGAGGTGTTTTATGCATTGCTAAAATGGGCTTGTGAATGGAACATAAGTTTAAAACCCCAAAGGATTATTGCTGATTTCGAGAAGGCAAGTGTGTCAGCCTTTAAAGTTTTTTTCCCGGAAGCAGTGTATAAAGGTTGTTTGTTTCATTTCGGACAAATCATCTGGCGGCAGGTACAGGCACATGGCTTATCAACTAAATATGGCAACTCAGAAAGTTTTAGCTTGCAAATTCGAATGCTTAAATGCTTAGCTTTTGTGCCAGCAGAGCAATTGATTCTGTATTATGCTACGCTACATAAAACTTTCGATGCTGATGCTAGAAAAATCGGGACATGGTTTAAAAAAAACTATTTGACAGGGGCTATCCGCAAAAATAAAAAAGGGATTCCCACACCGCAATATGTACCCAATTTTTGGACAGTTTCTGTTGTTCCCATTGAGCACTTTCCAAGAACCCAAAACTCAGTTGAAAGTTGGCACCGGCGGTTGAAATCTCTAGTTGGCAAACCCCATATTGGTGTTTATCAACTAATATCCGAGTTAGGGAAAGAAAGTATAATCGTCAAAACAAGAATCGAAAAAATCAAAGCTGGAGCATCGTCTTAAATAATAAAAAAACAGCATGAACGAAATAAAATGATTTTTATTATAATAAAAAAAGGCATGATTATGATAAAATTGCTTATCTTAAAAATATTGCTCATAATCTTACGTTATATAAATAAATTTAATACATAATTATATTCTTTTTATATACCTATTTAAATTACTATTTTTTCCAATTACATAAAGTTAATTTAATTTTGTTTAATTAATTTTTATTTTATTTTTAATTTTATAAATAAAAAATAAAAAAAATTAAATTTTTGTTTCATTATTATGCCGTTCATCATTGGTTGTGATTTCTGAACGATGCCAGTCGGAAATCAAACATAAAGTAAAATAAAAATAAAAACCGAGATTTTCTAAAAACCGGGATATTTATTTATGCAGAACTGGGATTTTGAAAATCAAGATTAACAAAAAAAAACAGGATTTTGACAAACCGGGATTTTGAAAACCGGGCTTTCGTTACACGGAAATCTAATTTGGATTTGGAGACAAACCATTATAATTGAAGGGTATAAACATTCCTAGTAGAATCGAATCGATATATGCGAAGTTATACCATATAACTTTTCTTCATTGATGGGTCATGTCTCGGGGAGCCAGACAAAGTACTACTCCGTTAACTTAATGCCCTAAACCTGCGCTACGGGCCTTAAATCACCCATGCACAATCTTGACGAAGGCTCCACTTTGATACTATTGTTGAGGATCAAAGGAAACTGGCGTGATTTTGTCACAATTCACCTTTTCGAATTAAATGAAGTTGAACTTGGCTGCAATAGTGCACCAATATGGTATGCTTCATTGAAAAATGCGAAGAATTTTGCTTAACACTTCTGTAGTTTTTATATTGCTTAAGCTCTTCTTAACCAAACCCAGCAACAGCATCAGCAATGCTAAATTTTACTAATAATACCAAAATTATTATTATATGTACAATATTTATGTATTAGTAAGATCGAATTTTTGTCTTTTTTTCAAAAATATTTCCATTTCATTTTATTGGAGTCACTTACTTACATTACACATGCAAACTTTATGTTGGTTTTGCTCGTGTGAGATTTTCGTTTTTGTTCCTACCGGAATTTCTCTAAATCGCATAATTTCGTATTTTATCCAATTTGATTTTGAAATACCGGATGCTGTTGCATGGTGCATATGTGTGCGTACATTTTGTTTTGATTTTAGATTTTATTTTTTGGCGTGATAACGTCTTACACCTCAGAGCCGCATGTTCGGAAAGTAACATGAAATTTTGCCTGGGTCGTAGGCAATTACTCGTCAACAATAAATCTTAATTCATGAAGGTATTTTAGGCACATTAATTCCATGAACCAGGGTTGTTTTCGTCTTTGCGCTATACAATCAACAATTATCAATAAAAAAACCTTAAATATTACATAGATTATCTTTAGGTATTCTTATTCAAGAAACAATAGTCTTTTTGCCTGCAAAAAAACTACCTAGAGTCCCATGTGCCCGCGAAATTACAAAACATAGTTTTGGCGAGGACGAAAACGACCCTGATTCATGGATTGAGTGGTAAGCATTGCAATTAATTTAAATATATGATTGAATAGGTTAGTCTTTAGGTTTCATGCCTCAAGCATAATATTATCGTAATCACGCTATCAGGCGGTGAGGAAGCAGCGTCGCGAACCTCTGTTTTCGAGCGATTTAAATGCTTGAACCAATGTAGCGAGAGGCTTATCCGATCGGAGCAATTCTGGTATCAATTTTTGCGTAAAGAAACAGTGGTGGTTCATTTATTTTAAATTAAAATATTTAATCTCCACATACATTTTAATTAAAATTACAAACTACAAAATATCGATTCACAATGATTGAGAGCACTGTAGCGAGAAAACGCCTCATCTAATCCGAACAATTCTGGTGTCAATTTGTGCGTAAATTTTCTGTGGCAAATAATTTATTGTACATTAAAATAATTAATCTCTACTAAATTTTAATAATAATTAAAATCTAAAAAATGGCGATTTACAAAGATTGAGAGTACTGTAAAGGGATAATGCCTCATCCGTTCGGAGCCATTCTACTGTCAATTTGTGTGTAAGAAGCCTTTGGTAGATAATTTATTTTAAATTAAAATAATTAATCGCCACATAAATTTGAATTAAACCTAAAACTACAAAATAGCGATTTTCAATGCTTGATTGCACTGTAGCGAGGCAAAATTTGATTAATCGGAGCAATTCTGTGCCAAAATTTGCGTAAAGAAACAGTGGCGTTTAACTAATTTTAAATTAAAATAATAAATATATTCAGAATATCATTACTCTCACCTACGGCCGGGTAGACGACACAGATTTTTTTTCCTAGTCGATACTCACACAAACTACCTACATCATTTTATTATCAAAACATTTTAAGATAATTGTCATAAACTTATATTTGTTAAACTAAATATAATTAATGAACACTTTTTTTGCTAGTTATCCATGTTTACTTTAATAATATAATTAAAGTATGATTTTGAACTTATTTTATTGACAATAATGTATTTCAAATTAATTAGTTTGGAATTAATGGTTCTTGCAAGCAAGTTTTGGAATTAGTGATTTTTGAAAGGAACTCTTTAACAAAAATAATTTCGGTGTATTTTCCAATAACATGAAATTTTATTAATTAAAATTAAATAAATATTTCAATAATCAATAATAAAATAAATTATATGTGAAGCGAAACACAAACATACAAATTCAAAATAAAATTTAACATAATGCAAGATTATTAAATTATCAAATCATCGTCAGTATGGTTGCAATCCACAATATCCCAATTGATAGGTTGAGTACATTCTTCGACAACATTTTGCTGTGTTTCGGAATGGAGAACCGATCTATAGTAGTCTAGCTCATCTATCATCTCCCAATTTTCGCCGAAGTGCTTTATCACAACGTGGTAACATCATCCAGTTTCAATCTTTTTATAGGAACTCCGATATTTAAAAGTTCTGGCCGAATTTGAGAGATGGTTTTGTTTTTTCGTACAACTGTCTTACTTACACCAACATCTGATCTATATGCTACCTCGCCGCGAAAAGAAATAGAACCGTTAGGCGTTTTGCGAATGATGAATCGTTGGCCTTGTTAAACTGGAAGTGTCATTGTCCTGGAGGTTTAATACAGTTTGCGATTGCTGTTTTCCGAATAATTTCTCCATGTTCCATAAATCCACTTGGATTTATGATCCTCTCCTTAGCTTTCACCTTTTTCTCTAGCTGGGCAAAAACTCTGTCTGGTGGAATTTAGGAGTGACCAGGAATCGGAAATATAATTTGTCCTTCTTTTATCTGCGCGCAGGTGCAACTTGTTTTAGCCAGAAAGAAATCATACCCATCCCGGTTGAATTTTTATTTTGGGCGCCGCAGCCATCGCAAATCAGTCGAAGAATTGAAATATCCTTAAACGAAGTGGAGCATAGTCGGTGATATAATGCCGATGCAATCTCGTTAGAGCCTATCGTATACTCACTTTCAAGCCAAACGTACAAAAACACGTTTTCTTTATTGAATCTGGCAAATGATGATCCTTGTACAACCCCAAAATTTTACAAATACAGTTGTCTCGAAAAATAGGCTTCCTGGTCTGGCACTTTCGAGAGAACCGTATTTTTTTGGCAATGGAAGGAGATGGTTAGTAGTCCTTCTCATTCCTCGCGTGCGATATGATAGAAACTCTGTGCTCGCAGAGTATGAAACCTCTTCTTGGTCATTAAATCGTTTTTGATTTTTGTGTTGGTTTCAGTTTTAAGTTGCTCCGTAAACATGAGGCAAGTTGAGCACTTGTCAGATAAAGGTGCTTTAAATCCCAGATTAAAGCACGTATTAAAAATACATCTAAAGTAGCTTTGTTTCACATGTAATTCAACCGGATGATCTGCAAGGTACTGTGACGACGGATATAATACCAAATTTTCTCCACCGTCACAACCGAGGGTTTGTTCTTGTTTAACATTGAAACAACAACAATAATACAATACGAATTAGTTTGGCGCGAATTTTTTTTAATAATTTTATGATGATGATGGTACGATTTTTTTATGATTGATTTTTTTTTTTTTTTGGGACAAACAAGTTTTTATGTCGCGAATGGTCGAGAATGTTTGGTTTGGCTTGAATTTTTTTTTTGGAAGAGTGAGTCTTGTGAGATTTGGAAACGGTGCTACTTGAAATAGTTTAGCAATAAATATTTGATTTTAAATTAAGTTTTTTTTTTAGTCTTGTGAGATTTGAAAACGGTGCGATTTGTAATCGCTTATCGAGAGATATTTTTTTGGAAAATTTAAAGAAATCGCGGTGATTGGTAGCGAGTCTTTAAATTCATATATTTTTTTTTTATCCAATCCTAAAGAAAATTCAAGTCTTGAGATATTTGGAAGCAGTGCCAGTGAGCTAATTATCTTTAGTGAATCATATCAGTTAAGTTATGTTTAAGTACCTAGTGAATTTTCTATTGGACCATGTGTTGACTCAAATTAGAAAATACATTTTATTTTGTTAAAGAAAAAACGTTATACATAAGTTAAGTTAATCTATTCAAGACATAGAAAATATTTTGTTTTGGTTTGTGAAAGAAATACTAAAATTCACATTAAAAAGTTAACGGATTTTAGTTTTGCAAAATAATGTGAGTGATCGAAAAAACAATTAATTAATCAGTGCCAGTTATAATATAAGACTCGTAAAAAAATTTGGTGGAAAAAAATAACATATATGTATGGGCATATTGCACAATAACCGTTAAGAAACGGAAAGCTCAGTAGTGAAAAAAAAACTGACAGTTATTTCTTAGTGCACGAATATATTTTAGTGCCTAAACTAGTCAAAACTAAATAGTGAATGATTTAAATTTTAAATAAACTATATAATACATAAATCTAGTGCAAGTTCAATAACAAGCAAATGTAGTCCGTTATGGTGGAAATTGTTTCATGATTACAAGTTACAAATGCAGAAAAATAACGGAAATTTCCATTCATAATCAATAATCAATATTAAAAATTGTGTAATAAACAAGTGAACCATTAAAAAAAAAACTTAAATGAAAAAAAATCCATAAACCGAATTATCAAACAATAAATACGTAATCTATAGAAATGAAAATATAATAAAAAAAAAACATAAAAACAACAACAAAAAAAAAAACATTGGTAAAACTCAGTCATCATTCAACTTCTTCTGCAACAACCTGCAACAACAGCAAACATCATTCAACATCAACAGATAAGATTTTTTTTTTTTTACTTTTATTACATTATATACATTATATTCTTATTACCGTTCTTGTTTTTTTTCTTTTCTACATACTTTACATACTTTGTATTCATTCTAATATATTAATTAAATTTCTTAGGTTAAGGTTTCTTAGGCTAAGGTTTAGTTTAGTTTAGGCATTAGGTTAGGTGCAGGTACTGGTTCCGGGTAGCGTAATTTTTTTTGTTTGTTTCGATTCATTGAATTCTTCTTTTATACAAATTTATTATTTCATTAAATAAAAATCTTTTCACTGTTGTAAAAATTAATCGTACTATCATCATTGCATTACTCGGGTTGTGGTATTTCTAGTATCAATATTCGCAAATTCAGCGTCGCTTGATTTTTTTTTCACTTTGTTTCCGAAATATTTCCGCGTTTGTCAGTGTAGTGTAATCATGGAGTGAGGAACACTTTATAGGATGAGTTCAAGGTAAGTAATTAGGTGAGTATGTAGATAAGCTGTTGTTCCCTACCCCATCTATTCCTCTTCCTGCGGTCCAACTAGATCCACGTCATGTCTCTGGAAAACCCACACATTCCCCTGAGCTTTAGCCGGCAAAATGACCGCCCAGAGACATTAAAGTGACGTGGATATTCTGATAACTGACGTGCCTTGGAGTTTGGTTTTCTGAATTTAAATTTTTTTTTGTAAGACACCAAACTCCATTGCATTTCGTTACAGTACATCCGAAACATTTTATTTATTGAAAGATCGTCTGGCAAATATTGGCGGCAATTTTTCTGGAACGGCAATAATGTAGATCAACAACTTTAAATCTTCCTATCAATAATTTTATGGCCGCTTTACTTGTACCATATTTCTTACTGCTATAATCACCACCACGGGTTTCCACTGGGAGAGTACGTTTATTGTAATACCGTTTATATACACCCGTTACCCGATATTTTGACACATTTAGTATGTTGGTGAACGTGCTTTGGCAAACCCGTACCAGATTTCAATTTATTTTTTGAATGAAAAGTTCGATGGAAAGCCCCCTGCTGGTAAGGAAAAATTTGTCCTGTTCAATTTTATTTTTAGAACTATGGAACGATTTCGAAAATTGCTTTGCATCTTTGCCGTTTAAATGGGAGCAATTAAATATTTTACCAATATGCTTGCATATTGGCAATTTTGGCAGTATCTTCATTGAGTATCTATGAAAATTATGATAATTATTCATAAAAAAATAGTACCGTTTACCAGAAATACTAAATAATTACCTGTTTATTTTCTCTTGTTCTCTTTTCCAACCACTCTTATTCATCCTTTTCTTTCGTGATTCGCAGCCTCTTTCATCGACACTCATTGCCATTTTCCATTATTTTATTTGAATTTTTTAATTTGATTTTGGGTCCAAAAATTCAAATGTTACGTTAAGATTAACTCACTTTTATCGCTTTTAGGGTGCGATTCTGACGTTAAGACTATTAAGAGTAAGAAATTTTGTTAAGAGATTTTTTTTTTTAGTTAGTTTTTTAGCGGAAGGTATTTATTTAGCCATTATTGTTTTAATTGAATTTTTTTTTTAAATAACAAGTAAAACATTTATAGGAACATTTCAAAAGAAAATTGGGGTCCGCTATATGGCTTAAGTATGTCGATGTATTAAAGAATTTTGTACCATCATCAACGACCATTTAATGAATAATTTCATTAAATTTCCACAAACATTTTCCGAGATGAATCAGATTAAATTACAGTGAATTTCATTCAATTTTTATTTTGCGACATTAATAATTTTTTTTTTTTATTTATTTATTTATTGTACTTTAAATAATTGTTAAAAAATTAATTACATATTTTATGAGAAATTCCATTGGCCTGGGATAATAGGTTGCATTGATTGTAGGCACGTGTCACTGTACAGGCCAACTAAGCGCACAGAACATATTTATTTAAATGGGCACCATTACCACTCAAAAAATGTTCAGTTGGTAAGTAATAAACACAAGTTTGCTGTATTAAATACGCCTCATATCTAATTTTCCTATTTACAGGTTTGTGAATTTGTGATTATAATTTAAAAATTTTAAATATAAATGCATCGTACGAGGATCTAATCACGATGCTACCATTTGGCGGAAATCATTATTAAAAGCGTTTCTTCACAACAAGCACAGTGCAAGGGAGTTATCAAACACATGGTTGTTAGGTTGGTATAGCCAAAAACGTGTAATTCATTTATATTATTATTAAAATTATAGTTCACAGCCACAGTAAAACAGGGGCCTTACTATTGTTTTCGACCATCGCCTCGTCGCCATCGTTTTTGATCGCTTCTCTCTGAACGCCTGTCAAAAATATTAGTACTATTGCTTTCGATCGTCAACAATATTTTAGTACTATTTATTTCTCATGTTACCAGTGCAAAATTTAAAATTTAGCACTATTATTTTGTTAAAATGTCAAAAGAAAGACATTTTAATAATTTAATCTTTGGCGATGTGATTAGGAATAATCAATCCAAACAAATAAATTTAAAAAAAAAAACAAGTTGTTTACATAATGGACTCAATAGCTCATTACATAATGGATGAGGACAGCAGTAGTGACGAGGAATTAAGTTATAATTTCAAAAGAAGACATATTCGAGCAAAATCAAATATATTTTTATTAAATGAAAAAGAGTGAGTAAATTATTTTATGAACACCAATGAAAACATATGTTTAACATATAAATGGTTTTACAAATTAATTATTTTAGATTTAAACGATTGTTTCGACTTTCGAAAGAAGCCTTCAATCATATATTTGAGGAAATTGAAGGAAAATATAAACCAACAAATTCAGCTGGAATCACGCCCCTAATAAAATTCGCCGCAACTCTTCGCTTTCTGGCATAAGGGAGTTATCAAAAAAGTGTTGGCCAAGATTTGCACCTCGGATTGTCGCAGCAAAGCACCAGCAATGCCATAGCAGAAACCCTAAATATTATAGAAGATAATCTCTGTAATAAATGGATAAGCTTAAAAATGACAGACGAAGAAAAAGCTGAAACTAAAAGTGCATTCTTTGAAAAAAGTGGAATTCCAGGTGTGATAGGCTGTGTGGATGGATCACAAATTAAAATCATAAGACCCACACACAACGAGCATATTTACTACTGCCGGAAAGGATACCACGCAGTCAACGCAATGTTTGTATGTATACGTATACTAATATACCTGAATGATTGTACTTAAAATATAAAGTACCACTACTTTGTGTTTTGTAGATTTGTGATCATAAATTACGAATAAGGGCTGTTAATGCCAGACATGGTGGTTCCTGCCATGATTCCATGATTTGGAATTTATCAGCAGAGAGAGCGTTTTTTACGGAACAATGGAGTACCGACAAAAATTCATGGTTGCTGGGTAAGTAAAATTCCAATATACATATGTCGTACAATTATAAAACACGTTTTTTCTTCTTAATTTTCAGGCGATTCAGGTTATCCGCTTGAATCTTGGATAATGACACCATATCGAGCTGCGAGTGAAGGCAGCTCAGAGTCGCGGTTCAACACGGCTCACTCGCAAACCAGAAATGTAGTAGAGAGATGCATCGGCTTGCTCAAAGCGAGATTTCGGTGCCTCTTAGCTGCTCGTGAATTGCATTACTCTCCCTTAAAAGTTTCGCAAATCATAAACGTATGTAGTACGCTACACAATGTGTTGATACATTTTTCGGTTGAAGTAAATGAACTTGAAGATGAATTCCCAATGGATGCAACTGATTTCACGGAGCAAACTCCAGCATTAACGGTTTTAAACACACCACATCAAATCGAGGCTCGAAGACTTAGGGACCACATACGATTAGCGTTTTCTCGTGATTGAGACAAATAAAATTAGATTTTTATAAACAGAAAATTCACGTCAAAGTTTTTATTTTTATTTCAGCCTTCTTTTCCAATAAATAATAATATGTACATAAAAATTCAAAGTATTTGTAAACTTAAAAAAATGTATATCAAATAATTCCGCTTTATAACAAAGTATTCACAGCTAATTCATCACAGCTTATTCGTTTTGTTTTTTATATATTTCGAGTATTATTTCTACAGTCCCTTTCTTTAATGTATTTGAATTTTAGCCATTTTAGATAATACATTTTTTTTAAAATTTTTGTGTTTTCTTCAGTTTGTCTGCATATTTTGTTTAATTTAAAATTTATATTCCTCATTCCTGTTTCTTGAATTTTAATTTGTTTTTCTAATAGTGTTTTTTTGTTGGTGATACGTTTTTTTCGATTCGGTGCCGCTGGTTGACGGTTGGTACTTTGTACCCTAACTGTTGAATCGTGCGGTCGGCTGCTGTTATGTTGATCTTCCATCTCAGTTTGTGGTAGGGTTGTATTTGATGATGCCTCATTTTCCGGATCTTCAATTTGCTGAGACACTGTGGTTGCAACCGGAACTCCAAAACTTCTGCCTTCCCCTTCGACTGTGTCTCGTACATTTATCAGTTCGATGGCTCTTTCCTCCAAATCACTGAAATGATATTCTGTGCTGGGTCCCCCACCGGTTCCTTTACGACCTAATTTATTTGCGGTAAGTCTGCTTCTCAATTTATACTTCCAGTCCTTCCAAACCTAAACAAATAATACATACAAATTTGACGTACAGAAATTAACATATTATTTCTCACTTTTTTCCATTTTTCGGCGGTATTCACTGGAGGACCCGCGGCATTTAAAATGATGGCTTGATTTTCCCATAAATGGTTTACGGTTATCTTTCCTTCGGCCGATAACGGGGACGCAGTTGCTATATATGGGTACTTCTCTAAAAATTCAACCAACAATTTGAATTGTTGTAAATTTGTATTTTTTTTTCTGCTTATTGACCTAAAATACAAATAAATGATTTAACATAACCTCACAAATTAAAATTTTCTGTGTATATACAAAATCAAATTATAAAAATTAAAAATTTTAATTAATATAACTAAAATTATAAAAAATAAACAAATAATGAACAAATAAATACTTACATTTTAAATTTTGCACTAATTTGAAATTACTATTTAAGAAAAAATAAAATTAATAAAACGTTCGATGACAGTCGAAAATGAAGCATGAAGAAAAATACGTCGTAAATTTTCGAAGCTGTCTATAAATTTCGACCACATCGAAAGCAATAGTACCAATTTAATATAACGAACACAAAACGAAGACGATCGAAAACAATAGTAAGGCCCCAGAATTTTAAATTCAGTCTTTCACAGTAAAAAATCAAAATTAAATTCATATTAATACTTAAAATTAAAAAACTAAACTAGTTAAACTAAATTAATCATCTTCTAAATATACCGTTTCCAAGTACTCTGGCGACGATGCATTAGAGACTGGCATTCTGTAACTGAAAATACATAAAAGTTGTATTTATCATTTAAGGTGACAGTGGTTATCCGCTACAGCCTTGGTTGATAACACCAATTGACAATCCAACTGATGAATCGGAAGAGCGATACAACATCGCACACAGGTCAGCCCGTAATTGCATAGAGGGGTGCAATGGTGTCTTGAAATCAAGATTTAGATGTTTAGCCAAAGATAGATGCATTAAATGTTTACCTTTTATGGTGGGACAAATTATTAATACATGTGCTACATTCTACATAGCACAATTTTTTAAAAATGCACAAATACCACAACCGACATGACTTACAATTAGTGGAACCACAAGTCAATGAAAATGATCCAGAGGCGTATGAAGATGATGTAAACGAGACCGATGTTGAATCGGAATGGCTACTAACAGTATCTCGAGAAATAAGAGCTTCTATTGTTGAAATGTATTTTAATAATCAATAAGTTTGAGAAATAAAATAGTAAAAAATTTACCCACTTATTATTTTTTAAAATGTCTCTTAAAATTAAATTGTTTTCCGTCATTGCTGCAGCAATGCGGTTTAAGGCAGCAACCTTCTCCTTCTCTATTTTGTTTGATTCCTCCAGTAGCTTATCTCTAGTGCAGATCCTAAAAATTCAATAATAATGAAAATTTGGTGATACGCATTTTTACAATTAAAATGAACATTTTTAAATTAAGAACCTCTTATTCTTTTGGTTCTAAGAGGTCTGCTGGTTTCAGGTTCGCTGGTAACAACATTACTAAGCCTATTCATTGAGTTAGTATTGCTTGGCCCGGCTGTCAAATTACTTGAATTCACCTACATATAAATACAATTTATCATTTATTAGTTTGTATTTACAAACTTTTTTAAAGGTTTTTAGTTTTACCTGTTGCGATGGTAATTCTATCCCACCCTCTAAATTCCCCGTCCCTTCGCACGCTTATTTTGTTATAATATTTCGAATCCGCTCATCGAACGGACTCAACTGGTTTGGTCTTCTTGACGGTCCCTCCATTCCTAATCCGGTTCTATTATCGTGTTCTTTTAATAATGTCCATTGTCCTCGCACATATTTTCTACAAAAAATTAACACTATTTGTAAATACATACATATACAAATTATTAATGTGGTAAATTTCTACTTCATGTCAATCCAGGCCCGTCGCATTTCTCTCCATCTTTACTTCCTCTAACAATGGAATTTGGTTGGGCTGAAATTTCATTCCATTTAGATTTATTGGGCTTTTTGCCATTGATACCATGAAAACTGCAAATTTATATTAACAACAAAAATATAATTATGAAGAAGTACTAATAATGATATGCAGAAATTCGAGAACTTACCGATCATTCGCTAGATTTAAATTTTCCTCCATCAAAGTGACCATCATCAATTTTTGGTCTTTAGTGACATTTTTTCCTTAAACGATAAAAATACAAATAACATTCAAATAAATTTTTTAAATTGGAAATTTCTAAACTTACTCGCGACGTAGATGCAGCCATATTTAACATAATACATAACTTATATTTTTATAATAAATTAAAAAATGTTATTATTATTATTAAATTTAATAAGTGTCTATTTTTGTTCCGGCCATTAAACTGAATTTTAACATACCCAAAAATCACACAACACTTTTTCCCGAGCATTATTTTCTAAATTAGGTATGGAAAAACAAACGTCAACACTGCAATAATTGGGAATAATTTTTTCCCAGCAAACAATTTTTCCCAAACACCAGAATACACTTGGGGAAAAGGGAATAAAACTGCTACAAAATTTAAAATTTCTACTCCCTGGGAATTACCAGAATAGGGCCACAGGTAGTATAACTTTGTACCCAAGTAACCAAAAATGGTGATTACAAAATTTTAGGCCGATTGGTGGTGGAATGTAGATTGCTTTTACAATATGTCAGCGCTCATTGTAATTACATAAAACTAAATTTATTCGATTTAGCTTGATCAAATGGTTTAATTTTTTTTTTTTACATACATAATTGTTGGGGTTGCAGATTCTTATATTTATACTCATGTATACTTTCATGGAAAGTATACATGAGTACTTTTCATGGAAGGTAAGAATTCCAGTGGAATGTATTGCATCAAACTGTTAATGCGGCTTTGAGTTGCCTGTGAAGGCGTTCGAAAAGACCATTCATTTCCTTCGGATTATAAGTTGTTATCCTAATGCGATGAGCGCCTAAGAGCTTTTTGAGCTCGGTGAACATTGTTGATTCCAATTGTATTCTTTGGTTTGTCGTTATATAAGGTGGGACACCGAATCTACAGATAAACTCTGCGAAAGTGTTTGATTGCTAGCAATAATTCTCTTGTGAATGTGGAGTATTTTATTTCCGCTGGAAAGAGCTTCTTCGAAAAGAACGCTATTGGTTGCCAAATTTCATGGTTGGGTTGTTGTAAAACCAATCCAACCGCTAACTTGGAAGAAAGGATCGGGTCTGTACTGATGTTGAACTCAGTGTTGTTCAACGGATGTGCCAAAAAGATGGTAGCTGCAAGAGAACGGTTGACATCGTTGGAAGATGCAGTGCTTTCTTCAGGTCAAACGATGTTTATGTTTACTTTTTCTAATTAAAATGACCAAATGCCGGTGAATAGGCGATAACAATTTTGCTAAACGTGTTATAAAGCGGGGATAATAGTTCACCATACCTACGAACTGCTATATATGTAAATTTGGCGGATTGACGTTGGCTCTGAAAATTGTGTGGCTTAATATTAGGTTGTTCAGAAATTAATGCAGGTTTTCAACCATTTTATTTAAAACGATATATCTCAATTTAGAATAAATTTTATTAATCGAAATAAGAACCATTAGAATCTACACATCGTTGCCAACAAGATACAAGTTTATTAATTCCAGTTGCATAGAATTCTGAAGTTCTGGAAGCGACGAATTCTTCGAAGGCATTTTTTGCGGCTGTTTGGTCGTTAAATATTTTTCCTTGTAAGAAGTGGTCGAGATGCTTGAAAAAGTGGTAGTCGGTTGGCGAGAGGTCTGGTGAGTATGATGGATGAGGCAGAGCTTCGTAGCCAAGTTGGGTCAACTTCTGCAGCATCGGTTGTGCAACATGTGGTCGAGCATTATCGTGCAGAAGAATTGGGCCCTTCCTATTGACTAATGCTGGACGCAGATGTTTTAGTTCTTTGTGCATTTTGTCAATTTGTTGGCAATATTTCTCTGCTGTGATATTTTCGCCAGGATTCAAGAAGTTGTAGTGGTTAATTCCGGCTGACGAACACCAAACAGTCACCATAGTCTTTTTTTGATGCAGCTCAGGTTTGGAGAAGTGTTTAGGGGCTTTGCCACGGGCCAACCACTGCGCTGAACGTCGTCGATGGTCGTATAGAATCCACTTTTCATCGCACGTCACAATACGATCGAGAAATGGTTCGTTTTTGTTGCGCAAAACAAGTGAAGAGCAAACTTCATAACGGCGATTTTTTTGGTTTTCGTTCAATTCGTGTGGCACCCATTTGTCGAGCTTCTTCGACTTTCCAATTCGGCTCAAATGTTCCGAAATTAATCCAATACTTACGCCTAGGTCCCACCCAACGTTGTATTGTGCATTCGTTAACACTTCCTTGGCCCCAAACTTCATTAATGTTTCGAGCCGTTTGTGCTGCACTGCGGCTTGTTTTGACATCTTAACTTTAAAGGTCTAAAAATAGACAAAACTACAATTTAGATTACAAATAGATTATGTGATAAGAAAGAGCATAAAATAAGCTTTAAAATGACTTATAATGTTAAACTCTTTGCGTAATTCTTTATTATTGAAAAATTGTTGAAACAAATACAATCATAAAACCTGCATTAATTTCTGAACAACCAAATAGGTCAGGTATCATGCCGAAAATGCATTTCAGAGCTTTAATATGAACTTGAAAAGCCTAAACGGAGTAGTAATAGCTGTTTTATGAATATAGTATACTCGGTAGTCGGTAGTCATGGGAATCTGATGATAAGCCCATACTAAATCTATTTTTGAGAAAATAGAAACTGTCTTTGTGTGGGTGGGATAGGATCGTCACATTATTCAGCTATTGACTGTCTCCTCAAGGAGGCCGGTCCTTGTGTTTCTTTTGAACCATATGTAATGGTGATGAGACTGTTGATGATGAGTGATGGCATATCCAATGTCTGTCATAAAATGAAATTCGGTTTTCGCAGCTTTCAGTTTGACACAAGGTAAGTGATCTCGGGATATTTGAAATGTTTTAAAGTTGACGTATTAACCTGAGCGATGGTTCCGTTCACTACAAGAGTTGTTAACGAATCAGATTGTTTCTCAAATCAACCACGAGAACCTATTTAGACAGAAATTCAGCGCCTATAATAGGCCTCTCTACTTCCGATATATAGAATGTCGAAATATTTATATTTAGCAGACGAACAATGTCTTAAGTGGAGCAATATAAATATTTTTGCTACGACCGATATTAATGTCTATTTTAGTGACTTAACCGCTACAGACAAAATGCTAGAGCGAAAGTTTTAGAGCGAATTTACATTTTGCGAATCGGGACATTATTAAGAATATCTAGAAACATTTAAATGAATTTATGATGCAGACTGAAAATTCAGTGATTGCAAATATAACCGACGCCACGGATATCTATAAAGGGCTACAATGCTGATAATCACAAACACAAAAAAATCAATCAAATTTTTGAAAAACATGCAACTTGTTTACCGTTATTAATTTAATTACAATAAATTTTGAATAACTCAGCAAATTATTGTAAATTAGTAACAAATTAAATGCTCAATCTTAAAGAATGTTACACAAATAATTTTCAAACTGTGTTATTAAAATTCTTGATATAACATATAATTCCAGGCATCAATTACTCTTATCACACCTTTATAGATGGTTGAACAATCAAAAATATATAAATACACTAATAATTATACATGAACCTAATAATTTATACATTTCGAAATAAATTATTGTCAATAAAATATGAAAGACTAATTACCAGTTTCCAGCCCCCCAAAAACTATATTATTATAAGCAATAAACAATTTATATTGTGCCCAATTCAAATGCATATAATTTCCTGCAATGGGCAGTTTAATATACTTTGTATGTATCTATTGTCTTATAATTTACCGTACATGTGTAGGTACATGAAATTTAAACCTCTAATAATGTATATAAGAAGAAAAAGTACTTAAGAACGAGTATTAATCTTAATTCAATACAATTTTCACCTCTAACTGCAACATAACATTATAATTATGTTACATTAAAATGTTATTCTAATTACAAGTGGGCGCAACAATTATTCGGTTCGTTTTGTTTCTCTGTGTGCGCGCACAACGATCGATCATGCGTTAGAATATCCAAAAATCAACCTGTATAGTATATAATATGTAGTGTGTATGAATGTAACTTGTAAATAAAGCGCTGATGAATTACATTGTGCTTTAAATCTCGTTCAAGCAACATTAACTAACTCAATGAAAATAATGGTCAGACTCAAAGAAGAAGAAATCTATAAAAATATGCTTCAGCATAATAACAACATTTTTGTTTTGCTTATGAATAATTATCCAATTAAGTGATTTTTTCTTGTAATCTTTAATCTTGCTCATCAAATAATAGGTAAAAAAAACTAAAGAAATAAAATCTATAAAATATTTTGAAGACATTTACTATTGTGATTAAAAGTGATTTTGTTGCTGGTTTTTTGATCTTAAAACTTTACGTTTCAACTTTTGACGAATTTAGTAGTTTAATAATTTTTAATCTTTCCCACTATAACGAAGTTATATTGGGTAAGTATGTATTGTAATCGCGAAACAAATTTTGTTCCAGATTTTCACATTTCTTGACCAGAACCCCGAAACACCGATCAGAAAAATGTCGTGTCCGTCCTTCCATCACACATTTTTATTGTTTTTATTTTGCCCCCCATTCTCACGAATATTGATAGTTTTGGTCGAAATATTATTCAAAGGTATATTTTAGTAATAAGCAGTTTGTGTTAACTTTAAGGTCCATTCGAGTATAGAATAGAGAGGGTTACAGAGTTGCAGTGGAAGAGAAAACTGCCAAACAGATTGTCTCAAAAATGGGACCGATGATTTTTTTGTTATGTTGATGATAAATCTGACAATTCATTATCTACTTGTTCACAAATTTGAAGTCGATTGAAGCATTGCGTGGGGGTCATTTTGACAAAAAGGAGTATATAATATAAATTGGTTTATGTTTACCGAGGAACTTTTAGAAGAAATATTTTTCTACAGTTAATACACCTTGCAAATTACAAAATTATTCCTATGCAGGGTACTGATTCTCTAAAAAATAAGATAATGGGTAAATGTGTAAACTCGTAAAAAGCAAAGCTTTCTTTTATTAGTTTACAATTTTTAGATTTTATTTGAAGTAGCAATCAAATCGAAAAATTCCGAATTCATTAAAGTAGGCTTCGCTTTTTGCAAGTTTACAAGTTTACCCATTATCTTATTTTTTAGAGAATCAGGGTGGTGTCTTTAAGATAAAATGAATAGATTACCATGTAATATGGAATCTAAATTTCTAAATTTACCTTAAATACTTTGCTGATGGCAAATAATATCATCAACATTTAAAAATAATGATATCAAGTGAGCTTTTAAATATACAATGATATTTCCGTTTCTATATTGACATTTCTGACTTTAACATTTCTGTCACGTTTTGTTGACATTTTAATGATTGAAATTTCAACAACATGTTGATCGATACATTATTTGTGAGTTGCTTTAATAAAATCGCCTTTAAAGATATTATTTCTGAGTAATAAATTCAATTTGTATTCAAAGTCGTATATAACCAGAGCCTTCTAGAGTATAGAGCCATAATCATTATGACGTATTTTTTTGAAGCTTTTTTAGTGGTATAACTTTTCACTAATTTCCATAGGAATCCATAGTAAAAATGGTGTTTTTTAGCTTCAAGTTTTTCATTGAAAAAAGCAAAAATGTTACAAAATTTTTATACAAAAGTGTTCTACATATATTTAGCAGAAATATACAAGAAGGGTTTATTGGTATTAAGTAAATATTAATTGCAGAAATATTAAAATTAAATTATTTCTAAAATATATTTTTCGAACTTTCATTTTGAAAAATACATCAAAGTTGGCTCTGACGAATTAAAATAATACTTGCTACATTTATCTTTAGTTTTACTAGTGTTCGTTAGATGTCTCAGATTTATACAGAAAAATACGAAAAAAATTGTTTAATCACAAAATTATGGCACGTTCTTAATATTTTGAGAATTTGTTTTGCTTTTCCTACAATTTTTGAACTTAAATTTCCCCAAGTGGCGATTTTTGGTACGGTTTTTCAAAATGTTTACTGCCCACTGCCATCTATGTATATTGGCTTAATGCACACGATTTGTAGTAAGCTTTTTTTTTTAATTTGACCAGAATGCTGTTGTTATGAACTTTTTTTTATATTTTGGTTTAAATAAACCAATTATTACAATAAAATGAAAACGATTTACTTAAACGAGATTTATATATGTTGAAATTCAAACATTTATGAAAATATTTCAGAAATCATAATTAAGAATTTGCAACGTTTTCATTTACAAATTTGTCTTCGGAAAAAAAGTGATTTCCCATATGTTTTATGTGTTTTACTATGAAAATTTTGGTTTTTTCCTCGTTTCTAATTCCTTTATATGATAAAAGCTTCGTTTTTTAGATTATGGCTTGTATAATCAAGGTTACTTTGATATAACTCTTAATAGCAAATTACTATTTAAAATAATATCACAACATTAGGGGGAGCAGGTTTAGCAGAGCTGGGAGATATATAAAATGAAATGCTATATGACAAGGAGGTGGGATTCGTTAACAAATGATAAACGTTATTTCTGATTTTGTATGGTTTGTGTTTTATTTTTTTGTATTTTCGAATGGTCCACAGCGATGTAAACGAGGCCGAGGCTCAGACTGAAGAACTGAGTAAAGAGTTATATCATCGGCCAATTCTCACGTTGCTAACATAATATTGTGGTCTGAACAAAGGCACATATTTTCAGAAAATAAATTTTTGAATATTGTGGTTTGTGGATGCTCTGAGTGGAGTAAATTAAATTCTTTAAGATATTCAACGGTATACTAGAGAGATGTATAACTGGATCTACTTGTTAAAGGTCGAAGATGAAAAATGGCGAATTCGACTTTGCTGCTTAGTACGTGTCAGATCTAAATAATCTAACATTATTTGTGAGTCTGTGATTTGACGGTATGAGAGTAGAAGATTTTTATTGTCGTGATCAATTGTGATATTAGGGAAGAGGCCTCCAAAGTTAAGAAAAGCCGTGACATATTTTAAGGACCTTACCTACCCAAAATAACGGAAAATGTTTGCAAAATATAAATAGTTAGTTTAGTGACCTTTAACGGATGCTTTCTGGGAAAAGTGCCGTCCGAGGAGTCGGATAGATCCAATTTTTTTATTTTTGGTTTGGTTAAAAATAGAAATTATAATCCATTAAATACCATGTATATCATTATCAATTTTTTGCGATTTTTTTTTGTTTCATTATTTCATTTATGATGGTAGTAGGTAAGTATAACGACCTTATCGTAGTCGTACACTTTATTAGTGAGAAAAAATTGTGAATTTTTTACGATTTGGAAACATGCGAATTTTCAATCAAATATAGTTGTTGATTTTGATAAAACTAAAATTTCAACATGTTATTTCTTAGTGTTCTGATGTGTGTGTGTTTATCTTTTTAATTCAGGTGGCATCATTTTCAAATTTTATATTGTTTTTTAATTGGTTATTAGAATCGTTTACCTTATTCGGTTATGTCTATAATCCATCGTTAAGAATAAATTAGCACGAAATAACATATTTTTTTCAAAAGATTTTGTTAATAACTTAATTATTTTAAATGTTATTAGCAAAAGAAAATAAGTTTTATATAATTAATGGATTAAATTTATAGTTTGCCGAGTTGACCCACAATAAATGAGTGTAAGTATTTTTTTCTTAAATCTTTTTAACCTTCTGTTGTCTTGTTATACGGCCATGAAGGTGGAACTGTTTCAGCATTTAACATATTTCATATTAAAAGCAGAATCCGTTTTTTACTTTTCTAGAAACTATATAGCTACTGGACAAGGAGCACTTCTATTGATGAACAGAACAAATAACCTTTTTGGTACAGAACCAGGTGGTGCACGAACATAGATCGAAGAAGTAGTGTCAAATCTAGGTATTTATTTTGATAATATATACCGCTATTACGGTGGCTAAAAATGCCGTACAAGTCTACTCATATTTGCAAAGTATTCGTGATATATGCCTACATACGTATATTAAAATGAAAATACAACTTTCGTTACAGTATCTGAATTTTTTTGTAGGTTTTATTACACTCCCCAACAATAATCTGTAGAACTTTGTTTATAAATGTCTTCTTAGTACAGCCGCAGCTTAATACCATACGTCTGTATAGGACAGAATCAGAGATCAGAATCTACCGATAAAGCAGCATTTTGTTATGGATATAGTTCTGAGTTTCACCCAATGAGCCAATACATTATTCTGAATCTAACGTTAACTTCTTCCTTTATCTTTTTCACGTTTTATTTCCACTTAACCTCCGCGTAAAGAGTCATTCATAGCTAATTACTTGGCCGTATTGACGTACGGAACTGGAATCCAGAGACTCACTGTAGTTTGCTGGTTGCCTCTTCAGGATTATTTCCAATTACCATGATCGCTGTATCATCAGCAAATACTGCAATAGTTCCCGGTTTATTAAATAATATCTCACAGGTATGCTATGGCTGATAAAAATTAAATTAAAAAACAAAAAAGAGATGATATTATTTACGAGTAAACTCAACATGAATGCACCCGATACAAAAAGTTGATATGGTAACACCGCTCTATTAAGGGTTGGTGACGTATTCCCGAGGGACATAATCCCGAGGGACAAAGTAACGAGGGTACAAAATCCCGATAGGACCAAATCCCGAGGGTACAAAATCCCGTAATCCTGAGGAAATCCCGAATAAAATTGAATTCCATCATCATTCATTGGAATAAATAATTATTTTTTTTTATATCAAATTTAAAAATAATTTTGTTTTTATTGTTATCATTATGATGGGAAACGGCATAACACCGGCCATTTTAAAACTTTTTCGTTTGCCTTTAAGGGGGGTAAAACGTAAAAGAGAATCATCTATTTGTTTTTAATCGGTCAGTTTTTAATCAATTCGACCATTTCTGTATTCTGCGGCGATATGTACTCACCGGATCTGGTGTGTGGGAGACTATATCTAATATATTCTATATTAGATAGGCAGACATGCGAATTGACCTGATTTTTCACAAATACATGAATACTGTCGTAGCTGTGAAAACAAATAGGAGCAAGAGATAGTACCTACTTTAGTTTCTTTGCACCTGCCATCCACATCTGGTATGAAATAGACTAAAGTTTCTAGGGGCCACTTCTCCTCCTCAATCATCTGACGGACGGATCTCAGCAGGATCCTTAAAATGATTTTGAATAATTTGGAGAATGAATATTAAATCATGGTATGGCTATACGGACCGTTTTGTGTCTATGCCGGTCCCTTAGGAGGACAGCCATCCTAACCTAACATAACCTCACTTAATCTATTTAATTTTTTGGAATACATTTTTTCATTTAATTTTTAATAAATTTCCATTAAAATGATGATTTATTATAAAATAAATAGGTATATTTTGATGTACCTATAATTATATAAATATTGCGCGATTTCTAATTTTTGGAAATTTCCATAAATTGCAATATCCAGTTTAGTAAAAAAATGGAATATAAAGCATATTTTAATTATTTATAAAAACAAAAAAAAAGCATAAATAGCCTTGATTTTATCATATTATTAAACATTAATTGATGAAAAAATTAAATATTTGCTATTTTTTGTCTAATTATATAAATATAACATTTAATTAAAAAGTGAATAAGTAAAAAGTGCGAAATTAACAAGTCTGGTAATTGCCTCCACCAGTGGTAAGCTCTTAATTGTTAATTTCGCATGTATAACAGCCATATTATGATTGTCGGAGGCAACACAGAGTCGTGTCGATTGTCAATCGACTCGATAATCATATTAAGAATATACTTGGCAACAACTGCCTCCGGCCAGAGTGCGCGCGATAAGCGATGCTAGGTGATAAACGATACGAGGTGAGAGACGCATCGTTTATCATGCACACTTTGGCCATAGCCTAAATTTAACACGATCGCCACTCAACGTCTATTTGACATGCTAGTGTTAGTCAATTTTTTTGTTAGTTTTTATTTATTATTTATTTCTTTTTTTGTTTTCTTTTCAGAATAATGGATATTATTGACATTTTTTTTTTTATTTTCTAAACCGTTGTACAGATTTCTAAAAGTAAAACATAGTTTGATTATACAAAATTTAGATACAAAAAATTCTTAAGAAATTCAAAAGGAGAATTGGTGAATAAAGAGGCCGCACAACAATATTTCATCGAACAACCAAAACTAAAATATATAAAAAATGTATAATTAAAGAATCGTAAAAATAATTTAATACTTTACTTTTAAATATGTAATAATTTTAAGAATAATTAATTATTTAAAAATGTATTGAAATTGATTGAATTAAAAATAAAACTATTTTAAAATAATTTGGATTGAAAATGATTTCAGACGCATCGTTTATCACGCGCATTCTGGCCTCAGTCTAAGTTTAAGACGTTCGCCACTCAACGTCACGCTAGTTTAAAAAAAAAAATACTCATGTCATAAATATTTGACAAAAGAATAATTTTATAATCATATTCGTTGCCATTATATCATATGTGTTGTAGCTGTGTTTCTAGAAATATCTTGTGTGTCAAGTAATTTGACTACATAGGAACCAAGTTGTCGCCCATACTCGTGGCATTTTATTTTAATTATGAGTTTTTTTTTGTACACTAAAAAACAAATGAGTGGCGAACGTGTTAAAGTTAAGGAATGTTATAGCCCGGTTTCGGCCATTTATGCGGTCGATAGTTAGTAGATTTTTTTTTTTCATAACAAATTGTTAGCCACAAGACAACAAATACACCAAGACAATCAACGTTCCTCATTGTGCCGCAAGGCAGGATTTTTTTTCTGAAAAGCTGTAAGTATTTATTTTGTTTTTGTTTGTTTTTTTTTGTCGAAAGTAACACAGCAATAATAATTATTAATGTAATAATGTTGCGCATTATTTTCTTGTTGTGAATATCATAAAAATTGGCGTTACTAGTTAAAACAAAAAAATAAAAAAATGCGTAAAAAGAAAATGCGTTTCAAATTCTTTAACATACGTATTTTTTTATTTTCCGTTTCAACAAGTAATCAGCGCTGTCGAACTTATCGCTTTGGCTCCAAAATGGAGCTTTGAAATATTTTTAGAGCCGTGGAGCCCAATGGAGCTCTTAAAACTAAAAATTGGCGCTATCGCTATATTCATATTTTAATTATTGCTTATTTATTATTATTAAAAAAATAAAATGTAAACTTTTTAAATTGATCTTTTATTACATTACATAGTACATTTTTTCGTCGAAAGTACATATTCTTAATATAAATGTTTACTGGGATTTACATTCAATCTACGACCATAAAGATATATAGACAGAGCCTATATAAAAAAAGGCAAAGTAATGAGAAAATCAAATACGTTCGCTAATATGTCAGAAAAGTTTTTCCTTTTTGTTTTTGTTTCATTTAAATTTTGTGTTTACATAATTACGTAAATATATTTTTAAAAATTATTAATAAAATTAATAAAATATCCTAAAAGGTGTATTCTTGGGTTAATATTTGTGATATAGTTTATCGTGAAATTACTCATACAGCCGAAAATAGTCCGCATTTCACAAGGAATTCTCAGTAAGTTTTTAAAAAAAAAATGTTTAGTAAAACTTGAAATCACTCGGGAAATTATGTTTGAATATTAATTTTGTTTGTGTTGTGTTGTAAAAAATTATAAATAAAATGGTAAAATTGCTTTTTTGTTATGATCAATGTAATTTTTCATTGAAAATAATCTAAAGAAAAAATGTTTCATTCTGTTTACATATTTCTGTCATTTTATTTTTAAAAACAAACCAGTGCCGGGGAAAACTATATTTTTCCTGAGGTGTTTCAAAATCTGAGAAAAATTATGTTTTCCGTTATAGATTTCCTAAGAATGCGAAAATGTAGAAACTCCAATGTTTAAAGCCAATTTTAAATCAAAATTTAGTGAAGAATTGGGAACGATTGTGTCGGATTTTTAAAACAAATCTATATTCGAGGTAAATCCAAAAATTTGCAGTTTTTGTATCACTATCCGTGGCCGCGATCCATTAGACGAATTGGATAAAAATGTGGTTTTGCCGCATGTATTGTTTATGTATTATAAACAAAAAGAAAATGTTAAGAAACTCCAAAATTTTTCATTTTATTTATTTAGTTATTTGTACTTTAAAATTTACAGATCTTTCGGCACACTTCATTTTGAGCTCTGCTCATTCATAACAGAGCAAACGAAACTGATATACTTTTTAATAGAATGCCTAACAATAAAACGTTTTGTATATTATAGTGTCCAGAAAAGCAGCCTAACAGTTCTAATTCGCCCAGATTTTTATCTTTATCTTTGCTAGGCAATTCCATTTTCCAATATTGGCAGGAGATTTCATTTTAAAATATTTTAAATTTTCTTTTCGATAATTCATTAGTTTTAGATTAGAGTGCCCAAATGATTTGTTTTTTTTTATTAATTGAAGAAATCAAATTAGTTTAGAAAAAATATTTTACAGAGAAAAATGCACGTCCAACCGAGATGAAAGGCAAAGAGGGGTAAAACTATAGATAAATTCCGTACTTCCCATTTTTAAAGCAACAAAATAAATCTAGATGATAAAAGCAATAAATGAGTAGATATACTGATTAAAGAGATCTGTTACAAACATAAATCGTCTTAATTTTAAAAATAATAAAAGTACCAAATTATAATCTACTTAATAAGTAGATTTAAAAATGTTAAAAAAAATATTTTTACCTAACTTCGTTTATGTACCTTAGAAAATTATTTTTATTTAAGTACGACTATGGAAATGACCCCAACCAAAAATTAACAAAATAACAGAAAAAATAAAAACAAAAATTTACTATGACAGCAGTAGCTACACGCTCAAAATTGGATATACTGCTCGGTTGCATTCAATGGTTTATTTTCTATTGCAGCGTTTCCCAAACTTTTCGGACCGAGGAACACTTCGCATAAATAAAATTACTGTAGGAACAATTTCGTTTTTTATATAGGAAATTAGCTTGTATTTTTAAAATTTTATACCTGCATACATGTAAGAGTTTTAAATAAAATAAAAAGGATATTTTTATGAAATCTAATTGAATCGTTTAGTATTGAAAGGGCTAATGTCCACTTTGTGTCAAAATTAATATTATGACAGTTTGTATCACAGACATGTATATACGTTTTATGACAAGACGACATTACCATATGGTTATTGGAACGGCACCTACCTTGCAAAAAAAATGATTTATTCTAGAAAGGGCACATGTCCAGGACATACCCCCATGACATTTTGTACTATCGGCAGCTTTAGATGAATATTTTTTGTATCTATGATTTGAAGAGGAAATGTAGCGAAATGTACATTTATTATGAAGGAAATCAATCCAAATATTTTATCAAATATTGGGCGCATCTAGCACACGTAGAGTCTACATTTGAGATAGTCTAAAATGTAGACTAATCTCATTTGTAGACTCTACATGTGCTGGATGTAAATATCTACGTGTCTAGTTTGGTTTTTGTCTTGATAACTTGTTGAAATTGTGTAAAACATACTATCGTAAATATAATAATCTTCAGAATGCGTTGAATACTGTAGATCAGCCTCCATGTTTATTTCTGGTTTATAAATGAACTGGGTGCATCTAGCACACGTAGAGTCTACCGAAAATATGAACTAGTAATACAAATGTCAAAAAAAAATCCAAGTCTCGAACCAAAATAATCTACATAAAAATGTAGACAAACATTTTTAGTCTCACTAAAACTCGTAGAGTCTACATATTTTTACTGAGATTTTTTGCATCCAGCACATGTAGACTTGTAGAGTCTACGTATTTTCGGTAGACTCTACGTGTGCTAGATGCGCCCAATGATAAAATTTTAAATTTATTGAAGGCCTACTTTTTTCAAAAAGCAGGTAATTGGTGTTCAATCAATCAAAAGGCAGAAAAGCAAAATAAATCAAATGTAAAGTTTACGTTTAAACTTCTACGGTTTAATACTACCGAATTTATGAAGAAGGTAAGATTACCTCAAAGAGCGTTTGATACTGTAATCGTAATAAATATTTAAAAAATATGTGACCTGCTAAAAGTCCTAAAGTGCCTGCTCAGTGTATGTATTTTTACGACGAAATTTTGCAATGGTCAACTGGAATGGAATATATTAGTAAGAACAGTGACTACTGAAGTCTTTAAAATATACACTTTTCCTTTTTTAAGGTTTTCTAATTTGTTTTGATCCTAATGAATTTTAATAAATGAAATTGAAATATATTTTTTGTATTTATTATTGAAAGGGTTCATGTCCATGCTTTAAAAATGAGCATACCAGCTGAAATAATGGAATAACCCCAAAATTCAGCTTAATATTTCATAGCGACTCACCTTTTCATCAACAAACTGAAATTCCCTCCAAAATTTATTTTTGCTGACAATATAAAGTTTTTTTATTTCCTGAATTATTTGAAAAAGTGAACATGAACCCTTTCAAGACTAAACGATTCAATTGTAGATATAAAAAACATGAAAATAATAAAATAAATTAGGTTCTAAATGACTCTGATGTTTTTGCCTCTTTAAGCTACTAATTCTTTTAATATCAGGTTCAATATTTTTAGAAAGCTGAATTTTTATATCTGGTCTAATCTGGTCTAGCATTCAGACGGTTTCTGTACTTCGATTTTGTTGCAGCATAATTTGAAAATTCCGTCTTGCACAAATACGTTGTTGTGAAAGGAAGAAAACATGAACGGCTGTTTTGACAACTTGAAATGCTCTTCTGTAAAATTTAAACCATACTCATTTAGAGGAAGTTCATTGTATTTTTGTTTTAAGCAAGAGTCAGCAATTAAAGGTTTTGATCATCACTCGCACTGAAACCTACGGACTTATCTGTTATTACAAATGGGTCCCTAATAGAAGAATTATGTTCAGTGGACTTTAGAAAATATTGTAACATGCTGGACTGTCATCATGCAAAAGTTCTAAAATTACTTTGGAGAATTTATCATCTACTTTCGAATTTTTAGTATATTTAGAATTTTTCACGGAACACCTGTTTATCGTCCGCGGAACATCAGTGTTCCGCGGAACATAGTTTGGGAAACGCTGTTCTATTGTATGTATATGTAATGTATTCATATTCGCTTTATTTTCCATGTGCATATGTGTTTACTGTGTTTTTATAAAATAAATGCGAAAAATGTCAAAAACAAAAACTTTTTTATAAGGTAACCCCACTTTATCAACGTTGAACAACTGTTTAATTTTGTTTTAGAATAATGGACAAATGTGTAGTTCAGATCAAAAACGATCTATTCCACTTTTCGAGTTTTCGAGATATCTTAAGGAAACCTTTTATAGTTAAACTACTTAAGAAAACTATATTATTTTTTATTTATAATTTCCATAAGAGATTATTAATTGATTATATTTAAGTAAAATATCAACCACTAATCAACTTTAGCTAAGATTTTATGTTTAATTTTGGAATAGATCTATTTTGAAAGTTAAGTAGTGGAATAGATTCATTTTGAAATTCATTATAATGGAATAGACAGGTTATGAAATTAAAAGGGAAAATTTTTGGTTTATAATTTTTTATTTCTGTTCTTAAAATAAAACATAAACAAAAGAAACATAAAAAAAAATAAGAAACATAAATCAACAAAATAAATATCTTAATACTTCATAATATAAAAAATCACAATTTTAATAATCATAAAATAAAAATGCAATTCAATTGCAGCAAAATATCAGAAACTAAATGATGTTGACGCAGATATTGTCGTCATTCTCTTCTTCCATGTGAAGTTGATTATGATCGATTATATTTTTATAAAAATTCAAATTCCCAATCAATCGCCACTCGCTCCCAAAATGTTTCTGTAGCAATCTGTCTACGTCTTTTAATTTGGCATCCTTTACTTTGACTCCGTTATTTAACCTGGTTAATCGCATTGTCGCCAGGTTTTCTCCCCGTCTAATATTTGACTTTGCTGATCCAATATCCGATTTGTAATAAATCTCACCTCTTACTTGAATAGTCGTGCCATTTTTACCTTTTGTTAGTATAAACCGCTTACATTCATTGAACTTGAAATGCCAAGAAGATGGGGGTTTTATAATTTTAGCAACTTCGGCTTTGAAATCCAGAGCAGGACACTCATCACTTCCAAGGTTTATGATCGTCCCATGTTCCTTATAAATTTCCAAGTAGTCGTTTGCGTCTACAATAGTTTCTTTCGCCCTGACTTTTTTTTCTATTTGCGCAAAAACTCGATCAGGAGGAATGTACGAATGGCCTGGTACTGGGAAAATCAGTTCAACGGATAAAACGTTTCTTGGCGCACATTTTAGTAACCAGTATTCGCACATTCCAACCATAATCGAGTTTTTGTTTTGTCCCCCGCATCCATCAGCTACTAAGCGAACAGTTTGTATGCCACATAAATTTAAATGGCAAAGACGGTAGTAGACAGCTGAAGCTATTTCATTTGAACCTTTGGCTCGACTATTCTCGGTACAGTAATACAAAAATACGTTGCTTTGCGTTAACGCTGAGTGACCGGTCCCTATCACCATTCCGAATAAATAAAGATATAACTGCCGACTATAGTAGGCAGCTTGATCAGCTACTTTAGGTAGCGTCATGTTTTTTTGGCAATCAAAACTGATTGTAATTAATCCCAAATTCTCTTCGTTCAGAAGCTCGAAAAAAGCTTTGCTCCTAAGCTTATGAATTCTTGACTTCATCATAAGTTCCTTCTTAACCTGAAGATTTTGTTCAAATTTTAAATTCTCCTTGAATTGGATGCACGTCGAACACATATCAGTAGCCGGTGTTTTGAATCCCAAATTAAATTGAGTATTAAAAATTGTCCTAAAATAGCTCGATTTGATTGCCGTCTCAGGATTTTCGATTTTAAATTGTCTCCACATTTTACTTATAGACAGATCTGCAGGTAGATACTGCCGTTTTGACATCTGACTGCGGCAGTAGTGCATTTCGATTATTCGGTACTTTTTAATAAAATCGATAATAGCCCGTTTTTTCCCTTCATTACCTTTAGTTTTCCTATCGCCGCACAGTGGGGCCGATTACCAAAAAGCTGGTCAAAATTAAAAAAAAGAAACTTTTTATTTAGGTTTTGTTTACGTTGAGTTGGCTTTAGTAATACCCTAACGTCTTGAAACACTCATAAAAGAGTACAAATACCTTTACTTGCTCTAGAATTTTAGTTGCAACGTAGCTTCACTCAAGCTCTCAAGCTGCAGTCGTAAAAGAAACTGGTGCTAAACATACGTAGAAGTTTAAAAACACAACCAATTTTAATTAAATAAAATGGAATCAACTTCTGGTGGTATGTAGAATATAATAATATGTTTAAAATATTAGTATTTTAAACAATAAATATTAATTAAACAATGATTGTTTGTTTTTTAAACTTTGTATTTAACAAAAAGTTTTTAAAATAAAAGTCATATTGTTCTATAGTGTTCGGTCATCAAATGCATAAGAGGTTGCAGTTAAAAGTATTACCTATAAAATAAAATAAAAATCAGCTGCCCCTCGATTTGTTATGGACATTTTAAAATAAAAAATTGTTGGTTTTACTAAATGAACAAAACGAGAAAGAAATCAAAATTTCATAAAATTTGGTTATTTGCCGAATAAGGGTGGTTAATAAGGGATGAAGGGGGTGAAATTTTGTAAATGTGACTAGAGTATCGTAATCGGTGGCCCAAAAACCATGAAAATGGCGTGCATCTTGACTGTAATATTATATATATGGTATTTTATGAAAAGGGGTTGTCAATAAGGGTTAGACGGGTGACATTTTGTAAATGTGACTAAATATTCGAAATCAGTGACCTAAACACCCATAGAAATGACATGCTTCTTAATTATAATGTGATTTATAGGGCATTTTACACTATTTTTTGTAGGGTTTGTCAATAAGGGATGAAGGGGGGTGAAATTTTACAAGTATGACTACAGATTCGTGATCAGCGACCCTAAAAACCCCCCAGTAGAGAATTTCAGAATTTTGGATAGCTTTTCGGAAATCGGCCCCACTGTGCGCCGCCTCGTTTTTCTGCAGGAATGTATCCCGTTTCAAAATACTTTTTACAAATATTGTAAACCCGACTTTTTGTCACTCGCAATATATTTATATACGCGCTTTGGCAAATTTTTATCAAGCTTCTAGAATGAGTCCGTATGAAATATTCAACTGAAAATGTTTTTCGGGCACCTTGTTTCTCGACGCGATCAGTTCTAGCTGGTTTTATGATCTTACAGGTTTTTAAAATACACACATCTTGTGCGAATTTCGATTTCTCTTTATAAAAATTGCTAGAAAAATCTAAAGCATCGTATATTTTAATTTTACTGCAGTTAAAAGAACTGCGCTCGCTATGCCTACATCTTGGCATTTCCGGCAAAAATTTTCTTTTATACCTGGAAATGAATTTATTTTATTTTATGTTTATTTTAAAAATTCAAATATGTATATTGAAATGCATAAATATTTTAGTCACTTACTTTTCGATTTTAGCCATTGATCTTTTCCTATTTGGAATGTCGATCTTCCTTTCCCGTGGACGGTCTGTAACTTGAGGCGATTCTATCGACTCCATTATCTGTACAAAATTCATAATAAATATATAAAATTAGCTATATAAATTTAAATGATTTTTAGATTTAGATTTATTAACCATACTTACAATAAAACGCAGAACCTTTTATATAGCATCCACTTTTGAATGATTATCACAAACAACTGATTTTTTCGCAAATTTTGGAATAGGCGTTCTTTGATTTTCAACTAAATATTTTATATTGGAATAGTGTTATTTTGTATGTGAAGTTGTAATGGAATACACTTGTTTTGAAACAAAATTCATATTTATTGCTCAATTTCCACCGGAATAGGTTCACATTGTAAAATTTTTCTTTGAGAGATAGTTAGAGTTCAACAATCCGAACCGAAATTAATTACTAACTAAAAATTTTTAAAAAGAAAATGAGAAGGGTCGAGGACGTCCCTCTGCTATTGACGACGATGAATTGAAGGCTTTGGTGGAAGCAAATCCACGCACGACTGTTCGAGAGCTTGTAATGGACCTAGGCGTAAGTATTGGATTAATTTCGGAACATTTGAGCCGAATTGGAAAGTTGAAGAAGCTCGACAAATAGGTGCCATACGAATTGAACAAAAACCAAAAAAATCGACGTTATGAACTTTGCTCTTCACTTCTTTTGCGCAACAAAAACGAACCATTTCTGGATCGCATTGTGTCGTACGATGAAAAGTGGATTCTACACGATACCCGACGACGTTCAGCGCGTGGTTGGATCGAGGCAAAGCCCCTAAATAATTCTGCCAATTTGAGCTGTATCAAAAAAGACTATGGTGACTGTTTGGTGATCGTTAGCCGGAATTATCCACTACAGCTTCTTGAATCCTGGCGAAACTTTCTCAGCAGAGAAATATTGTCATCAATTTGACAGAATGCATAAAGAACTGAAACGTCTGCATCCAGCATTAGTCAATAGGAAGGGCCCAATTATTCTGTACGATAATGCTCGACCACATGTTGCACAACCGACGCTGCAGCAGTTGACCCAACTTGGATACGAAACTCTGCCTCGTCCACCATACTCACCAGACCTCTTGCCAACCGACTACCATTTTTTCAAGCATCTCAACAACTTCTTGCAAGGAAAATTCTTCAACAACCAAACAGCCGCAAAAAATGCCTTCGAAGAATTCGTTGCTTCCAGAACTTCAGAATTCTATGTTACTGAAATTAATAAACTTGTATCTTGTTGGTAACAATGTGTAGGTTTTAATGGTTCTTATTTCGAATAATAAAATTTATTCTAAACTGAGATATGTCGTTTTAGATAAAATGGTTGAAAACCTGCATTAATTTCTGAACAACCTAATATAAACCAAAAGCAATCCTTGAATAAGTATTTTAGAGATAGTTTTGATAAAATTAACGAAAATTTAATAGTTTCATATGTATATTTAGTTTTTTTAAAAAACCTCAACCGCAAAATAAGCCACCAGCAAATTATACATTAAACCGTTATTTCTATGTACATTAAAAGGATTATTGGTACATTAAAACTTATTTCTATGTACATTTCTTTAGATCATCTAATTGTTTCGAGGCTAATACCACCCAGGCGCCATCGGGAATTACAATTTGCAATGATACACCATTAAGTGTTTCGCTTGAAGAAGACAAAGAAACTAGTAAATTCGTTTTGAGAACAAATGACAGGTAAAAACTTAACAATTTTAATTTTGAGCGGTGAAAATTTACATAAACGACTTAGGCCCGAATTTATAGTCGTAACTATTGCTATTGCTATAGCAATGATTTTCGAAAATCATTTTAAAATCATGTATAATATTCGATACGAATTTCGAATTTACTTTCTTGTCTTGGATAAATTGTAGCAACGTTTATAGTGATGGCTTTTGATCACTATAGCCATTGTTACATTACAAATAAATTTTATAGTGAGGTTTATAAATACGAAAACTGTCACTATAACAGTTGTTATAGTTGTAGCAACGGCTATAAATTCGGGCCTTAAACTTTTTAGATCATCGAAACCATAAAAACCAGAAATTTTGTCAATGCCGCCTGTGCCTTTTGAAACAAAAGCACCGTCAAAAGATAATGGAATCAATACCGAAACCGAATCTGGTGAATCTGATTTAAGTACAAATGAAAGGTAAATATAGTATTTATATTTTTGAGCGCCAGCTGAACTGTAGTTCTTTGTCATCTCTTTATTAGAGCAACAAATTCATTCGAAGCTGACATGCCTGTCCTTCATGTGTCGCTAGGAATTAGTAAATCAGCAAATTTAGGAAAACGTATGCCTTTTGAAACTACGACATTACGTACGGCTACAACAATAGAATCTCAATTACACATTGAAAACGAAATGGAAACTGATTCAATCTATTTAACGTCAAATGGCAGGTAAGCATAAAAACCTTATTAATAATGTGCAAAACATTTTGAGTTACATATTAAAATTTCATGTTTATGAATTTTCCAGCAAAAAAAATCCTTCCGGAATAAGGAAATTTAATTCTAAATGGATTAAGGAATTTCCATGGCTGGTAGAGAAAGTAGGCCGATCTTTTTGTAATTTATGTGAGCAATCTTTACCGAATCATTTAGAATAATCTCAAAAGATATGGCTCGTCTGGAAGCCACTTAGCCAAATTTAATTCTTTGAAAAACGATGATGTTAAGAAAATTTCGGAATTAAATGCAACCACCGATAAGTATAAAACAGCCGAGCTTAAATTTTAATATTTATTGTAAGAAACAATTTACCATTTTCTATCATTGAAGAAACTGTCGAGATGGTGAAATTTTTAGATAGAGAGTCAAAAATTCTGCAAAATATTAAATTTGCTAGGACGAAAGCTACTGAAACAATTTGTAATATATTATTAAGCGAGGAGGCTACAAAAAATATTGTCGAAATTTTAAAATTACAACATTTCTCTATCGTAGTTGATGAAACCACCGATTGCAGTTCTAAGAAATGTTTAACATTAGTAGCCCGGTATTTTGATTTGATACACAGCAAAACAATTGATAGTTTCTTCTGCCTTCTCGAACTAGAAAACAGTGACGCTAAGTCTGTGTATAATCAGATAATTAACTTTTCGATTAACATCAAATTCCGATTGACAATTGCTTCGGTTTTGGAGCTGACAATGCGAGTGTTATGATTGGGAAAAAAGGTGGCGTTCAAGCATTATTAAAAACAGCAAACTCCTATTTGTTCACGCTGGGATATACGTGTCATTCTCTCCATTTATGTGCTTCAGCAGCCGCCAAAAAGCTACCTCAAGAATGTGAAAAAATGGCACGTAACATTTACTTCTGTTTGCGCATAGTCCAAAACGGCAAATTGATTTTCGAACTTTCCAAGTATATTTTAATGTGCCAGTTCACAAGATATTAAAAGTAGCTAATACTCGATGGCTTTCATTGGAGGGAGTAATTAATAGAATTGTAGAGCAATGGAAACCTTTGCAACATTTTTTTTTAAATCAATAAATTTCAAAATACCTAATTCAGATTTGACAACACAAATATCGAAAAACCTAAATGATACTAATATGATTTATTTTCTGTTTTTATCATACACATTAAAATTAAACAATAATTTAAATAAGGAATTTCATTTCAATGTGAGTCGCCAAAAATTTATAAACTTCTTCCTTCAGTTAAAACTTTTTTATTGTCAGTTTTACACAATTTTATTAAACTAGAAAGTATTGACGAGTCTAATTTAAACGATTTAAAATTTACAAATAATATACTCATTGAAGACCAATTGATTTACTTAGGACCAAAAGCGGAAAATGAATTAAATAAAAATTTTCTGTCAGAAGAAACAGTTTTAGAAATTAAGAAATATTGCAAAAATTTGTACATAAAACTATGCTATGAAATTTTAAGTCGGTTTAATTTTAAGGATGAAACTTTAATCGAATTACAAAATTTGGGACAAAGCATAATACCTTTATTGAATATTTTTCCGCATATAACCGACAATTTTGAAGAAACTGAAGAAGAGTTTCGAACTCTTCGTTCCAAAACAAATTTGTTGATGTAAATGTAACGACGGACTTGGAAGATTTTTGGGGTAAGATATTCCATTTGAAAAATGGTTTCAACGAACTGATGTTTCCAAACTTAAAAAAGTTTGTAGGGTCCTTATTAAGTTTGCCACATAGCAACGCTTCAGCCGAAAGAATATTTTCTGATTTAAATAATATAAAAACTAAAAACCGAAATAGTTTAAAAATTAATACACTAAACTCATTGTTAATATGCAAACAATTAACAAAAAATTGTTCACTTTTCACTACTAGAATGGACGCCTTCAAAAAATTTATAAAAAAACTATAAATTAGCATCGTAAAAAATATGTTTTATTTTAATAAATCATGGTTTCATTTTTTATTTAACCTACCATATGTATATTAAAAATCTTAATATTGATATGGGAAATCCTTAACCTGAAATAAAGGCCAAAAAACGCTTAATCTTTTTTTAGATTTTAAAGTTAACCTAACGTTATAATTAAATAATCTTAAAATTGTAATGTTACTGTGTTACTTTACTATTATTTACCTGAATTTATGAAATACAGATAGTATCTAGTTGTTTATATAAATGAATTGTTGTTTAGATTTAAGTTATGTCTACCTTAGTTGTAGCATTAAGTTGTAACTAACCACATATGTTATCTTACACCTGCTGTGAATTTTTAATTGTAAGCAAGAACTGAAATAAATTTTATACATACATATGAATATAAATATTTATATAAATACTTTCTTTTAAAATTTTTTTTCTGGCGCCCGTTGGAGCTCAAATAAAAATTAAATGGGGTTTTTTTTTAAACGACAGCGCTGCAAGTAATACCACGTTTACACCAGTAGTATAAAAGTATGTAGCAAAATAATATCATGATGTAAACGTAAAGTTTAATACTTTAATACTGTATCACATATTTTTTTGCTATTTCATTATACATAGTAGGTATTAAAAAAGTATACCACGTAAAACAAAACAAAAAAACAATGAAAACCTGAAATGTAATTTCTTTGTTCATTTTTAACGGAACAAAATAGTAAATAGGAAATTTACAAATGGAAGAAATTAATAAAAAAAAACAAGGGGCCTGAAATGGACAGATGTGGAAATTAAAGAAATGTTGAAAGTGGCTGTAGATTTAAAAGTAAGTAAAAATAATTAAGTTTTTATCGTATTTCTTCGTACCTAAGATACACTCAATGTACCTTAATTTAAGTTCCACTACGGGAATTTTTTACTCCATAGATTGTAAGTTGCCAGAAAATTATTGGAAAAAGTGCTATTTTTAGAAACCCTTAAACGTGAAAAAAGTGCGTCTTAGAATCGAAGAAATACGGTAATTATGAATGTTGTATGTAAGAATTTACTTTCAAAAAAGGATCAAGCAATCTTGGTTCTGCGCTTTGATTTTTGTAATGTTGTTTAATTACAGGTGAACGATTTATTTGACTCACACAGTCACACTGCATGAGTTCAAATGCTATTTTTTTCAAAAATTGGCGAAAAATTTAAAAACAAAGGACGTAAATCAAATTAAATTAAAATTTGACTCTCTTCGTCGAAATTTTACCGCCGAGAAAGCCGAAAAACAAAAAAGCTGCGGTCCGGGCTCTTTTCAAACCATATACGACTCGGAAATGGCTTTGTTATGGGGTAATCGGAGTAAATTTACCGTGCCCCAGGAGCCCCTCTATGAATTAGCTTGTATCCCCCCTATGAATTAGCTTGTATCCCAATTAAAAATTTTGTTTATTTTATCTAAAAATTTATTTTTATTTCCGAAAATTTACATTTTTGGAATTTCGGTTAATTATAATTTTAAGCGAGCGGACTCTTACCGGACTGGAGGGTATACCACAAACTATGGTGGCATTATTATAGCAAAATTAAAAATTTGGCAAGTTTATTTCTTTTTAAATATAAACCAATTTATTTATTTTAATATTGGTTAAACATAATCATTATTGTGTTCATATTTGTGACGTGCTAGTTTAAAAAAAAAACTCATTTCACAAATTTGTGATGCAAAATTTTACGAAATAAAAGAATAATTTTGTAGAAATTTTTATTACCCTTATTTGCAATACGTCTGTATTCTAGAATTTTATTTTAACACGTGAGTTTTTTTTTGTACACCAAAAAAGCAGATGAGCGGGCAAACGTGTTAAAACAAAACTAGTATTTAACCATTGAATAACTATGATGTGGCAAACTTTAAAAAGTTTCATTTATCTGTAAAAAAAGACTGTGAAAGAAATTAAATTTTTGGCTACATAACCTTTCTTTGGTTTAAATTCGAGATTAATTAAAATAAATTTATTATGTAAAATTATTCTGTCTGACTACGAATTATATAATCCGATTACCATATTTTCATTGCGTATTCTCACGGACGGTCATTATTAACAAGTAAAAAACAATTGTTTTCGATTAAAATTCGAATTATGTTTTACATAAATTGTTTTAAATAAATCATAACACTTTTACAGAGTTGTTTATTCTTTCATCTCCATAAGAGATAAAAAGTATTTAATAATTTTAAAATTAATTAAAAATATTTAATATCAAAATTCAAAAAAAAAAAATATTACAAATTCAATTAAATTATAATAGACATAATTATAATAAAAAATTAAAATAAATTTTATTAAATTTTTGTACTTTTATAATATATTAATTTCATTAAAATTACTAAGTTGAAATTATTTGAGGTTCTTAACTCGGAAATTTAAACGCTTAAAATTTGTTTCAAATAGCTCATTACATCTTTTTGATAATTGTGAATTTCCTTTACAAACTATATAATTTTTAAATTATCCGTAAATAGCTAATCTAGATTTGTTTTATCTGGAAAACCAAAAATAGTACAATTATGCAATTTTATAGTTAATAATAAGACAATTATTGATTTAATTGTGTTGTGATATTTAATATCTAAATGAATTGATACTAAAGGACTTTCTAAATGTTGTAAAAGGGTTCAATATGTACATATTGCCCTGCAAAATAATTCATGACCACTTCACCCTCGTGTTTAGTGTTTGAAAACGAAGTGTTCGACTATCTTATCTATAGGCGGCACATTATTATATTCATTATTATTATTCTTTGGTGTCCAACTACGAAGAAATTTATTTAGACTAGGCTTTCGATGAGCTTACACATTATCTTCATCAATTACAAGTTATAATTTTTCTTAAAATTGCGATACAATACGATTATGTGAAACTTTAAGAATTCTCATAATTGAATGCCTCACTTGCCAAATCTATTTTATTTTTATTGATTGACTTAAATTTAAAATCATTTAACTAACCCATATGGTACATATGCAAATACAGCTAAATACCTTGGCATTACTCTCGATGCCAAGCTCAAGTTTAGAGAGCATGTCAAAAAGAAAAAATAAGAACTTAACATAAAGTTCAGAAAAATGTATTGGCTCATAGGTAGAGGCTCTGAGCTTACAATTCATAATAAGCTGCTGCTATATCGGCAAATTTTGAAGCCGATATGGACCTACGGTATACAACTCTGGGGATGTACCAAGCAAATAAACGCCAAAATGATACAGACGTTTCAAAACAAGGTTCTTCGTAGTATCGTCAATGCTCCGTGGTACGCAAGAAATGAAGACCTTCACAGGGGCCTACGGATGGAATACATCAAAGATGAAATAAAAATGCAAGCCGCAAAACACGAAATAAGGCTCCAGGAACAAGGAAACCCCTATATTCGCTATATGATAGATAACCCTGTCGTTGAAAGAAGACTCCAAAGAATGAGGCCACTTGACCAAACCAAAATTAGTAAATAGGTTTAATTAATTATGGGACTAACCAGTGGGTTACACCCCAACAAACGTGAATTTTACTAGATATATAAAAATTTGTATTTGGAAGAAAAATTGCTAGATGAGCGCAGTCTCAGTTGTAATAAAATAAATTGTTAAAAAAAAAATTAACTGACGCACTATTTTTTGAGCAAGAGCTCATTCATAAAACAATGCTTAGCAAATGCTGCAAATAACATAATTAATATAAAACAAAATCGTAAAAATATAATTAAGTTTCGGTCCAGCCATTTAAATTCCATTCGGCATCGGCATTATCTTGCTTCTTCGGTAAATTCTTTCCATTCTCCTCTCTTAATGCTAAATAAATTACTCTCCAATGATTGAATGGGGATTCTGTGGTTTGAAATGATTTATAAATACACTAAGAGCATCTTCGGTTCGGAAATTTCGGCATTGCACAGCTCGTACGTATATTAAACATTTTGAATTTGAACAACATATTTAATTTATATTTTTATAGAGAAATCAAAAATCCAACCGATTGACTTGAAATGCAAAGCCCATTTTGAAATCGATTAACTCCATAAAACAAAAAGAAGATGAAAGCGATAAAATAGAAATATTGTTTCTTTAAAATCCTTTTAAAATATTAAATTATTATGGTTATAACATTTTGTCAGTTAGTGATGTTAATCCTTATTAATAGAGAATTTTGTTTTGAATATAAACAGTTAGGAGTCAATCAAATGATTTGACAATAAAATTTAAAATTATTCAGAAAGTGGAGTTAACTGATTTGACAAGTGATTCAATTGTGATTTATTGTTTTTGTTTAATAGTTTTTAAAAATAAATTAAAATATTTATTATATAAATAATATTTATTTAAATAAATTTTATTTATTATTTTTTTTTTTCTCTTTCTACAATAATATAGTCGTAAAATGTATCAAATAATTATTTCCTTTGTACCTTATACATACATACCTTATTAGTATATAATGGTGAGCCGCAATGCCCAAACGAAAAATTGAAGAAGGTGAAATAAAAAATAAAAATATTTTAACTGTAAAATGTGCATTAAAATCAAAATGTTTAAATGAAGCAGTAATAAAATTCAAGAAGATGTAATAGAAATGTCATCATTATTTGTAAAAACATCAAGGTAAATTTATTTTGCGTTAAATAAACAATGGAAAGATGGACATTTCAATGAAATTAAATATAAAGACTTTTATTATCATCTTCTTGATAAACCATCCAAGGCCATGAAAGAAAAATATAAAATTGATAAAGAATATGAAAATATAAGAAAAAAATATGCATTAATATTATATGATAGATCAGATAAATCCAATTTGTTTATTGCAGAATTTCAAAAATATGAAACAAATTTTCACAATAATTATGGATGCATGCCTATAACAGAGTGAGAAAATTTCTAAAAGGATTTGTCAAAAATCAAAATTACACCATTTTATATGAGACACAAGGTTTTTTATTTAATGAACATAGTAAAAAAATAAGCATGTGAAGTTATCCCAGTTTTTCATCCCAGAAAAAATAAAAATGCTCATCAGGTAACACTATCCCATCCCATCAAAGTAATTTTCTGTACATGTTAAAAATGTAAATAATAAATAAAATTGTGTATACTATACATATTTTTTCATCCCATCCCAGCTTTTTTTTTTTATAGTGTATAAAAAATAAAAAAATTTCAAAATAAAATTATAATTTTAAATTCTTTATTGGCTATCTCCTAAGAACTTAGTGGGCCGGAAATGATTCTTTGTGTTTTGAGTTGGTAATAGTAAGGACTATCTTTGATGAAGATCTTAGATCAGCCGTATGGGTAAAATTTCCACAATCGGCCAACTTCCAAATGGGGTCATATAAAATTAAAATAATTTTAAATTCTTTATTGGCTATCTCCTAAGAACTTAGTTCTTAGTTCCACAATCTAGGGTCGGCACCTCGAAAAATAATCCATATTGAGTTCAGGCAAGGAGAGTTTAGTTACTGTACAGCGAGTAGGAAACCCAGTACCGGCTGCAAAGAGTGAGCAAGCAGGCTCCCAACAGTACAGATATCGCAACTGTAATGTAACAACGGTAGCGAACTTGGCGTTTGTGAGGTGAGAGATATGTCTACAAACGAAGAGAAAGGAAGCGGTAAATGAATTCATGGAGACAGCACACCTCCCAACCCGTTTAAAAACAGTGCTATGATACCAAGTTCTCCAAAGAAATTAGCGGTGACCAGTACATTCGAGAGATCTTTTTCATCACCTTCTCTGGGTGGTAACAAACAAGGGCGGAAAGCAAAAAGATAATTCTAACCAGACTGGGGACGAAAATTGAAGAACTGGCTGAGTTTGACAAACCGAGAAACAATGTGCATGGTGAACTGAATAAGATGACTCTCACTATTAGCACGAATTTAAAATTATGATAATTTTATATGAACCCATTTGGAAGTTGGCCGATTGTGGCAATTTTACCCATACGGCTGATCTAAGATCTTCATCAAAGATAGTCCTTACTATTACCAACTCAAAACACAAAGAATCATTTCCGGCCCACAAAGCTCTTAGGAGATAGCCAATAAAATTTTAAAATTATGATAATTTTATATGACCCCATTTGGAAGTTGGCCGATTGTGGAAATTTTACCCATACGGCTGATCTAAGATCTTCATCAAAGGAAGTCCTTACTATTACCAACTCAAAACACAAAGAATCATTTCCGGCCCACAAAGCTCTTAGGAGATAGCCAATAAAATTTTAAAATTATGATAATTTTATATGACTCTATTTGGAAGTTGGCCGATTGTGGAAATTTTACCCATACGGCTGATCTAAGATCTTCATCAAAGATAGTCCTTACTATTACCAACTCAAAACACAAAGAATCATTTCCGGCCCACAAAGCTCTTAGGAGATAGCCAATAAAATTTTAAAATTATGATAATTTTATATGACCCCATTTGGAAGTTGGCCGATTGTGACAATTTTACCCATACGGCTGATCTAAGATCTTCATCAAAGATAGTCCTTACTATTACCAACTCAAAACACAAAGAATCATTTCCGGCCCACAAAGCTCTTAGGAGATAGCCAATAAAATTTTAAAATTATGATAATTTTATATGACCCCATTTGGAAGTTGGCCGATTGTGGAAATTTTACCCATACGGCTGATCTAAGATCTTCATCAAAGATAGTCCTTACTATTACCAACTCAAAACACAAAGAATCATTTCCGGCCCACAAAGCTCTTAGGAGATAGCCAATAAAATTTTAAAATTATGATAATTTTATATGACCCCATTTGGAAGTTGGCCGATTGTGGAAATTTTACCCATACGGCTGATCTAAGATCTTCATCAAAGATAGTCCTTACTATTACCAACTCAAAACACAAAGAATCATTTCCGGCCCACCAAAGTTCTTAGGAGATAGCCAATAAAATTTTAAAATTATGATAATTTTATATGACCCCATTTGGAAGTTGGCCGATTGTGGAAATTTTACCCATACGGCTGATCTAAGATCTTCATCAAAGATAGTCCTTACTATTACCAACTCAAAACACAAAGAATCATTTCCGGCCCACAAAGCTCTTAGGAGATAGCCAATAAAATTTTAAAATTATGATAATTTTATATGACCCCATTTGGAAGTTGGCCGATTGTGGAAATTTTACCCATACGGCTGATCTAAGATCTTCATCAAAGATAGTCCTTACTATTACCAACTCAAAACACAAAGAATCATTTCCGGCCCACAAAGCTCTTAGGAGATAGCCAATAAAATTTTAAAATTATGATAATTTTATATGACCCCATTTGGAAGTTGGCCGATTGTGGAAATTTTACCCATACGGCTGATCTAAGATCTTCATCAAAGATAGTCCTTACTATTACCAACTCAAAACACAAAGAATCATTTCCGGCCCACAATTTTATATGACCCCATTTGGAAGTTGGCCGATTGTGGAAATTTTACCCATACGGCTGATCTAAGATCTTCATCAAAGATAGTCCTTACTATTACCAACTCAAAACACAAAGAATCATTTCCGGCCCACAAAGCTCTTAGGAGATAGCCAATAAAATTTTAAAATTATGATAATTTTATATGACCCCATTTGGAAGTTGGCCGATTGTGGAAATTTTACCCATACGGCTGATCTAAGATCTTCATCAAAGATAGTCCTTACTATTACCAACTCAAAACACAAAGAATCATTTCCGGCCCACAAAGCTCTTAGGAGATAGCCAATAAAATTTTAAAATTATGATAATTTTATATGACCCCATTTGGAAGTTGGCCGATTGTGGAAATTTTACCCATAAGGCTGATCTAAGATCTTCATCAAAGGAAGTCCTTACTATTACCAACTCAAAACACAAAGAATCATTTCCGGCCCACTAAGTTCTTAGGAGATAGCCAATAAAGAATTTAAAATTATGATAATTTTATATGACCCCATTTGGAAGTTGGCCGATTGTGGAAATTTTACCCATACGGCTGATCTAAGATCTTCATCAAAGATAGTCCTTACTATTACCAACTCAAAACACAAAGAATCATTTCCGGCCCACAAAGCTCTTAGGAGATAGCCAATAAAATTTTAAAATTATGATAATTTTATATGACCCCATTTGGAAGTTGGCCGATTGTGGAAATTTTACCCATACGGCTGATCTAAGATCTTCATCAAAGATAGTCCTTACTATTACCAACTCAAAACACAAAGAATCATTTCCGGCCCACAAAGCTCTTAGGAGATAGCCAATAAAATTTTAAAATTATGATAATTTTATATGACTCCATTTGGAAGTTGGCCGATTGTGGAAATTTTACCCATACGGCTGATCTAAGATCTTCATCAAAGATAGTCCTTACTATTACCAACTCAAAACACAAAGAATCATTTCCGGCCCACAAAGCTCTTAGGAGATAGCCAATAAAATTTTAAAATTATGATAATTTTATATGACCCCATTTGGAAGTTGGCCGATTGTGGAAATTTTACCCATAAGGCTGATCTAAGATCTTCATCAAAGGAAGTCCTTACTATTACCAACTCAAAACACAAAGAATCATTTCCGGCCCACTAAGTTCTTAGGAGATAGCCAATAAAAAATTTAAAATTATAATTTTATTTTGAAATTTTTTTATTTTTTATACACTATTAAAAAAAAAGCTGGGATGGGATGAAAAAATATGTATAGTATACACAATTTTATTTATTATTTACATTTTTAACATGTACAGAAAATTACTTTGATGGGATGGGATAGTGTTACCTGATGAGCATTTTTATTTTTTCTGGGATGAAAAACTGGGATAACTTCACATGCTTTAAAAAAATACCAAAGCAAGATCTACTTGAAAAATTAAAAAAAAAATTACAGTGGAATGGATCAAAATTTTTTAATTTGAAAAATAAACAAGAATATATAAAACATCTTTATTTTTTTTACAATTTACAAAGATACAACGAAGAAAACAATATAACCAATTTTACATTAATACCTATGTATATTAAAACATGGCAGACATCATGTAAGATATGATTCCCAAGCATTCCAGTCTTTACTTTATTCTCAAAAATGAAACAACGGACCATGGAATGAATTTAACAGAGAAATGGAATGGCCTAAATATTTTCAATTACCGGAAACAAAAAAAAAAAAATTTGATTTTTCAATTAATACCGATGGAATATCAGTATCTTTTTTAATGTTAAAAAATAAAGAAAAAACAATAAAATCAAACAAAAAACGAAAAAATACAAATGAAGAAGTAGAGGTACAAGGAGATATATTAAAATTACGAGAAAATATAACTACGATGTAAAAATAGGCTTAGATCCAGGAAGAAAATTAACTGTCGGAAGCGTAAACAATAAATAGCGAATCAAAATTAAAATTGCGTTACATGATGGGACATTATGGAACGCTTAAATACCTCAAAAAATGGACGCCAACAACAAAAGAAGAAGAACCAAATTCACTAATGTCTAAAGATTTTGAGAAATACACAGACTATTAACTATCAATTTTTTAGGTAATTTAAAATTTTGTGGTATAATTTTTTATATGTTATTATAATAAGTTTTTATTTAATATTATTATATTAATTTTTATTTTGTTTTTATTTTTAAAGATGGGCAAACAAAATATTGTCAAAAAACAGCCGACAGGCTAAAACTGAAAAAATTTATTTGTGTTGAGAAAACATACTACAAATTGGCAAAACAAATAATTGGCCCTATTGAAAAAATAAAGCGCTAGTGGTTATAGGATCAACACAAACACCATCAAATTCGCCAATAAAAGGATATATCACACCATCAACTATCAAAATCTTTAAAGGCACATGCTGATGTCTTAGAAGTCAACGAATTTCGGACGTCAAAACTATGCGCCAATTGCCATCAGGAGAACATCACATCTCGATCGCCACACAGATATCAACTTTGCCAAAAGTGTGGTATCACGTGGTATCGTGATGTGAATGTGGGGAAGGATATCCTTTAGCTGGGACTATGTTTAATCAATCAAAGTTTTCGAACTTTGTATTACTTCGAGTTGATTTTCAAAACAATTTAACTTCTTTAAAGGGGGTTAAGCGATTTATTGTGCACTAAATATTGAAATTAAAACAAACAGATCTGTACAGGGATTTTGGTCGCAAAATGAGGATTGAGGATTGAGAATTTTGTATATGTACACGGTGTATAATATACATTTTGCTATTGTGTGCCGTCAAATATTTGTATTGTATTAGTGTATTTTCTCATGCGTTTTCTCATGGGGTAAGTATCAAAAACAAGCCAAGCGGGTGAATCGGTTCAAATTTTTGGTGCTTACGCTCGCCTTGAGTTATTTTTCCCTTTCCTCTTACTAGTGGAATTCATTCGTTAATAAAAACCAAAACAAAATAAATAAACGTAACCAAAACAATTTCTCGCAAATAAAAAAAAAACAAAAAGCAACATAAATGAAAACAAAAAAAATTAAACATTTTAATTTTTAAATTTTGAACAAAGGAACCAAAACAGAAAGTAAGAAAATAAAATATTTTGTTTATTTTTTTAGTATTGTGTTGCCTTGCAGCTCGTGAGGGTTGTTCCTTTACGATGTTATGTCGAAGTGTGCGGACATTTTATTCTAAACTATATAAAAAAAGGTTACGCAATTTAAAAAATAAAGTAATAAAATAAACCAGCTCGCTTTTTTATTTGCTGCTTATATGCTAGAATAAAATTTCTCCAACCTCGGACATAACATCGTATAGGAGCAACCGACCATCATGAGTTGCAACACAACACAATATGTATTAAATAAAATAAACAAAATCGTTTTGTTTTTTAGCTTTTTTGTTTTTTTTGGTTAATATTTTTTATTTTGAGTCTTTCTCGCTTCGTAATATTTTTAATTTTTTTTTCTTCGGAATTTGTTGTTCTGTCTCAGTCTCTCTTAATACATCCTCTCAGGGGTTCTCTTCTGAGCTTATTCCTCTTTCCTCTTATTTGTATCATGTTATCCCTATTACTCGCGTCATTTTATTTGCATCATATTAAACGAAAAACTGAAACAAAAAATGCATATTCAACACCAATACAATTTACCGATACTATTGCCTTCCGGTAATCCTCAAATCAATCCTCATTTTGCGACCAAAATCGCTGTACTGTTCTACAATATAAAATAAATATATTTTATCACTTCATTAATAAAAAAAAAATCATGATAAATTGCCAAAATTTTTAATATAAATTTAAATTCAATCATTAAATTATTCTGGTGTATCCCAGATTGGTAAATATTTTATGAACAGGAAAAATTATTAATAGTTTTGCACTAAAAATTGAAATTGTTAAAAGTTTTAAAAGGGGAAATGTAAACTTCGCTAATACTATAAGTACACGGTGATTCCTATATATAGGAATAAATCAGAGTGATAAGTTTAGCAGTTTAGTCGCTATAGCCTGATGAGATGACTGAATGATGATTTATTTTTCACAATGCTCGCAGATCGAAACTGAATTGCAAAACTATTAACAATTTCTATTGTTTATAAATTTAAATTTTTTGCAATATATTCTAAATATTCATTTTCATTGCAATAAATGCCTCCATGTTACCTAAAATATTTTTTAATTGAGACTGTGAAGTTTCTAACAAAAAACAATAACACATACATATACAAATCCAATAAGTATTTTCAGATGTGAAGTTTCTACCAAAAAAGTGGCGAACAATCCAATAAGATTTTTTTAATTTTTTATTTCACATTTTAGTTTTATTTTTATGGCTAGCTGGTCTAAGAGTTAATAAAACATCTTTGAGCTCCCTAACTTCAAATCATGGGGATAAAGTTGTTTAATTTAATTCCGACCATGACAGATTTCGTGCATGTATAATGGTAAAACAATAAAGTGTCAAACAGCAATTACAAGAGATAAATCTAAGTAGCGGAGTATACCATCAGCTGGCGTAGGATAATATCAAATATCTTTAAGCTCCCCAACTTCATATCATGGGGATAAAGTTGTTTAATTTGATTATATGATTTAATTTGAAGATATGAAGTTGAGGAGCTCAAAGATCTTCGATATTATCCTACGCCAGCTGACCGTATACTCCGCTACTTAGATTTATCTCTTGTAATTGCTGTTTGGCACTTTATTGTTTCACCATTCTACATGCACGAAATCTTTCATGGGCGGAATTAAATTAATCAACTTTAGCCCATAAACATATTTGTTATTGTCTTTGTGTTCAAAGCGGCACCCTATACTTTACTCCTTTTTTTCTAAATGCGTTTATTTCCCTCACTTTAACATAACTTAGAGAATAATCCTAATAAAACATAAAAAAATTAAAATTCTTTTTGGATTTTAAGTGTATAAATTACTAACACATACATACTTTTTGTTATTTGCTATTTTTTGTTAGAAACTTCACATCGGTTTTTAATTTCTCTTCTTGTCTAAAATATTTCATTTTCTTTTTTCTCTTCTCACCATCGAAGATAGAGTTTATGGTTTCAGTGACAACTGTCTGCTCGATTTTTAAGTTTCCTAATTAATTATACAGTCCAGCACCCTGATTCTTTAAAATAAGATAATGGGTAAACGTGTAAACCTTTAAAAAGCAAAGCTTTCTTTTATTAGTTTGAAATTTTTGATTTTATTGGAAGTGTAGTAGCGAAATCGAAAAATGACGAACTCATTAAAGTAAGCTTCGCTTTTTGCAAGTTTACACGTTTACCCAATATCTTATTTTTTAGAGAATCAGGGGCCAGTGTGGGATTTTCCAAGTATACATCCTAATCGTCTATGTCATGATTCTACTTTATTTTGTGTATGTGGTAAAATCAACAGAGTGTTCTCATGAATCGACCAAAATGAAGGCGAAAATTCTGGAGCTTTCAATACACCTCTAGCATTTGTTTTTCCAACCACATAATTTTCTTCGAAAAATATCATTCACATCACTTCCGTATTGCTAATGAAAATGTCTCATCTGTACCATATCTCCTATCAAGTTTCTCCATTTGAATTCTTCTCCACAGGATCTGTCCGAAGTGGAAAAAGCAACTCTTAAATTTAGCACCCGGAACAAATTCTGCGAAAGCCTTTATAGATGCTTTCTCGAAATTCGATAATATGCACTCTGTTGTGTCGCAAGCGAATTTAAATAAACCACCCAGCATTTCCTCGTGCAATTTCTGGGGTTTTCTGGTCGCTATGCAATATATTAATGGCACAATTTCATTGTTTTTATTGGTGCCTATCATTCCATGGAATGTAAATAATTGTCAGAATAAAGTAGGTACCACTTTAAGTGTTCCATCCATTAGCCAGATTTTAGAATTAGATAAATGTCGAACATTTGATAGTGTACCTAAAATTATTATTCATCATTATCTATTATCTAAAAATCTAATAAAAATTGCTCTCCATTAACTTCTCGTAATATTTGAGGAATATTAATTTCATTTATGTTGCGCGGTTCGTTTTTATTTAGTTTTTTCCTAACGCGAATAACTTTCTTTTTTGTGCTTCTTTTGAGGGTAAGTATGTTCGGTATGGCGGCTCACATCTTACTACAGTTTCTGCAATAATCTGACAACTTGCTTTATCACTTTCTTTTGAAGCTGAAGCAACTGGATTATGGTTGTGGGGTGTCGGCACTGTTTTTATTATGTTATCACAGATCGTTGTGGTTACCCGTCCTGAACACTTGTCTTTTCTTCTTTCACACTCCCAGTTAATTGTTGATTTATTTTCACGATTTTTAACATAAATGTAGCCGTTTATTTCAATTTTTTTGTTTCCTTTGGTTGTTTGTAGTAAATTAACTGTATTGTCCATTTTTAAAGTTTAATAGTTATTTGAAGTAAGTTATTTACAATCGGGAATTAACTTTCTATTAAAAAAAATGCGTATGTATTCAAGACGTAATATGTACTATTTTTCCTAATGTTAACTTTGAACGAGCGTACATGAAATCACTCTGCTGAATTAAAATAAAACATGAAGTTAGCAGTATGAGAAAGAAAGAAATATTGACACACCAAAGGTGACGTGTTATTATAATCACCACCATTTGCGATGATCGATTATTGTGTGTATACATCTTCAAATCAAGGAAAAATTGCACCTGTTATGCAACAACTGGATGGGTTGGCTCCACCTGATCTAGAGAAAAAAAAAACAGAAACTAAAAATCCAAAAAAAAAAAAAAGCTTCATAAAACTTTCAGATACTGATCAAAGGAATTAAATCACTCGTATCGCTTCTTCTGTAATGTTCTACCATAAATGTTTTAAGTTGCGTTTTGGTTAGCTTAAGTCGTGGGATTAGTGTAGAATCGGCGAATATATTGGAGCTAATTGCGAATTCGTATTAAATTGAAAATTGCTTCGTCAACCTTGCAGATACAGATCAAAGGAATTGTATCGCTCGTATCGCTTCTGCTGATAGTTGTACCACACGTATTTCAAGTTGCGACATTGGTCTAAAAATGACTGTAAAATAGAATTTTTTATTTTTCATTTATTTTAAACAAAATAATTTTTCTGGATTACAACTTTACAATTTTTCTAGATTTTAAAATTTTTGTTTTTTTTTTCGGCAAATCCCAATTAGAGTTTGAAATTTGCATAGGCTTTCGTGATGTTGTACCCTACAGATTTTGTACCCTTCTAATTTTTTAAACCCCCGGGATTTTGATTGTCGGGATTTTATCTCTCTCCCCTCTATTAAATGTCACTTTTTCAATCAGTTTGTAAGTGCCGATACATTTAGGTATCAATAAATTATTATATAAAATTTAAAATTAATTAATTCTTTTTTATTGACAGTGGTTTAGCAGCAATTTTAAAATGGAAGGTAAGTGTATTCTACACATAAAACAAACGACATAACCTCAATTTAAATGTTATTTATTTTAATATTTTTTTAGTTACGTTCAAATGGACGAAAGAGAGCACCCGCTTAATAATCGAGGATTCCCAGAGTAGGTCCACTAAATTTCATGACCCAAAATAAAGAAAACAGATTTATGGACTGAAATAAGTGTTATTTTTGGTGAAATAGGGAATACAGTTTCTGCCGCAATACGCGATAAAAAATTTCGAAATTTGAAGAAAACTTATGCCGAAATAAAGGACAAACATGGTCGAACTGATGAAGGCGGAATTAATTGGGAACATTACGCGTGTTTGACGACATTTTTAGTGTGGATTGAGCAATAAACAGTAATGTCACCATATCATCATTGGACACGGATGAGTTGAGTGAAGTTACAGCAGAAATTTATGGAAATTAAATGATGGAATGCACAGATTTACAGTTATAAAAATCTACAGCTTTTCCTGTTGGTTGCTTGATCTGAGTGGGTGAACCGTCTATCGCACCTACTACACCAGGAATGGTAGACTTTACAAAAAACTGCTAAAATATTTAGAGAAATGGTAAGTATGAACATTAAATATGGGCAATATCCTCTGAGATATTTTTGTTCATCCTCTTGGTAATGGACAAAAGATTACTGACGAAGAGATGAAAATAATAAATGACAGATTTCAAGATTATGAGTGGTGCATTGAAAATGTTCCAGGTGCCATTAGACTCTTCCATCAAAATTCTACGGACGAGAACTAAATAATAGCGATTTGTTTACTGCATAGGACAACCTTCGTAAGAAGAGTGCAGTAGAGGCATCTTGTTTACCGTACTTAATCAAGTTTCAATGTGGAGGAAAGTATATGGTCACTACGGGTGTGGTACGGGGTACGGGTATGGATAGAGTTTACAATGGAAAAAATAAGAAGGTTAGCGAGAGTGAATTCAAGAGCATATGTCTAGTCTAACTTATACGAACACCAACACATAAGAAAACAGCCAATCTTGGATTGTTTCGGTCTATTAAATGTAAAGCAAACAGTTTACAATAGTACCAGCCGAAGCAATTACCGTACATAAATCGCAGGGTGCAACATTGTATGAAATTGTGTTCAGCTACGATCAAAGTCAGCAAAATCAATTAGTACATATTGCATTGAATCGCATAAAAACTATCGACGGACTTTATATTACTAATAGTAAAAAAGATTTCACCTTCTACCATGGTAACGGAACTGCTACTCCGACTATCAAAGAAATTACAGACGCTTATTCTCGATTAGAAAATCATAAACTTAGAACATTGGTTGATCAGGCTAGGAAATTTACAACGGACACGGAGAAAAAAGTTACACTATGGGTATAGTTGTCTTAAACGTTCATAGTTTAGTTGCTCATCACTTAGATATTGAAACTGATGAAATATTATCAAAGTCTGATTTTCTTGCTCTGAGCGAAACTTGGATGTACGAAGATGAACCGATTAAAATACATTTCAAATTTCCGAAAGAATATAAAATGAATAAATTTAAGGTAGCTATTAATCTTTACTTGCAGGATCGCGCATTGGGTGCAGAAGCTCTGACAGTTACAAGGAGCTAGGACCGTTAATAAGTCCGCTCTGCACCCAATTAAAAAAATTGATTAAAAAAAAAAAAAAAAAAAAAAAAAAATTAGAGGATTTGAATTTAAATCATACATGAACAAAACTGTCCGCTCGAAATCGATAAATAATCAGCGTAAAAGTGGAGTAGCAATTTATAGAAATATCAATAGTGTAGCAGATTGTCAGCCTAATGAGTTTAATATTAATGTTAGAAGACAGTTGTTCGATATAGTAGTTGGTGATATTTGTCTAGTGGATGTTACTTTGAATGGTTTGTCGAGAGTTATACTTGGTTCCATTTACATTCATCCACAAGCTATTGCAAAGAGGTCGATTTTAATATTTTCTTCTTTGAAGCATTAATGAAATAAACAGAAAGTTGTTATAAAGATGGCAAAGATCCATTTTTATTTTAAACAGAAAGTTCAAAATTAATTGATAAACGGCCTACAGTGGATATAGAGATTCCAATGATTTTAATATAGATGTTCAACTGAATGAAGGAGCGTTTAAGTTTATGAAGCATCATAGATATGGTTTCCGACCAATTATCCAAGTACATCAGGAAATACTTACTTAAATATATTTGTCATTCACTAGAAAAATAACTACAGATCTTCTTTCATCAGTTTGTTGCTTTTCGTATCATAGACCTATTCTTCATAAAATTTTGATGTAAAGTAATAAAATGTTTCAAAAACAATCTTTTTTTCGCCAAAGTATTTCTACGCCTAACAACCCCTGCGGCAATGTCACCGAACAGAGCCTACCGTAATTATTTTTTACTGAGGTGAGGGTATAAATTAAACTCTTAACATATTTTTATTTTCTTGCATGATTTGATTAGGTATGTACTTAGATTTTTTAGGCAGGCAAATTCAAAACAAACCGCCCAGGTGGCACAGTTGTTAGCATGTTTGCTTTAAGCTCCGGAGGTCCCGGGTTCGATTCCCGGCGGGTGATGAAAAAATCACGGCTGGTTTAATGTAAGGATCAATGAACTAATCACTCATTATCCGTTGTAAAAATGATTACGAAACTTCAAAAATGAAGCGGCCAAATCCCTCCATGGGATGTAGCGCCAGCGAAAAAAAAAAAAAAAAAATTCAAAAATAGGCCAAAGACATATAATCAAAATAAAAATAGATCTGCTATTAGTTTATGTTTCGTGCGAAGTAACGAAGAGGCACTAGCCTAGTAAAATTAAACTTTATAGTATAGATATTTATTATAATACCTAAACTTAACTTTTATAACTTCAGATAAATTTTGTGTGATATAAATTAAATTCGGTTTATAGTATCTTACATAAGGTAGCTTTTGTTTCTCACTAAATTAGTTTAATCTGTCTTTGTAACCGATTAGTTTAATCTGTCTTTGTACAGAAATGTACAGTTTTCAAAAACCACATGACGCCTGCGAGGGAATACCCTAATTAAAGAATTAATCATTCGAGCACTTATAATTGCATTACCACAAAAAATACAAGTTTTTTTCTCGCCACTCGTAGGCCTGAATGCAATCATGTTAAAATTTAATTAATTCCCAAACAATTATGCAAAAATTTGTTATTCATGTGAGTAAATGCATAAAATCTCCAAAATTGCAACCAAATGGTGAATTGTAACGAGAAACAAGAAGTTTTAAAACATTAAAAGTAACTGGATAACTTAATTACAATCTTCAAGTTGTTTTTGATTAATAACAAAATTATTGATTGTTGGTTGCCGTTTTTTACGATATATTGAAAATTTCACATAAAAAATGAAAAAAGAGGGATGTGCGAAAAACGCATAAATTTTTTTTTATGATCTCGACTTACATTTATATTTTCGTTGGTTCAAACATAATCTTATGGTTGGTGCAAATTATTTACGTTTTCTGTTAAACAAACAGTATTATCATCCTGGGTTTTCTGATATGCATCAATGTACCCATACTCAAGTCAATATAAGAGCGCCAGAATTCGGTAATATAATGTGAAATAATTAATTTTAATAGTTTTCTGTTGCAACAATTCGTGAATGCACCGACTAATAAAATGCATACTGATGTAATGATAGGATCGTCATCTTAATGGACTGGCAAAATTATATATGCGCGAGCATTTTTTTTTATTGTTTTAATTAATTTGGGGGCTTTTTAGATCGTAATCTCGTCAATGTCATATAAATATATAGTCCGGGTACCTACAAAAGACGCGAATTAATTATTTTTAATTTTATTATTAATTCATTCCTTTCATGGTGTTTTTGTGAACTGCTTGTATAAATATGCGTTTGTCGAAGGATGTTCATGAATGAGAGATTTAACTTGAAACTACACGTGAATTGTACATACAAAATACAATAAAAAATATTATTTAATTTATGACAACGGTTTATTAATGACATATAAATTCATGCATCTATATAAAACCGCAGTATAAAAATCCTTTACTTTCACTTAGGGGCAAGACAAGAGGTTTAAGACAATACAATGAAATTAATAAAAATTATTTTTCTTACCTTCAAAAAATTTCGTAGCGTAACATACGAAATCAACCATATTTGTAATATAAAACATGAACATACATAATTTAAGGCTCTTTACAAAGATACATTTTATTTATTGTCTGAATGTTTGTGCGAAAAATAACTTAATTAACACGCGGACATGATTGATTAAAATAATTGAAATATTGGTTTTAATTATGGGTTTCATACAGTATTTTGTATCATAAATCAGAATGAATAACATAAAATCATGTAGGGGGAAGTGGGGCTACTTTAAGCATGGGGTAAAGGTAAACAGGCTGTATATCTCTCAAACTAACGGGATTTATTGAAGCGAGGAAACAATAAAGAATGAAAGAGAGTATTATTTTCATACTAAAAAAAATGTAGTACGACATTCAGTCTCAGTTTGGATTTATAGGTGGAAAGGTGGTTTTTAATCGTTTTAGTAAATTTGTGTAATGTTTGGAAAACTTCCATAGTGGGTTTAAAACTGAAACAGGTAAGGATTATTAAGAGGTATTAAAATGTACATACAATTTGCAATTTAATAACAAATTGCGTTACTAATTATGTAGCCCACATCATAATTTTTTTTACCGTTATTGAAAAAACAAACACGTGGGGTTAAGTTAAGCATTGTATATGGGGTAAAATTAAGCATGCTTATTATTACCCCAAGAGATTTTAATGAATTATTTAAAAATGTATATCTTAGTTTAATTAATACTTTTTAATTCAGAATGGTTAAAAATTATAAGCGAAAAACAGAAAGCCGAATTAACCAGGAGTCTATGGCCACAGCGATAAAAGACGTCCTTAGAAATAAACTGTCCATTCGAGGAACTGTATCAACATATAGGATTAACCACAACATACTTTTCGAGCGGGTTAAATTGGCCAAATTAAATCCAGTAGTGCGTTAAGTGGATTCTGGAAATGACAGGGATTATGAAAATATAACGTGTGAATCCCAGCATCACAAGCAAGTGTTTTGCATAAAAGAAGAAAATGATCTTCGACAATATTTATTAAGATCTTCTCAAATAAATTATGGCCTAACGTACGCTCAAACTCAAAGTCTTGGGTATCAATATGCACATAAGCTTGGAAAATCGTATCCTGGGTCAAATTGTCTCGGCAGAACGTGGTGAGTTGGTAACGTTTTGTGCAATTGTGAATGCCGCAAGAAACTCGCTCCCATCTTTCCCCGTGTTCATCTTTCCCCGTGTTCGATACAAAGACCATTTTTTACAAGAAGCTCCATCTGGAAGTTTGGGTCTTGCATCAAAAACTGAGTGGATGACTACTGAGCTCTTCCCAGAAGTGTTGAAACATATCCAAAGCCATACCCAGTGCACCAAGGATAATCGTATTCTTTTGCTGATGGACAACCATAACAGCCACTGCTTGCTCATTAGCTGCAATAGATTTTGCAAAAACGTGGGGAATCGTTCTCCTCTCATTTCCACCACACTGTTCACACAAGCTTCAGCCACTGGACGTCGGAGTTTTTGGTCCACTCAAAAACGCGTTGAAGATAGCTTTCAATGATTGTATACTAACTTGACCTGGTAGATTAATTACCATCTACGACACACCTCAGCTTGCAAAGCGTGCTTATGAAAGTGCTTTTACCTCAAAAAATATTATATCGTCATTTCAAAAACCAGGAATTTGGCCACTAAACCGACTTATATTTAATTGAAAAAGATTTCCATACAAAAATTTTAAGAAAACACAATAATTATTATGTTTTCCCAATTATCGATGCCATATTGCAGGTCAGTAGAAGTGACATTGTTGCGAAATTGCCTGATCCAAGCCAAATCCCAGGAACTATAAGGACTAAAGGTAACTTTAGGTTTATCGTCGATTTAAGCGATTACAATATGCGATAAATATTCTTAAGTCTGTTTAATTATTTTTAGTTGATGACTGCATTATTATTTTTACTATTTTACAGTGAAACTGTTTAATTTTATTTTGTGATATTATTTTATTTTAATAAAGTTATGTTAATCAAGTATATCTATTAGAGTTTGTTTAGTTTACTTTTACCCCACAGTAAAATTTCACTTGCTTACATTTACCCCAATGTAGGGGTAAACACAAGCGGAAGACTTACTTTTTTGTAAGCTGTTTTTTTCATAAATCGAAAGGATTCTTTTTGCTTTCAACCGATCCACTGTATAGGGCAAACTTCATAAAATAATCGACTTATCAGAAAATTCCGAATATTTTAGTTTTTAAGCTTTTATTAAGAAAATTGTGAAAAGTGCTTACTTTAGCCCCACTTCCCCCTACCTTGTTATATATACCGCAAATACGCAATAAACCAGTTCAAAATATTATGTATATAGGTTGCAATTGTGCAATAAACACTAAAAAAAACTATTCTTGAACAATAAATGAAAATTAGTTGGCGAACACTAATTATCTCACAAATGATTGACAAATTAGGTGGGAAGGTGTTATTGAGATTTTAATCTGCACAATTTAAAAATTTATTGACACATGTTATACATTTAGCGCATGTTTACGCCTCCTTAATTTGCATATCTTTGTATTATGTGTGTATATTTAAAAAAAATATAAAAATAAATTACTGATTTGTATTTTCTTTCACCTGTCCATCATACGTATTCAATTTATTATAAATATTGATCTAACAACTTCCATACACCTTATAATAAAACAAAAAAAAGTCTGTTGAGATTTGAGTGATTTCCGCATTGATGTCAAATGATAAAATAGTTTATCTCATAAAACATCAAATAGTAATTTGTATTTACGAATTTCTTTATTGTCGTTTTTGTATGTAACTTAAAATAGGTAACTTAATTAAACTTTAGAATTCTGTAAATATGTAAAATGGAAGTATGTAAATGGTTCGAAAACAAATTGAAATCTTTATTTTATATAATCAATCAGAATAATTAACTATGGAACAAATCATATTCTTCTAATGCCCGAATTCAGAACAAAACAGCAATTCGTCAATTAAATAGTATTTCCTCTCTTTCTTCTTTTATGAAATTGCAATTTGTTTCATAATTCAAAATCAATGCTATCTGGATGATAATTCTTTTTTACATGAACATTTTAAAGGGAGAATTAAATTTTTATTTGAGCGATATTGAAAAGTCAAATATTTAATTCTCACTTTAAAATTTTCATGTAAAATAGAATTATCATCCAGATAGCGTTGATTTTGAATTATGAAACAAATTGCAATTTCATAAAAGAAGAAAGAGAGGAAATATTATTTAACTGACGAATTGCTGTTTTGTTCTGAAATCGGGTATAAGTATTTATTGAAAAGTTTATTTTTTATTGACGTTTTGAACCATACAACAGCAAGCCATTTTTGATTTTCTTTTAGTAGATTGAACAAACCGAATAATGTACATTTGAACGATTTTTCTGGTGCTTTTTCGATTGTCCTGAGCAAGTATCTTGATCTGGTTAATATGTTTTTAATCCAAAATAGATTTTACCATAGATCATTATTATAATAGATGCTTCGTTCCCACGGTGAAATTGTAATTTGTAATATGAAAAAATAACGGTATTACTGAAAAATGCACACAAATATCACAATATATACAAAAATATCCATAAATATCTACACGAGAAAAAAGTATAAAAATAGTATAAACAGCAAAAACACTAACACATATAAGTTTGGAGCGCCCGCAATATTAAACTCGAGTAACCGTCATTTATTTTTTTATTTTGCACTGGATGAATCATCTTTAATATAGAAAGATCTTTGGTTTTACTCTGTACCTTGGAGGGGTATTCACAACTAGTTCAAGTAACTTTAGTAATGTGCCATAATATGACTACAAATAATAAAATTAGACGTCATGCATACATGATATAATTAAACAGAACGTTGAAAGTGTTTGCGATATTTCCTTCTTCTTTAATGGAATATAGTGCTTCCACGATGAAAACAAAATTTCGTTTTTGACAAAAGAGTGGTATACGTGAAATGTATTTTCTTCTCAAGGGACTTTCTCGAAAAGAATTAATTACTTCTTTAATAGATTTGTTTCGGTTTCGGTTATCTTTAATATTATTTTTCTTCTTTGAATAAGAAATAAATAGGCATTTCTTCTTCTGTGAAAAAAATGGGTACTCTCTTAACCACTCATAACAAAAAGCCCGTGTCCCCGATGAGTATTAAAATTATAATCTTTAATTGGTACCCAAGGATAAGTTAAGGCTTCAAATCGAGTTTCGCTAGATGTTTTATTTTATTGTTTTTAGAGAAAGTCTACAAATTTGATTATGTTCACGACGATACCTAAAATAAAAAATACAAAACATTACCAAAGAATCCTGGTAATGTTTTGTATTTTTCAATATTAGTATCAACATTACACAAAACCACTGTTTAAATTCAAATTTCGTTCCTTTTTATACTCTCGAGCAAAAATATTTTGTTTTGTTTCTTGGAACGAAATCCAACAAAATAAAATATCTCTCCTCTCCTATCCTTTGTATTTTATATGAGGAGAGATATTTTACTTTTTCGATTTCGTTACCGGGGAAAGAAACAAACATAAATATTTTTTGTTTCCTCTCACAAAGAGAAAAAAAAAAAAGATAAACGAAGGGAACGAAAAAAATGAATTTAAACACCGCACAAAACTTATCTAAATTATTATGATCAGCATTCGGCATCCCTCATTATTATTGGATCAAATACCTGAAATAGAAATAAGATTTAATTTTTATTGTATGTATAATTATTAATTTCAAAATTACATTTTTTTTTATTATCATCATTGTTGACAATTTTATTTTGACAGACGGTCATATTCATAAAACCACAAATGTAATAAATTAATTTATGTAAAACAAAAGAGGTACTAGAAATTTTATAGCATTAGGTTTATTTTCAAAAGCTTGTGTACTTTTACACATTTACATTAGATAGTGCTTTGTCATATTTTTTGAATTATATTCTTTTTATAAAACAATAATTGTAAAACGTCAAAAATAATAATTGTAAAAAAATAATTATTGTACAGAAGATTCCGTGCGAGAGATTAGTTTACAAAGTGAATAAATAATAACAGTGATTAACAAGCAAACAAACAACAGAGATTTTTATTATAGCTGGAACGAAATTGGACACGAGTGATACCGCAAACAAATATTTTTGAACCCCGTACTAAATTTTGGCAATCGGGATACCGCTTCAACATACATCTACCATTGGTACATATTTGGATACGAGAGATACCGCACCACATATATATTTGAACCTCGCATTTCTGGATAAGAAAGATACCACAACGTAATTATATTGTCCACCCATATTCTACCGGACACGATTACGATACATATATTATTATTGCACTTTGGCATTGGAGCTTCGCAAACCATGATTTGTACCTTACAAGTACAATTAGATATAGAAGTTTTCCAGCCGAGCACATTGGTCACAATATGTAACTCCTAAATGCTGGATACAGAATTGTACAACATAGAAATAAGTAAAATGATGTTTTAAAACAATTACGGTCTATCCGGCTACTTGAACGACCCTTCTCTGAAGCTTCCGTTATATAGATCATCAAATCAACCATTTTATATTGTACAGAATTTTCCTTTATTTTGAGCAAGGTCTTTAAAAGGCAAAATCACAGACTCACAATTAATGTTAAATTATTTAGAATTGATATGTGTTGAACAGCAATCAAAGTCGTATTCGCCATTTTTCATCTTGAACTTTTCATAATTAGATGTGGGATTCTGGCTCAATGATAAAATGATATGATACATTTGAATCGGTGTAAACAAAGCAAAAAAGCAAAATTCATTGTTTTTCGTATTATGCCTACTTTGAAATTTAAAAGTTTGAATTTTATCAAGAAGTAAAGTAAAGGCAAACTAATTATTCATTATGTTAGGTTTACAGCGACACAGGACACTAATATTGTATGAAGTATTCTACAAGTATTTTTCACTATAAGTTGCAGTTGCTATATTTATACCATTCAATAGCTGATCGATAATTTCAGACATTGCTAATATATTATACCGAAAACGATAAATATAGACACATACAAAACATCAGCACCTAAAGTTGATAAATTCTTAATAAAGTTATTTATCTGATATCCTTATGATAGTGCGCACGTTCTCTTTGCTTCTCTCAATGCAAAGAATCTTTTGTTGTTTTATTTATTAATGTTTATTATAACTTAAGGTTGTTTATGACATTTATTTTTGATTCGTCCAGTTCATTCTGCTTCTTAGCTATTTTCTGCATTAAATAAAGCTTCTTTTTACTTTTCCCACTATAACGAAGTTATATTGGGTAAGTATTGTAATCGCGAAAAAAAATTTGTTCCAGATTTTCACATTTCTCGACGAATTAGGTTACCAGGACCCCGAAACACCGAACAGAAAAATGTCGTGTCCGTCCGTCCGTCCTTCCAGTCGCACATTTTTATTATTTTTGTTTTGCCTCCCATTCTCACAAATACTGATAGTTTTGGTCGAAATTTTGTTCAAAGATAGATTTTAGTAATAAGCAGTTTGTGTTAACTTTTAGGCCCATTCGAGTATATAATACAGGGGGTTGCAGTGGAAGAGAAAGCTGCCAAACAGATTTTCTCAAAAACGGGACCGACGATTTTTTTGTTATGTTGATGATGAATTTGACAATTCATCATCTACTTGTTCACCAAATTTGAAGTCGATTGAAGCATTGCGTGGGGGTCCTTTTAACATAAAGAGTAATATAAATTTGTTTATCTGTTTACCGAGGCAATGTCGAACTTTCCGAAGAAATATATTTCTAAAGTTAATACACCTTTCAAATTCCAACAATTGTTCCCTAGGTGTCTTTAATCTTAAGCTTTAAGCTCAGCTTACACCTCTCGTGAACATGAACGTGAACAAAACATTTTTTGTTGATAAATCTGAAGTTACTTGTTTTTTTTCATTAAAACTGATTGGAATAAACTTGAAATAAAATTACGTATCGAATAATTATGAAAATAATGAATAAAATGTCATTATAACAAGATTTTTTTCAATTCCCCGATGAAATGTCTGTGAACAAAATGAAATCATCGGAGAATTGAAAAAAAATATTGTTATAATGACATTTTATTCATTATTTTCATAATTATTCGATACGTAATTTTATTTCAAGTTTATTCCAATCAGTTTTAATGAAAAAAATCAAGTAACTTCAGATTTATCAACAAAAAATGTTTTGTTCACGTTCATGTTCACGAGAGGTGTAAACTGAGCTTAAGATAAAATGAATAGCTTACCGTGAAATATGGAATTAAAACTCCTAAATTTACCTAAAATACTTTGCTGGTGGCAAATAATTTCGTCAACATTTAAAAATAATTATATCTAGTGAGCTTTTAAATATAGCAGGATATTCCCATTTCTATGACATTGGGCGCTTTCAGAGCACCTAACAGTTGGCAACATGTTGAGTAAAATCACGGCCAACGCTATGAAATTTAAGAACTTTATTAGTAATTCAAATCAAATTAGCAATAATTTCACTTACATGATGCCAACAGTTTGCGGATCTGAAAGCGCCCATTGGCATTTCTGACATTGACATTTCTGTGACGGTTTATTGACATTTTGATGATTAAAATTTCAACGACATGTTGATCGATATATTATTTGTGAGTTGCTTTAATAAAATTGCCTTTAAAGATATTATTTCTGAGTAATAAATTCTCTTGGTAGTTAAAGTCGTGTATAACTCCTAATAGCAAATTACTATGAGGCTTTAAAATAAAATCACGCCACTAGTGTGGCACAGGTTTAGGAGAGCTGGAGATACATAAGATGAAATGCTATATTATGACAAACATAATTAACGTTAATTCTGATTTTGTATTGTTTGTGTTTTATTATTTTGTACTTTCGAATGGTCCACAGCGATGCCCTGTCCAGACTGAAGCACTGAGTAAAGAATTATATCGGCCAATTCTTACGTTGCTCACATAATATTGTAATCTGAACAAACGGCACAAATTTTCAGAAAATACATTTTTGAACATTGTGGATGCTCTCTGAATGGAATTAATTAAATTGTTAAGGACTTTCAACGGCATACTAGAGATGTATAACTAGATCTAATTGTTAAAGGTCGAAGATGAAAAATGGCAAATGCGACTTTGATTGCTACTCAACACGTGTCAGTTCTAAATAATTTAACATTATTTGTGAGTCTGTGATTTGGTGGTATGAGAATAGAAGATTTATATTGGCGTGATCAATTGTGGTATTGGGGAAGAGGTCTCCAAATTTTAGGAAAAAACCGTGACGTATTGTGCCGTCCCAAAATAACGGAAAATGTTTGTAAAATATAAATATGGTTGGTTTGGGGATCTGAAACGGATTCTTTCTGGGAAAAGTGTCGTCCGAGAGTCGGATAGACTCAATTTTTTTGTATTCCGTTTGGTACTCTAACTTCCTTTAGCTGTTGTTCAGCAAGAAAACTTGAAGACTGTGTAGAGGCGGCTTTGGATGAGTTGGGCTGATGAATTGGCTCTTAAGCCGTTGACACTACGGTCGCTGCGATAGGTAGCTCGTCAATAATTGACAAATTTACCTATAAATAAAAACTGTTCCTAAATAATTGAAGGAATTTTCATGTTGCCTGATTTACCTCAACGATTTCCGAGTCACCAACAATCGCCTGAATTGTTATCAGCGAGGTTATCCTTTTCTCATATTCAGAGAGCTCTTTTATATTGGTATATGGTATGTAGGTACGCCTGTTTTATTTTTTGCTGAATTTATTATGCGTTCCTCTCTTTAACATATGATCTACATACATATTATATTAAAAATATTTATAAATTAATGTTAGACTATAACACACTAATTTTGAACCTTTGGTCCTGCCAATATTTGCGCCATTTCTCGCCGGTTTTGTTCGCACCATTCATGGAATTAAGCATAAGGGCCAAATTCGTTAATAGATCACTCTTAACTTAGAATAAACTCTATATGAGCCTCTAAAAATTGGAGCAAATTGAAATTTTTGTTCCTTGTTTGGTCGGGTCGCTCTTAATTTGGATGTATGTACTTGAATCCATATTAGTATTAATCAATTATTATTATATGTGTTATTATTAATTGCGAAACCGGTTCAGTGATAAAATGATATGATACATTTGATTCAGCAGATTTCAATGTTTTCTGTTTTTTTTCCGCTCTCGCTACATCCCAAGAGGGATTTGGCCGCCTCATATTGAAGTTTCGTATTCATTTTTTTAACGGATAATGAGTGATTAATTCATTGATCCTACATTAACCAGCCGTGATTTTTGCATCACCCGCCGGGAATCGAACCCGGGACCGCCGGGGCTTAAAGCAAGCATGCTAACAACTGTGCCACCGGGGCGGTTTTCTGTTGCCTACTTTGAAATTTAAAAGTTTGAATTTTAAAGTAAAGGCAAAGGTCTCCGAGGATGGTTTTTATTCTTGGTATTTACGTCAGAGCTCTATCAAAACCAACCTAATCAGCGAAATAATCACAAAAGTTTGGTTTGATTGGATTAGAGGGCGAATTTAATAGAACTAAGGTAACAAAACCTTTCTCGTAAACCAACCTTTTAACTATGCGTACATTTTATCTGATATTTTTTTCTTGTGTTGCCGTTAGATTTGTACTGGACATTCAATCTAAATTAGGCAACCTGATACTTTGGAATTTCTTGTCCAAATAACTTATTATATTAAAAATTTGCAAATTCCGAAAAAAGGGTCTCGATATTCTTTTAAAGAATAGGTAACGGTCGTTATCGGAATATATTCAACTGATGGGGTTGTTAAAAAATCCCAATACTCTTTTAATGAATTTTCATTTTGCAAAATCTTTATAGTTGGTGAAAGTATTTCAGGGGCACCTCACTTATTTCTCTCCAATAATTAAAATAATTATGTTAAGACTTTTTAAATTGCCTAGAGTAAATTTTCCGTTGATTTCGATTTTGCAGTTATTCAATTACACAAATTATTTAGATTCTAAAAAGTTACTGAGAGATTTATCGTTAAGCATCTCAACGAGTTAAAAAATAAACATTTGTAGGCATACATACATATATCCAAATGCAAACACATATTTAGTACATCACTTTTCTTAAGGAATAATTTATTTGGAAACTAATTAAATAATTCTACATAGTTTAGTAACAATTTTTGTGCGTACAAATTTTATCATCGGTGACAAAAATTTTCATCGACAAAAACCAGTCTGATAAATTTATTGAATTTGTTTCAAATTCATCATAAATTTACCATTCGTCGCTTACTTGAAATCGAAAAACACAGTGTATAGCAATGATATAATTTTATCAGATTTCATTATCATCGAACCAGAATCGCATTCTAATGCAATAAGGCATGCATAACTTTGTTTTATATAATGAAAAAAATTAAAACGGATGACTAGAAAAAATTATCTAAATTATCACTGAGCCAGAATCAAACCCCTGGCTCTACATTTCTTGTATACTGTTGAAAATTCTTAAGAATCTAAATTACTCCAATATTATGTCACCAATGTGAGAAATGGCTGATATAATTCTTTACTTAGTGCTTCAGTCTGGACGGAGCATCGCTGTGGACCATTCGAAAATACAAAAAAATTAAACTCAAACAAAACAAAATCAAAATTAAGGGCTATATCTTCTACCGCTTCTAATCCTTCTCCTCCCTAATAGCGTGATATTTTTGAAGGGCGTCTTATAATAATTTGCTGTTAAGCTTTATATACGAGTAAGACCTTTAATACCAAGAGAGTTTATTACTCAGAAATAATACTTTTAAAAGCGATATTATTGACGATTGGAGCCGTGGTTTTAGGCAACATTATACATAGCCGTTTCACATTTAAAAAATTCCGCTATACCATATTTTAGTCGTTCTGCGAGCGCTGATGCTAGTTTTTGTATGGTCGCTTCAGTTTTATTTTATTCCGACAGGTAGTGCTTTCTCTACATTTACAATCGTCAATTAAATCAATGCGCAAATAGCGTACCGATTTGAAAGTTCTATAAAGTAGATAAAATGTCACAGAAAGAACTTTTATTTAAAATGTTACTAGATTATATCGTATTTTTAAAAGTTAAATAATTCTGTAACAAATAAGATAATGTGAAAACGTGACATTGAGCATTGTATGCATGCTTGGAATTTTATAATTCTTCAGCAAGAAAAAATCAATTTATTTCAATTTAATAAATAAATATGTAAAATTTTACATAAGATCAACACCGAGAAGTAACTATACATTTTAAAATGTACGTTTATATTAAATTAAATTGAAAATTAATTAATTATTGAAATTTGAAAGGGTTATTATTCCACAAGGAAGACGTGCTAGCTCGTAGCAAAAAGGAGCATTTTTATCATATTAAAAGAAAATATAAATTTTGCACATGGAAGGTAATAGTTATTTACGTCACAAGGGCGGTAAATGAGTTATTACAGTACGAGTTCGACGTTTGGACGAGGCGACGAAGGAGCCGAGTCCAGAATTTTGCACGAGTACTGTAACGAGCATTTAACGTACGTGTAACGTACAACGTTTTATTTCATACAATATGGGACATTAATTCGATTTTTTCATTTAAAATTAAATTTTAAAGTAAAAACATGAGTTTGAAATTAGGAGAAAATCAATCCAAATGATTTTCAAATTATCAAGTTACCCTAGTTATTTTTTTTTGTTTGGTTTTACAGTCTACTCTACTGTAATAGCTTGTTTTCCGGACACTTTTGTTCTCTGACGTAATGATTCATTTCCCGGACTGAAATCAATCACGTAAACATTGATTTTCGGTATAGTATGAAATAAACTAATTTTATGTTATTTAGGTATTTGTTTTTATGAAATTATCGTGAATAACCTTTTAGATTCGAATGTGATACGGGTGTGAGTACCCAACAACAAAAATGGCAAGATTAAATTAAATGCAATGGGAGGTGCACTAAAAAGTCCTGAACAGAGGAAGCAATATTGGAGGGACTTCAAATATGCTCTAACATTTTATTATTCAGAAATTTAAAATAATTTTGAGGATCCGGCGTAAACGAAATGAGAAAATTAATAACTCTCGACGAGTTTGAACAAAGAGCCCTTTCAATAACAGCAATGGACATTATAGATGGTGATGGTGTCAGCCAAGAAAAAGAATTTTCTAATCTAAGAGTAAGATGTAATTACATACCATATAATATATATCCGTATAATGGCCCAACCAGCGAGTCAGTAACGACTTTACGTAATAATGCGATTAGTGGGCTTTGCATGTTACTGGCCAGTGACAATTTAACAACTTTTCGTTCAGTTTCGTTAAAAATATCTGTCACTTAGCAGACCGAAAAATTTCGTGTAATCTGAAGGGAATGTCGAAAAGAAAAACAATATCTTCCTGTGTGTACATATCGTAAGTAATCATATTCTAATTTTCCTTATGAAATTTATTTTTATCAGTACTGAAATTATCTAATTTCTGTAATCAAACTGTGAAATATTTTAAATTAAATTTATAAGATTAAAACAATTAAAATAAAAGTTTGTAAAACATTACGGTTATTATCATACTTTTATGATAATATGGAAATGTACAACCTGAAAAATAGATTGTACATTTTTAAGATCTTCGTATTTTATTTTAAATTTAGATACCATCAAATGGATTTCTCAATTATAATTAGTTCTGTTGAAAGCCACAAATGCATTTATGATAAGACAAATAAGGACTACAAGAATATAATCACGAAAGATCATAAATGGGCGGAAATCGCTGAAGTTACTGGAATGCCAAGTAAGTTAAAATGTTAATAGTCCCAAAGGCGATCCCTACATTAATTTTTTTGATTAACTTATATTCATAGAAGATGACTGCAAGAAGCGGTGGAACCTGTTGAGCGAAAAATTTAACAAGGAGATACAAAAAAGGAGTCAACATGTAGCGAGGCGGTGGAAGAAGAATGGCCATAACTGGAAAGTTTAATGTTTTTAAAACCGTTCATTCAACCCATAGAAAGTGAGAAATTAAATTTAAACTTTTGTGTTTGTTCAATAATTTTATATTTGTAAACTTTTTATTATTTTTTAGAATAAAATCCAATTCCCGCGACTTCTTAGAATCGAAGGAGTTAGATGAAGAAGTAACGCCAAAGAAACGGGCTAGAAAAGATCCATTCACTGAACCTTGCACCAAATTCAATGAACATTTGATAAGATTTGAAGAGAGGCAGAAAGCGAAGGAGGAAGATCTAGATAACCAGTTTTTAAAAACATTAAAATTAATGATAAAAGATCTGCCCGAGTCATATAAAAATATAGCTCGAGGTGAAATAAGCACATATATCACAAATTTGAGAGCAGAATATTTGTCAGGCCAGGTAACAGGAATAAAAAACTAAGTTTATTTTTACATACATGATTGTGGTAATTACATATGTACATAAATAGTTACCAAATGCAAAACAAAATGTGATGACTGATGATGAATTTAAGGTACCTAAATGATTTTTTTTATATACGTGATGTACGTATATTTTATATAATAATGAATTGAAATGTGATACGAAATATATATATAATTTTTTTTTTGTTAATAAACAATAAACACAGAATCTAAAATCCATAATTTTTTATTATTTAATTTAATTTAATTTAAGTTTTACAATTTATTGAAGCCATTCTAGGCTTCCTCCAGTATTTACAAAGTTACCCAATTCCCTCATTTTTATTGCACTGCTACCCCCTAAAACGTATACACTTCGTGACGCTTTAATTGAAGGGAGAGTCCTAAAAACTTCTTGTCGCCACAACCCTTGGTGTCGCTCATGGTTAGAATCTTCCCAGTCCGTATATTGCAAAGGTGCGTAAAGATTTTTAGTTTCTTTGTTAAGTCGTAAGAAATTGTGCAAAACAACACAGGCTAGCACAATTTTTTCGGCATTATCAGGCCGCATATTAAGCGTAGTTAAAAGTATGCGCCATCGACATACCAAAATGCCAAAAGCATTTTCGATTACCCGTCTGGCGCGGGATAGGTGTCTATTGAAAAGCTCTTTTGGTTTTTGGAGGCCTACTCCAGGGTATGGTTTCATCAGATTTGGAGTCAGCGTAAATGCCGCATCCCCCACAAAAATATGCGGTACCATGTTTTGTGTGCCTGGTAATGTCGCTGGCTTTGGAAATGTGATGCTACAAGCACAAAGTCGCTTCCCAAAACTGCTTTGGTTGAAAATTCCTAAAATAAATGTTTATGTTCGTAAAGTAACAACTTAGAAGATTATTTTTACCAAAATTTATTACCTCCAACGCTCTGTGAGCCGTATGCCCCGACATCTACGTAGGTTAATGTATATTTGGCGTCACATGCGGCCATCAACACTATACTATAAAATTTTTTATAGTTGAAATATTGGCTTACAGAATTTGCAGGGCATTGAATTGCAATGTGTTTGCCATCGACTGCGCCTACACAATTTGGAAAGTTCCAGCGGTCGTTAAAATCTTTTACGATTAAATGGAAGTCATGAAGATTCGGTTCCGCGACATAGAGATGCCCGATTATAGCCCATATCGTTTCACAGGTATCGTATACCGCTAGTCGCACTGTCTCTTTCCCAACTTTCCAGCTCCACGCTAGTGATTGGAATGAACATCCTCGGGAGAGATATCTGAAAATATGAGTTTAAATAAACAATTTAAAAACTTACAGTAGTGTTATTGCCAAGCGAAATTCCGTGGTCAATAAATTTCTTGATTCTTCGGCAATGTGGGATTTTATGATACCAAATTAAGAAGCAAATCAAAAATTGCTGGCGTCATTCGGGTATGTATAAAAAATTGATCCCTATCATTCAATTTAATTTCTTGAAAAGTAACCTAAAGAAATAATTGTATAAAATTCAAAGCTTTTTCAAAGGTATTTGGTTACTTTGAAATATCCCAAACGATCCCTTGTGCGATTAATTTGCCTAACGGCACAAGATCGTTTTTTCTTCAATTTGCTAAGGTGTTCCAATTGTCCAAATACGACAAACAGCTCCTGTATCTCTTCAAAATTGTCCCCCATTTTTACAGAACAAATTATGACTAATTGTATCACACTTGATGGGTACGAAATGCGCAATTTATTTACAATCCGTTTAATAATATTTTTTAAAAGTATAATCGTTTTCAGAACAATTATTAAATATTTTAAACAAATAACAATTGACAAGTAGTATTTTTACGGATTCGCTAGCCAACTTGTCTAATTTTCCGTAACAAAAAACTATCGTTGATTTCTGTAAAGGTTTGACAAGTTGTATTACTGAATCGCTGGTTCGCCCATAATACTTATGTCCTTAATATTATTTTTTCGTTAATAATATTTTTAGGCCGTATCATACCAAGAAGTATTCGAACTAAAAATATCCATACACCATCAGAAGCAAATTTAGAAGGGATACCCAAAACACCGATCTCTAACACCATTAATGTGGGGTATGACACCACGGAAGGGCGACGTGATGTGATGTTGAAATCAACAAATTTTCGAAGCTGGAAGAAACCAAAATTGATTTAAAGCGGGAAATATTTGAGTACCAAAAACAATTAGGAAAGAATAAATTAGCAATAGAGACTAAAAGGGCCGAGGCATTATTATCGATGAACGAAAGCTTGCGTGATACGAAGCATTTGATGCAAATTCATTATAATTGAAAATTCAAATTTTTTATTTATTTATGTACATAATTATTATTTTAATGTGATATTTTAGGTTACTGAATTATATTGAATTAAGAGGAAATGAATGAATTTTGAAAAAAATAAGTTTCTAATTTAATTATTAAAAAATTCCTGGACAAGTCGGTCTCTTTGAAGGTTGATTTACATATATGCGACGTGCGACAAGTGGAAAAACGTGACGCTTTTTGGACAACAATTTACATTTGTGACAAGTTCCGCCACGCGCACTTTATACAATTTTTTATATTTTAATTTTTGCTCTTCAAAAAAGCTTCGACAAAGCCTACTATTTCGTTTTATACATACAAAAAATTTGTATGTGTTTGTGCTACCGTGACGGAAAAGATAAAATTAAACCATCTCGCGACGTGTGGCGTGTGCCGTGTGACGAATGTCAAAATATTCGTCTCTAATTGGCTAGAAGCTCCCGTCACACGTCGCATATGTAAATCAACCTTCAAGATATGAGTCGATGTTGTGTATGATACATTTGATAGCACCATCAAATTATGTAAAACGGTGCATCCGCTAATAAAGATGACTGACTTTTGCGGCGAATATCCCAATAGCCTGTGCCTTCCTAAAATTCAGAATCGGCCTTTGAACACCCCGATGCATCGCTCTACGCAATTACGAGCCTTTCGATGAGCGACATTATACGCATTTTGCGGCGCATTGATCGAATTTCTTATAGGAGTCATTATTCAAGGGCGCTGTTCCTAACCACTGTCACCTGAAAATTGTATGACACATGATTATATGATTTACGACTTGTCTTAATTACGGTTATTTACCTATAAGCCATGTATGTGTATTTCCATTTCGATGTAAATTCACCATAAATAACTTGGCTTGGGAGTTGGACCAAATATAGGAATCATGTGCTGTTCCTCCGTATCTTGCGTTTATATTTAGAATATTCAAATTAGAATCGCAAATCTATAATGGATCTAAAAAAAAATATTAATCGGTAAATTACACGTACATACACTAAACTTACTATTTGAACATTTTTAGTATATGCTATTTTTCACCCACACTGAAAGAAATATATGGGCGAATTTAATAAAAAAACAAAGCTAAATTGACACAATAACTAGGTTCAACCTCAGCTCACTTTCCGTAAAGCAAAATTTCCAATATTTGGAAAGCAGATTTTACGTTGTTTTAATTTACAATGCAAAACGGCAATATTAACCAAGCGCTAAGTACAAGTAGCATGTGTTTAGTATAGTTAATTAACTTAATGTATGGGTAAAATGCAATGCAATTTTAACTAAGTTCTGATTTTATATTATGTTAAATTTACAAAAATAATATAATTGATTTAGCGATACACTGTATGTTTTAAAGTAAAATAATCAAAATTAGCTTGGTTAAATTAACTTAAATTTTATGTTGAACTAAGCTAATTTAAATCATCAGGCAATGCAAAATGAGATGGGCACAATAGCCAAATTTGCAATATGGATATGCCATTTTAACCAGTGTCTGCTTTTATATTTTGATAAATCTACCCAAGAAATATAGTTAAATTAGCAATGTACCGTAAAGTGATTAAGTAAAATTAGCAGCAGCTTAGCATGGTTAAATTAACCCAAAATGAATGTTAGATTAAAATGGTTATATACACACATATATATATATATATATATATATATATATATATATATATATATATATATATATATATATTGCATATTTAAGCAGTTTATTAATTTTGGTCTGTAAAAATAAAAACAAAAAATTTATTTCTAGTATTATTCATACTTTTAATATAGTATTATAAACATTTTAATGTTTTTGACGATTCTCGTCATGAAATATTATTAAAAAATAAAATGCAATTTAATTAATTCATCTTAATAAATCTTAAAATTAAGTCAAACTATTATTGTACGAAATAAATTTGGGAAGAACGACTTATCAGCCACAACATTTTTTCCCCTAATTTTTTTGAACATTTAAGCAAAGGTACACTGCATCCCCAATGAAATACTTTTTGCTACCTTACAGGATTGTATGAATTTCAAAAATGTTTATTAGTTATGTTGGAAATTCATACGATCCTGTAAAAGCAAAAATTATTTCATTGGGGATACGGAGTTACATAAATTCACTATACTTTTAATTTTAAATTATCTACATATATGCAGAACTCATTTCGGCATATGTACTTTGATAAAAACCATAGAACAAACTTAAAAAAAACATCTAATTTAGCAAGTTTATTTAATTAAAAAAAATAATAATAAAAACTCAAACAAGATTAAATGGTTGTTGAGTTATTCATTATTAGAATTTTTTTTTAAATCTTTAAAGCAATATTATAAATTAAAACTAACCCATTTCACATTCTATTTTCTATGTCGGTCATTAAAGTGACAACGGACGGTATCTTTTTGTCGAATTTCGTTTTTAATTTATAAAAATATAATTGAATAAATAACCACACATTAAAACAAGGCTTAGGGTATTCCAATTGAAACACTTGGATCAGTTTAAAATGAATATCCACGGCTTCTAAAAAGCTACCACATATATATTTAAACCCGTCTATCATTAAAATGAATTGTATCGGATCAGTTGGCATTCCTAAACAAATTAATAGTGGCTGTAAACGCGTTTTATTTATGAGACATTTTTTTCTGATGTTATCCAGCTCAATTTCCATTTGGGCCAACGTTTCAACCTGAATAAGAAAACTGTTCTGGCTATCTTTTATAGAATACTTTGTACAATTCTTCGTTCTCGAATTTGTGTTGCACGTTGATGGCGGTAAAAGGGCACTTAGACAGTCAAAAATTTCGATGTTGTAAGTATCTGCAATAAATAATGAAAAATGTGAAATATATGTGAACCATCTTCAATATACTTATAAAATTATGATCCATAACGCAAATTTTCTATTTTCCTTTTCTTATATTATGCTAATATTTCTATGAAAACTCTTTAATTTCAAAATGTTGCACAATACTTTAGATCATTTCATATTAAGACCAAATTTTCTTAGAAATAATAGAAGAACACAAAAAAAAGAAGAATAGAACATTTGCTACTTTGAATCGGTCTCAGTATTAGTTATCCATGATCCTACGGAAAAACATGATGACTTAAAAGCAGTTATTTATTAGAAAAATGAGTATTTTTTGAATTTTCATTAACAATATGTACTAAAACGAAATTTTTGATATCTTAATTACGTCAAAAATTGTCCGACTTCTGACAACAACTTGAGTTACTATGTTCTTCCTTTGGATGATCAATATGCTTATGTATAATGGACATACACAATACATATGCATATATTATATGTATATTATGTCATTTTTCAATATTATATCGTAATTATATTATAATGCATACATGTTGAGCTAACTCGGTAATTTCTGAATTTAATATTTTTCGAACCGCGAGTTTACGGTGAGTAAAAAATGCTAGCATTAATTTGTTGTGCAGATAAAGTAAAATGTAAAATTAAAATATATGCCACTAGAATTTAATATGAAGCAGGCTCTTTTTAATCCATATCCTAAATAATTTATAAGTGTATGCTGAATAGTATATAACATGCATGTCCATTCATGCAAACGGCTAAACGGCAAACAGCATGCAAAATTTACAATTTCAGTATTCTATAAGTTGCCGAACAATGGTGGAATAAAGATATCGAAACATTGGTTATTATGTATATTATATAATTTGAATTATATAATATACAAATTTTAGTTCATATAGCTACATAGCTCCTACAAAACGCATTGGTATGTTTGTAACTCTCTTTTTATGGTTTCTGTAAAATTTGTTCAACTGACTGTTAACCTTAACATGATAGGTACATAATTACTCGTATATGCTTACCATAATTTAGTTCACTTTTTGTTCGACAAGCTTCAGCGAATTTCATTTTGTATCTGATATTCTTGACATTACTCTCCACTATAACGGGAAATTTCTGTACAAACTCATTCCACCTGGTATACAGAGTCTGACAGTTTGGATACATCGTTGCAAAATCAATATTTATCTGTAATAATACCATTTTGTTAAGAAAGTTTTAAAAATATACAAAAAATATTCAATACTTACTAGTTCTGGCCCAAATGGGTGTTTATATAGGGGCCATTCCTGGACAATTTCGGTTAGCGAAGAATCTTGATTTTGTTCAATTTCCCTCATTCTGTCGTTAGAAGATGCTTGCCATTTTTGCAACAGCAAATCTCTTGGACTTCGTAAATTAAGTAGTTCTGCTTTTAGTTTGGGAAAATCGTCGGAAGGCTTAGTTTTTTCTTCTATAACTGTTACTCTTATTTGTTTCTTGGTTGCTTTTGGCGATAAATTAATTATTGATGTTGATGTTGTTTGTTTAGATGTTTTTTTCAAGAATTTGTTAATTTTTTTCATTTTGTAATGAAATTTATTAAAAAGTTTGCCTATTGGTGGTTGACGGCTTCGGTGAACGAAATATGTGTCCTAAGAGTATAGTTAAAATGTTAAAATACAGGGTACATAAGTAAATGAGTATCTTCAATTTTTTTTTTATTTTTACTAAATTTTCTCCAGGAAAACATTCCACGATTTCCGCTGCCATTATTCCAATTTCTTTAATAGAGGGCCTCACGTTCTTGGCGATTAAATAATAATCGATTAGTAATGAGCACAAATTTTCGCGGTGAAAATTTTCAATATAAGTATTTTCGCTAAAATACTTAAATATGTCTTTTCCGGATTCAGTTTCTCGAAGGATCTCTCTGACAAACTGTAAAAAATAATAATGTTAGATGTTTGAAATATTAGGTTATTCCGCATAATAGTCAAATTTTCAAGAATTTAGAATTTCAGTTTCAATCTGACGAGAATTAAAAATTTATTTCGATCGATCCCCTTTAGATCGAATTTGAAATTGCAAACTCTTGACAATTTCACTTTCATTGTAATATTAGATGTAATAAAACCATTCAAATATTTGCTTACCATTGAATTTGCTTGATTTTCTGTGTCGTTGTTAACTAGTTTTGATTTAGTTGATTGTTCCAAAGGCTCCTTTACTACAAGAGCAGAATTGAGTTTATTTTGCCACAACAGAAGGTGGTGTTCAAATATGACCCTCGTTCCAAACTCGGTTGCAACAAAAAGTTGGTCTAGTTGATTTATTTTTAAAACTTCTAAGCTTTTAACATCCAAATCGTAATCTAGAATAGTTTAATATTTTTAAAAACAATGTATTGCAATAAATTCATTAGATTTACATTTAAATTTATCATATAATTTTTCCAACCCCCATGATTTCAGCAATTCAAACATTTCGGTGAAGTCATTCGGTATGAAATTTGTTTCAAATGATGATGAAAATTTAATGGTGTTGGAAGTATCTTGTAGAGGAACAAATTCTTCTAAGGCTGTTTCATCAAATTCAATACGTTGCACTTGATAATCATCAGAAGTTTGTGCTAGTTCTAATAAAGTATTTTTAAATAGCGAGCCGGTATCGTTTAACTTGGTTTCAAGTTCCATTTGCATGGATTTTGACTAACTCTAAACAATTAAAACAAATTATCTATTTACAAAACTTAAATTTTTAGCTTAAAATATTTTATTTATAGTTCAAAAATAATTTTTTACGCGCACAACATCTCCTATATTAGTCTTGTAAGTATGTATCGGCGGACTATTAAAGTATGTCAACGGGTAAATCAAATAGTTTCCAGACTCTGATAAAAGTTTATATGAAATGTAGTGTTTTAGGTAAAGCGTCGAGTATTTTTTTACAATCAAATAAGGATCTTCATGAATAAATATTCCATGAATTTTGTAAAGTTCAATATTAAATCGGTTAGATCTAGTAATGAAATATTCTGTATTAAAAGTTGTACCTTTATGTAAGATCGAAGTGTAAAATTGTAAATTATGGATATTAAAATCGAAATCATAAAATAAGTCCAATGGGAATGTATTTTTTGTTAAGTATTTTAAGTTCAATTGTATGTCATTTTCTGGTGGGGTGATTATCATATGAGCAAATTTCAATTGCGATTTTATAGCAATACTGAGTGTTATGTTTTTCCGGGATGTTATATTTTTGGCATAAGATTTAAGTTCACAGTGCTTTGCTTCGTAACGGAAGCAGTAAATATGTTTTAAAGGTCCGGAATATTTTATTAGCCTGGGATAGTGAATCAAAAAATGAAATTTAGGTTTAAGAGATTGATTGAATAGTTTAGTATATTTTTCATTGTGCTTTGCAATTCTTAATCTTAAATCATGCAATATATCATCATTAAAATAAGTTGAGAGCAAAATGTCGATTAATTCTACAAATTCACAAAAATATATCCATGTTTCATCATGCTCCGGAATAAGATCGCCAACTATTAATGATAGAAAATGGGTGAAAGACCACATTTCTCTTGCCGAAAAATTGAACCTTTTATTCTTAATATGATTTGATTTTATGTCTTTTGAAATATTACCGACTTCAGTTACACCATAGGGGAATGTGTTTTTTAGTTTGTTTAGTAACACTAGGTCAAAGTATTTTTTTGTAAAAATCAAATCAAATAAAATTTCGGCTAAGTTGTAATGGCATACACCTTCGAAAATATCATGCATAATGTCAACAGCGAAATTATTGATTACATGAAAAGATGGAATACGGTTAAATATAGATTCACCTTGAATGCCTGTTATTGTAACATCATTTAAAAGGACATCTCCATTGTAATTTTCTAAATTCCGGATTAATTCAACATTTTCTTCAAATAAAACTGCAGCAAGTTTTTTTTCAGCTTTACAAAATCGACAATAATAATTTGCAGAGAAAGATTTGCTGAAACCGAGTAAGGTATTTAGACCCAAGTTGTCACCTAATACTAAACCTAAAATGAAGTGAACTTGGAAACATACATCATCTATATTAATTTCTATCCCCTTAATTTCTAAGGATTTTATTTCTTCTATAAGAGTATACATAGATATATCATTTCCAAATTCTTTTACGAATTGAGATCTTATTAGAGCTGCGAGGTGAATATCTTTCAACTTAGAAATTGATGTTAGGATAGGAAAATTATAATAAAATCCAGTAATCGAATGTACCCCAGCGTGAGAACCAAGCGGGTTATTGATTTCAAAATCGTCTGCATACAAAAAGAAAGGAATTAAAATTTTATTAGGGTACTTTTTAATTTTTTCTTGCCAAAGCTTACCTTGGATGAAATGACATAAAGGTTCGTTGAACTTTTCAATATTACTAATATTTCGTAATGCTGTGTTTAAAACTCCTTTTACTTCAAAAATTTTTTTAAATTGAAATTCCAACGGAAAAACTATTCCCTTGGAACTTTTTTCAATTAAGTTTGGAATACCTCTTTGGTACACCTCAGTTATTTGATCGTTTAACGAGAATTGAATTGGGTTTTGAAATAGATCTTTTGATGTCAAATATTTAATTAACTTATACTCTGTATCTACATTTTCAGAAAAGTTTAGTAAATTTAATACTGGCAGGAAATTAGCTTTATGAGGTTGCCTTACATTACAATCATTTTCTAGGTTTTCAATAATTTTTGCTATGTGATATTTTAACGGCTTGAAAATAAATTCTTGCATAAGTTTTGAAATATCTGTAACGTCTTTTCTTGTAAAATGGTTTCTATTATGCAAAGATAAAATAAATGATACTTGTAAATTTAGAATTTCAGTTTTTTCACAAAAAGGCAAGCCGCCTACAAAATCTGGACTTTCTTTCGAAATATCCAAATTATTGTCAGTTTGATATTCTGCGTTACTATTTATAGACTGTGGTGAAATAGCAGTGGTACTTACTAACGATTTATTACAAGAAAGATTAATATTTTCTGAAAGACTTTTATCAGGCGGGCTAAAACTTACTGTCTGATTAGAAAAGTGTTGTCTTGTTAAATGTCTCTTAAAAGTACTAATGTCGTCAAAATTTTGTAAACAATGGTCTTCTAAACATAAAAATCTACTATTTGTTTTACATGTATGCAATAATTTTAAATGATTAATATATATGTCAACCGAAAGCGCGCGAAAATTGCATAGGAAACATTGAAACATATTATTTTAGAAAATCAAAGCTAAAAAAAACTATTTTATATAATGATTTTGAAACATCTAAACTTCAAGATATGGATTTGAAATCAGTGTTTGAATTTGACAAATATTTCTAAAAAAAATATATTAAAATGATAAAAAATGATCAATATTAATTTTTTATTTGCAAATGAACTAACTTACGCTTTCTTCTTGTGGCTGTGAAATGGTCCCGAATTATTCCGGTAATAATATTATTTGTTAATTACCTTTTGGGTGAAATTTTGCTATAATGCTGGTAAGCCTAGAAATAATTTATTTGAATGTCATTAACACTAAAGTCATACATGAGCACCCAGTGATCCATATAGATTTTGAAATAAAAATTAATGTAAAAATATCTACAATAACTTACTAGTGGCCATAATTTTTTACCGTTATGCCATTGGACATATATTTGTCGTAATCACAACAAATATATTTCCATAACATAACGGTAAAAAAGTTATTAGTACCTAATAGAAGAAATTGTTAGTTTCATTTTTATTTTAACATCGTTTGCCCCATGTAGGGCTTTAGGGTTAAATTTAGATCGTATTAACAATTGATTGCAAACAATGTTTCTTCTCAAAAATATGGAAAAAAATCTTTGATTTTATAAATCATCTCAATTTTTATAAATACAAATTTTTTTGAGTTGAAAGAAAAAATCGTCAATTTTGATGTACATACATACATACAATTGTACAAATCAGTCATATGCTTTCCGATGTGAATTGCCGTCTGTGTAATTAAATTTTTTTTTACGGAAAACTCAATCTAACCTTATTGGTTGAATTAGAAAAATTCAAATAATAATCTATGATTTTTCTATGCACTTCAAATTATGCACTGTGGTTTATAAAGAACTCAAAATAGAAAAAAAAAAAAAAAAAATTGAGTTAAATTTAAGGTTAATAAATAACTAAGGTGGTCATCACGTTGACTGCCACATATAAAAAATGTGATCACCAAAACACAAAAATTAAAGTTTTTAACATTAAAATTACCAAATACTCACATTCGCGATTTGATAAATTATAGTAGCATTAACATATTGCATATGCATGTGAGGGTAATGCAAATTTATGCTTAGACGTTTTAATAAAAACCAGTAACGTGACCCACGGGAGAGTCACATGGCAGTCAACGTGTTAAATAAAAATCGAGATAATTTGTAAAAACTAAATTCTCACTTTTTTGATATTATGCATTATTTGTAATCATTTTTAATTATGATTGGCCATTCGTATAACGGTCTAATTAAATTGTGAATATTAAACTTTTACATTATATGTTTTATAATATACATATGATTGTAATAAATATAGCCACTACACCCAGCCGCGGTCGATTTCTGAATTTACAAAATTACTTTTTATATTTCACTTTTAATTATTATTACACAGAAAAGCCGTTCAAAATTGACATTAAAATCATACTTGAAATCGATTACTTTAAATAATTTACATTTATTTATTATATAAGAAAACATAACCGTTGAAAATTATAAAGAAGATGGCGGGTGGGTCCAAACAATTTACACGCGTTTACGAAAGCAAATTTAATAATTTTAATATTTTTCACATTAAGATTTCACTATGAACACAAATTAATTTTTTTATTAATACACGCACGTTCCATTAATTTAGAATAATATAAACTTACTTAATTCTTTCGAAAAAATTAATATATATGAAACGTTTTATTAAAAAAATGTATTACACGAATTCTAAATTGCAAGCACATTTACGCTTACTTTTCACTATACAAAATACAACTAATGTATTCGTTCGCCTTCATCTGGTCAAAAAGATAAAAAAAACGAATTTAGGATTTTTAGTGATTTTATTTTACACCAAACTGAGCTAATTTAACTTCGCTGCGAAAATAACCGAATTAAAAAAAAGAACCGAATATTATATTTTACTATAAACTGAGCTAATTTTACTTTATTGTTTAAGTAAAAGAAACACATACATATATTATCTTAACTCTTCCATTTCATATTTTCTGTCTCACTCAGCATTTCAACGGTCAAGTTCGAAACATAGAAATCTTTTTTATATTTGTTTCTTGTTTTTTTTTTTTTAATTTTACCCTTTTATAGTATTATAAGTACAACTGAGAAGAATTTTTGATGGTTTTCTATATGATAAACTTTTATGATTTTTGTTTTATAAATGTAATTAATAACTAACGAAGTTAAATAATACTAAATATGTTTTTAAACAGGCTTCATATTAAATGTCATGTAAAATACCTAATACAATATTTTTTTTTTTTTTTTAATAACAAACGTTAGATCAACCAAGTAATCAAAAAAATCGTATTTTTGTGCGTTTTGTTTAGAAAATAATTTGTTTTCGTCTGTTTATGTCCGCTTATGTTAAGCTCATCTACTATCACACTCTTGTAATAAGCAACAATTTAATAATTTTTGATATTAAATTATTTCAAAAAATGTGAGTTTAAGGAAAAAGACGCTTAATATATCCTAGCGTATAATATTTAACGTAGCGGTTAGGTTAAATTTGCTATAGATATAACAAGCTAATTTAAACTAAATAGTATTGGAATTTAAAAGCGCATTTGAAAATTGATGCTGTAAATTTAGCAATTTAAAGTAAAATTATGGATCTGCTCTTGAAATGAGGTTTTGCTTTATAATATTAGCTGTGTTAACTTTGCTATTGTCAACTGAACATTTCAAAGACAAGTTGAATTTGAATAAAATACAAGCTAATTTTACCAATTTTATTTTACTTGTTGCAAGGTAAAAAATTATTTCTTTCAGTGCATTATAATAAGCATGCTTTACTGCTACATTTGGCTTTTGAATTGTGATATGAGTGCAATCAATAGCGCCTATTATGCCCGGAAATCCGAATTTTTCGTAGAATCTACAAAAGAAATGTTTGTCATAAACGGATTTCACTTAGATGATTGTATAGCTTACACCAATTTGACTGAATTCATATACATCTGCGTTTGAGGGAACTTGATGAGCCTTACGCTATGGATGTCATCGATAGCTTTGCCCACGATATCGACACATCGCGAATTTTGGCAGACGTTTTGCTGATACCCACCTAAAATTCAAAAATAAGATTTGGGTACCTTGGGATGACCTAGTTTTCATATACATAAGAACAATCTTACCATTTGATACAACGCTCAAGAAAGCCAAAATTTGAATATGATCCGGAATTAAGGTGCACCGTTGAGGCTCACGAATCAATGGTCGTAAATCACTGACCAATTGATGAACTAAACATTTTGGTAACCTATAATATCTCTGAAATGTAGTTAGTATACAGATGAAGGAATTCGAGAATAGGGTGCAACGATTTGATCAAGTAGTTGTTATTTAACTCTAAATATAAATTATACAATATTACCACATAATTCACCAATCATCAAAACTACATTTAATAAAACTGAAACTCCAATCGAAGTTAAAATGATTTTCACGTGCAATTTAAAAAATTCGTTAAATAGTGACTCTCGTCGTGAACCAACGTTTCCGGAACATGAATTCATCCTAATAATAGACCTCTGCTTGTACGTTTTATTTCATTTATTTATTAATACATAAATTTTGGCACACCCTATTATGAGCAGGACCCAAGTACATATAACAAAATTGAACTCATTATTTATTGAAAATTATTTTTGTTTCACTTTTGATAGGAAATCTTAAAATGAAATGGAACTCAAACATGGAACTCAGTTCCAAAAAACTCAAAATATATTTGTACATTGTGGATAGTCACAAATCACTTATAATAGATTACGCCTTCGTGGATTTCGTTTTCGTAGTTTACTGCGCATTACGTCAAGTCGTCCACTGAGAGTTGCTAGTAAGATATTGCAATTGCAAAGGAAATTTATGAAAAATAAGGAATTTTTCTAATAAATGTATAATATATATGGATATATTATGGTTGAATATGGATGTATTATGGTTGAATATTTCTTTCCTCTTATAAAATAGGATCCATGTTTTCAACAATCTCTTATTTGTTGGAAAAGAATGAAAACTATATGGGCAATTATTTATATTGTTATTACAACAATTAAATACAGCGCACCCCACATTATTTATTTAAGGGGGGAACCTCCTCCAGACAACTGGTTTTTCAATATTTTTCACAAAAAATTGAAAGCATTTATTGCAATGAAACAAATTGCATAATAATATTGACGTTCAAATGAATACAAAAAAAAAAAATTTATGAGTAAAAAAAACAAAATGGCGGCGCTAGAGGTGCTCGAACTAGGCTACTAGAGTTTGCGCCGTGGAACGCCCAGGTCCTTGTAGTTAACTGAAATCAACGAAACAAATTTTTTTTATTAAAATAATTCATTCCGCTTTGCATGAGTTGCAAAAAAAAAAAAAATTGAAAATTTGAGGAGAAAAAGAAAAAAATATCACGTGTTTCTTTATAAACAATTCATTAAAACTAATATTTGTTTAAACAATTTATACGAAATTTTAGGTTTGTGCAAAGGCCGATAAGTTGAAGAATATGTGTACAAAATTTCAAGTTAATCGGTCCATTACTTTTTGAGTTACATTCCACGGCACGCAAAAAAACACGTTTTGAGAAAAACTCGATTGAAGTTTACGTTCTTGAAGAGAACGCATTACTTCGCATCACTTCAGTGACTTCCTAGGGACCTTTAGAACTTTCTGTTGGGCTTGAAACTTTGGTAATATATTCTCCAGATACTAAACGAATTTTTAAAGCAAAAAAAGAAAAATGAAAAAAAAATAATATCTGGAGGAGGTTCCCTCCTTAATTTAATTTAATTTTTGGATTCAATTACATACAATACTATTGTGAAACAAAACTGTTCACTCTCATTTGACGTCATTATTTTATGCCGTTTATTATATGATCCAAATAGGCAAAGTGCGCAAGGCGTAATCTATTATAACTGATTTGTGGTGAATAGTGATACTTGGAGAGCTCATTTGTCATAGGGTGCTATGCATTTATATTAAAAAGAAATAAACACGCCACTTTCATTTAGTAATATTTATGCAGATATTTATGGATTCTAATTTGTCATTAAGATATTTTAATTTGTGTACATTTTTATTTTGTTATATTTATGAATTAATAAATTATATAATTTAATTTATTATTTTGTTTTTTAACCACCACCATTTTCAAGTTTATCATTTCTATGTTTGTATTTATCGCTGCGAAGAAATCCGAGACAAGACTGATTTTATTTATTTACTTTTTTATTTATTTTGTTTTGGCTTTGTATTCATCACGTCGTATTTTTTGCTATCGTGTTTTTTTATGTGGGGAAGTCAGATACCCAATGCGCATTCGAGGTGGAAAGTGCGCCGCCAAGTTTGAAGATTGCTGTAGTGTACATAATCGACCAAAGTAAAATAATGTACAAAACGAAGTATTAATTAGCACTGCCGCTATACTTCGTATGATACCTGAGTTATCCGTTTCCCTTAAATGATGAAAATCCTAATTACAAGTCCTAGGCGGTTTGTTTTTAGTCCAAATCAACATAGACGCTACATGTCGGCCTTGAGATATCCGTTCAACTCAGATAATACCGATGAGTACAAAATTTCGGATCCTCGCGGTTTAACCCTTTTGGTTTTCCAGATTACTTGTATTAATTAACTAAAAAATGGAGTTAAAATAATTATTTTTAAAGAAAATACAAAATAAATGCAACTGCCTGACTCTAGATTCGAAGCTTTATCGTACCAATGTTGTCTTAACATGCCCCCAATTGCCTCCTTCAGTACTACCGATGTTGTTCGTGTGAGCACCATTATCTTTATTTACGAAAGATACGGAGTGGTTTACTTTCAAGTGTTCGTACCCCTCGTTTTCCAGCTTGTCGTACGCCTTCCAACAAACCGAGGTAATGGTGCTCTCCGGTAAAATGAATTTTTTGATCAATTACGTTAGAGTCTCATGACCCCCCTTTTCGAATTTTACCAAGAAGCACTTTCTGGTGGACCGTTCTATTCCACCGAACACTCATTGGCCTTCTTCGTGATGTCCACGGTGATATTTTCCTTTGCCAAACTTACTCTCGTGTGTTTTAACGATGATGTCGGGGCCACCAATGGGCTGGATCTGGAAAAGCATTACTCCACCATTATTTCTCGTACGTATTTTGTCCAGTCGGCCGGAGTCATCAAAGAAATTCCATAATTGAAAATTAAACTGGATGCAGGTACGTTTTATAGAATGCCATTATTTATTAATAGAATTTATTAATTTACTCTGGCTAAACCAGGAATAACAGCGGACACTTTTGCGATTGTAACATCGCACCCCATGGACTCATTTGCCACAGTCCCACCCACATATCTCAATAAAACTTTATTTTTTTTTTAATTTCATTGCTTGGCTAAATTTCTCGCACCTAAAAGATTTATTTGTTAATCTTGCGTCGCGTAAAAAATCCAGCAACATGGAGTCAACTTCTCCATTTTTTGCTAAAAATCCTGCACTCGGTATTCCTTTTTTAATTGCAATTGTTGGGGATTGCCTTTCAACAGGCAACGTCGAAAGGCCGAATGACCAAAGACCGAAAGTGAATATTCTAAATTGAAACCTGAATAAACTTGGAAACACGGAACTCTTGAGTGTTTTCTAGATGTTTTTGTTAATTTAAATTTGTTAAATGTTATCTGTTTTTTCGCTGGAGCTACATCCCTACATGATGAAGTTTTTTTAATATTTTTATTTTACCGGATAATGTGGAATTAATTCATTGACCCTAGATTAATCAGCCGTGATTGTTTCATCGCCTGCCGAAAAACGTAACCGGGGCCTCCGGAGATTAGAGCAAGCATGCTAACCAATGTGCCACCGGGGCGGCAATGAATTAATTTTTTATTGGTTTTCAATTAATATATATTTTAGAATTTTAAATTTTTATGGTGAAATTTCGCAAAATTCCCGAAAAGCAAAAAAATTTAAAAAAAGATCGATTTTAGAAAGGTTGCAAATTAAAGCAAGTAGGTATAAATTCTATAAACATTGTAGAAGAATTTGGTTATATTGATAATTCGTATGACTTGTTTATCTAAGTTTTTTGGTTTCATACAATTTATTTTTGATTCTAATACTGTGTGTCTCAGAAGACTTTTCAAACTATAGATTGTGTTTTAGTACATCAGTTCAACTTTTATTCCACGAGACGTCGCGACGTTACGGGGTCAAAATTTTTGTTTACATTTTTTTTATATGGATTTTGGCCCAAAACAGCTCTAACAAAAATTTAAAAAAATTAATGAAATTTACCACGACGCGAAGAATAACCAAATGATATTTGTTAACAAAAGAAGGATTTGTTTATTTTTAACATAAAATAAACGGATTGCCGTTATAATTGTTAGAAAAACGAAATACAAAATCATCAGTTATTTTAGTTTTGTACAATAAATTTTTATGTTAAAAGAACCCTTTGAACTGCCTGGAATAACAATTTTCACAAAAACAATGATCAGCAAGGATCTTCTAATAGAAATGGGCAAAAAAATTTGAAATTCTTAAACAAAAACAAACATTAAGCATCTGACATAACCTCACAAAACTCAAATAATGTTCGGTGTTTAAACATAAAATTCTTGTAAACTAAAGGCTTTTCTATTTATTTTATGTTAAAAATATAATAATTATCCTTTTGTTAATCAATTGTTTTATTTTGCATTTCGTATCATAGTAATTTTCTTTGATTATTTTTCAATTTTAATAGAGTTGTTTTTGATCAAACTACATATAAAAAAAATGTAAACAAAACTAATTGACCCAACGTGCAATACTCAGGTGGTAAGTAGACATACTAATCACACAATCTATACCTTTCAAATTTTAAAGCTTTCGCTATTTCCTCACAGATGCTCGATGAAAAGTCAATTTACGAGGTTACTTTTCGACGAATTTTCAATTTGTAGGACGTTCTGTTTAAACCATGTAGTATGCGCAGTGATGTAATTGAAAACCAAAGAAAACTTATTTTTGTGCGACATTCATCGATAGGACTTAACGATTTCGAAAATATTGAAGTGCCCGATCGTCGATTAAATTGTTGGCCAATAAGACTATATGAATCTAAACTTGGCAATTTTATTACTTTCGGTGCAAGATACACAACAATTGTTCTCACAGTATATCTTGATATATTGAAACTTATAACAGTGACGCTATAGCTCGCCGCACTGGCCAACCAATATAGAAACACAGAAACACGGAATTTTATTGAAAATCTGAAACCTTTAAAAGTTTGATGTTGGGCGAATATACCGCATATTTTATTAAGCGAATCAGCAGACACTCTTAAGTTTCGCGGGTTTAACCATTATCATTACCAAACATATGCTTGTAAATTTCAGTTTTGTTATAGTTTCGTATTACCTACAAATAAAATAAAAATATTACTGTAACAAACCTTCACAAATTATTTATATATATTATGTATATGTCTACAATATTTTGAGTTGTTTATGAAATTTGAATGACATTTAAAAAGTTTAGTTGGGTATAAGGCACAATTGAATACTTTTAACCTAGTGACATCTATTTAAATATTGCATGAATAACTGGGTATACAAAAGTTTAGTTTGAAAAGTTTTCTGAGGCACACCGCATAAATGTTTAACCTTTTACTTTCTTTTACGTAAGTAAAATAAAGTATAGTAATCATGAAAATTTTCGACCTTGAGATTATTGAAGATTTATCTGTTTTGAGGTCCCCTGAGTCCGAAAAAGTGGGTTTCGAAATGATGTCTGTCTGTCAGTCCGTCTGTCTGTCAGTCGGTGTCCTCTCTACAGCCCAGATGGCTTAACCAATCGAACTGAAACTTCAGATTTAAGCTTTTTGGATAAATTGGGAGGTCCCAGTGAATTTTACTTCAAATCGGTCCACCGGAAGTGGCCACTCCCTTGGGCCAGAAAATTTGTTTTGCAAATATCTTAAAAAGTATAAGGTTTACAAAAAATTACTAATACAAAATTTTTCCAAAAATCAAAAAAAAATAAAAATAAACAAATTAAAAATTAAAAAAATTAAAATTAAAAATTAAAAAAAAAAATTTAAAAAAAATTTAAAAATTTTATAAAAAAAAAAATTAAATATTGTTTTGCCAACACATAAATATATGTGTATATATAGCCTAATTATGCTAATTATAATTAATTTGCACACTACAGTGACATACTTCCGGTTTTTAATGCAAATATTACATAATTGAATGTGGATCATTTTTTCATGTTTCTTAACTTTTTTAACGACTTATTAGGGTTTGTAATACTTAAGTATATATATCGTTTTATAATTGCAAAAATATTTCGCAACTCCTGCCCCCCCCCCACACTTTTTTACAGGGAGTTACAGCAGTTCTTGCATTTGTCATTTTAATTATTGTGTGTATTACCCCAATTATGCTAATTATAATTAATTTGCACACTTCAGTGACGTACTGTATGTTATAAAAATATTTAGCCTACATGTATGTTAAATTGCCAAATCGGTCAACCGGAAGTGGCCACTCTCGGCCCGAAAATGTGTTTTGCACATATTTTAAAAAGTATAAGATTTACAAAAAATCACTAATACAAATTCCAAAAAATTAAAAGAAAAAATTTAAATTCATAAATATCACCTTTTATTTCTTTTACGTGTGTACTAATGAGTTCAAAAAATTGAGTTTTGAAGTGGTGTCTGTTGGTATATACATATGACTGTCAATTTGTAGTCCAAATGGTTTAAGCAATCAAACTGCAACTTCATGTTTAAACTTTTTACATAAATTTTGGGGTCCCAGTTCCCAGCTCCCAGATTCCGTAAAACAGAAAATTTATTTTGCAAATATTTCAAAAATATACAATTTACAGAAAACATGAAATAATAAAAACAATCTTAATTAAGTTTGCGGGAAATTTGAATTATAAAAGTTTTTCAAAATTCGCTGTTCGTAAAAGAAAGTCGTGTGTTGGCCACACCTCCATTTTTTACATGAAAAGCAATAGAACACAAATTTATTTTCGAATAAATTGTCTAGGCTATGCGGTTCTATGATTTGTGGGCACGATATAGCAAATTAATAAGAATCGAGTGATAAAAATATAATCAATCTCTGTATAAATAATAAACGCAGTAGGCCATGTTCAAGTAAAAACCCCATACTAAAACATATGAAGTTGTCACTGGAAGACGAAATGCGCAAAACAAAGCCAATTTTGAAAAGCAATTGAGCATATCTTCATATGTATTGCTATATCGTGATATGTGGGTTTATTAAGTTTGCTTTCTAAAATTAAAATTTGTATAAAAGAAACAATTTTGATATTAGTTTTTCATAACGCTTTTGAGAATGATTCCGAATAGGAATCGAAAGTTAATGCTGTAATTAGCTTTTTAAAATAAACATAGGCCTAACCCAATATTTAAAAATTTGTTTTAATTTAAATTATTGGCTCAATAAAATAAAAATAGTTATAAATAATAAATAAAATCTAAATCTACATTTTAGAAAAATCACCTGTAAAATAAAAAATAAAGCATATAATTTGACTTCTTGCCAATTAAACCTACAACTCATGCCTGCAACTTTGAACTACGCTCCTGAGCTAGCGAGCAATATTATCGACTCCTGATCTGAACAATATTCGAAGATGTATGAGTGGTGTCAGGTCGATTGCAGCTGCTGTTGATCGCTGGCTGTCACGCATTGTGTTAGGCATTTTTGTGTGGGGTGTGTATACGTACCCCAGTCATGAGTTGACGTTGAACTTTTGTGGCAGTCAGTTAATTTTATGTCGCAATCAACATTATATATATTATTACGTAATCTGAGGATAATAGTCAAATACAGTGAACTCCCGAGATAACAAACAACAAACGGACCGCCGCGCCGCGCCGTTTTAAATATTCATTTTCATTGACGGTAAAACTGAAAACGTTAAAATTTTGTTGGCACTTCATTTTTGATTACTGCTGTAATTCATCTTATTAAATGTTCTTAGAGGTTGATGTACTTAAAGCTTCCCATTGTTGTAGTATCCAATAAATATTCAGTTGGGGTTAAATCCAGGCTCTGGATCGGCCATTCCAGCACATTTTTTTTATTTTACCGAGACCATTCTCGGCTACTTCGTGTTGTGTCACAAAGTACATTACTTTGTCGGTAGGTTACTAGTTCACGCCAGCCTAGAAACCTAATACTTTTGTGAACGTGTGTATACTTATTTACAAATAAATTTACTTTTTTAACTGAATAAAGTGACAGTAATTTATTTTCTTAAATCAAATTTTTCGTTCGACCATTGCCGTCCTTATGAAAAAACGAAGAAAACCATGTATGAGAAAGTCTGCTAAATAAAGTCATGAGTTGTAGGGTTAAATATAAGATTCACAAATTCGCAACTGTCTTATCATAGCACTTGCGCAAGTATGCAATTGAATTGTTCAATTATGTATCGTCTTTTATGGTATATTAAATAGTTTGGTTTTTAATATAATGGTTGTATTTTAAATTGAATTAGAAAAATTGGTATATAGCCTAGATTTATATTTATTTACATATTTATAAATCGACGTTTCGAATAGGATTTCTTCAGGAAATTTGTTCCTAAATGGTTTGTTTACAATAAACAATATTAACAAAAAAACAAAAACCGTTACAATCACAATAATGTATAAAAAGAAAAAATGTTTTGAAAACTTACATTTTAAAAATTAGCAAAGATCAGTGCACAAATTTTAATTTATATAATCTAATAGCAAAATATTTTAAAGAAAAACTTTATTTTAAAAACCTTATTTTAAAAAAAGAAAATTCTATGCGAAAAAACAATATCGTATAAGGCAAAACTCAAAAAATAAAAACAACAGCAAATTGATTCCGTTAACTAGATAGCTTTTCGGGGAAAAATTGAAACGATACGTTGAACAACAACTGTATCGAAAAATACCACACTTTTTAGTTTATAAGTTAAATGACTTAAAAAATATAAATTGTGTCATAAAGATGGATTCCAAAAATATCAACTCTGGATTAAATAGTTGTACGTATTCTGAAGGTAAGCACAATCAGACTGTTTATTAACACTATTGGGATCCATCTTTATGTGAATCATTTCTAAAACTCTTCTAGTGGTATGATTCTCCTCCCTTTCAAGTATCTTGACATTTTCTAGAAAAATGTCGTGGTTGGTTTGGTCAGAATTCACCTTGTGTAGAGTCAATTTTTTACATCTCTTTTATGTTGGCAAAATCTTGTATTAATTAGTTGTTTTGTCTGCCCAATGTACGACTGATTGCATTCACAGACTATCTTGTACACAACATTTCTGTTCTTGCCTAATAATGTGCGGTCTTTGAGAGGTGAGAAAAGCGATTTGCCAAAATTACCATGTGCTCTTCCAACTATTTTAAAATTATACTTGTTCAGACTGAACCTTATTTTTTCAAAAAGAGATCGTACGTAAGGAATTGAAATATATTTGGTACGAATATCTTCCAATGGAACAGTTTCTAGGGATTGGCTGTTTGAATTTGTTGCTGTAAAGTGTAGAATTTATGATGGGATTTATGAATAAATTTGGATAGCTAGAATTATGAAATATTGGGTCAGAAAGTTGAAGGATTTTTTTAGATAATAAACTGACAGTATTTCTTTTGTATCATAAAGAAAGCTGAGAATGGAAATTTAGATATCTGCCAGACCATGTTTTTTTATGAAACCAATCCGTAGACAATAACAAGATCTAAAAAAGGCAATCTTTGGTTATATTCTAATTCTATACTGAATTTAGTATTGTCGTTGAAATCATTAAATGCTTCGAAAAATAATCTATTCTGTTTGTGGGAATTGCTATAACTATGTCATCAACATAACGATAATAAAAAATTGGTTTAATATAAAGGGAATGAACACTCTTTTCTACGAACTCCATAACTACCTCAGCTACCGCTGGGCTGGTCGGTGAGCACATAGGAGAACCAAAAATCTGCTTATATATTTTGTTATTGAATGCAAATTCACAATTTCGGAGAATTATGTAACTCCATAGCTTCAATATATTGAACTTTTTTTATTTTGGTTTTTGAATTCACCTTAATTTCTGGCCGTCTCTTATTAAGTAACTCTAAAACTAAACTGCTATCTATATTAGTGAATAGAGATACAACATCCAAAAAAAGGATCTTGGGGTCATTTGGTATAACGTTGTTTTTAATTTTGTCTTTAAATTTGGCTGAATTCTTTACTGCTGAATTCGATTTTCCAACCGTGTTATTTAAAATTTTGGATACGAAGGCAGAAAGTTGATATAGTGGAGTTCCGATAGAGCTTACTATGGGCCTACAAGGAGTATTTTCTTTGCGAATTTTAGGTAATCCATACTTAGCTTCAGAAATCTTTATTCTATTCTCCCTATGCCACGATATTACCATTAAATTAAATTTTCGCGGAATGGATGCAGTATTGTCTTTGTCAATCGGTTTATACTCGTTTCTATCATCTGGCATGGTTTGTATTTTATTGACATAGTCACAACGATTCACCACTACCGTAGTATTACCTTATCTGGACATACATATGGAACAGATTTTGCAGAAATTGGAAGACAAAATTTGTCTCCGAGTTTAAGCATGTTATCTATATTTTGTGGAATAACAGTATTTGATAAATTAATCAACCACTGGCATTGACCTTCTAAATCACAATGACTTGAAAAAGAGTTGTTGTTCATTTCCATAGCTTCCCGAAATTCTTGTGGAAAAGATTAATTTATTATATTCTTATGCTTCTTAATATGTGTTGCCTTGATACGATCATACCTGTTCTTGAAGGAACTGTATTTTGGAAATTTATCCTTTTCTTTAAATAATCGTTGATTCTCAAAGCCCCTATGTCAATGTGGCTATATCCAATTTATTCACTGTTTTGGTTTTATTTAAATTGATACGTAAAGACAAGCGTTCTATGTCGAACTATAACGAACCTCAAGGGACTAAACATTTTGTTCGTTTTAAGGAAGAAACGTTATATCAAGAGATCAATTTACCTACATTTGTATATAAGCTTGGATATACAGAATCGTGATAATAACGAAAGTCTTGTTATTAGGAACTTATATAAAATCCCAAACTTCGAGAAATATGTACAATACATACAAATGTAGGTAAATTGATCTCTTGATCTAACGTTTCTTCCTTATAACGAACAAAATTTTTAGTGCATTGAGGTTCGTTATAACCAAGTTCGATGTATTTATCGAAGTTTGGGATTTTATATAAGTTCCTTAAAACAAGGTTTTCGTTATATCCCGATTTTTTATATCCAAGTTTGACTGTATTTGCTGTGGCCACATGGACTCTCAAAATTGTCATTATTACGTTCCTTAAATTAAGAAAAATTTCTGATCTTATCCCCCTTTTTTAATAGCAACACCGTCTCCCAGAAATGCTCAACTCGGTCGTTTTCATTTAAACTGAGCTCTTCGAAGCTAAGGAACCTCAATTCCCTCCATTCCGGCTGTTCACACGAAGTTAACACTGCAACACATGATTTCCTCGTTTCTTACGTCTTTGCCTATAAACCCCCGAGGAGAAAAATATTCTTGTTGCAATTTTTCATCATAATTTTAGGTGATGAACAAGTTGCAACTCCCAAATACAAATATAAAATAATAAAACATTAAGATCGTTAATCGGTTCGATTTTTTTCTTTTTTGTAAACTGGGCGCTGGTCTCCACTTGTATATTTTTCTCTTGACAAAAAAAAATCTAGGACATTATTTTTCTCGTGACAATTTTTAGTACATTTTGCAAAATACATCCACAAAAACCCAAGTATTTTTATATCCGACAATTTTTGGATTTTTCTGACACTTTGCTGATTTCATCACCGACTTTTTTCCGAAATATTGTCCGACTTATTATAAGATTTACTATGAAAGTTGGCCACAAAAATCGGAAAATGATGACAAAAAAAGTGAGGTTATGTCGCACAAAAAAATGGGCAGGGCTTACAACATAAATTTTAGCGGGAAAATTTCACTTTTGAATTTTAATTTAAATAAAAATGTTTTTTTTTTTTTTATTTTAAAATTTTTAGACATTTTTTTTTATTTATGTATAAATAATAATAAAATAACAATAAAATCCATAAAAAATTTAATGGAAATCACAGAATATTTTATACACTTAATCTATACTTAAAATATTTATTTTAAATTTTAATTCAATTAGCTAATAAAAGTTACTAAACATTTATAAGGTAAAAAATTTAAAATTAAAAAAAATGACAGTTTCAATCACAGAATATTATGTACATATGTACATACATATTCAATTTATATGTAATTCTTAACACAAACTTCTAAAAAAAAATCCGTTTATATCACAGAATTTATCTAATATTATTTTTAAATATTATTAAACAATAAAAATTTGTAATTTTAAGATTTAAAAAAATCACTGAACAACAGATTATTGTCCACTAACTTAAACTTCTTCATTTTATTTTATATTTACGTCGATTATAGAATCCGCGGGAGCGGATCTATCGCGGATCGTAAACTACATATAAAAAAAATAGGAAACAATTGGTGTAAATCAAAGTATCCTGGAAAACTTCTATTGATTTAAATGTTATTTACATTTTTTGATTCCCCGTACAAACGCAACATTTTTATTGCGGATCTAAAACAATTGTCTTTTGACGAATTGTAAAAATATCCTAAGGAATTTCAATGAAACTATGATATAAAATTATTGTTTCCAATTTTTTTTATATGCAGTTTTCGATCCGCGATAGATCCGCTCCCGCGGATTCTATAATCGACGTGATTTTTATTTATTTTATATTTTTAAATAGTAACTTCAATAAAATTTCAAAATGCATTATTAAATCCAAAAATATTGTGTAATACTTAATCTATTCTTAGAATATTCATTTTATTAATTCAATTAATAAAATTAATACAGGGTGTTCGGCACATGGACCGACACAATTTTTTGGGGGATTGGTTGGGTCATTAGCTAGTTTTCACCCATACGACCCTACGTCCTAAGTGACACGGTAACTGAGATATGAATTTTTTTCGTTTTTTATTTAAATTACCTGAAATCTCGCCTTTAAATCGTCATATTTTTTTTGTTTGTAATTGTAATAGCACGAAATAACTTTTATTGTATTCTGCAATGTATTTTTAGTCTAAATAAATCACTATTTGGTACAAATGGCTTCAAGAAAATAAATTATATGAGCTTCGAAAGTCTTGAAAATGTGTAAATGTTGTAAAAATTTCAACTTTTAAATTCAATATAAAAAAAAATAAACATTATTTTGAACATAGGTTTGTTTTAAAAAGTTGTCTAGTTTATAACCTTTCCAATGGTATGCTACATGTTGGAGGAATTATTTATAGTATGGTCAAAATAAGAGATAGAAGTTGTCAGGGTCAAGAAAATTATTTTTATCTTTAATATGTTTTATAATATTTGTTCGAATTGTTCTCCTCTACTCCGTATGTATGCACGACACCTGCTCCTTATTTTAAATGTTGCTGTGCGAAGTCGCATTTCTCTTTTCATTATTTCAAATGTAGCTATAATTCGCTCCATTAAAATTTCTCATGAGGGCACCTCTGTTGCATAAACCAATTCCTTTGCACGTCCCCAGACGTAAAAATCGAGGGGTGTGAGGTCTCTTCGTTACTAAAATTAAGCATTGCAACCACAACAGCGAAAACAAACGCAACAAAAACAATTCTGATAACAGTGTAAAACAGACTAAACAAGAAGAACAAAATATTTAACAAAAACAAGATTTAAATAAAACAAAAGAATAAATGTAATAAATGGGTTCCTATACGGTTCCTAACTTTTGCAAAATGATTTACCCGAACGTTTATTATCAGTTTTGGAAGAAGGTATGCCGATCGTCTTTTAAAATTATGGCTGTCCGGCACACTATCATCGAATGGTACGTGAGTACTTAGACAATTGAAAATCTTTTCCAAACTCATGGATTGGTAGATTGGGGCCTATTTCTTGGCCCGCACGGTCCCCAGACCTGACACCCCACAATTTTTACGTTTGGGGACGTGCAAAGGAATTGGTTTATGCGACAGAGGTGCCCTCACGAAAAATTTTAATGGAGCGAATTACAGCTACATTTGAAATAATGAAAAGAGAAATGCGACTTCGCACAGCAACATTTAAAATAAGGAAAAGGTGTCGTTCATGCATACGGAGTAGAGAAGAACAACTCGAACAAATATAATAACTCATATTTAATAAAAACATATTAAAGATAAAAATAATTTTCTTGACCCTGACAACTTCTATCTCTTATTTTGGCCATACTATAAATAATTCCTCTAACATGTAAAATATACCGTTGGAAAGGGTATAAACTAGACAACTTTTTAAAACAAACCTATGTTCAAAATAATATTTATTTTTTTTTATATTGAATTTAGAAGTTACAATTTTTCATATCATACATTTACACATTTTCAAGACTTTCGGAGCTCATATAATTTATTTTCTTGAAGCAATTTGTACCAAATAGTGATTTATTTAGACTAAAAATACATTGCAGAATACAATAAAAGTTATTTCGTGCTATTACAATTACAAACAAAAAAAATATGACGATTTAAATGTGAGATTTCAGGTAATTTAAATAAAAAACGAAAAAAATGCTGATGAGGCTGTAGAACGCTTTGAAAAAATAAAACAATTTAACAATGCAAATAAAACAAAAGTTACTATATTGTTTGTGGCGTAGTGGTAACGCATTGGACTAGAGCGGAAAAGTTCTTCGGATCGATCCTCATCTAATTTTATTTTTTTTATTATTTTTTTTTTTAGTATTCATGTAATGACCAAATATTTTACTTTAAATTAAACATTCCGCTTTATAGTTATTACAGCAATTACACAAGAAAATACGTAGTCCGCGTTTATGATGCCCCTAAACACTACAACAAATTATTTAAAAACTAACTTTCATATATTATAAGTTGTAGTAAGCCATTAGAATTTTGGAATGATATCAAAGGGCCAAATGTCGAAGGGCCGAAATGGGTCGAAGAGCCGAATGGGTCGAAGGGCCGAATTTTAATATTTACTAATTTACATCACTAATACACAATGAAATTATTTTATTCGTCTAAATAGAATTTTCCTTCACTCTAACGATATAAAATGGTCCGAAAAAAAAAAAATTATCGGCCCTATATTTCTAAAAACAAAAAAAATAATAACAAAAAAATTCGGCCGTTCGACCCATTCGGCCCTTTGAAATTCGGCCCTTCGTACCCATTCCAGAATTTTTCGGTAAAAATTTTTTTCCTTTCATAAACTTCAAGCATGCTATATGTTTCAAACAATATAAGAATGAAAATTAAATAAATTTCCTTAGGTTGATATGGCTTAGTAGAAATGTTTTGGACTAGAGCGGCTAAAGTCCGGGGTTCGATTGTGGTCAAGGCATTTTAGTTTTGATTTTCAATTTATATTTTTTTGACGTGATAACGTCTTACACCGCATGTTCAGAAAATTGATAAGAAAGTTTTTCCTTGGTTGTGGGCAATTAGTAATCAAGTGTAAGTATTACCTTTAATTTAAATGTATGATTTCTTGGGCTGGTCCTTAGGCTTCATGCCTCATACATAATATTATCGAATGATTTCACGCGATTTAAATCCTTCAACAACTGTAGTAAGAGAATGGCTCATCCGATCCGAGCAATTCTGGAAGTCTATTTTTGCATAAAGAAACAGTGGCGGTTAATTTAGTTTAAATTAAAATAATTAATCTCAACATGTTATAAACGTTATCACGCAAAACACCTACGACCGTGTTGATGACACAGCCCACCCCGATTTGTTAATTTTTCCTGTCTGTAAGGTTTATTGTGTGTGCCCCAACGCATGTAAAATCGTCCTTAAAAGCCCTTACTCTTTGGTTTAAGGTCTATTTAAAGTACAATAATCCTTAAAAGCCTTTAGTCTCGAGCTATTGCTATTTGGCTAAAACATAACGGTTAAAAAAATATCAAATGGTCAAATGGTGATTATGGCAGCGGCCGCTTGACATCAACATTATATATAAATTGTATCCATCCTAGGACGGGCTGTACCCCCTAGTTTGGTAAATATTAATGAAGTAAAAAATTTAAAATTAAAGAAATTCAGTTTTACATCACAGAATATTATGTACCAATTCAAACTTCAAACTTTTAAAAAAATCACAGTTTAAACCACAGAATATTATATACTAATTTAAATACATACTATAATAATGGTAATTCATTATTATTTAATGGTTCAACGTGGCTAAAACATCAATTAATTTATTTAAAATACAAATACAAAATATTTATTAGGTCAACAAAATACACTTTTAAATTTTTTAAATCAAAAGTTAAATAACAACAGTTAAAATTACCATTTATGTGATATTGGGCTAGATACTCGATACTCAGATAAGCATATAAGCAGTTATTTTTTGCGAATTTGCTAGAAATGTTATACACGATAATTTAGCAACCCAATTTGTTTCTGAATTTCAGAAAATGGGATATTTTAACGCACTTTAGCGTTTGTGCTGAATACAAAAATATATTTTACTTTGCTAAAATAATCAAGTAGTTTACGCAAGTAAATTTTCGATTAGCAAATCCGCCATATTTACAGAGTTGCGAATTGCTAGAGTATCGAGTATCTAGCCCATTATATTTAAATTTAATATCACATAAATGATAATTTTAACTGTTATTTAACTTTTGATTTAAATAAAATTTAAAAGTGTATTTCTGTTGATGTGCAATAAATATTTTGTATTTTTATTTTAATTAAATTAATTACTAATTTAAACCTCTTAATATATATTTTTAAATAGTAACTTCAATACCATTTTAAAAAAGTATTCCCATTTTTAAAAAATTTAAAAATTTATGTTAAATCCAACAATATTATGTAATACTTAAAATATACTTAGAATATTCATTTTAAAGCTTAATTCAATTAATAAAATTTGGTAAATATTTGCAAAGTAAAAAATTTAAAATTAAAACAAAATCAGTTTTACATCAAAGAGTATTAAATGTTCTTAATTTAAAAGTATTTCTAAATGTTTAAAAACAAATCAGTTTAAATCACAGAATACCTATGTACTTATTCAAAGTTCTTAATACTCATTTTTAATCGTAATATAATCAATACAAATTAAAATATTCATATAGTGAACAATTTAAACTTCAAAAAATCACAGTTTAAACCACAGAATATAATCTACTAATTTAAACTTCTTAATATATATTTTTATACAGTAACTAACTAAATCTATACTTAGATAATTTATTATTTTATTTCATTTAAAATATTAAGTAATTCATTCATTATATAAAAATTAAAAATAAATAAAGCAAAAAAATTAAAAAAAAATTAGATAAATTAAAAATATTAAATTCAAGAGATTAAAAGTTAGTTTCAAAGTTAGTTTTACTTAATGACTACAAATTCTTACAAACTACTTATGTGTTTATTAATATAATATTAAAGATGCGAGACAGTTTTGATGGCACATCCTTTTTTAAATTTTTTGTAGATTTGTCCTTAACGTAATAAAAGTAGCTTGTTGCGAATTGCCCAAAATTACTTTCGGTGGCCGTCGGAAACTTCTCTAGTGCACATTCTAAAATTAAGTGAAATTAAAAGTATGTATAAGTTTTATTTTTGACAGTTTTTTGTTATACTTTAGGAATAGCACCCCAGAGCTGACTGATAATTCGTTTCGAATCTGAGTTCGAAGCATTTTTGTTCGTTCATACTATTCAATGTTCGAATCCGATGATTATTTTATTATTATTCGCGTTCATACAATCGCGTCATAATAATAGCAGAATCGCTATTTTATTGAGGTTTTTAATTAGTAAGTTTAGTAAAACATAAATGAATCGGCCCAAAACCGTCGGTACGCGACCAAATCAACAGTAAAACTTTACTTATATGGGTTACAGTTTATTCGCGATTTCCAGTAAAGTAGTTGACGTCTGGTGAACAAAATGTTAACATATTTTTACCAAACAGTAAGGGAGATTGGAAATGCCCAATACATTACATAAAAGGTAACAAATTTTTCGAGTGGATTATTTCTGTTAGATAAACACTTATATACAGTTAAAAAATTGAGATTATTTGAATTTTAATGACTAAATCCGATAAATTTCTATCGCGAACTTGAACAATCGAATAAAAAATGCACCAGGGGCCTGTTATGCTACTCACATGAAAATATTTAAGAAAATATTCACAAACGAATATATAACTACATAACTACTTAATATTATTAATTTTTTATTTACCTTACGATTCTCCTTATGGATGTTCTTATGATCCTTTTAAAAATAAATTTATATACCATATATATATATATATATATATATATATATATATATATATATATATATATATATATATATATATTAGGGTGACAATATTTTGCATGGAAAAACTCAACAATGAGCTAGATCGGGAGCCTTTTGTTTTTTTGGTTCATTATTATGTTAAAATAATCCATACAAAAAATTAGCTCAATCGGATGATGTTTAGAGGTGCCGCCCGGTTGTTTTCTCATTTTTCGTCCAATTTTGAACATGGCGTTCCTTTCTATTTGGGAAACTAAAAGAGACAGAAAAATAATCTATTCGGCGTGGGAACGTGTTTGAAATTTGTGATAATTTAACGTATATTATTATTATATTTATTTTTATTAACATGTATTTAAACCAATACTAAAACGTGAATTTTCAAAATCACTGAGCGAAATTGCGCCAAAAATCGTAGCCCATCATCGGAAAATCGTTGAAAAATAAAAAGAATACCATAAACGTAAGGTAAATTTAATTACAAAACTTTTTCGTATTAATATTTTTTTTTTTTCTAACAAATTTTAAGGTTAAAACTAGTTTAACGACCGCCAAACGTCACAATAAAAAAAAATTTAAAATGTTGCTTGTTTAATAAACTTTTTTGTTCGATTAGTTAATTCTTTATCGAAGTTATTGAAGTAAAATAAACTAGAAGCAAAATTCTCAAATCCCATGGATTTTAATTTTTGTTAATTTTATATGGTTTGATTTAGATCAAAGTTTTCAAAAAAAAATTCTAGATATATTTTATAAGTAGCTTAAATATGATTTCTGAATAGTAAAAATGTTTATCAAATAAAAAGTTTATTTGGTGTAAAAGCTAGGGAAAACAAATTTTTAAAGTTTCTCCATTTAAGTATAACCAGAAAATTTACCAGTTTGCGTCGAAGTTCCACTGAGAAATAACAAGTGTATAATTAAAATCTTGATAATATATTCTGCTGTTATCAGTGATGGAAAACTTTATTTGTGTAATGTTACACTTACAGTCACATATAACGTTATGTTTTTTTTTTTTTTTTTTATTACTTGAGGGCCATGTGGGGGCTCAAGCCACCCCGCACTGCGACCTAAAAGATCTTTTGTGCATTAAGCCCTACTTAATTATCCGTCCAGTCAATATTCAAGCTCTTAATGAACCTGATAATACTGCCTAACGGTACGTGATACATACTATCTGGGCTCATTGCTCTCCCTCCTAGATGTTTTAATTATCCGTCCAGCCAATATTCAGGCTCTTAAAGAACCTGATAATACTGCCGACCGGTGTGTGATACATACTATCTGGGCTCATTGCTCTCCCTCCTAGATGTAATAACATTTACTTCTGCTAGAAGAGCGGTAGCATTGGGACTCAAGGACATCGAGAGGGCAGACCCACTCCCGTAAATTCCTATCCATGCCTCGTCTACCGTTTTGATTTTACTCTTGCGAGTTGCTGGGACATACTATCTGGGCTCATTGCTCTAGCTCCTAGATGTAATAACATTTACTTCTGCTAGAAGAGCGGTAGCATTGGGACTCAAGGACATCGAGAGGGCAGACCCACTCCCGTAAATTCCTATCCATGCCTCGTCTACCGTTTTGATTTTACTCTTGCGAGTTGCTGGGACATACTATCTGGGCTCATTGCTCTCCCTCCTAGATGTTTACTGTTGGAAGTACTTCTACACGCGATACATATTATCTGGGCTCATTGCTCTCCCTCCTAAATGTTTACTGTAGGAAGTACTTCTACACGCGTTACATACTATCTGGGCTCATTGCTCTCCCTCCTAGATGTAATAACATTTACTTCTGCTAGAAAAGCGGTAGCATTGGGACTCAAGGACTTTGAGAGGGCAGACCCACTCCCGTGTATTCCTTCCCGTGCCTCGTCTACCGTTTTGATTTAACTCTTGCGAGTTGCTGGGAATAAAAAAGTCGCCTGTAGGTCACCCAGGTTTACTACAGGAAGGCTAAATAAAACTGGAGGGTGCCTGGTATCCAGAGTCCGCATATATAGACTGAGTAACCTATCAGCCATTCATCCATCGGCATATGCTGTTCCACCTTAGATTAGGGATTTTTTGTCAAGGTTTTCTCCTTTAGCGTCGTACTTTAGCCTGTCACCAAAGGCCACATTCAGCCTAATGGTTACAGTTACCGGTGGTTGCCACGAGGAGGCAGTACGTACACCTGCGCCTACTGGAAGTTTACGGAGCCCCTTCCAATAGACGCCAAACCACCTGCGACGTAGATGCAGCCATATTTAACATAACATCTTATATTTTTATAATAAATTAAAAAATGTTATTATTATTATTATTAAATTTATTAAGTGTCTATTTTTGTTGCGGCCGTTAAACTGAATTTTAACATTCACCAAAAATCACACAACACTTTTCCCCGAGCATTCTTTTCTAAATTATGTTATTAATTATAATAATTTATTATAATTTTTTTTTTAATTTATTTTTTTTATTTTATTTTTTTTCATGTCATAACGTTTTTGTGTCAAAACGTTACATAATTCGTCGGCTACACAAAAATATTAAAAATTTATAACGTTACACATAACGTTATGGTAACGTTACACATAACGTTATGTAGTGTGTTAAACGTAACGTTTTCCATCACTGGCTGTTATACAAATATTCTAACGCTGGACCGTGCAAATTGATATGGAGGTGACTTTACAATGTTTAATAAGGAAGCGATTAAAATAAAAACTAAATTTATCCACTTTTAATTAGATTAATTTTATGATGGAAACCATGTCGATTTCAAACAAAGTAAAAAATAACGCATTGCCATTCCATGTCATGGAAAAAAATCTAAACAAAGAAATTGATTGCATGAAAAACTAGATAAGCGGAATTTCGATTTTTACACTTAGTTTTGAAATTATGATTTTGCGGTTTTCTCAAAAATTTGTTAGAAAACCAAAAAAAAAAATATTAAAACAAAAAAGTTTTGTAATTCAATTTGGCTTAAGGCTAGGTTGCTCTTTTTACGTTTCGACCATTTTCCAGATGATGTGCTACGATTTTTGGAGTAATTTTGTTCAGCAAATTTGAAAATGCACACTGTAATGTTCGTTTAAATACATATTATTAAAAATAAAAATAATAGTAATATATGTACATTATATTATTGGAAATTTCATAAGATTTCCCGCGCCATATAGATTATTGTTCTATCTCTCTTAGTTTTCCAGTTATGGAGTATAAACCAGCACAATGTCCAAAATTGGACGAAAAATCAGAAATCCGCCGGGCGGACCTCTAAACTTCATCGGATTTGGCTAATTTTTTAAAGGGGTTATTTCAACATAATATTGAAACAAAAAAACAAAAGGCTCCCGAGGTAGCTCATTTTTCGGTTTTTGCTGCCACCCTAATATATTAGACTGACCCAAAAAAAATGCACATTTGAATTTTTCGCGGGATTGTTCATGAAAACCTTTCATTACATATAAAAATAATTCCCTGAAATTTTTATTGAAAAATATTTAAATCTAGAGGTCGCTAGTTACCGATTTATGAAAGTTATATTTCTAGTTTAATACCCCTATTTTCAAATTGACCATTCTGCGAAAATGCATACTTGATATTTGGTTTTATCATCCTATATTATATTTTGTGATCCTCTGAATACGATGGGCTAGATTATTTTGCTCTGCGGAGGAAATTTTTTGAGATATGAGCAAAATAACCCAAAAAAACCTACAAAAATATGAAAAAGTTGGCGTTAAATCGCTAATATCTAACAGAAACGATTTTTTGAAAAGACGGGAAGTATAGAATTTCATACTCTATATTTGTTCGAATAATACTCAACAAATAACGTTATGTAAAAGCTATTGTTGAATGACGAATCCGACAGAAAACACAATAAAACATAACACACAAAGCGGACAATTTTTATAGTCAGGACTTCAGCTGTTACCCATTAAGCTACATAATTTTAAAGTTTAACTTTAGAAAATGGAAGAAATTATAAATTGTAAAAACCGGATTTTACGGGTTTTAATAATTATTCAGGAAATATGTGTAATTTAACAATCAACACATAATATAATATAAAAAATTCGAGGTGGGCTGTGGCTTCTACACGGCCGTAGGTGTTTTCCGTGATAACGTTTATAAGAGGTGCGAGAAATGGCACGATGTATGGGTTTGTTAAAATAAATTTCTTTATTATTAGCATCAAGAAATGAGTGTACAGTGATTGTTTGCAAACGATTAAGTACTGGGCGATGGTATGAGAAGTACGATATGAAGCGCAGGGTCTCAGCGGTGATGTGCCTGATGAATGTGAGATCCAGACAAGTACCTCCCAAAGTCGCCCAGGCTAGTATGGTGGATACGCAGTCTGGTCAAATGTATATATCAGAGTCCACACTGACATATGACCTATCAGAGCACTTGTTTATATGATGGAAAATTATTACTAGACGTACTTCCAGAAAAATTGTGTAATGCAGACTCCAGTAGCCAGTAGGAAGAATTATTACGATTATTTAAATTTACACTATTTTTAGTATCCATTTTACGAAAAATTACGAAACCCTCAGCTTATTTCAAAGGAAAAATATTTACAACAAATCCTGCTTAGAAAAAACCATTGTGGCAAATACGATTGGGTATAGTAAAATATTTGTTTTTTTTTCGTTTACTATGTTTTGGTCGAAAATTTTCCAATTTTACATAACGTTATTTGTTGAGTATTATTCGAACAAATATAGAGTATGAAATCCTATACTTCCCGTCTTTTCAAAAAATCGTTTCTGTTAGATATTAGCGATTTAACGCCAACTTTTTCATTTTTTTGTAGGATTTTTTTGGGTTATTTTGCTCATATCTCAAAAAATTTCCTCCGCAGAGCAAAATAATCTAGCCCATCGTATTCAGAGGATCACAAAATATAATATAGGATGATAAAACCAAATATCAAGTATGCATTTTCGCAGAATGGTCAATTTGAAAATAGGGGTATTAAACTAGAAATATAACTTTCATAAATCGGTAACTAGCGACCTCTAGATTTAAATATTTTTCAACAAAAATTTCAGGGAATTTTTTTTATATGTAATGAAAGGTTTTCATGAACAATCCCGTGAAAAATTCAAATGTGCATTTTTTTTGGGTCAGTCTAATATATATATATATATATATATATATATATATATATATATATATATATATATATATATATATATATATATATATATATATATATATATATATATAATATGTATAGTATATATATAATACAATGGAACACTTAAAAATTCGAATTTAATTTTATTATAAATTTGTAATATGTATTGATACACTTATTTTGTATATTATAACTTTATTTCACATTAAATAATTTGAAAAACTGCTATTATTTTAAAAAAATTGTCACAGAAATATATATTTATATCACAAAAAACACAACCAATCGTAATGGCGTCTCTCACAAAAGTAAACAATAAAAATAAAATGTAAATAAAAATGTACACCTTTAACGCCACCATCTTTGCTGTGTTAAAAGTTGGAAACTCAATTTCATCATTTTCCGATTTTTTGTACCAATATGCGGAAAAAAAATTCAAGTTTTCAGCTTTGTTATATTTGGGAATGGTTTTGAGCATGCGCATTGAAATTTTGTCAAGAGAGGAAAAGATTAGAATATTCAATATTTTTGTCATGACGTTGAGTACCAATTGAGCATAATTTGTATTTTATGCTCAATTTCTTGTCATTTTATGTAGAACATTTTGACAATCAAAATGAAATTTTCATGTTTTTTTGGGAAAATTTTAGCCTTTTAATAAATTTTTGAACAAAACACAGTAACAAGAACAATATCTTTATTAATTCGTCTAAACGCGAAGAGCTGTCGTGTTGCGTTGCAGACTTGCAGTTTTAACTTCGTGTGAACACCCCATTCTTCATCTAAGTGTTGCAAATTGTGCGTGCCCGCTATATGTATTTGGTACGTATATATAGCTAGTTGAATATTTTTGAAATCGAAGTGTTTTGTGTTTTTATTACATTTACAGGAGCTATAAGTTAACTTATATTTTAAGTACTCAGTAAAGTATTAAAATCAAATTTTTAAACTAAAATTTTGCATAAATCAATATAAAAGTTTAGACAACATGGTCAAATCATTAAAACAGACAGAAATATTATGTTCATAATTTATTTAATAAAACTACATTTTCTAAAATCATTTTTTATTTTTGATTTTTTAATTCATTAAAATTGTTCACTCCTTTTTTTCCCTGAAAAATAAAACAAAGTAAATATCTGGGAAATGGAGATTTCATGTTTTTGCCTAAAAATAAAATAAAATAAAAAATGTATCAGCAAAAAAATCAAATAAATAATTTGTAAGCGCTTATTTGTAATGCATAATGCATTATAATACAATAGTTACAAAAAATGTTTACAAGGCGACTCGAATTTATTCATATTTGGTACATATTTGGTATTTTGCAGTTTGGAAAACACTCAATTTGACAAAAGTTGTTTTATGTTTTATTTTTACTTCATAAAAGTTCTGCCGATAGTTATAACAGCACGAACATTATGTATAGAATCCCTAACTTTGATAAATTCGCTGTTTTAATTAATTTTTGTTAAGGTAATAATAATAATTTAACTAACCTTAATTATACCTTAGATGCCAAAAAAAGTCTACATATAGCCTGTGATGCAGACATTAATGGTGAAAGTGGAAAGAAAACAGCATCTAAAATGTTTAGTGTTCCTCGGTCAACAATGCAGTACAGATTATCCACAAAATTTAAAAAAATCACCCAGGGCCAATAATTATTCTCACTGTAACGGGGGAGAAAATAATTGTCGAAAGGATAAATCAATGCGCCAGAAAAGGATTCCCTAAATGTCGCGATGATGTTATTGAATCGGTGAAGCGTTTAGGTGAAGATAGGCTGTCAGCTCAAAAGTAAGTCCCGAAAACTTGCACTAATGGTTTGATCAAATTGAGAACTATTTAAAAGAAAAAAAATTAATTTCCATATTATCCGAACCATCTCGTATTTTCAACGGAGATGAGACAAATTTCATGCTATGTCCCAAGTCAAAAAGCGTGTTAACAAAAATTGGCCGCAAAAATGTCTACGAGGTTGAGCAGGGTGCCTCTAAGTGGTGCTTGACAGAAATGTTTAGGTTCTCAGCCGTAGGTGAAATTACACATCCCACGATAATATATCCGTGCAATAGGATACCAGAAGGTATACGAAACTCAGTTCCGAAACATTGGGGTATGTGAAGACGTAAGAGTGGTTGAATGCCAAAAGAAGTGTTCATTGAATCTATTTCTAACGTATTTCATCCGCATATTATTAAAATAAAATTAAACTGTAAGTTATTTTATTTATGCATACTCACGTGACGCACGTGACCTACGAGGATGAGCTAAGCATTTTGTGTAAAAAAATTAGGGGTAGGCTGTGTCTTCTACACGGCCGTAGGTGTTTTCCCGTGATAACGTTTATAAGAGGTGCGAGAAATGGCACGATGTATGAGTTTGTTAAAATAAATTTCTTTCAGTGATGAAAAACGTTACGTTTAACACACTACATAACGTTATGTGTAACGTTACCATAACGTTATGTGTAACGTTATACATTTTTAATATTTTTGTGTAGCCGACGAATTATGTAACGTTTTGACACAAAAACGTTATGACATGAAAAAATAAAAAATAAAAAAAAAATAAATTTAAAAAAAAATTATAATAAATTATTTTAATTAATAACATAACGTTATAACGTGTAACGTTACACAAATAACGTTTTTCATCACTGATTTCTTTATTATTAGCATCATGAAATGAGAGTACAGTGATTGTTTGCAAACGATTAAGTACTGGGCGATAGTATGAGAAGTACGATATGAAGCGCAGTGTCTCAGCGGAGATGTGCCTGATGAATCTGAGTTCCAGACAAGTGCTTCCCAAAGTCGGCGAGGCTAGTGTAGTGGACACGCAGTCTAGGCCAAATATATATCGGAGTCCACACTGACATATGACCTATCAGATCAGGCATCCCCCCTTTATAGTGCTCTCTAGCACTGTAAATCGCCACTTTGTGGATCTAAATTTTAATTAAAATTTATGTGGAAATTAATTATTTTAATTAACAATAAGTTATCAGTAAATCGCTGTTTTGTACTTTGTAAGTATAATTAAAATTAATGTGGAGATTAATTATTTTAATTTAAAATAAGTTATCTACCACAGTATTATTAAGCACAAATTAATAACCGAATTGCTCCGATCTGATGAGGCATTCTCTTGCTATAGTGCACTCTATAAATCCCTATTTTGTAGTTTGAAGTTTAATAAAAATTTATGTGATGATTAATTAATTTAATTTAAAACAAATTAACCATCACTGGTTTTTTACGCAAAAATTGACACCATCTGATCTCCGATCGGATGGCCCATTCTCTCGCAACACTGGTTCAAGCATTTAAATCGGTCGAAATCAGAGATACGCGGCGCGAGTTCCTATGTCGCCGGATGACTTCATTGCAATAATATTATGCGTGACACATAAAGCCGAAGGACCAGTCTAAGCAATCATATCTTTAAATTAAAGGTAATGCTTATAGTTGATGAGTAATTGCCCCCGACCAAGGGCTAAATTTCGGGTCAGTTTTCTGAACATGTGGTGTAAAACGTTATCACGTCAAAAAATGCAAATAATTATAATTGCATTGTATCCGAATGCTACACGGATATAACAGCCATGCGATGTTTCAGCATTTTAACCATTGAAATAAGCGTGGCCAAAGGTTGTCGTAAATTGGAGACGCGAAAATGTCGATAACACCCTTATTAGAGACACGTTTCCTCCACATCCACTGTTACAGCCAGCTGCAAACAAACAGCACTGGTGCATGGGTTATTTTCCCTGTACGTGGTCTGGTTACCAATCACAGCATAACATTTCACGACAACATGAAATCAACACAAAATAAAATTACTCTAGTCTCCTCTCGGATTTGGTGGCAGCTGTATGCGCGCTCTTCGCGGCGCTCAATTGATAAATAAATTTGTAATTAACAAAATTAAATGAAATAAATTTTGTTAATTATACATTAATTTTACAAAAATAATAAAACAAATTTTTATAAAATAGAAAAAAAAATTAAAAATAAAATGAAGTGATTTGCTGAAAAAGAGGCTGCAAAAGAACGAAGACACACAAGGAGTTGATGGATATTTTGAGAAATAAAGGGAATCCTAAGGATATTTTAAATTTATTTTAACATGTATAAACAAATAAATGAAATTTTTTTGTTTTACATAATTCCTTGAGCTCTAACTCTAAGGTCGTTTATTACCATTTGTGTAATCCGTCATTTAATCTTCGGTTATTTATTTCATTTGGAACATCCTCCAATCCAATTATGCAAGATACAACTAACCATTATCAGGTTTACGACATTCCCCTAGTTGTTATGCTCTGTAAAATGCAGTAGCCGGCGAAACCTCGTTTTGAGTAAGTCGAAAACATTTTTCACTAAAATCCGGGTGGAAAAATGCAAATAATTGAATTTTAAGTTATATTTCGTTAAATTGCCGTTGTCTCGGAAAAGAATCACTTCTAAAACTTTGAAAGATAAGCCGCCTCACCCAATACAAATATTTTATTGAGGAATGACGCTTCATACTCTTTTGTAGCTTTTCGATATAACTGTGAACAACACACAAGCGTCATGCAAGGAACCGGGTTCTCTGATAAAGATCTATACATTCATTTTTCGAGTCTACCACAGCTTGCATTAAAATACTGAAATATTTTTTTCTATTACAATATAAATGGCTTCATTTGGAAGGCGCCTTAATTGAAACGTGGGTGCTATCTATTGCGCCAAGTACTCCCTTAATCCCTTTCATCCGTTCGATTCCGGATGTGATTCGTGGCCACTTGATGTAATTATCGGCTATGAACATCATCCAAGAAACCACTCGGTTAATTATCGCCCAAGTAGTTTTTTTTTCGCAATTCCAAACAATATGCTTAATTGCCGGTAAGTTATGGTATTAGCAATGTACCATAAAAACAAATAAATTTCTTTTTCAGCACTCACTTTATCTGTTACACCGTGATTATGATTGGGCCATTCTGATGAGGTTTTATAAGATTCTAAAAGTATGAAATATTGTAAATATTTTATGTTATGATTATAACGGATACTGTACTATTGCTTATTATTATTAGATTTATTACACACCACATATATACGGTAAACCGTTCAACCCGTCCATGCGGTGATTTTCTAATATTGTCCGATATCTGGGGTGCGAGAAAGACCCCACATTTATTTGCAGAAAATTAAATTCAGTGAAAAAAATAAAATTAAAAATTAAATGAATCAAATTTTATTAATCACATATTAAATTAAAACAAAGATTTTCTATAGTTTATTTAATTAAGATTTTAGTAATTGTTAATATGCGGTTTTTTTAAATAGTATTACATATTTTTATCTTTGATTGATTTATAATTTATATTCATTTACTTTCATACAATTATTGTAATTTACAAACTTAAATCCTTTTTATTCTTTATATTAAATAAAAATAAAAAAGGTTTATAATTAGCCGATAACAGAATAATTTTAATAAAAAAAAATCTTTTTAATCGTATTGACTAACTCGATTATCATAATGGATAGTATAATTTCTTACTTATTTATAGGTTCTAAGGCGAAAATGGACAACAGATGAAACACGCACGCTTCATGTGTTCGTAACAATGAGGATAGAAGAGTTTAACCATGTTAGAAAACATAAACATATTTCGATTATTTATTAGAAGAAATGACATCTTCAGGAATTTTAGGAAGTTGTTTTTAGATTTTATTAATTAAATTCCAAGGGCAATTTATGGTACTTCACCAAGGATTACACTAAGGGTCTTATATCATCGATCCATTGAAACCTGTGTTACATCGGATAGAAGGAGTTGAGCTAGGCTTAAGCGGTGTTGATGAGAGTAGGTGTATGGTAAGGAGATTATATAGCACTAAGGATCAGGACATGGAAGGCATAATGTTAGATTACATTGATTTCAATTATCAACATTCCTTAGCTGCACAAGCTGCTTCGAGAGACAGTCCCTCCCGAATTACATGAGGCTGGTTTTTGGTAGGCTGCTGCTAAGTATACTCAAAAATGTGAATTTCCTAATGAGCCACATACCTATCAAATGAAGACTGGATTATTCTCAGGTCAGCGCAGCACCAACTTTATCAATACGATTCTAAATGTTGGCTACTATCAATACTTCTTCTCTTCTTGCTTTATCGTTGTTAAAAAGTTTGGAATAATAAACATATTATCGCTGTTACATATTAACAGCGCGATTCTGACGTTAAGACTGTTAAGAGTATCACAGCTAAGAGAAATTTTGCCAAGAGGTTTTTTTAAGAGAATCTCTTAATTGGTATTCTGTTGGTTAGTCTCTTGAAATATCTTTTAAAAACTCCAAATATGTAGTAAACAATTTGGTGACCTGTCAAATTGTATTTTTACATTTTTAGTTGATAAAGTTGTGATTTTTATTTCAAAAGTAAGTAATTTAAATTAACCTGTATTGAAATATTTTTTGATAATTATATCTGGAATTTAAATGGAAAATGTACCAAATACGGAGCCAATGAACAACAATTGAGCAACTGGAGGCTTATTTACGTTTTCTGGAGGAAAATCCCCTATTTAAAACGGGGAAAAATACTCCAGAAAATACGGTTTATCTAGAAGAAAAATGGGAAGGGTTAGTTGGCTACCAAATTAAATGTTCTTAAAGGGCCAGTAAAAATTGCGAAAGATTGGAAAACGGTAAGCTATTTTGTTAAACAAATTCACAGTAACTTGATTGGAATTACCAATTAAAATCAAGGCTCGCAAAATCACAGAGGAAATTTTTGTAACAGGGGGCGGTGAAACAAGAACGGCTTCCCTCTCAGCTTTTGAAGAGAGAGCTCTAAATTTATTTGGTATAGTCTCGGTTCGGGGGGTGACGCGATACGTGTTATTGGATTTAAAGTAAGACATATAGTTTCAATATTAATTATCATTATGAATTAATCAGAATATATTTTAGAACGTAAATCAAACGAGTGTGACATTCTGTGGTAGAATCTGGCGTATCCAACGCACATGGTCCAACGCACCACCCCAGGCCGCTGCACCTACATCCCGAAAACAACAGTATTCCAACACGTTTCCATCCGCCATTTCCGATTGCGTTAACAAAATCGGAAAACTGGCGGGAAATCGTGCTAAGGAGAAAACATTAATGGCGGAACGGCGTCTGGCCATAGATCAACAGAACGCGGATGCCATGACTAGGATGGCACAAGCCCTGCATATCCTGGCCAAACAATTTGAAAATAAAAAATAGGAACGAGAAAATATGCACAAATAAAAAAAGACTGAAATAAAATGACTGGTACCTGTATGTATATTGTGATAATGAATTTATAAAATAATGTGATAACTGATAATATTGAATTAATAAAATAAAAGATAATAAAAATGTTGTTATATTTTTTTTTATTAACCAAAAGTACATAAACATATAATGAATTGGTGTATTCGCTTCGCATTCTTCGGCCCTCTGACAAATAATTGTTAACTGAACTATGTTTGACTTCGCCATCTTCCTCTTCATATATTACTTCATCTTCGAACTCTGCATTGACACCATAATCCAGTAGCATGTTGTGTAAAATAATACAGTAATAAATTATTAATGCGGCCTTGTCCGGGGTGTAATGCAGTGTTCGACAATTGTTCATGCACCTAAATCTATTTTTGATAACACCGAATTCTCGCTCAACTGTGTTTCTTGCCCTAATTTGGATAGCATTAAATTTCCCTGCTTGCCTGCTAGCTGGTTGAGAGAATGGTGTTAGCAGCCAGGGCTCCAAAGGATAACCACTATCTCCAATTAACCAAGTTTATCTGCGGCTATTGTGTTGTCTTATCAGGTGGATTCTAGCCGGTGTTGTTTGCCAAATTGCTGAACCATGGACACTTCCGGGATATTTGGCGCTAACCGATAGGAATTTAAGATTTGAATCTACAATTTAAAAACGGGATAACATATATCAGTAATTAAAGTATTTTTATACTTTTGGGTTTTTATATTACCGCTTCCACATTAATGATATAGCACCCTTTTCTGCCCATATACAGTCTAGCTGGTCGATCAGGATCATAAATTGGCGGAGCCACAATACCAACATGCGTGCTGTCAATAGCACCAATCCCACCTTTAATGCCGAACTTGGTGTCAAATCTGAATAACATTTTAATACTTTATGTAGATAAATTATATAAATTATTTTACCCTTCTTTAATTGCATTTTTTTCTTCCTGGTCCACGCAAAATTTAACACGTTTTTACATATACGACACCATCAGTTGGCATATATAGTTTATATTCCGGGAAATAATCGGCTGACTCATCGGCAGAAGGTAATTGGAAGCGATGCTTCTTTGGTAGGAACCATGCCCCAGGAAATGTGGAGTTGACCACACCTAAACATTAAATTATGAATAGATTATTCTGCGGATTTAATAAATGTAAAATAACACTAACCCGCCATGCAAATGGCATATCTAAAGCCCGGAAAATGTTTTAAAAATATTTTCGTCAACATCAAACCAAATTTGTGGCCAAATTTGACTAACAGAACTTTTGGAAATTGGCAAACCATCTATCCCTAAATTAATCTGTATTGTTTCTAAATTCAAACTTTTATACTTTCTAAAGAAACAATCAAACGTCCTACTCTAACCTAAATAAAAGTATAATATTCCCATTCCCAAATCTGTAATATCTACAGTACGTGGTGTATTCCTCACCTAACATTGTTCGGCAACCATGGAAAATAATTATGAAGAACTATTACAATTTTTGTCATGGTCACACCACATATCGTAGAATCTATTGCAATTCGCTGTAAATCTTCTTTAAGGTTATAAATATTATAGCTGCTTCCGCTAGTACAATCGCATGATTTTGATCGCGAACTTAAATTATAAATAGAATCCGAGTCATGACAGCTGCCAATATTATTTGAATTTCTAAAATCCATAACCAACTCTCAATTAAATATTCATAATTTTCATATTGAACATTTATGGGTTCATTATTTGGTGGTTCAGTTAATGAAACTAACTCTGTGATCTGAGAACGTTTATCTTTTAAAATGTGCAGGAAGTTTTCGTTCTAATACTTCCCTCATTCTACGTTCCTTGGTTCGCAGCGACATTTTCAATGAAGTAAATTTTCAATCAAGTAAATTTGAAAAATTATAAGGTATACAGTATACAGATTTACACACATTTTTAATTTTTTTTTTTTTAAATTTTTTTAAAAACACTTGTTAAATATTTCGCAAAATTCCAAAAGGTTTAAAAAATCACTCGATCGATTTCGGCTTGTTAGGCCATCATCAGGAGTATCTACTAAACTGTAAAAATAAAAATGTAGTTATTTATAGGTATATATAGTTGGAAAAAGCAAAAAATGAAACAAAAGCATACAAATAAAAAATCTGGAAGTGATAAACAAAAAAAAAAAAACAAAACAAAAAATGGTGTGAGCAATAAACATTAAAAATTAAAAGGGGGTGAGTTAAACACAGGTATATGATTATTGATTAGTCTACGGCCGAATAACAAAATTCCAGATGTTGTTTTTTTTCCCTTCTTTATTTTATTATAACCCGACGTATTAGTAATTTTATGGGATGGTATGAGAAAGGGAATAAAACAGTGCGGGGTCGGTAATTGGTGAGAAACGGATGTCTCTCTGTTCGTTGAGGATATTTTGGTTAAGAAAAATAGCTTTACTTCTAAATTGTTTAAGCTGGATGTGTGATTTTCTAACGTTAAATGATTATAAAAGGATGATTCATGGCTACCAGATAAATTTTCTTTAACTCTAACTTCAAAATTGCGCCCAGTCTGTCCGATATAAGAGGAACTACAATCATTGCAATTGATCTTATAAACGCCAGACCTGGAAAGGCGATCAATTCTTGATTTGTTGTTAAAAATCATTTTCTTAATTGTATTATTGTTATAAAAAGCAAAGCTAATATCTGTATATTGGGTTACGATGTTACTAATCCGTTGGCTAGTTTTTCCTATATACTCTAAGCGGCGCCAATTTTTGGGCATTGGACTATCAGGTGCAAAATTCAGGATGTTGATATTCCACTACACTCAAAACTAGTTTCATTTGACGTTGCTAGTCTTTTCAATTCTATTCCAATTAACATTTTGTCTCAGATAGTTTATACTTACATCGATAGGGATGTTGTAGATGGGAGCCTACTCAATGAACTGAAGCTGATATTTGAAACTTTGATACCTTTCCTTGAGCTTTCTGGCAGTTATTAATATATTGTGTCAATAGCCGAAAAATCAATTTGATTAATGCTTCTTGTAGCATAAAAGAATATATTAATACGTATAAGTCATGCGTTATTTCATGCAAATATATGGATTATTATTCATAGGCAATGGCAAATCTGGCAAATATTAAGTATATAAATCATAATAGAGATGCTTAATAATCCACCGTGCATGAATTACATTCATGATTTAAGCCATACGAAGTATATAACTATGTGACATTCATGAGTTAATTTCATAAATAAATATGCACTATTTTTCATTAAACATGAATAACTAAACATACATCTTATTTTTAAAACATTATGAATATAATTCATAATAGATGAATAAGTCCTTATTCACAAACTATGCATATTAAACATTTATTGTGAAATGGTTATTCACGGTGCCAAATCAAAAGGTTTTATTCATAATTTATACACCCTTATTCATAATACAAGATATGATTTCTCTCTGTGTTGATATAAAAAAAGTGGAGTTCATGAGTTTCTCTAAACAAATAATTCATTATTAAAATTTATTACCAAATTCCACCCTGAGTGGTTATATTTATAACACAACAATTAAGGGTATTACAGCTTTGTTGCGACAACAACCTTCCACAAATAAGTCTAATTTGTGTGCAATGGAATTATGTGGAGCAATCCTACTAGTCAAATTAACATAAAATATTAACGCCTAAAAACTTAGTTCTAATTTTAATTTGATTATTGAACTTTAAAGCTTATTTAATTTCTAACCAACAAATGTACACTCAAAACACAACATAATATTTATGCATGGACTCAAAAACAACAAAAAATCTTGTTTTGAATAAAACGAAAATAAAAAAAAACTTAAAATGTTTTAAAATTCCATTATGCCAAAAAAAAAAAACAAAAACTTTTAATAACAGTTTTCAATCCATTCAATTTTCACTTTGATTGTTACCATGATATGTTGTGTTAATCCACCAATCTTGTATTCTGTTCTTAAAAACATGCACATACAAGAAATACAATTTTTAACAAAATTTTCTGTCATTTTCGGACGGTTCTTCTTTTAGTTGTTATCTTTGTGAGATTTTAAAATGATACCTGCATAAAACGTTTTTATTTTTATTAATTTTCGGGGAAAAAAACAAAAATATTTGTGACAGATGAACTTGTTACAATCTTATATATTTAACTTTTTGGGATTGAGTGGTTTTCTGAATGTTTGGTTTTTCGGGCGATAAAGATAATCAAAATTAAATTCTTATGTTTTGTATGATTATTCTATAGGTTGACATATGTTAATCTAAATGATGTACCTCCTACGATGGTTAACCTGTATAGTTTTGTTTGTTATTATTGAGTGCGGTTAGCTCATGGAAATCATACTTTGAAAAGACGTGAGCATATTTAAATTTACTTCCCTATACTGTATGTTTTAATTTAGTCAATCATTTAATAAACTAAATAAATGTACATAATAATTTACGTTATCATTCACAACTGTTGTTTTTGAATGAGTCGCAATAAAGTAATTTTGCAACAATAAATACGAGCAACTGTTCAAAATTACCTTCAATTATTATTTCATTCATGTTTAAGCGGTACCAACACCACATGCGTATTTATTAATAAAGAACATCAAAAAATGCATGATCATCATATTATGTGTTTGTAGCTAGAACTAAATGTGTGTTATAATTCCAATGAAACCAAAATCCATCATCATGATCGTAGCTCATTACGGCTCTTTATTTCACCATTAAGAATACCAATAATTTATTTAAGTATAAAAATAAATAAATACAAAATTGGTGTTATAACAATAATAATACGATATCTTAATACCACCAAAGTCTTCATCGAATTCAACGTTTCGATCATATAAATGCGCGCGTTTCAATCCGATTTTATTTCAATCGAAATCAACTATACATTTATGTAATTTAGGTTAATTGATTGATAATCATCATCATCATCATCATCATCATCATCATCAAGATCATCATAATATCGACGTGACATTGATGTCAAGTCAAAATATTTACCTTTTGTATGTAGGTATTACGTATTCTTTATACATATTGAAGGGTATATAGGTAGAGTTTAAAATTAAATTGAAAATTGGTAAATCGATTCGTGTACATAGAAATCTCTTTAGATCGATGATCAAATATATATTTGTTGTTGAATATAATTTGATTTTATAAATTGTAATTTTCTTTTATTATTATGTTATGTGTCATGTAATATCGTAAAAGCGGTTGACAAGCCAAGGATATTGAACCGAAGACAATAAAAAATTGCGGCTAAAATGTTGAGAAATTTTGATTTGCAATATTTTCTTGTGAATAATAGCCGATTGGAAATTTGTTGTTTCATCAACAATACAAAATTTAATCAAATAGATTTTGAAATTTGAACATAACCAAGATGATAAATTGACAACTGAATAAACAAAATGAATACTTACGTTTGGCCTTAGCTTGGTAACATTAACTAAAAATAATACCGAAAGCTCTCGACAACCTTTTTGTACTTAACTATGAACAAAACAGCTTTATTATCAGAAAAAGTCACTCGGATATTGTATACTCTTCACATTACACTGTAATACGCTTGAATGGGCATTTAACTGAAATAAATATTATTGGACAGTTTATTATTTTATGAGTTATTTGCAAAGTTTCACCATACTCTGTGTTTCACCTGCCCCAGGTCTCTCCCATATAATTATGAGATAAACAATTGAAAAAACAAATTAATATAAAAATGAGACAAACAATTACAAGGCCTACTCGTGTTTTTCATGGCAAATGAACATAATTATATTATGTGTACCGAATGAAATTTGTGATTCCCAAATTTATATTATCTCATAGGTTACTACGCAAAAGAAAAAAACTGGTACCGTTATTTTGTAGAAAAACAATTTAAAAAAACGAATAAACGTCAAATTGGGCATTTGTTTTATTTGTTTCGAAATGGACGCATCATAAGGAGAAAAATGTGATTTAATAATTAGATTATGTAATGATCATCCCGAGTATACCAATAAAAAAATTGGTAAATTGGCCGGTGTTTCCAATAATACGGTAACAAATGTAAAAAAAAATGTCAAATCAATCTTTCTGTATCACGCAAGCCCGGATCCGGAGAAAAATCAGGTGCTCCAAATAAAATGTTGGATCAGAAAATTGTAAGAGTCATTTCGAAATATCCCTCGATGTCTGTGCGAGATTTGGCCAGAAAAACCAAAACAACCAAATCGATTGTGGAACGAGCTAAAACCAGAAATAATCTACGGACATACAAGAAGTCAAAAATTCCCAAAAGAAGTGTTGAACTATTTAATAGAGGGATCGATCGAGCAAAGAAACACAACAAATGGTTGAACAAAAGAAAAGATTCTTGTTTCGAAATGAACGACGAGACCTACGTCAAAATGGATTTCTCGACACTTCCAGGTCCCCAATATTACATCAAAAAGAAAGGTAAAGAACTGGACGGAGCAATTACTACCATAGCTGTTGAAAAATTTGGCAAAAAAACATATGGTTTGGCAAGCAGTTTGCCAATGCGGCTTAAGATCACATCCATACATAATAAATGGGATTATGAAAAGGTCAATGTTCACCGTAAAATGAACAAAAAGTTTGAATGAGTACGATTATTTAAAAACTGTACAATATGTGCAATAGAACAAGTACAGAAAAATAATGATTATATATTGCCGTTTAGTTTTAATTCTTCATGTACAAATCACAAATTTCATTCGGTACACATAATATGAGAAAAATAAAATTATGTTAAAATTATGGAAAGAGGACGAAGGGCCGAATTTCAAAGGGCCGAATGTCGAAGGACCGAATGTCGAAGGGCCGAATGAGTCAAAGGGCCGAATGGGTCGAAAGGCCGAATGGGTCAAAGGCCGAATTTTTTTGTTTATTTTTGTTTTGTTTTTAGAAATATAATTTTTTAATTTCTTGTTTTAAGCAATATTTTGTAAATTTTTTTATCAAATACAAATTAATTTCTTATGAGTTTATACATATTTTGTTATGTTTAATCTTTGAATATTCTATCGGCAAAAATATTGCATTGATTTTGTGTTTTATATTTTGTGTTCTTCTTGTCAAGTGGAAAAATATTTGTACATAATAGGTATTTCACCAAAACCAAAAAAGAATTTTGTTATAAAATGTCATAAAAATCAGACCATTTTATTCGTTAGGGTGAAGGAAAATTCTATTTGGGCGAATACAATTATTTCTCTGTGATTTAGTGATGTGAATATAGTGAATATACTCCTAACAATTTACTACCTAATTATAAAACAAATTACAGTTTAAGGCAAAATTTCCAAAATGTCTACTTAAATTAAACGAAACTGTTTATTTTAAAGTATATTGTTGTCTCATGTGTTGTTTTGAATATTGTTTCAACCTGAAATATATTGCCTATTTTGATATGAGTCATTTTGACAAACAACATTTCTACCTGGTATTGATATCTGGAAAATGAATATTGTTTTTCATAAATAACTAAAAATTATAGTTCTTAATACCAAATTCAGTACATTTCAGTAACTAATTGCTTAATGCAAAAGTTTGATGGTTTTATATCAGCGTATCAACACATTTGTAGAAAGTAACATGGCCTATATTCTTGAAATGTCTTACTTTACTAGAAAGGTATCGTGGACTTTTTCGGGTGAATTCCAAGAAAACTGGACCTCGTCTCTCAGATTACTAGAAAATGTGTAAAATATCACTCTTGTTGGGGGATCTCTTTCCGTTTCTTCTGGCTTGTCATAGATGTCCGTGGTATAGATATTTTCAAAGATGATATGGAAAAACAAAAAAAAATCACAAATATTTTCTGATTTTTGATATACTATTTAACATAGAAATTCAAGGTTTCACAGCTGATTTTAGTCCGGAAAACAAATCATTGCGGGTTAAAAATGCAACAGGGCCCAAATTCTTGAAATTTATTTGAAAAAAGTCACCAGTGACTTTCTAGTAAAATACATTCAGTCGAAAATTTAAATTGCTTTATACTAAGCTCACCGACGACATTTTCGATGAATTTCAATAATACAGATAGTATGTATATACAGTCGAACTTGGTTATAACGAACCTCAAGGGACTAAACATTTTGTTCGTTTTAAGGAAGAAACGTTATATCAAGAGATCAATTTACCTACATTTGCATATAAGCTTGGATATACAGAATCGTGTAATAACGAAAGTCTTGTTATAAGGAACTTATATAAAATCTCAAGCTTCGAGAAATATGTACAATACATACAAATGTAGGTAAATTGATCTCTTGATCTAACGTTTCTTCCTTATAACGAACAACATTTTTAGTGCATTGAGGTTCGTTATAACCAAGTTCGACGTATTTATCGAAGTTTGGGATTTTATATAAGTTCCTTATAACAAGGCTTTCGTTATATCCCGATTTTTTATATCGAAGTTTGACTGTAGATCCAAGTTTGATAAGGATTTTTCGAGAGTTGAGATTTTGTACAAACGAGATCTAATTAGAGCAGTAAAATGAGAAAAAAACCCACATAAATGAGATTTAACAATAAATTTTCTCGTCACGGCATTTGAAACTGAAATAAAGTTGTTATATGTATGTATGGAATTTTACAAGAACAGCAAAAAAATTGGCAAGACAGTTTCGGTGAATCAAAAAGAAGCCTTTTTGGTAAGTTTCTTAGAATTAAACTTGGAGTTTGCTCGTGGAAGGTAATTAATTGATTTCTATAAAGTGAATATGTTTTATCGTGAAGCCGTCCCTGTTTGGAAGTCAACCCTCAAAGTGTAAATTTTTGAAAAATAAAATCAATTATCTGGAATACGACGCTTCATTTAATGAGATACAAATAAGTGTTGAGGTTTTTTTTATAACTTCGAAGCTTTATTCAGAGAAATTGGCACAATGTATTTGATTCAAAGTAGTGTTCATCGTTAGCTACGACTTTTTCCCCCATCTTTCAGGCAGTCGAAAAAATTTCTCGTCTTTTGAGGCTATCCAAGAATCAACCCAATTGTTGGCTTCTTCTTAAGCAGTGAAGTGCTACTCGGCCAGGTCATGAGTCATCGACCGGGACAAGTGGTAGTGGGAAGGAGCAATGACTGGTGAATACTGCGGGTGGTACCCAACCATCCCATTGAAGGGCCTGCAAAGTTCTCTGGACGACTTTTGAAACATGTGGCCGAGCGTTGTCGTGCTGAAAGATCACTTTGTCTTGTCTTTTGGCATATTGTGGGCGTTTGAGCTTCAATGGTCGGCTTAATTGTATCAATTGTTGTTTATAACGTTCTCTAGTGATGATTTTGTTAGGCTAGAGTAGCTCATAGTAGATCACTTTGAACTGATCCCACCAAATACACAGCATTAGCTTCTTGACATGAATATTCAATCAAGTACAGTTGAAAAACTATACTTGATTAAAACTTAACCATTATTTGGCGTGACAAACGATGCCGAATTAAAGAAAACCAATGCAGATGGTTTTAAAATTATCAATTTACCACAGTTTATTTTATTTATCAATTTATTTGAACTTGATAATTTTAAAATCGTTTTAATTAAGTTTCTTTAAATTTCGAACTCATGTTTTTGCTTTAAATTTTCTTTAAATGAGAAAATCGAATTAATGTCACATCACTCCTGGACAAAATTAACGCATATTTTTTTTTTGTATTAAGAAAAATCCCGCTGGTCAATTTCAGTGGAACTGGTATTAAATTATCCCAAATTTATATTTTTCTCAAAAGAGGCACAAATGTGGCGTTTTGGAATTATAGCGGCTATTTTTAATGCAAAATGTTAAAATGTGTGGAACTATTTTTTTTTTGTTTAATTTTCAAAAGCGGTTTATAAACATTAAAACTAGCATTATTACAATTTAGTTTCATTAATTTAGTAATGAGTATTTCTCATCCGTACCCTTATTATAGCTCCCATCCTTCTGGGCATACTAAGTAGAATGCTTTGTATCATTTCTTGCGGAATGAGATTTCACTCTTCTTGCGTTGCAACTCTCAGCTCTGCTGTCGAATCTGGTGCAGGATTTCTAGCTCTAATACGGTGTTTTAGAATGACCCATGCGTGTTCGATCGGATTAAGATCCGGACTCTTTGGTGGCCACTTAAGTGCACGAATGCCGATATCTTGGAGATATTGTCGTACCGTTGCAGCTACGTGGACTTGAGTGTTATCATGCATTAACACAAACTGTCATAACCCATGAAGCTCACATATGGCAAAACGTGATCGCCAAGAATGCTCCGAACATACCAGTCTGCATTCGTCCTCAAACCAATCTCCACCAGCCCCGTACGGCCCTCCCAACTGATTTCTACACCAAAACATTATTGAACCTCCACCAAAGCTTACAGTTTTCATCATGTTACACGGTGCGTAGAGTTCTCCCACTCGTCTGTATAAAAGATTATCCATCTAGTTCCCATAATTGGACTCTGGTCTCATCTGAAAAGAGAACAGTGGCCCATTGATCAGTTCCCCAATTTGCATGAGTATGAGCAAATTGTAAACAGTTGGATTTGTCCAACCAAGCCGTAGAACTTTTACGGGCCATTTTGGAGTTAGGTTCATTTCTTTTAATCTTCGTCTAACTGTTCTGGCACTAATATTCACTTGGCGCGCACTAAGTAACTCATTTGTGAGTTGAGTAGAAGTACGCTTTCGATCTAGTAATGAATTCATTTTTAAAAATCGGTCGTCATGCTCGGTTGTGCACATTTTATGTTCTTGTCCGGGCTTCCTTTTATACTCTAAGGTCTCACGATCACGCTTAAGTGTTCGTGAAACCAAAGACTGGTTCATTCCTAATTCTCGTGCGATTTGTACTTGAGTATAATTTTCCTTATACAATGTGACGACTTTAACCGCCTTCGGCTCATGAAAGTGTGCCATATTACAATGGATTTTATATTAGGTGTTTGCTTTAGAAGCCATTTACATGAACAAGCCCAAGTAGCAATTTGTGGGTTCAAATCTAACGCAACACCTCATAAAAACCAAAGTGTCACAACTAAATAGTTTCAAAAATTGTTACAAAATCTATACAGATACCTCACGAAATCCTACTGGAATCCAAGTTTTGTATAGTTTTTCGAAACCCATAAATTTTTTTAAATTGGTTTAGGAACCATTTCAAATAGGATTCAAGATAACCGCAAAGTTTTATAAAAACTCTAACAGGCCCCCATTTTAAGCAGTAAAATATAAATAAAATAGTTTTTATGGAACCGTTGAATACCTTTTTCCGAACGGTTTACATTACTGCCCAGTGTCTAAATTGCTTCCTGTTTTTTCGAATTTATTTAAAAAAAGTTTTTCTTATTTTGATTTTTAGAAAAATATTAAGATCACATTACAAAAGAGATGACCTTAAAATTCTATGCTAAAGATGAACTGCTTTATGGAAACCAGAACTTCCGTTTTATTCTGCTATTGATGTTACTACGGAATCTACTCCGCATCTATAGTAATCATACCTACCATTAAAACTTTTGTAAATAATTATTATTAACTGACTGAATTTCAATAATCACCAAAACTAGAAACTTTTATATAATGTTTTATAAACGATAATTTATTTAATTCAGTTATTGTTTTGAATTCACTTCAAATTCAGTTTACATATAATATTTCTCTGCAATCATGAAACCTTATATCAATTTTAAATGTAATATGAGGGTCTCAGAACTATAGTGGACTAACTCACATTTAAAATTTTAACTTTTTTTCATTTAATCGGTCATATCTAAATTTCTATTGAAACGGCAATTTATTACAAAACATTTATTATAATAAGTAACCTGAAAATAACGGTTTATGCAATTGGAGGTCAGAAAGATTCCATTTCCAATAACATTTATGGCCGATTAACCGAAAATGTTTAAAAATGTGGGTTAGGCCACTATATGGTTCTAAGCCCCTCATATGTATAAACGATGCTTATATTTTATTTATTTTTAAACAAAAATTATTCGCTTAAATTATATATAATTCATACTTATTGAATTTATTTTACAAAGAAAATGTTATGGCTAATTATAATAGACCTTATTTAAAATTGAAATTTAATTAAAAACTTATTTTATTTTAATTTACTATAAAAATTATTCACCAAATTTTCGGTGATGTACACCATTCTCAAGGCTTTTTATTAACAATAAAAAACGAATTTAAACGTCAAAATTTTCCGTATTTGACGAATTTAAACCACAAAATTTTCCGTAATTGAATATGCTACATAGATTTTTGGATTTGTAATGAAAATGTTATCGAATATAATTTTTTACAATATTTTGTAGGGCTAGTTTTTGCTTATCTAGCAAACCAGACTACAATAATATGTATGTCGATTACACGGAAATTACTTTGACTGAAACGCACTAATTTTATTTTATACACGCGCATACAGCGCGAGTGTTTTGTATTGTTTTTTGTGATATGTACAATTATATGTTTTGAATTCACTGATTCCCTTATATTATTATACACGAATATAAACTGGAATTTTTAAAACACTTTTCACCACGGGTATTATTGTCGCAATATTTTCTAAATATTAATTTATATAAAAAAAACCGAAAAATACTAATGGCGTAATGTACGCGTCACTTTTTTTGTAGATTTTTGTATACCACCTTTATCAACGAGAGTCAAACGAGTATATGTGAAAAAGAAAAAACAATAATCGTTCGTTTTTTCGAGCGAATGTTTTTTTTAAAGCGGATGAATAAAACGTAGACAAAAATGAATTATTCTGTTTTTGGTTTAGTGTTGCCACGTAATATAAATGAAAATGAATTATGCTTATGTTGTTCGTTGGTAAAAATAGGTGCGTTCTTTTCGTTGTGTTAAGTTCGCGTGTGAACTGGTCTGTAGCGATGAGTGAATGTAAAATGTGTGAATGAGTGTTTGAATGTATTGTATGTGAGTAATTAAACGAATTGAATATTTCTTGTGAATAAGTGAATGATGAGTGAGTCGCTACAGGACTCCCCCGCGAGTGATTGCCCCCTCCCTAGGGAATGATTGTAGGATTGGAAGCTATACGGACGGTTTTATGAACCCGATGGCTTGATGTTTCAGCCGAACTAAGTATTCCGTAAGCTGGTTTAAGTCGATCGATTGAAATATTGGAATTTTTTCCATTAATCGATACGATGAAATGTTTCCTAAGTCTGCGTATAACTTGATACGGACCTTCATAGGGAGGCGTTAATCCCGTGCGAACCTTGTCTGTTCTTATGAAAACAAAATCGCAGTTGCTGAGCGATTTCGGAACAAATACGTCATCTTGTTTGGATTGACGTGGTGCTTTAGGTATAAGGTTGCGCATGGTTTGTCGCAGTTGGTCGATGACTGTGTCGGTAGTTGGAATTGGTGAAGGAGGATTTTCGATAAAGAATTCACCGGGTAGTTTGATGGTTTGACCGTAAACTAATTCTGCCGGTGAGCACTTAAGATCTTCCTTCACTGTTGCTCGGATACCAAGTAATATGATAGGTACTTCCGAACTCCAGTTGATCGTATTGCCTCTGGCCATTAATGCGGCTTTGAGTTGCCGATGGAAGCGTTCGACCATGCCATTGGCTTGCGGATGATAAGCCGTTGTGCGTATCCGATGTGAGCCAAGGAGTTGTGTTAACTCGGTGAAAAGCTTGGACTCAAATTGCGTTCCTTGATCGGTTGTGATATTAAGGGGTACGCCGAATCGTGATACGTAGTTATTGACAAAGGTGGTGGCTATGGTTGCAGCAGACATATTGGTCATGCAGTATGCTTCAGGCCAGCGAGTGAAACGATCGACACAAGTGAGTAGGTATGAGTATCCATTAGATGGCGGAAGTGGTCCTACGATGTCTATATGGATATGCTCAAATCGACCAGGTGGAATTTGAAATTGTCCATGAGGTGATTTAGTGTGCCGTTGAACTTTAGCACGTTGGCAGGATAAACACGACTGAGCCCATTGGTTTACGTCTTTGTTTATACTGGGCCAAAAGTAGCGAGCTGTGATCAATTTACGAGTTGCACGGACTCCAGGATGTGAAATGTTATGTAATGTATTGAATACAGTGCGACGGAGTGAGTCTGCGATGTATGGGCGATTCTTCCCATCTGCGATTTCGCAAACTATTTCGAGGCCAGGTAGTTTGAAAAGCTTAAGTTCCATTGATGAACTATTGTGACATTCGGAACCAGAAAGTAAATTCTGAAGTTCTAGGTCTGCTTTTTGTGCGTTTGCAATTATTTGTAAGTCGATGTGTGTGTCGACTGCGGCCATTTCATTGTCGGTTGTTCGCGATAGTGTATCTGCGACAACGTTGTCGTGTCCGTGAACATGCTGAATGTCCGTGGTAAATTGACTGATGTAATCGAGGTGGCGAGATTGCCTCGGATTACGTTCAGTTTTAGACTGAATTGCTCGTGTCAGAGGCTTGTGGTCGGTGTAAATGGTGAAATCCCGACCTTCGACAAAATATCGGAAGTGTTTGACTGCCAGATAAATTGCTAGTAATTCCCTATCGAATGCAGAATATTTCTTTTCGGCATCCGAAAGTTTCTTGGAGAAAAATCCCAGTGGTTCCCAACACTCGTTATTGTACTGTTGTAGTACAGCACCGACAGCAGTATTTGACGCGTCAGTGGTTATGCTGAGCTTTGCGTGGCTCAGTGGGTGTGCCAGAAGTGTTATCTGGGCCAATTCAGCTTTAAGTGACGTGAATGCTTGTTGACATTCGTCAGGCCAAGTGTAATTCTTGGCTGTCTTGGGATTTTTGAGTAAAGCTGCCAAGTGGCTGTGAATTGGTGCGAGTGTTTGAGCGAGTTTTGGAATAAATCGGTGGTAGTAATTTACCATACCGACAAATCGCTGTATACTTTTGATCGAAGTAGGAGCTGGGAAATCCCTAATGGCATTAATTCGTTCTTCAGACGGCAGAATACCATTAGGTGTAATCTTATGGCTGAGAAAGTCAAGAGTGGATACGCCAAAAACGCACTTTGAGCTCTTGATGTGAACGTCAAACTGTGTTAGCCTTTGAAAAAGTTGTTCAAGGTGCAGTTTGTGTTGTTCCTCAGATTTAGATGCAACAAGAATGTCGTCAATGTAGACGAAAACGAAGTCTAAATCACGAATGACTTCGTTCATAAATCTCTGGAACGTTTGAGCGGCATTGCGTAAACCGAATGGCATTCGGGTGAATTCGAATAGGCCAAACGGTGTTGTGATTGCCGTTTTATGAACGTCCTCAGGTGCGACGGGAATTAAATGGTAAGCTCTGACAAGATCAATCTTGGAGAATATATTGCATCCATTTAAGTGCATTGAGAAATTTTGAATGTGGGGTATCGGGTAGCGATCCGGTGTTGTCACCGTGTTTAAACGCCGATAATCCCCACATGGTCTCCAATCTTGATCTTTTTTCTTCACCATGTGAAGTGGACAAGAGACGGGAGATGCAGACGGCCTACAAATCCCTAATTCCACCATATGCTGGAATTCTGTTTGAGCGGCTTTATGTCTCACTTGATCTAGCCGACGTGGTCTTGAAACGGGCAGATGGCCTGCTGTAACGATGTGATGAACCACGTTGTGTCTAACTGGTAAGTTGTAATTTGGCTCTGCTGTAAGTGATGAGAAATTCTTAAGCAGAGTGGCATAACCGTTGTTGACTGCATAATGGATCGGAGTTGGAGTGTTATCACGAACCATTGTGGCATTGATTGACAGCTTAGTCGCTGAATCAACCAGCCTTTTGTTTTTTAGGTCAACAAGGAGGCCAAACTTACACAGGAAATCGGCGCCAATAATCGGACGATTCACATCAGCTAAAATGAATGCATGAGTGAATTTTCTCTGAAGTCCGATGTCCACCTGAAGCAATTTTGTACCGTAGGTGTGGATTGTGGTATTATTGGCAGCCGATAAGACTAGATCTGGGTCGCGTTTCGAGAATGAAAACGCTCCCTTGAAATAATTTGCTGGAATAACCGAAAGGTCAGCGCCAGTGTCAATAAGAAATGTGAAATTGTTTATGTGGTCGTGAATAAACAATCGACCTAATTTGTGGGTGTTGGACGACGTCGTCTCTACCCGTTGGTTAACTCGTTTTTTGAATTATTATTACCGATGTCCATGCTCGATGTGGACGCCGATTGAAAATTGCACGGTTGTACACATTTTCGCGCTGATGGACCGAATTTCCAGTGGAACCAGCATTTTTCGTATTGGCGTCTGTTGCTGCTGGGACTGCGCGTATTTGAGTTCCGCCGATATCCGGATTGAGATTGTTGTCGGCCCCTTGAACGACTGCGATTACGATTGTTGTTGGCCATATTGTTTAATCTTGCTTCAATTTGCTTGAGGCGTTCTTCGATTGTGGCCTTATTTTGTGTACTTGCAGTGGGTTGCCGACTGAAATCCGTGCGGAAGGGTGTACGAGATTGGTGTGTTACCGCGGAAATGTTTTGATTGGTTGTCATTGCGGCGTGCAATTTGTCAGCGGTGGCAGCCAGGTCATCGAGATCTCGAGATTCAGGCTGTGCCAGCAACGCTATCCTGATTATTTCAGGCATTCTACGCACCCATAATGATTTAATGACTTGCGTGCTAACTTGTGTACCGGCTAGTTGTTTAATATGACGAAGTGCTTCCGACGGGCGTCTGTCTCCTAAATTTTGAGTTGTTAAAAGAGCCTCGAGTTTTGCTTCGTCTGTAGGCGTTAAACGAGTGAGGAGAGCTGATTTGAGAGTCTCGTATAAATTCTCGTTTGGGGGATCCGCCATGATATCCGAGACGGTCTCACAGGCTTGCGGAGACAGAGCTGACAGAAGGCTAACGAATTTTTCCTTATCTGTTTTGATTCCGGTGACTCGGAATTGGAGCTCCGCCATATTGAACCAGTTCCTGGGATTGTCTAGCCAGAACTGTTGAAGTTTAATAGAACGAGAGGTGGCCTCAACCTCGCCTTTTATTTGTGGGGTGACCATTTCCTCGTCGCTGTCGGGCATTTTACAATTTAACAATTAAACTTGACGCACCCACAAAGAGTGAAAACTTTTGAATTAGATGAATATAATTTGATCGGAATGGATACCGTGTGTGAATTTAACAAGAAACAAAATTGATATATATATATATATATATTATAATAGCTGTGTTTGTTAACAAGAGCCCCAAAGTACGGGATGAGTCGTCACCTTCGTCTTGGATCCTACTCCCGTTAACAAAAATAAAATATTTTGTTGAAAAAAAAAAATGTAATTGTGGTACTTATTGATTAATGAGTACTTTCGAATTATTGGTTAATGAAAATTCAAAATGAAATGTAGAAACTAATGAGTGTAAATTAGCATACAATCGCTGATACAATGTAAGTTAAATAGCGCAATATTTCAAAATAAACTGGTTGAAATGCAACCACTAAACCAAACAAAATGTAATCAAATAAATTTTTGCTAAAAAAAAAAAAAAAATGAATTAAAGTAAAATTAACCCGTGGTCGTGGTGAAAAGTTTACATATATGAATTTAAAATGTTTTTGAATAATAGAGAACCCACACAAAAAAAATTTTATATAATTTAAATTGAATACTATTATGTTACGTACGTATGTTTACTAAGAAAAAAAACAATTTTGGTTTATTTGAATTAAGTAAATTTTGAATAAAAAAAAAACTTAGCTTGCTGGAAGCGGATGACTGTTGCCGTTGCACCACGTGTGTAGGTGTTTGGTCTTCTTTATGTATATTACGGTGTATTCGTTGCACCCTGTGTTCGATAAATTATTCACTGCTGCACAAATTGACGGTTTCCCGCGAATTAAATGATTTGCTGACTGATGTACTGATGTAATCAAAAAAACTTTGGTAGTATCTGCTTTATATTGATTATATTACGTGTGTTATACGTCGTTGTTGTTTGTCGTAGCCGATGTTGTGTTTGTTGTTTTGTTTTTATTTCACCATATCATAAAATAATGTCCTTGTGATAAATGTTTTTACAATTTTTCCGTGCCGTTTGTATCGCGTTAATATCGTTGTTTTATGTACCATATGTACTTGTAACTCTGTATGTTGTCTCGTATAATTGATGTACAATTGATGTGTTAATAGATGTGATTTTTGTCATCAATTGTGTATGTAACCTTGTATGTTACTTATATAAATCCGGTACAAATGTTGTGTGTAAATGATGTAATTCCGATATATTAATTGTGTATGTAACCTTGTGTGTTACTCGTATAAATCCGGTACAAATGTTGTGTGGAAATGGTGTAATTCCGATATATTAATTGTGTATGTAACCTTGTGTAACCTTGTGTGTTACTCGTATAATTGTGGTACACGTGTGTCCATGGATTGTGTTGTGTATGCCGACCGAAAATTAAATTTAGATATGAGATTGTTAGATGCGTGGAATTTGTTGTATGTGGATTTATGTTTGAAATCACTTAAATAATGAAAAATGGTACATACCGTTTTACCTGACACTTATTTGTGTCAGGCATTCACGCTTTTATTGCGTTGAATTAAAAAAAAATTCTGTGAATTTTTGTAGTGATGCGCCAATTGGACGTGTTGCGCCGTAAAAACGGTCGTCGGTGGTCACCAATTGTAGGGCTAGTTTTTGCTTATCTAGCAAACCAGACTACAATAATATGTATGTCGATTACACGGAAATTACTTTGACTGAAACGCACTAATTTTATTTTATACACGCGCATACAGCGCGAGTGTTTTGTATTGTTTTTTGTGATATGTACAATTATATGTTTTGAATTCACTGATTCCCTTATATTATTATACACGAATATAAACTGGAATTTTTAAAACACTTTTCACCACGGGTATTATTGTCGCAATATTTTCTAAATATTAATTTATATAAAAAAACCCGAAAAATACTAATGGCGTAATGTACGCGTCACTTTTTTTGTAGATTTTTGTATACCACCTTTATCAACGAGAGTCAAACGAGTATATGTGAAAAAGAAAAAACAATAATCGTTCGTTTTTTCGAGCGAATGTTTTTTTTAAAGCGGATGAATAAAACGTAGACAAAAATGAATTATTCTGTTTTTGGTGTAGTGTTGCCACGTAATATAAATGAAAATGAATTATGCTTATGTTGTTCGTTGGTAAAAATAGGTGCGTTCTTTTCGTTGTGTTAAGTTCGCGTGTGAACTGGTCTGTAGCGATGAGTGAATGTAAAATGTGTGAATGAGTGTTTGAATGTATTGTATGTGAGTAATTAAACGAATTGAATATTTCTTGTGAATAAGTGAATGATGAGTGAGTCGCTACAATTTACACAATTTCCTTGTAACCTGTTACTACCTACCTTATAGTTAACTTCATTCTTCATAACCATATGTGATAAGCTGCTTTAAATAAACAGATTATTTAAAGCAGCGTGTCATATCGTAGAATCCAGTTAACTATAAAGCAGATAGTAACAGGCTACAAGACCAATGTTATAAAAAATAATGTTCGATCACATTTTCATTACAAATCCAAGAATCTATGTATGTAGCCTATAATTTTTTATTTCGTATTGTATGTTTATTTTGAACTCAGCTGTTTCGTAGAAAATATTAAATTCAAGTACTTAAAGGATTCAAATGAATTGTTTTTCTTGCTTTTTTGAAACATTTTCAACTACGGAAAATGTTGTGGTTTAAATTCGTTTTTTTTTTCTTGTTAGTAGAAAGCCTTGATAATGGTGTACATCACCCAAAATTAGGTGCATAATTTTTGTATTAAATTAAATTGAAATAAATTTTTGATTAATTTTCAATTTTAAATACGAAAGACCTTTAACAAATAATAATTAAATTTATTTTACTCATGCCAATTTCATAACAAAACAGCTATTGTTCAGTTAAATAATATTTCCTCTCTTCTTTCTTTTATGAAATTGCAATCTGTTTCATGTAGAATTAAATATTTGACTTTTCAATGTCGCTTAAATAAATATTTAATTCTCTCGTTAAAATGATCATGTAAAAAAGAAATGTGATCAGATAGCATTGATTTTGAATTATGAAAAATTGCAATTTCATAAAAGAAGGAAGAGAGAAATATCATTTAACTGATGAATCGCGTTTTAACTGAAATCGAGTTTATTTATAATTTAACGTGAAGATTTTTCTGCAGCTCTAGTTATTCTCGTGCTTGATGATTTTATATATTCTTTTAAAAATTTATTTGTATCGTGTTCCGTAAAGTCGGTAAATTTTTTTTTCACGGCCATCAATATTAAATTCCGAATTTCAGAAAATGGAAGGAACGGCTTTTTTATGTTTGTACCACCCCAAGAGTACAATACAAGTACTGAATCTAAAATCAGTTTTTTTAGTATATTGCGAGCGCATCCGTTACCATTTGGTCCACCGAACGTTGACATATAAGCAATCTAGTCACAGAAATATAAAAATTAGATAAATATTCATCAATTTGTGATTTTCATTTATTTAATACTAACCATTTTATTTTTAAAATCAAGATTTACTTTGAGTTTCCACTCGATATCCTCTAGCTGGCTTGCGGTGTTGATGGGTAGCTCCACTTCAGCGGGTTTATCGTGAGGCACGAACTTTGATTGAATTGATGGAATTTTCTCTAAAATAACGTTAATGGTGGCCTTTAAATCAGCTTGATTTTTGAATACTTGGTTTATTTTGTCCAAGAACATCTCCTGCATTCGCTCAATTTTATGGTGTATGTTACCATAAAAGTCTGACAAATAAATGCAAAACTAAAATATTAATATAAAGAAATATAATAAAATAAAAGAAATACTTGCCGTTCGTAAATTATGCTGAATTAGAATAACAACGGGCATTTGTGGAACTACTCAGTTCTAAAATATCCACACGTTCGTTTGTTATTTCAGTATTATATCGATCGTTAGGAGAGATGGCTAACACAACATCTGGAGTATATCGAGATGGTACACAAACAGAGCTATATGTAGCAGCATTTTCGTTGTAAGTTGTAGGACTATCAAGACCTTGTTTATCTATGTTTAAAATAAAATAAAAAATTAGTGAATTCACCGACACCTTCACAAATAAGCACACACGCACGCATTCACACACACACACACGCACACACACACACACACTTACACACACACACACATACATATCCACACACACTCAATCAATGTTGGATAGGTCGGATATAATTTTCAGGATATTTAGCCACTCGAATGAATCAAGCTTTAATTGCGTTGTAAGTTACCAATGACATAATAAGGTAGTCCCAGAAGTACCCGACCTAACGAATAAATGGCAGTTGTTCTTTGTCTGGGACTACGTACTATCACCATTTTCAGTAACTGTATTTCCTGGTTTGTTAAATACAGCGCTAATATTTATTGAATAATAAATTCTTCTGTTAAATTCCTTATATTTATTTCCTCATAAATAAATCCGCACAAAAGATAAGGGAAATGGACTACCTTTGGCAAAACTTTCTGCTATGGCTTTACTTGTAGAGCTGTACCAAAATTTAAAGATGGAAAATCTCGTAAATTGTTAAATCTATTAATGTAAGTGCAAAACATTAAACCTATTAATGTAAGTGCATGTGAGTAAAGGTGAACATTTTATTAAATAGTTAAATGATTGTAGTTCTAAAACTAACCATAGTAGGAGATTGTAACTAATAAAACATTTAATCAGAATAAAAATTACAACATAATAAAATGTTTGTTAATTGCACGTACATAAGTCCATTACCCCATAGCTTTTGTGCGGGGTGTTTTGTCAGTAATTAATTATCAATTTTACCATGATTATGCGGTGGCAGCGATTCCTCAACGTCATTTGATATGAACAACGCATTAACATTGGGTATGCTCGGTTTTTGTTTTGAATTGGAAATAATTCCACTTTCATTCTCGCTACATGAGACTAAGGTGGATTGCCGTTCTTGCTCTAAAGCATTTTTCAGAGAATCTGGAAATATGAAAAGTATTTTAATATTGTTATGAAATGCGTAAATATGGGATAAAATTATCTTACCAATGTTGTCGTGTAGTATTTTACATGGCATAATAAACCAATCCGAGTTTGGTTGTAAACACTTCTTTCTGGCGCTAGATACTTCTCGGCTTTGTGCAGGGTAGGCCAATTGATTATTTAGCACCCAACATTTAGGAACTGCCATACAGTTGACTTCTTCATCTTCGATTGTCTCCACCACGCAATACATCATAAATGTTGCAGATAATTATTATATATGTATATTATTGAGCTGTAACTTAAATGTTTTTATGTGTTAGAATGAATTAGAGGGCAAAAGCCATATGTATTATTAGATATTTCTAACGAGTACATTTTACATTTAACTTTTTTGACTGGCCAAAAAGCAGGAACATCAAAAATCAACTCAGCTTTGTAAATATCAAGAAAAGACGATTTTAAAGGTATTTCGTAATAATCGCTTTTATTTTTCAATTTTTTTCCATATATTTGTATTTGGTTACTATTGGAGATGGCATACTCCATAGCAACTATCTCTTTATCGATTGATAAAAACCATTTATTTGGAAAAGTGTCGTTTAATAGGAAATCATTTATAATAATTTCTTTATAATTATTAGAATTAAGAATTTGTTTTTTAAGTGAAACGGACAATGCTGGTTTTAATTTATTTGGCATGTTATTTTTATTAGGCGCTTGAATTTGTTCCGAAATTCGTTTGGCTAATTGTTCTAAAGGTTTGAAACCAGATCTTAACAAATTTTTTAGAACGCCCAGTTTATTTTCGAAAGGAAAAGTGCTAAAATTGTCGAGTGGTCCCAATCGACATACGTCATCGTATAGGTGCAACAAATTATGAATGTTATGGGATACCGAGTCAACTCCATAAATTATTGAATACTGCTCTACAAAATACTCCAAAAGTGTTTTAGCTAACATCCAATTTCGTGAATATTTTTCACTTAGTAGCAAAATTAAGGCACAATGCAATGACAGCATATGTTGATAAACTTCTTCATTAACAATCCCTTGGAGAGCAAATGGTACAGCGTATAAAAGAAAACTCCGAAATTCTGTTGCTTTCCAATAAGAAATATCTTCTAATGATCTGAATTTCCTATTAAATTCACTAGGTTGAGTGTTTTTATATTTTAATAAGTTTTGGGATATTATATTTAGTTTAGCAACGGGAAGCCTGGCTTTAAAATTAAAACGATCTTTGATCCAGCTAAGAATCGTTTTTTTTACAGCTCCGAGACAAACTCCGTGCATGTAATCTTGTGGAAAACTTCTCACCATATCTATTGGCAATTTTTCGAGAGGAGACAAACCAGTATGATGTTCCTCTTGAGTGCGATTCCTAAACGAAATATCGGTTCTTAAGTTACCAGACCGTGTTGGGTATCCCATACGATGATTTTTGTGGCAATACGATCCTTCGACTTCACAAAATTCACACCCAAAATAGGCGTTGTGACCTTTGATCGATGCGATATAAGCTTTAGCCGGCACGTCACAAACAAATGCAGCTATTTTAATTTCATATTTAGTATCATTAATTACTACTCCTGTTGCCAATAGCGCATTCAATTCATTTACAAATTCTTTTAAAAATAAATGGCAATCTTTTGGTTTTGAATTACCTTTAAAAACCCCTACTATAAACGGTACTTTACTGATAGACGAAACATGGGCCAAAATTGGCCAAAATTGGCTTCTCGAACTTTTACTTAATGGAAGGCCATCGATATTAAAAAAAATATTTAATTCTTTCGGCCAATCAGTAAAATATAAATTTTTTAAATTTTTTTCGATTCCGAAATGCCAGTAATGACCAGGGTCGACAAAAGTTAATGACCCTATGACCTTTGAAGTTTTCAACAGAGTTCGAGAATCCAGAGGAAGCTCCGGATGCCCAGTATTTTTTAATAATTTTAAGAGTTCATTAAGAGCACAGTGAGTTATATTATATTCAATGGCCCATTGTTGTAAATTTTCTGTTAATGTGAAAGTGGCTTCAAGGCCAAACAAATTTGTTTCATTAGAAGAATTTTGCAGAATAGGAGTTTCGTGATTTAAAGAACTATCAGAATCCTCCAAAGATTCAGTCAACACTGTTGGATAATCCAGTTCACAAACAACAGGAGACTGTAAAAGAGAAGTGTTCTGTGTTGTGTTATTTGGTGAAGCACTAGAGACCGAATTTTCTGCTAAGAATCTATTCCTGGCATCAAATTCAGCAGTACTTTCGGTATTGGTCATGTATTCTTGAAAAATAGTGCGAACTCTTCGCTTATACGTTCTTGGGTTCACGTGCTTAAAAATTGGTCGGTTCGACATTTTTAAAATTTAAGTTGGTTAAAACTCACGCCGCACTATTTATTATTATATTTATTTTCTTATTATGAAATCCTGTTTAAAACTCTAAACTAATTTCGACTAGAATACTTTAACGAAATGCTGTACTCGTTTCTGCCATATAAAAGGAAAAAGGAAACAAAAATCAGTTGTAAAATATAAAAATAAATTTGTGATTTTGTTTCACACTAATATCGAAAACAATCATGTATGTATGTATTAGGGCTATTGGCTATAAGAAAAAAACACCGGTTAAAGGAACTTATTCGTTAAAGGTACAGTGTAACCTCCCAAAAGTGACCACTGAAGGGACCGACCAAATCTGGTCACATTTTAGAGGTGGTCACTTTTACTAGAAATTTTCCAAAATAGTTGTCCTTGACATTTAAAGTAATCTAAAAAAATATACGCAGTGCTACAGTACATAAGTAATTTCAAAATCACATATTCAAAAATTTCATTTATTTCAAGATGCATATTACAGATTACAGCTCCATGTTTGCATTTACATAATGAATGTTAATATTGCACGTTATCAAATTTCTTTAACGGTAACTAAATTATAATAAATAAAATCACATTTCAATACTAAAATTTTTACAAAAAAATAAAAATTATAAGAAAAAATTAACAACTTTTCGAAAAATAGTCATCTATCGCCTTTTGAATTTTTGGCTTCCTAGCTAAAAAATCTTCAAAAATGGTTTCCGCTTTCGAAATGGTTTCAAACATTGCTGGGCACTTCTCTTTTGAAAAATTGTTTAATGACTGTAACATTGCAGCTACGTCCACCTGTGATGGTAGGTTTTCCAAATCTTTAGCTTGTTCGGCATCAGCTTCACTTTCTGAGCTACAAATTATTGATGTCGACAGAGTTGAATTGTTTAATTCATCGAGTACTGATTGAAAAATTTGGTTAGGATCTGGTTCCTCGCATACACATAAGTTATCATCAATAGATAAAAAAACTTCGCTATTGAACGGTGGCAAATCTGGTGTATCGATTATAGCAACTTCTTCATCTGAATAGTCGACATCATTTTGCTGACAATTAAATATAAAACCGTCTTTTTTGAAATAATTGAATATGGTTTCAGGTTTAACATTATTCCATGCTAGATTAATCCATTGAACCCCATCATCCAACACGTTCATTTTTTTAGTGTATTCCGACACATTTTCTACAATCGTCCCCGCAACGATCGATTTTAATAAAAACGATCTATAAAAATGCTTGAAATTTTTTATTATTCCTTGGTCTAAAGGCTGGATTACCGAGGTTGTGTTAGCAGGCAGAAACTTTAGTGTAACATTTGATAAATTTTCTATTCGAGGATGTGCCGGACAATTATCCAACGTAAGTAAAATTTTTCTTTTTTGCCTTTTCATTTGTCGATTAATAATGTTTAGCCATTCCTCAAAAATAGTTCCGGTCATCCATGCCTTACTGTTAAACCTCCACATCACTGGTAGATCATCCATTTTCAAATTTTTAAATGCACGTGGAGATTTTGATTTTCCTAAGAGGTTTAAGTTTTTCACCCGTGACACTAGCGCATAAAAGTACTGTCAACCGTTCTTTTGACATTTTGCCACTTTTACATTTTTCACCTCTGAAAACGTAGCTTTTGTTAGGCATTGCTTTAAAAAAAAGTCCGCATTCGTCTGCGTTGAAAACATCTGCAGGAACATATCCTCGAGAAAACTCCTCGAATTTTTCTTTAAAATTCTCCACAACTTCGTTAGATACTTCATTGGATTCTCCCGACAAAGTTTTATAACATAAGTTATGACGATTACAAAATTTTTGCAACCACCCATTTGACGCTTTAAAATCTGGTGTTTCATATTTTGTTGCATACTGTAGAGCTATTTCTTTAATTAAGTCTCCAGAAATTCGAGCATTTATGCCTCTCATCTTTTTTAACCAAAGAAAGACCGCCTCATTTACACTTTCATACTGCGTCGTTTTTAATTTTCTCTTTGACGATCCATTATCATTCTCGTACCTTGACAAATACTCTATCTTTCGTTTTTTAATGTTGTGAACCGTTGTTTTGCTTATCGTAAATTTCTCAGCAGCTTTCCTTTCGCTGTTAGTTTCTAAGAAGTTAATCAGCTCCACCTTTTGTTTCAAGTTTAATTCTTTGTATTGTTTTGACTTGTTTTGTTCC